>OX454419.1:55195559-55813701 GCA_949715475.1 Microchrysa polita | reverse complement strand
ATTATGATCTGAAAAAATTCAAACTAAATGTGCATCGGCACTTCCTCGCCACGCAATCCCCCCCCCCCCCCCCCTCGATCCGTTACCCTAATTTGCCTCCCGCCAAGGCTAGGCTTGCATTAAAGGGTTATCCTCTAAAGCCTTGACATCAACATAAAAAAAATAATGGCAGTGGCGTGCCTATTTTTATATAGGGGGCCAATGTGATTTAGTATTAATTAGTATTTATGTTTTAAATCGCTTTAATAGCACGTATCATTCATGTAATCTACATTTTCTTCAAAACAAAATTGCCTTAACGCTATCTTCCTACTGAATTATTGATTTTATATTCATCAACAATGAACCCCTTCAACCAAACTGTTACCCTACTCCCTTGTCCGAGACTAAAATGCAACACAGCCGATAGCCCATTTGTAAAGAATAAGTAAATATATAAAAGGAACATGTCATAGACCAGGAAAAGGTAACCATTTTCTATCTCATGCATACTTTTACCCTACTCCTGAGATGACAGCGAGACTAGAATACTTATGTTAAGGATAGAACGAGAAAGGAGAACCAGAAAGTGGTTACCTTTTCGTTGCACGGTAGTATTACCACATTATTTACTTATTCTTTGTACGGTAGTATCACCACTTATGTGGGGGCATTTTGTGTTGCAGACACGCAAACACTAGTACTGGTCTAGTATATCCTCATTTTCCGAAATACGTAATAGCTGCTCATTACTAAGGCGTATAAAATTAAATTGAAACCGATTACATGCGACATCGGAATGAAAACACTCTGCATTTGTGCTAGTAGATTATTTTTAAAATTGAAATGTTGATGTTCTGAAATGGCGTATAATTTAGTGTTTTCGTTTAAGATAAAAAAAGTCATCTAGACGCTTTGACTTGCTCCACAAATTGTAAACAAATAGTTTATAAATAAATGTGTTATTATAGAATGTTGGACTGATGCTAACATATTGGGAATTTAGTCCATATCTCATATATAGCATTTCTAAGTCAAGTAAATAACTATCCGTACAAATATAGCATTTCCAAGTCAAGTAAATAACTCTCCGAGACAAATAGATAAATTTCCGAATCAACCTATGTATTTGGTTCCGGATCAAAAAAAATAAATTTTCGAATCAACAAAACACGATTCCGGAACAAATAAACAAATTTCCGGACGAAATAAATGAACATCTAAATGAAAAAAAAAATAACCAAAACAAAAAAATTAATTTCCAAATCAAAAAAAAATAAAAGTCCAAATCACGAAAATAAATTTACAAATCAAATAAATAAATTTCCAAATCGAATAAATATATTTACATGTCAAAAAAAGTAAATCAAATAAATACATTTCCTAATCAAATAAATACATTTTCGAATGTTAATAATATTCTTCTAATAAGAAAAATTAAATTATATTAAATTTATGACATCCCAAGATATATATTAACGGGCGGTTGGAAGTGGAAGTCTATGAGATTTTAAAGGAAAAATTCGCTTGTGTAGCGCGCAAACAAAAGCCCCTGGAGGTTCTCCCTTTGATTCTTTCTCGATGAAACTTGACACCAACAAAGCCCAAGGTCTAGGCTTTCCAACAAAACCACAACGGTCAGCCTACGTGGCCCAGGAGTGGAGCTATGGGTGTTTAAGTGACGTCATGTTTGACAGGCCTTTAGAAAAAATATTTTGTTCTGATTCGACAAGAATTAGATTTCTTTTATTATTTAAAACTAAATTGTCCATTATTAACCCTTCTGTCGGCACAAAGGTCTGGCCAGACCTTTGGCACTATATTTCGGTCAAAAAAGAATAGAAAATTTAATCGCAGCTTCTTCAAACTTCATGATATCCTAAAATAATATGTTTAGAAGCATTTTGCAAAAATTTGAAAAAATTTCTTGAAGTTTTGAGCATGTTTTCGACGAAATTCTATTTATAGTGCTTTTTGATACCCAATAGGTCTGGCCAGACCTATAGTTTTTCACCCCATTTTTCTCTACAGGAAAAAAATTTAAAATAACAAATTCTCTTAAAATTATTCTATTTATGATGTAATTATATCATTAAAATTTAATTTGCACTATAAACAATAAAAAAATATCAGATTTTTGTTTAAGAAGCCGTGAAGTTCGGAAAATGGGTATGCCTAATTTTATCATGTTTTATAACATCACCTAATCAACTGAGATTTAATTCTAGGAAATTCAAACCAATTTTATTTCCTTTGTATTAGTAAGGACTAAGTATGAATGACTTGAGAACATCTTTCTAAATAGATTTTACCAAGAAATTTACGGAAAATGTAAAATAAAATGATTTTTGCGCTTGAAAATTCCCTATTTCTTTCCACCTATTTCCCTAATTATGCAGACTAACACCGGGGTAAAATCTACCAACATAGTGCTATATATTTCCCCAAAGATATTGGAATTGGAAAATGTTATCAAACTTTCCACTAGATATACGCTATGAAAATACAAAAGCAAAAAAAGGAGAAAATAAGGGAAAAATATGTTTGTACTAATACCACCTCAAAATATGTCTACTTAAAAATGATCCCAGTATATCTACGAAAATGATATAAAAGCTTTTATTGTTTAAAAAAGCTACTTTAGAATTGGCAGAATGACTCTACGTATAAAAATTTCACTTTTTCGTAAAGCTAAAAATTTTTTCTCGGTAGGTCCAGCCAGACCTATTGGGTATAGAATATGCATATTGTTGTTGGTGCCGACAGAAGGGTTAAAATAAAAAAACAGCTTGCGTACAAGTCCGCAACTCAGTGGGACATTTTCATGTTTTTCGTGACGATTTTCTTTTCGAATTTGACTCTTTTTGGGTCGTTCAACAAAAGTTGAACGTGAGTTGAACCTAAGTTGAAAGTTACACTTTTTGGGTGGTTCAACAAAAGTTGAACGAAAGTTGAACCTAAGTTGAAAGTAACACTTTTTGGGTTGTTCAACAAAAGTTGAACGAAAGTTGAACGTGAGTTGAACCTAAGTTGAAAGTAACACTTTTTGGGTCGTTCAACAAAAGTTGAACGAAAGTTGAACATGAGTTGAACCTAAGTTAAAAGTTACACTTTTTGGGTCGTTCAACAAAAGTCGAACGAAAGTTGAACGTGAGTTGAACCCAATTTGAAAGTTGAATTCAAGTTGAATTCGAGTTGAATTCGAGTTGAATTCAAGTTGAACCCTAGTTGAACCCAAGTTGAACCCAAGTTGAACCCAAGTTGAACTCAAGTTGAACGTAAATTGAACCAGTGGCGGCTCGCCCATATGTGCACAAGTGCACGTGCACCCCCTGAGAAAAAAATCGTAAGAGTACGTAATTCACATCTGCAAATCTGTTATCTCAAATCGCACATCTAGCCCGCATCGTGTCCTTCCTTCCTTCGATTTATAGATAAACCTACATTCCATCTACTGGATCTATGCCCATAGACATAAATGTACATACTGTACATGTACATACATATACTGCCAACTGCTCACTGCACATACGACTTGGTCACGACACTGCGACCAACAACCTGCAATCACGATGGATGCACAATCTGGGAAGAGGAGCACACGCTCTAGTTTTGGATATCTTCGCGGTTTCCGGAGCAAGGAGGTAGTGCAAAATTTACACTAGAGCTTGTGCACAAAGTTGTTGTGCACAGTGTCTTGTAAATCGTATGAGCTAAATTCTAAAAGAAGAAAGGTTGTGTCGCATACGTCTGTTCTGTTCAAATCGCGATGAATAAAATTGCAACGGTCAATTTCTTTAAAGCAAATTTAAAAAATCTCTAGAAGAAAATAAGATTAAAATAAAAACTCGGGAAGACCCTCCAGTATCTTCTGTAGGGCAGAGTGCAAGTGACGGAAAATTACAATTCTGGCGTGAATATAAAGCGGCAATTTTCGCGAAAAAAAAAAAAACAAGTAGATTTATGAGAGTATGTGGAATTCATGGATTTTAATGGATTTTCATTCTGTCCAATGAACTTATCCCAAGGCCGATTTGGATTTTGACAGAATGAAAATTTAATAAGATTCGCCATGTGTATGTGCGGGAGTGAAACCAAACATTCCAGTTGAGGAAAGTCTGAAATAGTCTGCGGAATTACACCAGTAATACGTATATGTACCTACCTATAAAAACAATAATTTCTATAGAATTTTTCGCTTTTTTGTAGACTATTTATTTTTAATACAAACTATGAAAAATTTTGTTACATCATATTCTTCCCGAAGTCAATACATTTGTATATTTCCTTGTGAACCCCCGGTATTTTCCACCACGAGCCGCCACTGAATTGAACCCAAGCCCAACCTCTGTTGAACCTTGAATGGCACCCAACACTCACAGGGTACCACCTAGCCCAACTTCCGTTGAACCTTGAATGGCACCCAAAACTGTAATGCCAAAAACGTAACGCTTTTTCGTTATGCATTTTTCGTTTCGAATTTATGTGCCAGAGTCAAGACATAAAAATGTCAAAAACAGTATACCACAATTTTACTTGTCCCAAGTAGGCGTAAGTTTTTTTTTGACGTACGGAGACTGTCGATTAATGTTGAAATGTGTACGATAGTACGACATGCTAAAACTCTTTATTAGTAAATGTACACGACAGCAGCTGAACACTACAATTCGTATAATTCAACAGAATCCTGTCTGAATCGGGTCACCTTTACTAAAAGCTGTGTCAATGTGTCTGCTTAGGGTGCAGACTCTCCCGCATTTTCCCCTGATTATTTGCTCGGGTTTCGACTTCAAGCAGGCATACGACAGTATCGATCGAAGTGTACTGTACAACATTATGCTGAATTTTGGTATACCGGCAAAGTTAGTGCGACTCACAAGGATGACGATGACTAATACCGTCTCGCAGGTCAAAGTGCAGAACCGACTCACTGACCTATTTGAAACTCGTACTGGACTCAAGCAGGGCGACGGGCTGGCGCCGACGCTCTTCAACCTGGCTTTGGAGTATGTAATTCGAGCCATGAATACGGACAGCAGCGGAACGCTACTCATCAAATCGACTCAATTAGTAGCGTACGCCGACGATATCAACATCATGTCTCGAAGGTTGGGTGATGCAGAAAGCCTTCTGCATAACCTCAATAACGCCGCAAAGGAAGTTGGACTACATATCAACGAAAGCAAAACAAAGGCCATGATGCAATCGAAAACAAGGACGCCAGCAAACTCAAGCATCACAGTGGGGGACCTTAATATCGAGTATGTAGACAACTTCAACTATCTGGGTTGTAACTTATCAAAGGACGCCAACGAAACCGACGAAATTAAGCGACGGATACAACTAGCCAATAAGACATATTTCTCGGTCCTCCCTATAATTAATTCGAAACTTGCGCACAGGAACACGAAGCTCCGCGTGTACAAAACGATCATCCGACCCGTGCTATGTTATGGCTGCGAAACATGGACAATTACCCAAGCCTCCGAAATTTTGCTAGACCGATTCGAACGAAAGGTCCTTCGGCGAATTTTCGGGGCCGTTCGCGAGCGAGACCAATGGCGTATCCGATACAACCATGAGCTGTATCAATTGTACGATGAGCTGGAAGTATCGAAAATTGTGAAGCTTCAACGTCTACAATGGGCGGGCATGTACAACGGATGGACGACAATCGCATGCCAAAGAAAGTTATGAACGCACAACGAATTGACGGAGCGAGGTTGCGTGGACGACCGAGAGCTCGCTGGGAGAACTCCGTAGGTGAAGACGCCCACCAGCTGCTGGGCTTCCGAAACTGGAGGACAAGGTCACGTAACCGCGACAATTGGAGGTCAACGATTCAGGCGGCCAAGGCCCGACGTCGGGCTATCGTGCCACATTGATGATGATGATTTGCTCGGGTTTATTCCCCTGGAATACCACCCTCCCTCCTCCTTGGTATTCTTCACCTATTGCGATATAAATATTTTTTAAGAAACTGAATCTAATTGATCATGAGATCATGACAATAAAGTGCTAAACGTTCTCTTGTAAAAAAAATAAAAACACTTCTAATTTGGAGCTTTTATTCAAATCAACCGATACCTAATAATTTTAACTTTTAAGTACCGACACTGTGTCTTACAGACTCGAAGACACTGTCAATGTATAGATTCCGTTATGTTCCCGAGCCTCCATCATTCTGAGGTCACCTCTATCTTGGATTCTAATGATAAATAAAATTTTTAGAAAGCTCAGCTGGTGTGACTCGAGTTTTGAAAAAGTTATGGTAGTTTAGAGATGGCAAATAACGTCTAAGAAAACAATTTATATCGTCCTTTTCCTAACGGGTGTAGTACAATTGACAATTATATACGTCATTTTTAATAAACAAAATCTCATTCAGATTGAAATAATTAATTAATTATTTTTTCAATGCTCAACGAAATTCATATAAAAGCCCATTATTTACTTATTAAAGTACATACTATACCCATAAGATGGTATAGGGTATATTGTTTTTGTTACGCCGATATTATGTAACGCCTCAAAGGAACCACCGGAGGTATGGCAAAGTATATATATAAACAAGGGGGCTTCGCCCCCTGCTCGCTTCTCTCGCCAACCCCCGGGCCGAGGCTAATTTCGGGCGCGGCCGAAATTTGGATAACCTTCGTTTGGGCTAAAAGTTTTTTCGGGCGTACCTATGACTTGTATTTAATTCCCCTCCTCATTCTTTTTCTTCCGTCTTGACGAAAGTTTTGGGCTTGGTTGAAATAAGTGGGCAAATAAAAATATTTACTCGGAAAATTTTATTGGGGTTGCCGGAGCATGACCCCACAGTACGATTCCATTCGTTTTGAACTTTTTAGTTGCTTTGGTAAAGACACATTAATTCAAGGTTTTGTGAAATTGGTGTAAAAAAATGTTTCTTAGAGGAACCAATATGGAAGTTTTGGTTTGTATGGCAGCCCCATGACCCCATGGTCCGATTTGATTCAATCTTACATATGTTTTGTGTCATCAATAGAAATACATTTGTGTGAAATTTGGTTGCACAAATAAAAAAGTTTTTCTTAGAAGAACCTAATTTAGGGGGTTAAGTTTGTATGGCAGCCCCATGACCCCATGGTCCGATTTGATCCATTCTTGCATATATTTTGTGTTATCTATAGAAACACATTTGTGTGAAATTTGGTTGAAAGTCGTACACAAATAAATAAGTTTTTTCTTAGAAGAACTCAGATTGGGGAGCTAGGTTTGTATGGCAGCCCCATGACCCAGTGATCCAATTTGGGTGAATCAAACATACAAACAGCCTGCAACAATAAGAAGCACGTGTGCAAAATTTCAGCTTGCTAGCTTCAATACCCGCCGAGTAAAACGAGTCGCAACAGACAGACAGACAGACAGACAGACATTTTTCACAGACGGACATGCTCCAATCGACTCCCCAATTCATGCTGATCATGCTTCCTTTAATGCGTTACAAACTTCATGACAAAGTTAATATACCCTTTCACTCTATGAGCGAAGGGTATAATGATCAGGGTCGGTCCCTGAATCGAATAAGCCATGTCTGTCTGTCTGTCCGTGTGTCTATCTGTTAGCAAAGTTAACTCCCGAAATAATGAAGCTGGCGGTTTGAAATTTTGGTCAAATGTTTGTTTTGCTAAAATCTTGGACGGTATTGAAAATCGGCCAAATCGGACCACGGGTTCCCCTACCTCCCATACAAACTACCCCTCCTTGATATTTTAATTCAGCCATAGCTTTCGGTAGAAGATCGCTATCGACTTGAAATTTTGATCAATGTCTCATTCCGACATATACTTTGAGTTGATGGAAAGTGGAGTAGGTCGTGAAAGTGGAGTAGGTAGGTGCTATTCGCACGATTAGAACTCGGTTTCGTTTAAGATTATTATTATTATTATTATTATTATTAAGTTTAAGTATTTTTTTAGTTTAACGCCTAAAATTAATAGAAATGAAAATGCCGCCCCTAAAAGTTGGCGCCTCTAGTGACCGATGCCAGTACCCCGAATTTCCTATCTCCATACAACGGACAAGATGCCAGAAGCGCAATTTGCCAGAAACACGAAAGTCCACTGGACTCATTGTTTTAGTGTTTGAAAACCCACGAAAATACACTTGGGAGCAAACAAAATCGACCCACCCCAAATGCTTCCGTTCTAAACACGATTACTCAAAAAATAAGAAACAGTCTGTTTTTGTTTTTAACTCTGTAAAAGAAATAAAAATATTATTTGGCGTGAGACGGCCGCAAATTTTTAATATTCTGGAGGCGAGGAGTTGTTAGGATGCTCGTTAGGGGTTAAATGCCTAAGGGAAATTCCAGAAAAATTATTGAACAGCCGTAATACAAACATGAGGCAAACGATCTCGTCGCTTGCAATTTTTTCGATTTTGTAGAAAAAAAAACTTATAAGATCGGCCAGATTCATCTACAGATTAAACAAAAAGAGCCCTCTCAAGAAACATCCCTTGTTATACAGGGTGCCCGCAAAATACCTCATAAACGTAGGAGCAAATATTTTCTCATGTTTTCTGGTAACACTTATGCAAATTATGCCAAAATCGAGTAAAAACTAACCTTAGTTTGTTAAATAATGGAGCTAGAATAAAATAATATATCACAGATATGAACTTATATAACGAATTATCAGAATTTTGTATCTTGGGTCTAGTTTGACATCATAGCACGATAGCCGACTGTCAAATTCGTATCAGATGGAATAACGGTCCTGCACAATGCGTGATATAGTAGTCTGTTGTTCTTGACCACCGCCGTCTCGATATTAAGGCCGCAATGTAGAAATCTTTCGCCTACTGTTTGCACTGTTTTGTTGTTGTTTGTTCGTGTAAATCCAAAACTTAGTAGGCAAACTATGACGGCATGGAACGGCTGAGTTACGGCCTTGATGTATCTAGATGGCGTTGTCTTGACTCATGTCTACTTGGGACATGTATGCATTCTGCTATACTGTTTTGTGTAGGGCAGACTAGCGAATTTTTCCTTTAAAATGTCAAAGCCTAGTCGTACTATTTTGTACGACATGCTAAAACTATGTATTTACTTTCGTTGTATGACAAATTAACGTTGTGTTTGTACAAAAAATATAATTGAACCTTGTCCATTTCTTTTCTTTCTCACATAATCAGATTATGTGCGAATTTACTCTTAAGTTATTTGTGAAAATAATTCTTTAAGTATAACTGAATTTTACTCCACGAGAAAAAACAGAGAACCCTTCCATTATAATGTGACAGCGCAGCGTTCCAATGCACTTTGTCTTACTGAAAATGTGCCATCAGGAAAAGTGCAAATACATACTGACTATACTAAGCTGACCAGACGTAGAGCATTTTGCTGTACAATACAGAATTTCGACCTGCCGCACAGCATTCGGAAATGTGCAGCAAAATGTACAGCATTGGGCATGCCACACCATGAAACCAAATTCACTATACGATAAGCTCTTCGGTGAAGGCGTAAAGTTCGACCCCTTTACCCTGTATGATCGACATTTAGAGAGATAATGGCACTTTTATGATTGATATTCGGTAATTTTCGATAACTTTGTAAACTTCTTGATCTTTCTGAAATTTGGCACACTCGTAGAGCTACTTGGCACTCACATTTCCTCCAAATTACAAGTTTTACTTAACCGCGTTCGGAAGTTACGGCTACCCAAATCGCAATCTTTAGTTTTTAAAATTATCCATTATTTTGAAATTCGTGAGCGAAAATTTTTGAAATGTAGAATTTTTTAGCATCTCATATTTGGTGAAAATTGGCACCATTGTAGAGCTACTCGACTTGACTCCAAGTTTAAAGGTCCTATGCCTAACCACGTTCAGAAGTTACAGCTGCCCAAATCCAACTTTTGTGTTTTTTAATCAAAAATTGTGCATAACTTGTGGGATTTTTTGTTTTAAATTCGGCAGACTTTAAGGCACCGCACTGTCCATATTTGGTGAACATTTCAATGCTCTAGATACCAATGTTCAATAGTTACAGCCATCGAAAAATGCGATTTCCATTTATTTTTCCCTCAAAAAATTTCATTTTCACCGTACTCCATCCGATTCCCCTACCAACCTCTATAGTAAACTGCATACTAAAAAAAGGACTCTGCAAGGGTTTTTAGATTAATATTTTTCCACAATGTGTCCTTCGAACCCGCTAAAATGGCGTTAGGGCATATCATCACTAATGTAGCCACGAAGGAATGCATATACTCTCTTCCAGAAATATCGCAATCAGGATACGCCACCATTCCACCGCTCTGGAGGTTCTCTGAATCCATTCCATAGCTACATTGAAACTGTACCTGGAACGAACCCAGCTTATAAATTCTCGGCCCAATGAGGTATCAGATTATCCATTGCAATTAACAAAAAGAAGCTCCTAAATGAGTAGGTTGCGGGCATCATGATAAGTTAGATGCCAGATTCAGTCCTTTCAGAAATCTGAAATTTCTGAAATCTATCTTCTATTTTCAGTGAATAATTTTATTTCGAGCATTCTTCCTTGCTATAGTTTGTGTTAAAACATACGTTTGTGCTTGTGATATGTAGAACCAGTAGCGCAGATTGCTTTTCGGATGGTGACCACCATCTTGTTTCTATGCTTTTCTACCGATACAAAAATATTTTGGTTGCTTGAGATCTGCTGCTAAGATCGAAAAAGGAGCTGTCGCTTTAAGGTTTATGAAATACATAGTTTCAATTCTGGTGGTTTAATTGAGATTCCGGAGGAATAGGTTTGGCATAGCGCATGAAATATTGGACGTCGAACAACGTGGCACTAGACATCAGATGTAGATTTTTCATAACCCCCTCCTTAATGCAGTTATATCTACTCAATCGAAGTTGGACTAGAGTCTCGTGAATGATACGCGACAGCTTAAGCCCGTCAGGCGACAACATATCTTAGGAAGTACTGAGAAATTTATGGAATCGGCTAAGGATTTTAAATCCGCAGAATACGCTTTACGCCTTGAAAGTTGGATCCTAAAAAGTTGTGGGGTGAACTTTAACTGAGGGTTCGTCTGCAATACCAACCGAAAATGTTAGGAATTATTCCCGCACTGGAGATGTATGCGGTGAAAATAGGCCTCAGTGAGTGGTTTGTCTGCAGCATACAATAATGTTCTGCAGAGCAAGGAAGCATTTATATATTCGAATTATGAATAAAAAAAATGTGTTACCAGAGGAATCAATCCGCCACTGAGCAGAACATTGAGAACTTTAGGACTCGCTATTTAGTACCAACAGAACCTTTGCCTTCAAGGTTCACCACATATTCCTGAAAATATCGGCTACTATTCTTTCTCAATTCTGTTTATGAGGATATCACTAATGAAAGGAAGAAAATATAATTTCATGGCATGCATAATGGTGGTAGCCTCGTGTTTCTCCAAATCGGCGTGATACCGTATGTGTACAGCATTGCGTCTTCGAGAGTCTGGTCACCTTAGACTATACATACAACTATCTATGACTATGTACTATCTTCCCTATAATGCCCGTAACAGTGGCATATAATATGCATTAGTGTCCTTATTATACTCGTGTGATACATCGAGTACCGCGAGCAAGCATCGGGCCATAGACAAATTCCCTGCAGCTTAAATTAATGTACGTAACACGAACACAATGTCGCATCACAGTCATCGTATCGTAGTGCCTTTAATCTACTTAAAAACTTCACATGGCATAAAGAAAAGGATGAATGGAAAATTTAAATTTATGCGGGTTGGCAAAAGTTGAACAAGTTGTCAGATATAAAGTCCATGACCCTAGCTATGTATGTATGTATGACAAGAGTTGTTAAGTAAATTAAAAGTTGCTTTGTTGGTGAAAGTAATTAAATGTTAGTACCCCCGACAAGTTGTTAAGGATTTTGATGTCCTGTCTTTTTTTTGTTGCTGCTGTGCTCTTGTCTCTCTGTATTTTGTCATTCTGCAAATTACAGAGCATAATGAGGCAATATCGCGACCGACTTTCAAGTTTAATGATAGTCATAAGAACGTCATCGGCAACACAGGATGAGTGGCGTTGGCGTATTATAATGTACTTACGTATGTATGTACGTATGTTGTGTAAATCAGCTCAACATCAAGTACATTTCCAGCTGTCTTCATTCGTTTTCAAAGTAATTCTATGGAATCTTTACTTTTCAAGCTCTTCGTCAAGCACTATATCCTTGGCGAACCAGCATCGTGTAGTATACGAGGGCGATAATGCAGGAAGTGTGGATGTCGACCAGAGAGTATAAGATGAGATGCACCCAAGTTTTTTGTCAAAGAATATGCAAACTTTGACGTTGATGACATGAAATTGTGTTACATTTGAAATTTGAAATAATTAAGCGCCCTTTGGCCCGATGATGTACCAAAAAGGGGATAACAACTTGTATATCAGCACATTTTCAGAAAAGTTTTGGCAGTTATGTTGGTGTTTGTACTTACAGAAATGGATTGTTCGCACCCGCTTCGTGCTGGCAACGGCAAGTGAAAAGACCTTCATTCTGTTAACATCCATATATTTATATAGTTTCATAATGGTATATATGCTTGGGGAAAGTATCCTTGTTAATTATACAGTCAGATTTGAATATAATATTCTCCACAGTCATTTAACCCTTCTGTCGGCACCTACTACAATATGCATATTCTGTACCCAATAGGTCTGGCTGGACCTACTGAGAAAAAATTTTAAATTTTCCGAAAATGTGAAATTTTTATCGGTATAATCATTCTACCCATTCTTTATAGCCTTTTATAATCAATAAAGGCATTAAAATTGTTTTTGTAGATATATTAGAAGCGTTTTTAAGAAGACATATTTTAAGGTGGTAGTAGTAAAAACATGTTTCTCCCTTATTTTCTTCTATTTTTGCTTCTCTTTTATCATTGCGTATTCGTACAGAAAGTTTGATCGAATTTTCGAATTCCAATATCTTTGGGGAAATATTTGGCGCTTTGTTGGTAGATTTTACCGCGATATTAGTCTGCAGATTTGGGGAAATAGATAGAAAGAAATAGTGAATTTTCAAGCGCAAAAATCATTTCATTCTAAATTTTCCGTAAATATATCAGTTAAATCTATTAAGAAACACCATCGTAAGTCACTAATACTTAGTTCATACTATTACAAAGGAAATAAAACTCATTTGAATTTCCTAGACTCAAATCTCAGTTGATTAGGTCATGTTATAAGACGGGATAAAATTAGGCGTACCCAATTTGTGATCTTCACGGCTTTTTAAAGCAAAATCTCAGAAATTTTTATCGTTTATTGTACAAATTGAATTTTAAGGACTTTATTACATAATAAATAGGAGATTTTTAAGAGAATTTAATATTTTCACTTTTTACATCAAGACGAAAATGGGGGGAAAAGCTATAGGTCTGGCCAGACCTATTGGGTATCAGAAAGCACTATAAATTGAAAATCATCAAAAACATACTCAAAACTTCAATCGATTTTTTTTAATTTTTGCAAAATGCTTCTAAACATATTATTCTAGGATATCATGAAATATGAAGTCGCTGCGATTTCATCTTCTATACTTTTTTGACTAAAATATAGTGCCAAAGGTCTGGCCAGACCTTTGTGCCGACAGAAGGGTTAACAGGAAATACAGTGGAATTGGGTTACCCTGAATGCCTACTATATAGCTTCAAGTTTAACACTGACTGAATATACATATCTCCATCTTTGCCAAAATTTACATTCGTTTGGCTATTGAGCGAAGGATTAAGGTCATTTAGTTGACAGTTTAAATGCTTGGATGTTCTGATATTATACAGAGTTGTATAGTGGACAAGTATTTGGCATTCTGTTACAGTTTTGTATTTTAATTGTGCAAAATTCAGGATATATCCAATCACAGAAATGTATTACATTTCGTTTCGGTTGAAATTTTAGGTCAAAATATGAAAGTTTTTACTCATTTTTTTTCTGCATAAATAAAGAAATAGCTAGGGCCAGCGCATTGATAGGCGAAAGTAGGCGGTCGCATAGGGCGTAAATTCGGCCGGTCAAGGGGCCGTACAAAAATTAACGACGCACCCAAACATACCTATTTGTCGAAAAATTGCGAATTTAACATCATACAACACGGTGTGCGTTTTATATTTGAGAGTGTTCTGCTGATACTTTAGGACTTCCGATTAAAGTGATGCGCACACCGGCGCGTCAGCGAATATTCGCGGCGAATTTTTCCGTGGAGTCAAAATTGTAACACACTGCGTTGTATGTAGATGCCCACACCAACGCGAATATTCGCCAGTTTTGCAGTATTTTTTCCCGTTTCGAATATTTGCTACCTATTGTCATTTTATTCAAATAATTTATTTGACAGGTGCAGTGTAGTACAACTTGATGTTGGTGTACCCGAAAAAGATGTAGATTTGGAATGAGTTGTTTAGGTATTGACCGAGCATTTAAGTTTTGAATGTTTTATGGTATCAGTGGATGAGTAAACGAAGTAACATTTTTGGAAACATGAATTCCAAGGAAAGAAGGTTTTTACTCGTTGTTGTTACACAAATAAATTGCCCTATTGTGGCAAGTGCGGCGACACCCCGATTGTATCGCTCGGCCGAAGAATTGCAGAGATATCGACGATTTTCCAAAGTGCATGGTACGAAGTTGATCGTGACATTGCTGTGACCGACATCTAGGTTGACAACTAACAAAAGCATACATTTTGTGAATTATTGTACTTATCTCGGTTATCCCCTTGTAAGCTGCGCAGGAAAGATGCTCCGACGCCACCTTAGAGAATTTTGTTGCGGTTATATCTGACCACCCTGTGCACTGACCGGAAAAATAAAGAGGATCCAATGACCCTTTCGGCAATTTTATGGTTAGTCTAGCGCCACCTCGGTCGATATCCACACCAAAGGATTGCAGAGATATCGACGGTGGTGGTTCGGTGCTTGCGTTTGTTCTTAAGTACAGGAATACCCCGATTTACGTCAGGGTTACGTTCCAGAAAAAAGCGACTTAAGTCGAAACGACTTAAATCGAATCAAATTTAGGTATGAGTGAAAAAAAATGTGGTAACGAGAAAGTGAAACGTAAAGTACAGACAAAATTAATTTTGTCCTCAGTGGAGGTGGAAAGTGATGATTTTCAACCAGAATTAGACAACAAAATACGGATATAACGTTGTATGCTCCTCCACAAAGCAAGAATTTAGATTCTTCGTTCTAACATGGAATAAAATCAGGACATTATTGATCTTTCCTTTGGTATTGAGCATCGAATAAGGCAAATAATTTCCATCATCTTTGGGATATCGATTGGTAATTTGGCAAGTACAAGTCACCTGATTGATATATTTCCAGATCGATATATAAGATTTTCGCGTTTCCACTAAAATCAGTTACATGCACTCAGTGCCCGCTCTATCACTTACGCCGCCCGGGCAAGACGGCAAAATGCCGCCCCTAATATTTTGGATTTTTTTTTTTGCTTCTTGGATACACAGATTTCAGTATACGGACAGGATGTTTATTTCACAATATTTTAAATTTGGATCCCACCCAGAAATTAGTACTCCGTTCCAAAGATTCGATACAAAAATAAAGAGAAGACCATAAAAATAGCCAGGTTCCAACTCAGCGACCCTTTCTTTATCGTCATCGTGTGCTGATTGATACAATTTTGAGTTATTCTGTAAGAAATAACGGAAGGGATTAAAACATAAAAATCCTTATGAATAAATTGAGAGATCGTGGTGATGGAATCGTTAAGAACCGCGAAAGAAAGAGAGATAACACAAGAAACATAATTACGCTAATGCCTTTTTTTTCTTTTTGTCAGATTGTAACACATTAATTTGACTACGTTAAAGTTAATTTGTCGTTAGTGGACAAATATTCTGCTACTGCAATACTGGAATAATCCTGAAGGTTGGCAATCTCAGCAGGACCTGAGTAAACCAACCTTATTAGTGAATTCTCGGCACTTGTTAAGTTCAGGCTCTAGCTTCTAGCTTAAGGTTAATATACAAGAACACAGTGCCTTCCTTCGGGTGCTTTGATTGCTTTACAAAAGCTGAAATGCCAAATATGGGATTTTTATATAAATTCGAATAAACTATTTTTTATTTTATTTCAACCGCAAGCGTTTGGTGCACATTTTGAAAGAGAACGATGCACTCTTAGCAATATTGTTGCGAACTGTTTTAGGGATAGTTCACTAACAAAAACATGTTTGACGTTAACGTTGATGTCAGTTTTCTCCGTTGGACTGTATATTTTTTGCCGAACATGAATTCTAGCTTTTTTGTAGGCTCCTTTCTATAAAGTTCTAGCCGAAATGCTCCCCAAAAATTGTTTGCGGTTGACACCTTAACTCAAGAGTGTGAAAACTATAGCTGCTTGTAGTTTACAGATAAGATAATTCATAGATAAATTAATCCACATTTCATATATGATAACAAAACTATATAATTTACGATTGATCTACCGGTTGAGTAGCGTTTCCACAATGAAAAGTAGTCCTTTTTCTTGTAACAACTTCATGCGTACACTCTCCCAATAATAATTATATCTATCGAAAGGTCGGTTGTAATGTAATAAATTTTTTCCGAAAGGATGTGATTGTTTTACCAAGATTTTCTCTAATGCCAAATCCCATTCCCATTTTCGATTTTCAAAAAAACAAAAAAAAAATCACGAAACGACGTAAGTGCGAAGCAAAATTGTCGTAAATCGAGTTGTAAGGTGGGAATTATTCAACGACTTAAGTGCGAAACGACTTAAATCGAAGCGACTTAAATCGGGGTATCCCTGTAGTTACATACAAGCTTGAAACAACAACAACGCATTGGGCTCGGCGATGACACGATCCAAGATAGAGCTGCCTGTAGAAATATGCTGATATTACCGCCAAAACGGGCGATGTGCCTACACGAATTCGCGACGGAAAAATCGTGACGCGTTGGTCAGGGTATGACTTAATGACTGAAATTCGGTGGAGTCGTTAAGGTATGCGTTATAAATGTTTATCTGAAGTTGCGTATATATCAGGGGGGATGTAGTTATAGTAAATTACCTACTTATAGGCTAACTTTGCGTTTTTGCTTAATACTATTCTTAGGGACGTTCCGATACTAGTAAATACAAGTAAAGTATCGATACTTTTGTTTCGATACCAATTAGTTTCGTATCGAATACTTTTCTTTCGATACTACTCAGTATCGAAACGATTTTGATTCAAGTAACTACTGAGTACTTTTTCGAATTTTGCTGCCTGTAGTGGTAACACTTTCGAAAAGAAGTACAATTGAAAATGTAAATAAACCGCTGACAAACTACTTCTAGTAGAAGCGTTTCTTTCCCGATGGGAACCCACAGGTGCTGAATACGCCTATACGAACACTGTTTTCGCAAAAATTCGTAGCGCACGACGAACAAATGTCGTAGGCTAGAAATAGATTGTCGCCAAAATATTTGGAAAAATTGTTATTTTTAGGAAATTTGGATAGTAAGGACTTCTTTAATTAATTACGATAATTATAATTCTTGACAATCGGCCTGGCCTACTACTGGTTTAATACTTTGTGCCTTATTTAAATATGTACATAATAGTTACACTTGAAATTTAGGATTAAGTTACTCTTTGAATAAATGTATGAGGAAATGAAATATGTATTGAATTTTGGTTTAGTTTTTATTAGCATAAATAAACGTCTTACACTCTAAAATATGCAATCTTTTAAGGGACATACCAAATTACCGAACTTGGAGAAAAATGCCGAGTACTCAAATGAGTACTTTTTTGGTATCGATCCTTTTGGGGTACTCATATGAGTAGAATCGATACTTTGGTTATGAGTAGTACTCATTTCATTGGTATCGATACTTTTGTGGTATCGGAACGTCCCTAACTATTCTTAATACTTATACTTATTCTTGACCCTACAGTAAAATGGTGTAACGGTACTTAAATCAATGTCATACGTCCAGTAGGCCAATAAGAACGGGTTTTTGCATTGCATGATATTGATTAAGGTACCAGTGAATAGATTACAGTGAAACCTGTCTAAAGAGACCACTGTCGGTTCCCGGAAAAAGTGGTCGCTATTAGAAGTGGTCGCTTAGTAAGGGTAATGGACTTAGGGAACAAATTCATCAATTTAAAGGAAATGTACAACTTTTTTCCTAAATTAAAGCTAACGTAAGAGATTCCAAAGCTACTATCTTCTCAAGAAATCCACGACCATCCAGAATTGGACAGAGCAACTTAACTTCCTTGACAGGAGGTGTCCTGAATAATTTTTTTACTGGTGCATTTAGTACAGATAGGTGGCTCTGGACCACAGGGTAAATAGTGCAAATTTGCTGTTCATACCTGTACTTTGTGGAATGCAACAGCTGTCGACCGTTTAAATAGAAACATTTTGAAAGGCCTGCATACTTCACCGTAGCTTGATGAAATTTACAGAATTACGCCGAATTGGCCAATGCTTTGCAAAACAACCACTCATGTTAAAAAGGAGAACATTTGAACATGTGACGATCTGTTGCATATTTCATTCAAGAATTCTATTCTGCTCACGCACGATAAGAACTCAATTAACATTTGTCAAAGATTCGAAAGTTCCCGCTAGAAAGATGTTACTGTCATACCCTAGTATTTAAACTTGAAAATAGGTCACACGCGGATTGCATTAACAGTAAAATTATAATTTATCAAACACATTGTAGTATCCAGATGATAAACGCTGACATGAGATTCAGTGGCGGCTCGTGCCTATTGAAATATATGAGGCGAAAAAAAACACATTTGAAGGGGGTTGTTACATTGATAGAGAATAATTTTACAATTACAACTTTATTCAATGCATCATACCATGAGCGTAGCCAGAGGGGGGAGGGAGGGGCGCTTCCCGTCTCTCCGGGGAGAATTTAACTTTGTTCCATCTGAAAGGGATTTTAGTGACAAATAGTATACATCTTTGCTTTTCCTAGTTAGGAACCTTGTAAGGAACGTGTCTCATATTTCCGTGTCTTTCAAGTTATTTTATCATTTTGGAGCTGAATCATACCAGCATGAAATTTAACCACTGTTAATTTTTTGTTAAATTTTTGGAGGAAATCAAAAAAACATTTATAGATTTTGCTCTGTAGAAAAACAGTGACAGACGACACAAACTGCTCTCTTGGTCTATTTCTTTTAAATCGCAAGTGGATATTCAATCCGAGGGACAAAAATAGCACTGAACAGCTAAAAATGGCCATTTTTCGTTAAATGGTGTAGAAAAATCATGCTTAACTGCCCTTTCTTAAAATTTGGCTTTAAAATTTGCCTAACAATATTCCCCCCACCCATAATTACTACTCCTAAGAAAATCTGACCGAAATCCCATGCATCATAATATCCCATTTTCAATATTTGGCGTTTCAGCATAAATTAAAAATCTTTTAAAATCAATTTGAAAAGTTCGGGCATCAAAATATTAAAATGAAATAATAAACAGTGACAAAAACCGCACAACTATCCAGCTTTCCCCGTTTACTGTACTAATGATTCAGTTACCATATGGAATATCAAAACTGGACGGCCAACCAAATTGCAGTCAGTGTCAGGCTTCCATTTGGCAGCCAGTGTGGATACAGTTTAAGAATCCATCCTAACAAATTCATTACTATAGGTACTAAAAATTCAAACTAACAGCAAATAATGCAATGGACTACCAATATACATATAAGTATGTGCACCAAAAGCATAACACGAACAAGATCCTAATGCCAGAAAATAGTCACGATTTTGACATAATGCAGTTATTTCTGTTTTCTATCTTTTGTTGCACTTTCACAATCTTTTACATCACTACACAATCTGCAGCCTAGCATATCGGCGAAGAGTTCTGCAACATCAGTAGAGAATACACTCCATCCATAGCACCACATTCATTCATTATACCCTTCACTCGTAGAGTAAAGGGTATATTAACTTTGTCATGAAGTTTGTAACGCATTGAAGGAAGCATCTCCGACCATATAAAATATGTATATATATTATCAGCATGACGAGCTGAGTCGATTGGGCGATGTCCGTCTGTCTGTCTGTCCGTCTGTTCGTCTGTTGCTACGCGTTTTACTCGGCCAGTTTAAAAGCTATCGAGCTGAAATTTTGCACACATGCTTCTTTTTATTGCAGTTTGTATGTTCGAATCGCTGAAATCGGACCGTGGGGTCATGGGGCTGCCATACAAACCTAAACCCCCAATTTGGTTTTTCTAAGAAAAACTTTTTCATGCGGGCACCAATTTCAAGCATATTTCACACAAATGTGTTTCTATTGATAAGACAAAACATATGTAAGAATGGATCAAATCGGACTATGGGGTCATGGGGCTACCATACAAACCTAACCCCCCAAATTAGGTTCTTCTAAGAAAAACTTTTTCATTTGTGCACCAATTTCAACCAAATTTCATACAAATGTGTTTCTATTGATGCCACAAAACATATTTAAGAATGTTTCGAATCGGACTGTGGGGTCATGGGGCTGTCATACAAACCCAACAACCCAAATTGAGTTTTTCTAAGAAAAAATTTTTGATTTGTGCACCAATTTCAATCAAACCTCATAAAAGTGCATTTCAATTGATACCACAAAACATATGTAAAAATGAATGGAATCGGACAATGGGGTCATGGGGCTGTCATACAAACCCAACCCCCCAAATTGAGTTCTTCTACGAAAAACTTTTTTATTTGTGCATAACTTTCAATCAAAACTCGTAGAAGTACATCTCTATTGATGCCATAAGACATGTGTAAAAATGAATGGAATCGGTCTATGGGGTCATGGGGCTACCATACAAACCCACCCCCCAGTTTAGATCTTCTAAGAAACATTTTTCCGCACCAATTTCAAAAAAAATCTAATGCGTCCTTGTCAAAACAAAAAAAAATTAAAACGAATGGAATCATACTATGGGACCATGCTCCCGCATCCCCCAATCAACTTCTCTGAGTAAATATTTTTATTTTCCCACTTAACCAAAAACACACAAATATTGTTTTATCGACGCCACAGAAGGAAAAGAATGGGGAAGGATTGAACACAAGTCATAGATACGCCCAAAAAAAAACTTTTAGCCCGAGGAGAGTGAAGGGTATTAAAATTTCGGCCGCGCCCGAAATTAGCCTCGGTCTCGTTTGTATTTCACTTAAGGGCTTGTTCGTTGTTGCATAGTTTTAGCAGATGTTGTGAGATTAGAGGTGCATTACCGAAACTCGTATAGGAAAAGTTGGTACATATTACACATATTTTAAATGTGCAAATCTGAATTATTCAGACAATAATAACACAAAGAGCTGAAAGCAACTGGAAATCTCGTTGCAGTCATGCGCAACCTTGTATTCAGAGTGCAATAAGCCAACAATTGTTGCAAACGTGGTGAGTTAATATAAACGAATGCAGTGCAACAAGATTGCATTGAAATTAAGATTCTTTATTCTTTATTAGCGGGTGCTTCAAGATATGTAGGTACCTATTCAAGTGTTACTTTTCGAAGTTGAAAAAAGGGAGGATGGGTTGAGCATTAACTATTTTTGAAATTTTCAATTTTGGCAATAATTTGTTTTGTTCTTGTTTTTTTTTTTAATTCATATTTTCACATTTCTGTAAATTGACAACTATTTTACAACTTATTCGCGTCTCCTACACGCACTGTATATGACTTTATATTCTGGAAATCGAACATCAATTCAATTTGAAGTAATCTTATACCTTTCATCCGTTTTCAATTTCACCCCATTTATACTTGAAAACAAGTTTAACACCACTTGGAAGATGAACATTTTGAACAAAAGGCAACCATCATTCAGTGCGCCCTATTTAACCCTTCTGTCGGCACATAGGTCTGGCCAGACCTTTGGCACTATATTTTGGTCAAAAAAGTATAGAAGATGAAATCGCAGCGACTTCATATTTCATAATATCCTAGAATAATATGTTTAGAAGCATTTTGCAAAAATTTAAAAAAATCGGTTGTGTTTTGAGCATGTTTTTGATGATTTTCAATTTATAGTGCTTTTTGATACCCAATAGGTCTGGCCAGACCTATAGTTTTTTCCCCCATTTTCGTCTTGAGGTAAAAAGTGAAAATATTAAATTCTCTTAAAAATCTCCTATTTATAATGTAATAAAGTCATTAAAATTCAATTTGTACGATAAACGATAAGATTTTCTGAGATTTTGCTTTAGAAAGCCGTGAAGTTCGCAAATTGGGTACGCCTAATTTTATCCCTTCTTATAACATCACCTAATCAACTGAGATTTGATTCTAGGAAAATCAAAAGAGTTTTATTTCCTTTGTAATAGTATCAACTAAGTATAAGTGACTTACGATGGTGTTTATTAATAGATTTAATTGAGATATTTACGGAAAATTTAGAATTTAATGATTTTTGGGGTTGAAAATTCCCTATTTCTTTCTATCTATTTTCCCAAATCTGCAGACTAATATCGTGGTAAAATCTACCAACAAAGTGCCAAATATTTCCCCAAAGATATTGGAATTGGAAAATTTTATCAAACTTTCGGTGCGGATACGCAATGAAAAAAGAGAAGCAAAAATAGAAGAAAAAAAGGGAGAAACATGTTTGTACTAATACCACCTCAAAATATGTCGTCTTAAAAACGCCTCTAGTATATCTCCAAAAACGATTTTAATGCTTTTATTGTTTATAAATGGCTGTAAAGAAGGAGTAGAATGATTATACCGATAAAAATTTCACTTTTTCTAAAAATTAAAATGTTTTTCTTAGTAGGTCCAGCCAGACCTATTGGGTATAGAATATGCATATTGTAGTAGGTGCCGACAGAAGGGTTAAAGTTCAAATGCATTGTCAAAAGTAGTGTACGTCAAATGCAGTGGCAAGGAAGTGGTTCAAACAAATGGTGAGATATAAGAAAGTACATATATAGGAATGGAAGTATATTGTATGTATATGTATATTTTCCAGCAAACGAGCAAGTTTGGAAATAGTTATCGAATGAAGGGCTCGACCTGCACAAGAAGTGTTAAGGAAAAAAGTACGACGTACCTTTCTTGTTCGTTTGTGTAGTCCAGGAAATGTAACATTTCACATCGCAAATATGTCGTTTTATTGCAAATTTTGTGTACTTTCAGAAGAAAATAGAAAAACATTGATTTGGGTAAACTGGAAGCTGGAAAATAGGAGTTTTTCGAAAAAAGTCGTGGTTTTTGACAAGAATCACAAAAAATGCGATTACTCCGTAACGGTAAAAGCTAGAGAAATAATTTTCGTGACATTTTTCCTAAAACATCCTGCAGAGTCTACCATAGGTCTATGGCTAACCAGCGGCGGGACACCCTGTATAGTCCGAGGTGCTTCTTTCTGTGCGTTACGAACTTCATGTCAAAGTTAAAATACCCTTTCACATAGTGACGAGTATAAAAATAATGGAAAGAGTTGCAAATGCAACTGTACAAAAATATTAAGTTGCACTTATCGAAGCAAAATTTTCGTGATAGTTGCGTTCAGACAGGAGGGTGGCCGTGACCAGGGCCGGATTCATTCTATATGGCGCCTCTGGGCAGTAGATATCATGCCGTCCTCCGTCATACTAACTAAACTTAAAATTAGATTAGCCGCCTTCAAACGGGCTTAACGTGCATGTGACGTTAAAATTTCCTCAGACTGGCCCATTAGCCAATCATGGCCCAGTTTATTTTTTATTAAGTCTTGTGGCTCCTTTTTCGACCTCTATGGGAAAAGGGGTTCCAACGCGACCAGCAAAGTAGGTATGTAAGGTATGGCAGCTTTCGCTTGCGATTCAACTCGCCAATAGACATTCGATATCTATATTTAAATTTTATCGGCTTGAAATCCGAAAGTAACAGAAATCGAGGAAAGTTTGCTGCTTTTCGGTGAACATAGCGGCAACTATTCAGCCCCCATAAAAGCTGACCGAAACAGGGAGCGGAACCGCCCAGGTTTGGTTTTTACTATGAGTTAACTGCTTTGCAGGATTTTAAACAACACACCGAAAACACAATAGGCTTTTTTGATGCGATTGGCTGGAGCGGGATATCCGTTAGGGACAGGTTCCCTGAGTTAGTGTGCGAAGTTGTATCGCTGTGTATCGGTTCGCCCGTAACACTTTTTTTTTAGTGAAACCACTTGACCGGGGAAGCGATTTTAATGCTTAACACTGTCTTTAAGTGGTTTTCACGTTTTTAATTGTGGTGAAATTAATGTTAAAACAAGACCGACCCAGTTCAGGACGCCCCTCAGTGCCAAGAATTGACGTTGCCAACAAAATCAATGTTACCGTTTGTGAAGGGCGCATTTTATCCGAAGACTTTGACAAGAGAAATTTTGAAGCGCAATTTCTCCCTCGTCTTCTCACAGGCAAGCAAAGTGAGTGTTGGCTGCAGGCATGTTTTGAGCTTCTAAATAAGCTGAAAGAGGACCCTGCCTTTTTCAAGGTTATTAATCGTATAGTGCTATGACTATGAGCGTGAAACAAAAATTGAAACGAACCTATGTCTTAACAAAAAGGAAAGGGAAATACGTTTTAGTACCTTCCGCTAGTAGCGTGGCGGAGTTAGGCAGAAGACCACGTGTGCGTGCGCGATTTGGTTTGGTGAGAAATAACGGCAGATGGATTCCGTGCGACTCCACCTTTCATTTTGGGTTGTAGTTTAATGAGAGTAAGTGTTGATGCTTAAGTTACTGGAGCGTCTCGAAGCTCGCGGGACTGCACCGAGTCAAGTAGTTCGGCCTTTGATTGCCCTCCCCCCCCCCCCCTGGTTTTATGGCGGACAGTTAGTTCGAGACATTTAGTGATTAATTTCAGCTTATCGTTTGATTTATGGTTTTATTTCGCTTCAGAGTCGTAGTTTTGATTCGCTTTGCTGAATTTCTCATATCGTGAGTTGATTACTGCTGGAATATTGATTTTAGGCTCATTAATAAATTGTTTATGAAAATTTTACTTTTCATCCGGATTTTACTCCGATTTTAGAATCCATCTTGAACAATTTGGGAAATCAAGATCAATCGATAAATAGTCTCATTGTAGAAATAAGGGAGATCCAACTTCTAGAATAGAGATATCTAGGGCAGCAAAATTTGACCAAAGTAACAGCTTTTGAAACGCCTAATTTATTTATTTATTTATTGATGATAAACGGACAAATGTCCTTTATATATAAAAAATACAAAATTGCTGCCTTATATACTTAAATCTTAATATTATGTACTTACATCTATTTTTACAAAAGTTGCCGAAAAAATAAAGAATAAATCATAAGATAATTCAACTCATAAAACGCTTAAATTTCCTGAAAGAATAATCCAGTAAATTTAAAGAAGAAATTTCAAAAAGAATTTCAGGGGCAATAGATCCATTAATTAAATTAGTTAAGAAAATCGCATCGAAATAGGTTCTTCGTACTTCAAGTGTATTTATATTCAGAATCTTTTGAATATGAGCATAGTTTATGGCATCACTACTTACATGCAGTTTGTATGCAATGTACCTTAGAAATTTATGCTGAACTTTTTCAAGAGTGGAAGTGTAAGAAATATAAAATGGATTCCATACAATAGATAAATATTCAAGTTTACTGCGAACCAGCGAAAAGTATAACGATTTTAAAGCATAAATGTTATTAAATTCCGAAGAGTTCCGAATAACAAAGCCTAACATGCGACGAGATTGTTCAGTAATGTCACTGATATGCTCTTTAAAACATAATGAAGTATCCATCAATATTCCCAGATCTTTAATCAAGCTTACTTGATTGAGTGCACGATTATTTATGTAATATGTGCATTGATATTTTGCTGAACCTCTATTAAATATTATAAACTTACATTTGGATAAATTAAGTTCTAAATTGTTAAGCTCACAATAACCGAAAAATTTGTTTAAATTGTTTTGAAGAACAAAAACATCATTATTACATGTAATTTCCTTGACAATTTTGCAATCATCAGCAAATAACAAAAATTCAATATCATCAAAAACTAACTTTAAATCATTAATGAATATTAAAAACAAGATCGGACCTAGATGTGATCCTTGTGGAACCCCAGATGTTACTTTAAATCGCTTCGATAAATGATCATTGAGGTTCACAATTAATGATCGATTCCTTAGGTAATCGTTTATCCAGTTAATTATCGGACCAAAAAAGCCAAAGTTTTTCAACTTTTTAATGAGGATATCGAAATTAAGTTTATCGAAAGCTTTGGTGTAAACCGAGTGAACTTCAGACTTTTTCAAAAAAGCTTTTAAAATATAATTTTCGTATTCTATAAGGTTAGTTGCCGTGGATCTACCTGAGCAAAATCCATGTTGGTTGTTAATAATATAAGGCCGTGCCAATGGCGTAATGTAGTCCGTAACCAGACCTTCGAATATTTTAGGAATACAAGATAAGATGTTAATCGGCCTATAATTTTCAACATTGGCTCTGTCACCTGATTTATGGATAGGTAGGACGTAGCTTATCTTCCATTCATCAGGAAATTGTCCAGAGGATAATGATTGATTAAAAAGAACAATTAGTGGTTGCAGCATATTTTCAGCACAATTCCTCAGAAAAACCGAAGGGATGCCGTCAGGTCCGGCTCTTTTTGATATGTCTAACTCTATTAGTTTCCTAAAAAGCAAATCAGGACTAATTCTAATATTTGATAAACTAAAACTAGTATTAAACAAAGGTGGATCGAAGTGAGACACTTTGTTATTGTAAACCCTGGAGAAATGATCAGCGAATAAATTTGAAATAGTAGAAGAGTTAGAACTTCTAATACCGTTAAGGAACATTGTGTCAGGAATAATGTTATCACTTTTTCGGGAGTTAATATAATTCCAAAAGTTTTTAATGTTTATTTGTTTTTTGTTAATTATGTAAAATGCCTCTTGAGATCTCGAAATAATAAATTAGATATGTATTTGCATCTTGATATCGAACTATGCGAAAGGATAACGAGACCGAGTTCTAATCGTGCGAATAGCACGATGAGTGTATACCCTATACCCATGTACAGACCTAGAAGGCACGCAAAACCCAAAATATTAAATTTCATATTTTTTTGTGGGGGAGGGAGGGGTAGATGGGTCGGACCTGACACATCTTTATTATCTTATCAAGGCATCCAACGGCTACCATTTGATACTAATTTGAAGTTTTTCGTTACATTCTATCAAAAGATATGGCTGAATATAACTTTGTAGGGGAAGTAGGGGTAGGGGCAGTCGGACCTACTCCACTTTCCACCAACTCAAAGTAAATATATGTCAGAATGAGACATTGATCAAAATTTCAAGTCGATAGCGATATCCTACCGAAAGTTATGGCTGAATTACAATATCAAGGAGGGGTAGTTTGTATGGGAGGTAGGGTAACCCGTGGTCCGATTTGGCCCATTTTCAATACCGTCCAAGATTTTAGCAAAACAAACATTTGGCCAAAATTTCAAACCGCTAGCTTCATTCTTGTTGAATATAATTTGAATTTTGAAATTCCCGCCTTCTTGTACATTCTTAACGTGTAACATGGCATTACTAAATTTGCATATTGGCTCTGCCCATTCCGTTCTAGACTACGACTGTATGTAGACGTGTTAAATTCTCGCTTATTAAATCCATGTCAAACTAACTAATCGTGTTTGAAATTGCCCTTATACTCTATCAGGTTATGGGCCCAGATATCGCGGAATTTCAATACGAATAGTATTTTATTTGAAATTAAAAGTTTGTGCGTTAAATCCGGGATCCTATTTTGTTCGCCGTTCAATTGTTGCGTTCGTGATACACAACAACGATAAAATGGATTTCCATGCGGTACCGAAGTTTAATGGGAACAATTACCGCCAGTGGAAATTTTAAATAAACTGTGCGCTTAGAGCCAAAGGTTTGGATGTGGTAAAAGTCGAGCCGGTACAAGGAGAAACTGCGGAACAGAAATCTTTACGCGAGCGAAATGATGCAAGAGCGATGTTCGTCATTACTTCATCGATGGAATTTGCTCAGATTTCCTTGATTGAAACTTGTACATCTACAAAGGATATCATCGATCGTCTCGATGCGATGTACGACAAAAATAGCGATATGTCGAAAATGATGCTATATGAACAGTTTTCTTCGTGTAAATTTGTCACTGGTGAATCAATGTCTACGTATATTACTAAGGTAGAAAGTATAGCTCGTCAGTTGCGAGATTCCGGCGAAACATTGAGTGATGTAGCAGTAATTACAAAAATCATCGGGAACCTGCCTGAAAAATATAGATCTTTTCGTCAAGCCTGGCTTTCTCTAGATGAGGAGAAACAGACTATACATAATTTAATGTCTCGGCTATTAGACGAAGAGGCCAGCATATCTAATCATGAAGAACCAGTTGCCATGTCAGTAAGCAAATCAAAATCTAATATTCGCTGTTTTAATTGCAACAAAAAAGGTCACTACGCACGAGAATGCAAAAAGCCAAGAAAGCAGTCGGAATCCAAAGGTACCGCATTTTACGTTGAGCATAAATCATTATTGTCAACTATACCATCTGGAATTAGTGACGTTTCGGAGAGAATATTTCGTAGACTTTAAAATGAGTGAACATATTAGTGTGGCATTAGGAAATGGCGACCACCTGAAAGTGGAAGGTACTGGAACAATTAACATTCAATGCCTATTAAAAGAACAGTGGGTCGATGCGACCATAAATAATGTTTGGTACGTGCCGAATTTAAAAAGAAATTTGTTCGCGGAAGGTGCACTAACAGCTAAAAATATGAAAATAAATAAGAGAAAATAATTGGGCCGAAATTTCATTAAATGGAAAAATTGTTGCGTGTGCTGAACGCGATTCAAATAATTTGTATAAAATGCTAATAAAAACAAAAGATAATGAAGTGCATGTAACAACAACCGGGAGTGTAAAACTATGGCATGAAAGACTGGCGCATATTAATCAGAAGACAATTATTGATATGGTGAAGAACAATCTTGTTGATGGCGTAGATATCAATGCATCCCAAAAATTTCTATGTGAAGCATGTGTATTCGGGAAACAACACAGAAATCCATTCAAGCCTACAGCGTCAACTGATCAAGACTCAGATGGTGATATTGTTTACAGTGATCTGTGTGGCCCAATGGATGTTCCTTCAACCTTCAGTGAGTGGGGCAAGATATTTCCTAACATTTGTAGATGGTCACTCAAATTTCCGTTTCGTTTACTTTTTACATAACAAATCAGAGACACTTAAATGCTTCAGAGATTATGTAGCAACAGTGGAAAATCGATTCAATATTCGCGTGAAGAAGTTGCATTCAGATAATGGTGGCGAATACTGTAACGAAAGTTTCCGAGAATCTTTAGCAAGCCGCGGAATTCAATTTGAAACAACAGCACCGTATACTCCCCAACAAAATGGAAAAGCTGAAAGAAGTAATCGAACCATTATGGAATGTGTGCGTTCTATGCTTTGTGGTAAAAATTTGCCGAAATATTTATGGGCCGAAGCTGTTAATACTACAGTGTATATTCTTAATTGAACTCCGTGGAAAGGCGGCGCGCGTCACTCCGTATGAAATTTGGACGAAGAAAAGGCCCTCTTTAGCGCATGTGAGAATTTTCGGATCAACATCGTACATGCATGTGCCGAAGCAGAAAAGGACCAAATTGTCCCCGAAAAGTAAGAAGCTGATCTTGGTTCGAACTACAGGCTATACGATGTACAGTCAAGAACTATCACCATCTCACGCGATGTCCCGTTTGACGAACGAGAAAGTGGTACCAATCGGTAGCAGCATACTGAAAAACTTGAACTCTTTCCAGTATCTGATGTTGATAGCCCAATTGATAGTGACGAGTGCAACGATGATAACAACGTTTCATAAAAAGGCGATTATGATAAAAATCAACGGCATCTACGTCCACGTGATCAACTTCGACCACCAGATCGTCTTGAAGTGAATTTGACGGATCTCTCAGTACCAACAACTTACAAGGAAGCTATGATGTCTAATGAAGCAGAGAATTGGAAGTTATCAATTCAAGATGAGTTGCAGGCCCATCATGAGAATAATACTTGGGACTTAGTCGATACTCCGAAAGATGTTAAAGTAATCGGCTGTAAATGGATATTTCGAGCTAAACACGACACCGACAATGTTCGATTCAAGGCAAGACTCTGTGCTAAAGGATATTCACAAAAGGAAGGTGTTGATTATCAGGAAACCTTTGCACCTACAGTCAGGTATGACTCCGTGAGAATTCTTCTTTCCATAGCTGCTAAACATAATTATGAAATGGCGCAATTTGATGTCAAAACTGCTTTCATATACGGAGAACTTCGTGAAGATATTTATATGACTGTTCATGAAGGCCTGGAAGCGGGCATCGACATTGTGTGCAAGCTGAATAAATCATTATATGGACTTAAACAAGCCCCCAGGTGCTGGAATCTTACGTTTGGAGGATTTCTTGGAAATACGGTTTCGAAGCAAGCAACGCTGATCGATGCGTTTATACTGGATATGTGAATGGCGTAAAGGTCCATTTATTACTATATGTGGACGATGGATTATTGATGTCTTCTAGCAGAGAGGCACTGAATGCTGTTCTAGCTGATCTCGGAACCAAATTTAAAATATGTGTTACCAATCAACCTACGAATTTCGTTGGCGTTCAAATTTATCAGGACAAGTGTGATGTATACGACACGCCGGTTCGATGGGAACAGAACATTTTTATTTGACGTTTAATAGTTGTACAGTTAGGTTATAATAAGTATTGCCATATGTCTATTTCTATTACTTTTATACAATATAACATCTTCCTCTTAAAGCTGTTTGTACACTTAAAATTAATTTTAAATTGAATTCATATTATGTATATAAGATAAAAAAAAAAAATTACAAAGTTACGGAAAATGTAATATGAGCAAATATATAATTCAAAGTTATAAAATTAATTTAAAATAAAAGTTAAGTTAAAATTACAATCGATAATTTATTTTATTATTTCTTGGTCTTAATGTTGGCGGTGAATCAAACGAGTCATCAGCTGTTTCGAAACCAGGGTCATTTGTTACATTACTGGTTGTACCATGTTCCAAAACAGTTTCCTCATCATCGTTGCCGCTTGAATTATTTTCGATTTCAAATTCATTATCAACATCAATAGGACCTTCGACATCGTCGTTTCGAGTTTCTTTGGACTCATCTTCAATATCGATAGTAGGACCGCTTCTTATTTGATCTAAATGTCTTTTAATAGTTTTATTAGTACGTGTTATGATGCAATTGTAATTACGCGGGCCAATTTTGCTTTCTATCTTAGCATTAGTCCAACCTGCCTTATTGGGATTAGTGTAGTCTCTAATATAAACATTTTGACCAGATTTGAACTCAATATTTCTTTTGCCTTTGTAATTACGTATGCTTTTGAGTTGGCTGTTTTCTATTACCTCTTTGGTGCAGGGCGGCTTTAAAACAGAAAACCTAGTTTTAATTTCGCGATTTAGCATAAGTTTAGAAGGGGTCTCTTTGTTGTGCAATGTTTTACGGATCTATAGTCCATTAAAAATCGATGAATGATGGTATCAAAGTCATCTGGTTTACAATCTTTTAAATTTGTTAAAAGTGACTTTTTGACAGTTTTGACCATATTTTCAGCTTGGCCATTAGTAGCTGGGTGACCAGGAGCTGTAAGAATATGCTCAATAAAATTATTCACGATGAACATTTGAAACTCAGTCGACGTAAACTGACTTCCATTATCCGATACTATAGTATCTACTAAGCCAAAACGACTAAATATTTCTCTGAGTTTATCTATTACAAAATTAGACGTAGCATGTTTAGTTTTGAAAATTTCAACCCACTTAGAATATGAATCGATTACTATTAACAATTGATAACCATTAATAGGACCAGCAAAGTCAACATGGACGCGCTTTCAAGGACCATTAGTTGGTTTCCAAGGAATTAAGCTACTTTTTTCTGGACTTGATTGAAGTAATTGACAAGAATTACAATTTTTTACCATCGTTTCAACGTCGTTGTCGATTTTGGGCCACCAAATGTATGATCTAGCAAGACCTTTAGTTTTTACTATCCCCATATGTGAACGATGTAACTCAATCAAGACCGGTTTGCGCAACTTATGTGGAATAACTGTTCGATATCCCCATAATATGCATCCAGACTCAACCGAAAGCTCGTGAGACTTATTTTTAAATGAGATATACTTAGGATCATTTAATTCATTAATAGTGGAATTATTAATTGCCTCTAATAATTTAGATAAAATTGGGTCCCTTCGGGTTTCTTTGGCAATTTCCTTAAAATTTAAGCGTAAAGGATTGGTAAAACCAACATAGTTTATATAATTACCATCCGAAGACGAATCACCAAGGTATTCAATTTGAGGAATTCGAGACAAATGGTCTGCAATGTTGTATTCACCTTTGATATATTTTATTTTGTATTTAAAGCCTGATAACAAATATGCCCATCTTTGCAAACGAGCGGCAGCCATAACTGGCAAGCTTTTAGTTTCTCCGAAAATTGCGAGAAGTGGTTTGTGATCAGTAGGTATGCAATTCAAAAAGTATACCAATTAGGTATTGACTCAATTTGGTAACGCTAAATATAATTGCTAAAGCCTCCTTTTCAATAGTGCTGTAATTAATTTCACTTTTGCTCAGTGCTCTTGAAACAAATGCTATTGGTCTAAGAGAACCATCATCATATTTATGTGATAGAACCCCCGCAATGGAATATTGACTTGCATCTGTTGTTAGGACAATAGGTAGTTTTGGATTAAAATGTACAAGTACTTGTTCTGATGCAACTTCTTGTTTCATCAGTTCATATGTTTCAGTACATATCTTGCTCCACTTGAAAACGTTATCCTTCTTTAACAATTCATAAAGCGGTATCATTTTCTTAGCATAATCTTTGATAAACCTAGCATAGTGGTTGACCATACCGATAAAAGATCTCAATTCTGTAAGATTTTTAGGTATTGGTGCTTCAAGAACGGATTTTACCCTATCATTATTTTTACTCAAACCATTTTTATCAATATCAATCCCTAAATATGAAATCTTCTCTTGAAAGAAGGAGCATTTATTCAGATTTAATTTTAATCCAGCAGACATAAGTTTAGATAGCACCAATTTCAAGTTGCCAACATGATTTTCAGTTGTATTCCCTGTAACAACTATATCATCCTGGTACACGGTAACATTGGGAATATCTCTAAGTAAGTTTTCAATAGTTTTTTGAAATAATGCTGCTGCAGGTTTGATTCCAAACGGTAATCTTTTCATTTTAAATACTCCAATGGGTGTGCTCCAAGCACATAGTAACTGAGATTCATCATCCAAAGGCAATTGATTGTACGCATTTGATAGATCTAGTTTTGTAAATAACTGACCTCCTTGGAGTGATGCAAAAATCTCTTCAATTCGTGGTAATGGATATTTATAATCTATTATGAATTTATTAAGTGTAGTTTTATAATCACCACAAATTCTTAAGTCACCATTTGGTTTAACTACTGGAACTAAGGGTGTTGCCCATTCAGAATTATCCACAAACTCTAACACATCACTATGAACTAGTTCTTTAAGCTGCTTTTCTATCACCTCCTTCCATGCCAATGGCACTGGACGGGGTTTGCAAAATATTGGTACTGCTTCCTTACAAACTTGAAGCTTGACAGTTCCCAACTTATATTTTCCAAGAGTTCCATCGAAAATTTCATTAAACTCTTTTTTTAATTCATCAACCACAATATCTAATGAGTTAATCGAATTTACACTATTATTCTCGATCTGAACTAATTCAAAATTGAATTTTCGAAGGAAATTTCTACCCAATAATGGAGGGCTATTAGTATTTGTCACAACAAACGTGATAATATGTTGTTGGCCTTTATAAATTACATTTGCATCAAACTCACCCACTACGTTGATTCGGTCTCCTCCGTAATTAGAGAACGCAATGCTACAAGGTCTCAGTGATGATGATTGTCGATAAAACTTGTTATAATGTGTATGATGTATTTAATGAATTCACTTTCCTTAATGACGTATTTTTGTTTTTGCATATTGATGCGAGATGTCCAGTTTTCTTGCAAAAGTTGCATGTTGCTTTCCTGAATTTGCACTGTTTTGATTGATGATTTTTCCAGCCGCAATGTATGCATGCTTGCTTAGTTGCACATTTGTTGTTCTGATTCTTCACAAAATTGATGTCATATTTTGATGAATTAGCAAGTTTCGATTCAACAAAGACCGCTTTGCGAAATGCATCTGACAACTTGATCGTTTGCTCTTCTTCACATAACCTCTCAAAAACTTTTCCTGATGTTCCACAAATAAATTTGTTAAGCACGAATGAATCGAGATCCGCACCGAATTTACAGTTAAGCGCAAGTTTCTTCAGACGGGCCAGCCACGAAGCGACACTTTCTCGGTCACTTTTTTCAGCCGCAAAAAACTGTTTGCGCTCTCGGAACACTATCACAGGCGGTGTGTAATGATTCGATAAATGATCCACCAAAACTTGATACTCCACTTTCGCAGGAATCACGGGGTCACAAAGACTTCTTAAAACCGAATACGCTTCCGATCCGATTGATTTCAGCAAAATTGCCTTTTGTATTTTCGAATCATCGCAATCGATTTCTTGGAAATGCACTTCCAGCCTTTCATGCCATAGCGCCCAATTATCCTTATCAGGAATGAATTCAGGCATGTGATTTGCAAAGAAGGTTTGCGATATTTCACTCGTGGAATTTCCCGGCATTCTGATCACGTTGAATATGATATTTTTATATCACTAAAAATTGATAAAATCAGTTTATTTTATTGTGCAAAAACTTTCACTTTATAACACAAAACTAAATGGCACGAATTATTTTGATAAAATTTATCAAAAAATACTTATAATTTTGTTGAAAATCAACTTTTAAAACTCCTCGTCGCCAATTGTGATGTATACGACACGCCGGTTCGATGGGAACAGAACATTTTTATTTGACGTTTAATAGTTGTACAGTTAGGTTATAATAAGTATTGCCATATGTCTATTTCTATTACTTTTATACAATATAACAACAAGCTTAAGTCATCAATTTTTATTAATATAAAGAATTATATTGATCATTTAATTCATAAATTTAACTTAAATGAATGTAATCCAGTCAATATTCCCGCAGATCCCCATGTTCATTTGCAAAAGCCAACTAGTGATGAAGCCAATCCTAACATACCATATCCTGAAGCAGTGGGCTCATTAATGTACGCAGCGATTGTATGCAGACCCGATATAATGTTTGCAGTCAGTATGGTTAGCCGATTTGTGAACAACTATACTAAGGAACATTGGAACGCTGTGAAGAGGATAATGAAGTATCTGAACTCAACTGCTGGTTATGGTTTACGTTACTCAAATTGTGGAGCAGAGAACTTCATTGTCTACTCTAATGCCGACTTCGCAAACGATTCCAACGATAGGCGTTCAACAACTGACTATATCTCAATTCAAAGTGGAGGAGCTGTTACCTGGAATAGTCAAAAGCAACAAACTGTAGCTCTGTCAACCACTGAAGCAGAGTACATGGCTGCATGCGCGGCAACGAAAGAATTATTATGGATAAAACGTATATTAATTGATATTGATGAATTTCCAAATAATCCTATAACTTTATGTGTAGATAATACAAGTACAATTAATTTGATTAAAAATCATGATGATAATCATAAACGATGCAAGCTAGGCCTGTTCGGTACCGAGATTTCAGTACCGGGTCTCGGTTTTTTTCAATACCCGGTACCACAAGCGGTTTCCCTGACTCAGGTTTTTTTTCAGTACCGACGGTTTTTTTAACCATAAGCCGGTTTTTTTGAGTACCGGGTTAAAAACCGACTCCGGTTTTTTTCAGTACCGACGATTTTTTCAACCATAAGCCGGTTTTTTTGAGTACCGGGTAAAAAACCGGTACCAAAAAACCTGAAAAAAAACCGGCTCATGGTTGAAGTGAATCGTTCTTTTTAACTCGGTACCAAAAAACCGACTCGTCGGTCGGTTTTTTAACTCGGTACCAAAAAAACCGGGATATCGGTACTTTAGAATATCGGGTCCGGTACCAAGTGAACACCGGTTTTGTACCGGGATCCCGGTTTTTGGAACAGGCCTATGAAAGCATATACAATTTTTTATGTACAATTTTATTAGAGAAAAATATTGTAACAAAGAAATTTATCTAAAACATGTTGAAAGTAAGCTGCAATTAGCCGATATATTTACAAAGCCTATTCCGAAAGAAAGATTCTATACTATTTTGAGTTTACTTCGATTGAATGAAAAATAATGTATTGTATTGTTCTTGGCAAAAAGTGATGAAAGTTGAATATTTTTATTATATTTTGAATTTGGATAACGTAATTATTAAATTATATTATATAATTTGAATTTTGAAATTCCCGCCTTCTTGCACATTCTTAACTTGTAACATGGCATTACTAAATTTGCATATTGGCTCTGCCCATTCCGTTCTAGACTACGACTGTATGTAGACGTGTTAAATTCTCGCTTATTAAATCCATATCAAACTAACTAATCGTGTTTGAAATTGCCCTTATACTCTATCAATTCTTTCGGGAGTTATCGTGCTAACAGACAGACACATGGACAGACAGACAGACGACAGACAGACAGACATGGCTTATTCGATTCAGGGACCGACCCTGATCATATACATATATACTTTGCCATACCTCCGGTGGCTCCTTTGAGGTGTTACATAATATCAGCGTAACAAAAACAATATAGCCGATACCATCTTATGGGTATAGGGTATAAAAATACCAAAAGTTGATCCTTTCACATTGAAATTAAAACGGACGAAATTGGCATCTAAGCGAATATTCTAACGAAGCCAACTTCAGAAACACACTATCTTTTGGCAGTGTCTTGGCATCGATTATGATTTTAATTTGGTGGTCTAGTTGTCGAAATAGACAGATGGATGAAAGATGGTAAAAATTTGATCCTTTTATCCTTCCACATCTGTAAATTTTCCAATTCCAATTGCAGAATTTAATTCAGAATTTTGAGAGAAAGTAAAAATATGAAATTTTAGTTACAGGTTTATTTATTTTACTTTCAATAAAAATTAGCCCTAAGTTAACATTTTTGGCTACTTAAAATTATAAAATGGACAGGTGAGCATCAGCCTTTTTTACATTGCAAAGCAAATACAGTCTTGTATTGACTGAACACTTATTCGTTTTTATCTAAATTGATTTTTTGCACCAGTACCTATAGCCGTTCGCGAGGTAACTATTTATTTCCATTTATATTTGCAATCCGCACATTTTCATTTGCCAAATCAGCATTATTCGCGTGCACTTTTCATCAAATCCATTTTCAAGAGTTCTGACTATACGCACATAGAACACTAGAGAGTAATCTCGAAAATGGACTTGACTGTTTTAATGGACTTCATAATGCGGTGTGTCATTCAATGGTTTTTCACTCCCGTACTTTCTCTGTGACAACGAACGCTCTGTATCATCATGAAATTGCAATTTAAATTTCAGTCTGCTGGGGATTAGAAATCCTGTGGCGGGGCGCCGCGCCGCGGCGGCAGAAGCAGCAATGGAATAAGCTCTCCTTGCAAATGTAAGTTTAGCATAAAATCAGCATGTCGGCACTAGCTAGACAGCTTGACTTTAAGTTGAAATAAAATACCGAATCGAATCGGTGATATAACTTCGGATTTGGCAAATTCGATTATTGGATTTGAAAAAGTCTACTAAAGTGTGAAAAAACATTGATTCGATTGCATTTTCGGTGAAAGTAGGAAAAATGGAAAAAGATTCAATCATTTTAAATCGGATTAGATTTGGGTAAAGAACATAGGCATGATTTTCATGGTGAGATTGATTTACGTTCAAAGCGTCTAGACTAGATGTGCGCAATTTAATTGCACTTTTTTTTCGGAAAAATAATGTGATTATCCATCGGAGCATTCTTAATCCCGGAAAGTGATCAGCATAATGAAAACATTGTTGTGAGTTAGTGAATAAAGATTAAATCTGAATTGGAATAATAAAAAATCTTTGTGTGGTTAAAAAATTGAAGAAAAAAAAACAAAAATGCTATGATATTTGCATGCATCAAATAAAATCTTAAAATTCAATACACTTGGATGTAAATATGTACCCATTTAAGGATTACATATTCTGGAACTTACTCATTCTCATTATATATGTACAACTAATACCTAATGGAAAACTTGATTATACACATGTCTGACAAATGTCGAATACATTAGAATTTTCTTAATTAGCTCAAACATTCTTACTTTGCTAAAACGAAACGAACCAATCCGCCGCTCTACAAGTTCATCCCGTATTCACACGCTGAACTCAGTTACAGACTCAAACAACAATATTAGACCTTTTAACAACTTTGGTAGTGGAAGTTCTTCGACAAACGTAGAATATTGTGCGACAATATCAACTAAAGAGAGTTTTCCATCGTACGATATTTGCTCATGTCGAAAGTTTGCTGTTACAATTTCACAATATTGTTGTTGGAAATTAGCCCTTACAGGATGTACGAGATGCTAGTTCCAACACCGTTGGTAACGGCAGCTAGCAAGTGTGCACACAAAAGTCCTGCGGGAGGATTGTGTTGCACACTTGCAATGACATTGTTGGCTCAATTATTATATACCTTGCATTAAGTACATGTGAACGAGCACTTGGGGATATAACGCGGGCACATACGATATGTGTGATTTGATATGTTCCTATGAAAACGTATAGTCTCACGGGTTTCCTTGGAAAAACAATGTTAGGTACATGTATTAGCAGGTGGAAAGAAAAACAGTATCGTCTGTTGGCATGAAAGCTGGCACTATTTGCTTTGAAAATAGGATACAAAGTATGTATGTATGTATATCTATCTATCCGTAACTTATAATACACATTAAGTTTGTAAGACTCGCATAGTAAAGAAGCTTATGTGACTTGTTAAAGTTGGTCTATTGGTTAGACAAATTCAGTTGCAGAAAGTACATTTTATATACTTAGCTGTAATTCGAAGAAAAGAACGTGTCAAACCAGCAGAAGAAAGGGATGTTTAAAACTCACTAAATCAGTCAAAATCCGTCAAAATACTACTACTACTACAGCATTTAATATCTACCCAAAACTTTTTTCAGCAGATCCCCTTAGGTACAGGTAGGATACCCACTGGAGTGCCACTTTTATTTTAGAATGTTTCAGTTGGTAATACTCGTATGAGGTAGTCAATGATTAAACACCGTGCTTATCCGCACTATGCATTAAAGGGTAACAATCGCAAGAACAGCGCTATTTTGACTTCATATTTAAGATTCATCGGAATGTACCTGTTTCATTGCGTAACAGCATATTCAATTAAGTGAAGAAACTTCCAACAGTGCCCTGTGGCATGGGTTACGAATGATGCCACCGCTTTTCCCGGCGTGTCTCGTAGAAGGCGACAAAAAAGGGACAGGAGAGATGAGAACTCTTACAGTGTAAAAAAATCCCTAATCCAAGGTGGATCAGCATACGCCGAGGGATGCATGGTCAAGAGGGTGCTTGGCCCTAGTATGCGAAGGTAGCAGAAAATCTGATCAGGTTTGTCAGGTTTAAGGAATAGCTAAGGGAAACGATTTCAGCTACTTTTACTTTTATTGCTACTTTCTGTCGTGGATAATTCGCGTTCGCTTTGTTTAATATTAAACTAAGGCACAATTTAGTACTTTAGTTTATTGCCAGCTTTATTTCCAGACAGGTATAAATAGTAATTACAATAATGGTTACGTAAGGCTCTTTATAATTTAGTTCAAACTTTAATTCATACCAGAAATAAGACAAAATTACATTTCAGTAATTTAAAGTTTTTGTAAGCCTTTATATAAGGTATCTAAAATGTTTTTTTCTGAAAACCTTTCCATTCCCTTATTAAAGATATCCAATGACATGGCCTGTGCTTCGGTAAGGTATCTGACAGGTTAATGCCTTTGCAACGCGTAATTCCTTACCGAAGCTTTCCCTTACTTCAAAGGTATACAGCGTATGGGTACAAACCTTAAATAAGCCTTCCATTTTTTGCTGGGAGGCAACCATTACATCTGAAGCCTGAGGCATACGCTCCCATAGATTAGTGTGTGTGTGTATGGGTTGCCGTGTCTAGATAGCCGGCGGACGTAAAAGGAAAGTCCATAAATTCCCAGCAAAAAATCTGATGAGGTTTGTCAGGTTTAAGGAATAGGTAAGGGAAACGACTTCAGCTTTAGCCTTATAATAATTCTTACGAAAGCTTTATTGCTACTTTCTGTCATGGATAATTTGCGTTCGCTTTGTTTAATATTAAACTAAGGCACAATTAAGACTTACTTTAGTTTATTGTCAGCTTTACTTCCAGACAGGTATAAATAGTAATTATAATAATGGTTACGTAAGGCTCTTTATAATTTAGTTCAAACTTTAATTCATACCAGAAATAAGCCAAAATTACATTTCAGTAATTTAAAGTTTTTGTAAGCCTTTATATAAGGTATCTAAAATGTTTTTTCTGAAAACCTTTTCATTCCCTTATTAAAAATATCTTAAAGTTCTTAAGTAAGTCTTATTTTAAGTTTCTTTCCAAATTCAAATTAAGTATCATTTTGCGCGGAGATTGCCATGACCGGCTCTGTGGTTCACTTGGTTGAGTCGTCCGGCCTCTACGATGCTAGTAATCTAGAGGTGCGGAGATTGAATCTCGGCGTGGTCAAACATTTCCGGGCTTTCGCGGATTGGCACTATGTCCCACAAGCAGGGCCGGATTTCCCATATGGGCAACCTGGGCAACTGCCCGGGGCGGCAGATTTTGAGGGGCGGCAATTTTTGAAACTATCACTTGGTTTTAAATTCTGTGAAAGATGCATTTTGGAAACTCGAAGAGCAGTTGACATAATTGGACTAAAACTTTAATTTCATTTTTCTAATTTATTCAATTTGGGTGTATTCCAGGGCGCCTAATCGCACACTCAACTAAAATTGAAATGTGAGTCTCCAACTTAGAAAGCTGGGATTGATCCTTTGTGCAAAATTATTTTAGCATTCATTCCGAGTAGCATACTGGTGGCGCATAGTTCACTGAGTCTAGAAGTAGAAAGTATTTTCGGAAACATTGGCTTCAACTTAAACAAGCGATATACTTCATACTTCAGTGTACATTTTAATAGAAAGCGTTGAGGAGCTTTTGGGTGCAATAATCATGTATCCGGAGCGGCCTAATTTTATCACTCTGCTACCGCTTGAACAAATTGAAAATTTGCCATATGTCTCTCTTCCGACATAGTCCTTTTGTAGGATATGAATAAAGATTAGGGCTAACGTTTCGAAATTTAGCGCACCCGTTCAATCCACTCCACTTCCACGTGCAAAACAACGCTCTTCGCTCCGCTCTTTCGCTTCGGGAACTTTATTCACTTCGACCCTCTCCGCTCCGGATCCCTGTAGCAATCAAGGAATTCTTGAACCTACATTAAATCTTAGGCGTGTAATGAATACATGATTTCCCCACTACACGACTCGTCAAACGGTATTTGCCGTCGTCGGCTTGACGTATAAAAAATTTAATTTTTTGAAATAATACATTGCCAAAAACTCGCTTTCGTACGAGTCTCTGGGATAGACTGGTCTAAAAATTGGCAACTCAAGGCCGTCCACACATGGATTCTGTGTACGCTTGAATTTTCGAAATGTAATTTTCCTGCAGAAACAAAAAACTCTACTGCTAAAAAATCATATCACATGACGCTAATAAAAAATTTTAGTTTTTGAGGTTAGGTTATTCGCTTATGACTTCTAAAACGATCAAAAAAGAAAAAAATTTCCGAAAGTGGAAAGGCATTTAGAAAACATTCTGAACACATTCTGAAGAAAATGTACATTCGATGTAATGGATTTGCATCATTTCAGTTTTAATGTTGTCATTTGAATTTCAATGGTTTGTTAAACAATTTCGAGAAGGGTCCGATCCCCATGGACCTTCACCTGGCTCCATTCCTCGGAAGCACCATATTGTCAGGCAAACAAAATTACATCGGTCGCTCGCGTAAAAATATGAAATGTTTTTTCACATACCACACCATAGCTAACGTTTTGCCTACATGTTTATACGATTATTACTACTTTCAAATTTAACCAGTGGCAGAAGGCGGCTATTTTTCTACTGCCCAGGGGCGCCATAGAGGCTAAATCCGGCCCTGCCCACAAGAGGGTACACAGAAAAAGAATCATGCCATAAGAGTTCAGAGAAATCACAATTTTTTACCATTCTCTAAACATTATCAAACCATTTACATAAGGATATAAAAAGGTATTATAATCTTTTTTTTTCATGCATCCGTATAACTTATTAAAAGCTACTGTTAAATCTCGTTTAAAGGCTTAAATAGTTTTATTATAAGGTAAAAGTAACGTATTTGAGCTTAAACCTTATCGCCAATGACATGGCCTGTGCATCGGTAATGTATCTGACAGGTTAATGCCTTTGCAACGCGTAATTCCTTACCGCAGCTTTCCCTTACTTCAAAGGTATACAGCGTATGGATACAAACCTTAAATAAGCCTTCCATTTTTTGCTGGGTTTACTTCTTTCCGCACACTAGTGCCAAAACACAACCTTTCTCCAAAAGTTGTAAAAGAATGGAAGGCCTTATGAAAATTCACGCAAATATAAGCACTACCCTGCCGGGCACTACTTCTGCTATGCGGTTGAGTGATCCCGGCCCGGGGCGAACTTAGTTCGCGCCAGAGCTCGACGGTTTCCGGGGGCGAGCACTATAAGGCAGTCCAACTACACTGTGGAGAAGCTGAGGGTTGCAAGCTGGAATGTCGGTTCCATAACGTCGAAGAGCGAGGAGATTGAGGACATCATGAAGCGGAGGAAGATAGACATTATGTGCGTGCAGGAGACGAAGACGAAATACCCATATCGACAGAGCCCGGTTTCTTATGAATTTCAAGAAGTACAAATTGTACTACTATGGCATCACAAATCAAAGAAACGGAGTTGGCATTATTCTGGAGTCGTCCTTGCTTGACAGCATAATAAGTGTCGCGAAGAGCAGTGATCGCTTGATCAGCATCAAATTGGATATCTGCCGAAGGGTGTGGAACGTAATAAGTAGCGTAGGCAGTCCCCAAGTGGGACTGCCACCAGAAGAAAAAGAGGCCTTGTGGAACGAAGTTGACACCCTGATTCAGACCATTCCAGATACCGAATCGGTGTTCTTGGGAGGCGATCTAAATGCCCATGTGGGTGAATCAAATTATATGGTTACGAGGATTGCCATGGTGGAAAGGGTAGCCCTACAACGGTAGGAAATGACGATGGTGAAGCTATTCTGACTATGTGCAGATCGCACGGTTTGGTCATCCTAAACACATGGTTTGTGAAAAACGAGAGACACTTGATCACCTACAGTAGTGGACACGGAGATAGGAAACACGAAACGCAGATCGATTACCACCTCTGCTTCGATTTTATGAGAAGGTGGGTAAAAGACTGCAAGGTGATCTTGGGTGAATCTGTCGTTAGCCAACATCGTTTGCTCCTGTCAGAATTTATTTTGAAAGTAGGAGGAGCAAGAAATAGAAGAACTCCCAAGCCTGTAGAAAAAATCAAGTGGCACAATCTCACAAACGACAACTTTGAACCTGTAGTAACTCCATTCATTGATGAAATGACGGAGTAGTTTCAAGACAAAATCAAAAGCACCGACCACAGTCGAACACAAATGTGGAAAAATTTCGCTGAAATGTCAGTAGGTGAGGCGGAAAGGCACTTGGAGTTTTGAAAGGTCCACTCCACACTAAGAAAAAAAACATGGTGGTGGAACACCGAAACTAAGGAAGCAGTGCAAGCCAAATCGAACGCATTTAAGGCATGGACGAAATGTGAGTCAAGCAGTGAAGCCGAACGGGTTCAACTTCGCGAAAATTATTTGCAATGCCGGAAAAACGTAAAGCGCTTGGTAGCTCAAGCAAAGGCGAAGGCAGCTGAGAAATTCTACCAAGAATTAGAAACTCAGACTGCGACCGAAGGACCGTCTTTGCGCGAGAGACCTAAGCACGACGCCAGGATATTTAGGGTCGCAGCCCAAATCCCCGCGGAATTTTGGTTGAAAATGGAAAATGTCGGGCTTAGTTGGCTCACAGTTCTCTTCAATAAAATCAAAGGTGGGCAACCGATGCCTGATGCTTTCAGGGAAAGTTTTCTTCTTCCTTTCTATAAGAACAAGGGAGACTCACGCAAACTCAACAACTATAGGACTATAAAGTTAACACCTCATACACTGAAGATCTACGAACGAGTTGTCTGCAACCGATTGAGAAAGATTGTGCGGTTGAATGACAATCAATGCGGCTTTGTTGAAGGTCGATCTACAGTCGATGCGATTCAGTGCATTCGTATTGCGATGGAAAAGTATAGAGCAGCACGAAAGGACTTGTACTTTGTGTTCATCGATTTCGATAGAGTACCTCGTGATCTGATATGGTTGGCCTTGAGAGCACTTAATGTCCCTGAGGCATACGTCAGGATGATACGAGACATGTATGATGGAGCTACGACTAAGGTTAGATGCATAGCCGGTGAATCAGAAGAATTTCCGGTGAATGTCGGATTACACCAGGGAAGTGTATTGAGTCCGTTGCTCTTCAACATCATCATGCGCTACTTATCAACACGTATATCCGACGGCCTAGAAATATCTCTTCTTTTTGCTGATGATATAGTCCTCAGTATCAGTAGCCCAAACATCGTTGCCTTGCAAGCTGCACTTACAAAATGGTGTGACATTCTGGAGGAGCATGGACTGAGGGTAAGTATAACAAAGACTGAGTTCTTATGCTGCCCATTCTCAGACCCAGATGCACCGATACCAGATACGTACGTAAAAGGAGAGCAGCTTAAGTCTTGTATACCAAGTTCAAGTTCCTTGGCTCGATGGTGAACAACGGAGCTACATGCGATGATGACATCAAACATCGCACAAAGATTGGGTGGATGACATGGCGAGAAAACTCTGGAGTTTTCTGCGATAAGAAAATGCCACTGAAGCTGAAGGGCAAGTTGTACAAAACAGTTGTACGTCCCGCCCTCATGTATGGATCAGAATGCTGGACCATGTATGAAGGTTACGCGAAACAAATGACAGCGACTGAAATGAAAATGTTACGCATGTCAGTTGGTGTAACGAAAAGGGACCACATCAAGAGCAGCTACATCCGAGGCAGCTTGTCCATAGACCAACCAATCACCGAAAAGCTCGAAGACCGACAAATGGATTGGTATTGCCATGTTCAACGGCGTCCACCTGAGAACCCCGCAAAGAAAGCGATATCAATGGAAGTTCCCCTTGATGGACCCAAGGCCAGAGGCAGACCGAAGAACACCTGGATGTATCAAATGAAAAAGCAACAACAACGCATTGGTCTCGGTGATGACACGATCCAAGATAGAGCTGCCTGTAGAAATATGCTGAGATATTATCGCCAAAACAGGCGATGTGCCTACACCGCGGGTCGAGCAACGCGAAGCCATGGAGCGGTATAAAGAACGAGGCAAGGAGAAGAAGTAATTTCGTGAGAAGTGCCTGGGGTGCAATAGATAACGTATGTATTTGCTTGGGATGCATATTCTGAAGGTACAATATTGGATTGGTCGAAATTATTTTTTTTTTTATTTTAACGGTTGCTATTTGCTTTGTTAAAGATCAGATTTCCTTGAAACGTTGGTACACATTAAAATTTTAATTGGATCAAAGTGACTACTCCTAAAATTAAGAAAAGTATTCATTGCTAGTTTCATTATTTTAGCACGGAGTTTGTTTCAGTAATCTGATTTTCTAGGCTGCTTTATACTCCAATCAATAGAGACGAAATAATAGGGGTTAGCGTGCAAAAATTGGGGACTTCTCAAATTTGTGATATGTTATAAAGACAGGTGGGTTAAGTTAAAATCCAAGTTTGCGTCACCTTCCCCCCTGTGCTGCCCCCGCTATCTTCAAAAAACCATCTAAAATCTACCCTTTCATCAGTTTTTGGCCTGTAACTTCTTTACAGTCCATTTGAGCACAAAATCTGCCAAGACAATTTTGTAGAGGACAAAATTTCCTACAAATTAATTCTAAGATGTTGTACTCTACAATCAAAATTAACAGAGTTATAGCGCCAAGAAAATGAAGAAAATATCAAAAATCATGCCAATTTCAAATTCACCAAAACGCATTGTATACCAATAACTCATAGCCTCCTCTGCATTTTAGTATAGAGTTCTCGAAGTATGTTTTGAAATTTGTTAGTAATGATTTTTGGATTTTTTAGCATATTCTTTGCGTTACCACTCTGCCAATTTTGATTGTAGAGTAAAACTTGTCGGATGAAATTTACAGGAAATTATGTGCTCTACAAGATTGTCTCGGCACATTTCGTGCTCAAATGGAAGGAGTTATAGACCGCAAACTGATAAAAGAGCCGATTTTAGATGGTTTTTTCAAGATAGCGGCGGGAGCACAGGGGGGAAAGTGACGCAAACTTGAATTTTAACTTACCCCACCTGTCTTTATAACATATCAAAAACTTGAGAAGTCCCCAATTTTTGCAAGGTAAAATCTCCCGGTTGATTGGAGTATTAGGTAAATCTCCTCAAACAATATCATCGCCTCAAACAATATTATTAAAAGCTCAGCACAATTGCTCTTAGCAATACATTTTAAATATTTGTAGTAACTATGAATGTTATAAATTGTAAAACAAAGAAAATCTAAAGCTAAGCCAAAACCAATACCTTACTCAACTCCATTATGTTGCAGTTGCAGTACCCAACCCAGTACGTACCCATACACAAATGTTCATAGTATGTACAGATAAATCGAAAGTGGTATTGGCATTTTGCCATAGAATTGACCAAAATCCACTCGAAAAGACCAACAACATCGGCGAAAAATTACAAAACTAGATGGTAGTTACGTGCGCCTTTCAGCGCAAAAAAAAAAAAACAGTTTGAAATGATTTCGTTGAACTTTAGCGCCATCTGAGTATCTGTATCTGCTTTTTTGTTTTCTTTTTTATCGAAATGCCGCTGCTGTCATAATACGTAATAATCCATAGATAAAGTGAACAAAGTTATAAACTTTATTTGACCAACATCAGATTGTACGCGAAGTACATACCTAGGTGGCATATCATCATCATCGCATACCAAAAAGCAAGTAGCTTAAAAAAAAAAGTTTGGAAACCAGTCCCGGCAGTTTGAAATGTTATGGATATTTCTGCATTCCATTCATTTTTAACCCGTGAGCTATAGGTTAGCAAATTTACATAATAATATAATAACAATTTGGCGTCCGGCTTTAAGGTATGATGGCTTCGGTTTTGTTTTTATTGAAAGCTCAATTATATTGCACAAGAACAACCACTCGTGTCATTGCAATTCGTAAACTTTTTCACTGAAGTAATGAATTACATATACACTTTTATCAAGGGCCCGTCGTATTCAATTTAGGATTTACAAAAAAATAGTAATAAATTTCATCCTTGCCAAACATTGTGTTTTAGCTCAAAATTTTGTGTCTTCCATTATGAAATGCCCTACATCAACTACCAACTTGAATGCAAGCATATGTTACCTAAATCATATGCGTTTTCAGTTCATTGCTTAAGATTTATTGATTCACAAAACAGAGAGATACACAACACTACGCTACTACGCTACTATACAACAGTAAGCAGCATCGTATCGTACTAATTTTTGTGCTGGATTTATTTCACTCGATCGAAAGACCCAAAATAGAATTTGGGTCATATAAAGTATTTTTGGTATTTTGGGCATCAAACGGTAGGTTTCAGCAACCATACTTCAGTTCAGTTCAGTCAGTCAGATTCACTCATCATTCCATAAGTCTTTGAATGAATGAGTCTAGCGAACCGAAGTACGTATCGTACGTGCTTCAGACGAACTGAGCGAAAATTCACAACAAAGAGTTAACACAGCTTCCAGCAGCGCGTGATGAGTTAGTGGGCTATCTCTGAAATTAATGGTAAATTGAGGCATCTGGTTAGACTAATTAGATTGCACGTGATGAATGATTTGATGCTAGATTGGAAATTAATTATAAAGAGAAGCACTATAGTGTACCACGATGATGTTGCCTTTCAATTCCGTTGGATGTTTGAAGTGTCTCTAGTTTCGATATGCTGTCGTTTGGGAAACATGTCGTAAAGCGACATAGTTTTAATTATGTTTATTTGCATACATACGGGGAAGCACTTTGTATTTACAGGTTCATTATTCGCTAGTCAGGATGATTTTGAAATTATATTCGACTCGATTCTCATGGATGACACTTGAGATGCTGTGAATGATAAGTGTAGGAAGAAAAGCATGTGCGTATGTTAGACGTTGCTTTAGTGCAGGTGATGAATGATTAATAAAATAACTCTTCTTTTGTGATTATGTACCTACATAGAAAATTCGCGTGGATAATTAAATTTTATAAATTACGAGGCACTTTCAAATTCATCTACAGAGAGAGAGAACAGTTTATTTAGATATTTTTATTCTGCAAAAGCTAGGGATTTCTAAATTTAATTTGCACTTCTTCGAGGCCTTTGCAGTCAAAGATTATTTTGAAGGGAAGTGCACTGATTCCCCTCCATTTGTTGAAAGCTTTAAGCGCCGTTCACAGGATTGTACTTGTCGCCCAACTTTAGAGCATTCAAACAAGTTGAAAGACTTATCGTACATGTGAACAGAGGTTGGACAACAAGTTAGAAGTTGTAAGAGCATTGAAACAAGTTGGAGCGTCTAAACAAAAGTTGGACAACTTGTGTGAGTTCAAACATCTTCACTTTGCTTACATTGACTATAGTCCAATCGAAATATAAACAAATATGTACCTTTTAATAACAAGAGGCAATAAACCAAACGGATTTTCAAATTTGTTCTGTAAATTGTAAGGGTTACCGTAATTGCCCTGGTAATCAAATCATAAAATATGTTACCTTCAATCCGTTATAAATTCAAGAAAAATTAACGAAACAACAAAAACATTTTTCCTGATAACGATTTACGACCGCTTCAACTTCTGTTCGCACGCGGCAAACAAGTCGAACGACTTGCTGGTGTTGAATGGAATGTTGTATCGTCTAAACAACCTTCCCAATTGCAACAAGTTGGAGAAAAAAAGTTTGCGCAAACAAGTTGGATCGTCTGGACGTGCCATTAGTCTTCATCAAAAGTTTGATTTAACATACGCCCATGCTTTCAATGAGATGAATTCTCACGTCCTATAATATAGTGTTACAGATACGAAAAGTTGTACGGAACATACCCCTTTAGCAGCCACAGGCATTTGAAGATTTTTGAAAAAATAATTTTCTTGTACGACTTAAACTTTAATATCTCAAAAGCTAGACTAGCTATAGAATAGCAATTTTCTCAAACTTCTGCCAAGGTGAGGTGCTCGTATGATTCTTTTAAAAATAGACAGAGGAGAGAATAAAAGTATTGAGAAATAAAACACATGTGAAAAAACTTTTTACTTTTTAGAGCAAGTCTTCTTCATTTTTTGTCAATGCTTTTCCTGCGGCCACTGCTCCGAAGCCTAACCTCCTAAAAGCTTAAAAATGACTTTTAAGGAGTTTTTTTATTTTTAAGGACTTTGACTCAAAATTGTCCCTTACTTTTTCACGGTTTTCCCATATGGTGGATATGGTCGAATGTGAAACTTCAAACTCTTTTGCTAAATCTCCATTCGTCTCATTATTTTCAAGTCGAGAGATTATTGCTGCCTTTTCCTGCACTGAACCAAAAAATTCGTAAATTCGACGAAATTACATTTAATATGAAGAAAATTTCATCAAAATACGGTCAATGAAGCTGTTATTTGGATTGAAGAATACCACAGTTATATTGAATAATTACGAAATTATTGTAAATTGATGAATAAATTTGTCAATATGAAGAAATTTTCTATTATTTTTTTTTAAATATTAAAAATTAACATTGCGTGTTGTCTTATTCGTATTGAAACTAATTTAATTTATTATTATATTTATTTAAGACTTTCAAATATTTATTAAACACTTTTTTTTTACATACAATTAACCATATTACCATTTGTAACGAACCGATTTCGACACATAAGTGCCTCTTTTTGGATCTTGAGCATTTTTGAAGAATATTGATGATTTAGTTAATTTAAACTCATTAATATTTTTGAAAATCCCGCCAGATTCAATAATGGACATCTATGTGTCGGATTCACTGAGCGGAACAGCTGGTCCGACAAATGATGTGTGGATCAGCGTTGCCACTCGTGTTACAATTGTAACATTTTGTTACAATTTTCGATTTTCAGTTAGGAATGTCCACCTTATGGTCCGCGGGCCACAGGCGGCCCACATCGCAGTTTTGTGGGAAACACAGTATGTTGCAGGGTTGCAGCATATATTGCGTAAAAAATGGTAATATTTGTGAAAAAATATGTGTTGAACTAAAGTCTAAGAAATTTCTTGAAACTCGTCAATTTAATGGCTTACAAATTATGTATTTATTTAGGAAGCTGACGGTTGTCTAATGTAGGTACTTTTGTGCAGAAAAAATATAAAGTACATCGCGAAATGGTTTTCTCTCTTCCACAGCTGGATTATAACTCGTGTTCACATTTTGCAGGTACTCGACATTTTTGTTCGAGACTTATTACAGTTCGCCGAATCATTTTGACTCTCAATGATATTTCCGGAGTGTTTATTTCTTAGTAAATAAATTTGCAAATTGTGGTTGTTGATCGATCCACAAAATTTCAGCGTTTTAATTTCAAAAGTTTCTAAATTTGTTTGAAGTGCATTTTATGAAAATTCTATTTCTAGAGGATATAATCACGAGGTCGTTAGTGACTCGGATTGAAATTTCGAAAAAAAGTCTATAGGTATTTTTACAAATTTTATCCCGCGGGCTCTCAATCCTGAAGACCCTGGCATTTGGGCCAGGTCAGGTTTTCATTTTGACACCCCTGGATTAAGCACCCGTTTTTGTTGGTCCCTTCTAGATTAACGCCTGCCGTCCATTACCTGCTTCGAGCGGCGCGGCGCTCCCGCGTTTAAAGCTTTTCCGAATTTTAATGGCGTAACCAAGCAAAATATGGCGTAACTATGCAAAATAAACAAAAATTCCATTCAATACAATGGAAAAGCTTTCTGAATATTGTGTGTGCTTATACCTTTTACTGGTAAAAGCTTTTTTTCGCACATTTTGTGAAAGCTTTGCCGCTGGAGCACCGCGCCGCTCAAGTTTACGCTTGCAGTGGACGAGAGCCCTCAGAATCAATGTTCAACCTTCAATTATAGCAGCAAACTGCACCAAGCCTTAGAGTTAGTTCAGTAAAAGAATTGAATTCTACCTTGACGCAAATTTAAAAAAACAAATTTACGGTAGCCAAAATGTTCGGCAAAATTTGGAATGTAAGGGCACGAAATTAAAGTAGCATTTAAAAGGGAACATGATAGTTTAATTCAAATTTATTAAATCTATTTTTTTTTCCCCCGGAAACACTAGTGAGTGCAATTTTTTTGCTAGCTGCTGGATTTTTTGCTGACTCCATTTTAGAGCACATCATAAGTTGGCGCGAGTTGCACGTGCTGGTGTATTTGGCTTCAATCCCACTGACCCGCGTATTTGCTACCAAATTTATGTTTTTGAAGTAGGTTAGAGTACAACACGCAATATCGAAGTTGTTTTCTAAACGGAATAAGTATAGCTCAAGGACAGATAATAATGTTACTGCATGTATTTCTGTTCATTATATCCTTTAGTTTAATCATGTAATATTAATTAAGTTCGATTATATTGTATTAAGCATTGTCTGTTGTACTGAAGGGAGCATCTCGTTTTGCGCCAAAATTATGAAATTATCTGCTCCTTCAGTCATTCGGAAACTAGGCTTCTGTGCTGAGTAGTGTTTTTATTAATTGTGAGATTTGTAACTAATAGTTTTTGAATTAATCTGTTATGAAATAGTGGGTTCGAGTTTAAACAAATTGTGGAAATTTTGACACATCGTTTCTCCTATAAACCAACTTCGTCAAAAATGTTTATGGATCGATCAAATCTTCGGCAAGTCTGACATGTTCAAACTCTTTTATTTTAATTTATAACTCTTTGCTATTTGTGAAGCAATCATTCAATTCGGACTTCGCACATTTATTGCTAAAATTCTTCATTAACAACAATATTTTCAAATTTGTTACACTCAACCTAAAAATGTTACAATTTTATCAGATAAATGTTACGCTTAGAAATCTGAAAACGGCAACCCTGGTGTGAATACGCGGCCAACTTCGGGAAGTGGGGTGAGGGCTGTCAGAAGGACAGCACGCGGTTTTTTTCTAGGAGAGGAGTTTTTTTTGTTTTTTTTTTTGGGTGGTTTTGGACTGTTTTTCGGACGTGAAGGACCAATGGCGAAGGACAACATCATAAATGCAATAACAGCTAAGTGTCCATGTTTTAGTGTGTGACGTTCGGTGTATGCAGTACACTTTTGTGATTGTGTTGTGTTGTGGTGTCACAATTACATGAGGATGTCTGATTAATTAATACGCCATAATGCCGGCCGCTTGGCATCAAAATTACCGTTGTACTTGAAGAACGTAACCTGCCATGTCCACCACCCCCCCCCCCCATTCCAGGGGCAAATAATGGAATAATGGGGTGAAGTGCTGATCTTCACCCCCGTTTTACAGAAGGGAGACGCCCTACAATTTTCGATTCGGCCGCGGGCGCCTCAGGACGGGTGTTTTTATTTAAAATATAGTGGGTATAGTTTGGCCGGAACCCGACGCCATCCGGGTCCGCGGAGCGCGAATAAGGTGGCACCTGTGCTGGTCGGTTGCACATTTCAATACTCTCCCCATTTTAACCCCCTTGTGTGTATCGTGCACCCAGGCATGCGACATCCCTTCGTTTGTAAAAGGAAAGGGGCAACGAGCGGCACAAACCCCGCCCGTACCTCCCGAACTGAGCTACAGCAAGCGCATGCCGCTGCTCGCTCGTTGAGGAGCCCTATCTTCGTTGCCTAACCTGCACGGTTAGAGGCATTGGCTCCGTCCCCTGGACATCTTCGGATGGCCAAGTCCTTTCGTTACACATTGTGTCTAACACAGGATTCGAACTCGGTCCGCTTGCGTGCCAGTCCACTCACGTTGCCACTGCGCCAGAGAGGAAATATACCTCCAATGTTCTCAAGACCTGCACTACCTACTTGATACACACTGCATGGCGGACACCTTATTGAAACTCGGCCACGACATTTTTTTTTTCTTTCTCACAAATTGTATTAAAAAATTTCTTTTTGGAATTGAGATTTCCATTAAAATTTAAAGGCAAAGATTACTCAAAAAATCGAAAAATTACAGAAAATGCGTTACTATTTATTCATCTGTGTGAATAATTTTCGTAAAAGAGAAGAATTGAAGAATTGATTTTGTCAATATGACTAAATTATTCACTGTGATAAAATATAATATATATAAAATATAAGAATGATGCTATTCTTCCATTTGATTAAGTTTTATCCTTTTGACGTATCTGACAAATTGTGAATTTGTTATTTTGACTAACTTTTGTCAATCTGACAATTGGTTCGAATAATTTAGCGCAAACAAATCGTCAGTTTGAATAATTTTTTCTATACGAAGAAAAACTTTTACAAAGTGCGATTTCTTCAAATTGATAAAAAATTGTAAGCGAATAGTAATAAAACTGATGAAAATTTAGTTAATTTGATAAAACAAAAAACAAAATTTTCATATTGAATAATATGTAACTTTTTTTCTAAAAATCTACCCGTATTTATTCAATGTAACAAATTATTATTCAAATCAAATAAAAATTTTATTCAGCATTTTACGAAAAAAAAAATTGGTTCATATGAAGAAATATTTGGTTCAGTGTGTACAGTAAAAGTGCGTCTTATTGAACGTGGTGCCATTTTTTATGTCAAACGTGTACTACAAACAAATAAAACATCCAATTTATAGACCACTCGAAAAATTAATTTGTTTCCTGCTCAACAAAGCAAAGTTTGAGTAAAGGTATTTCAAGTTATAGATGCGAGCTTTTAGAAATTTCGATAAATGTCTTTGTCTATGAAATTACGAAAATGCAATTCCTGCTTTTACTGATAACAGATTGGTTCTATGAATCTCAGATTCGCGAAAACTGAATCAACTTAGATGCGTTGATATTTTCCCTCTCTGTAGAGATAGTTCAAATTAGCACTAACCTTGAAAGGTGTTGTCAGCGTCGTGGCTTCGTAATAATGCTACAACGGTGCTTTATGCCCTAAGTGTGAATCAAAATGGATCCGTTTTATACCAAAAACCTTCCATAGTTAGTTTAACTGAGTTCATTTGCAACTGCACGGTTTGGACGGCAGGGATGGATCCATTCTCTGTTTTGCGAGGCAAACTAAGGCTGACAAAAAATAGGTGGGTTATCTAATTATTTTAGACCGTCTCTACGAGAAGGCCTTCGTTTTTCAAATAGTGCCTATGTTTCTCATGGCTCTACTTCATTTAAAACTCCAAGTTACAATTTTTATTATAAAAACACCAAAATAACTAAACTCAAACTGGAAGTAAACATTAGCAAACTCCTCTTCAAATATTGTTTCCTATTCTTACCTCAACAAATACATAGTTTTCTTCGAAAATACTTATTCAATATTTATTTTAAATCACGAAATGGGAACGAAATGGAAAATACCCGCTCTACAGCACTTTCGCACTAAATACTCAACTAATCAAAAGAATATTGTCCCGAACATAAACTTTTCTTGCGAAGTTACGATTATTTTCTATCAATATCCGGATTGTGCATATTTTCATTGGTCGCTATAGCCGAACTTGGACTGGTTTTCTGCCTAAAAATCAATCGTTATAGCCGAAACGGACTCTATATCCGAAGTCGTTATAACCGGATCCGTTTGTATGGAAAACAACGCAAAAATGAAGGGACTTTAATTTCAAGTCGGTATAGCCGGATTGTCGTTATAAAGGAGGTCGCTTAAAGTGGTCCTACTGGCAACCATTGCTATTGCATTATTTTGCAGTTGCAATACGCCTCTCCGGGGCGGACCACACCCGTTTGCTACAACAAACGGCCAAGAGTTGCCAAAACGCCTCCCTGGCAAGAGCCTCGAAGGTCTCGATGCAGGAAGGTTGTGTATGTCTGTGTATATGTATGGACTCGTTATATATGTTTTTTCGTCTTATTGGGAGCATCACATCTCGGCGCGGCTGCTCTCAATTCTCCTTTTACGCGCCGGCATTGAAACAAATCCAGGCCCTGTCTTGGTATGGATGTGTAGTGTCTGAAACCGACGTATCGGTTCTAATGCCAGGTCACTTCAGTGTAGTTGCTGTTCGGAGTGGGTGCATTTTAGATGCTCCGGTTTGAGAAGGATGGGTCATTACATAGAAGGTACATTTGTTGCTCCAGGCTGTAGGAATACTGGGCAGCCTCGGGTAATACCAGGCCCCTCCCCTCCACCAACGCCCCCTACTCCCCCCAATAATGTTGCCTTGAACGTAAGACACAGCTTAACTCCCGCCCCTCCGCCAGCAATTTTTACACCGGTGTCCATATTGCAGTTCAACTGTAATGGCATCCTAGGGAAATTTCCTGAAATCACAGGCTTCTTGAGAAAGTACAGAATCCTGATTGCAGCCATCCAAGAGACGAAACTCCACGCGAATTCACCATTCAACGCTGAAGGTGAATATGTCATCATACGCAAGGACAGAGAAGGCGCCACGAATGATTCTCACCCTGGAGGTGGACTTGCCTTCCTAATACACAGGTCCGTACATTACCGTGTATTAGATGTAGTTTCAGACGGTACGGCAGAATTGCAAGCCATCTCAGTTTCATCAGGGAGCACCAATATCGAAATTTTTAACATCTACATACCACCACATTCTAGTTTTACAAACTACCATTTCGATATTGGTCCTCTTCTTAATGGAGAGCACAGGATCATTCTTGGTGACTTCAATGCCCATCATGAACTCTGGCATTCCGCGCTTCACAACGATGCCAGGGGTCAAGCTATCGCCGAATCTCTGGACGCATCAGGTTTCTGTACCCTCAATGAAAACTCTCCAACCCGTGATGCAAACAATTGTATTAGCTCACCAGACATTACAATTGTCAGCGCTAGCCTAATTAGTGAGACCTCCTGGGAAACACTTACCGGTCTTCCCTCTGATCACCTCCCAATCATAGTCAGAATTGACAAACCAGCTGACCTGACCAAGTCAGAGAAGCGAACTTTTGTCAATCACAAAAAAGCTGATTGGGAAGGTTTCAAAACATTCACGTCATCGAAGTTCTTTGCGCTTCCCCCTCCCACCAATATACATAAGGCCGAACGGAACATTAGGAGCGTCATTGCCAAAGCTGCGGCACGGTTCATCCCTGCAGGGCGCATTCCAAAGGTTCGTCCAAACTTCCCAACAAGTGCCGCAAGGTTAGCTGATGAACGTGACAACATTAGGCGCGCTAACCCTGGTGACCCCAGAATTCGGGAGCTCAATATCCAAATACAGCGACAAGTTAAAGACTACAAGAAGGCCAAATGGAACGAGCACCTCAATGACTGTAACCTTAATGAAGGTGCCAGTAAGTTATGGTCCACTTTCCGTGCCCTTTCGAACCCCACAAAAGATAAGGGCAATATAGCCATAACCTTCGGCAAAAAAGAAACTAGCAATCCTCGTCAGTGTGCGAGCCAGTTCAATAAACAATTTATTGAACATCCCAAGTCAGATGGCCACAAGCGCAAAATTAGAAGACGGATTCGCAGCCGAATTGTTGACTCCGTACCAATTTATACTCCGGACCAGGTCAAAACAGTCATTGAGAATGCAAAAAATTCTAAGGCCCTTGGACCTGATGGCATTTCAATGGCCATGCTCAAACATCTTGGTCTTCCTGCCATTGAGTATCTCACGGCAGTCTTTAACTTGTCAATGTCTACGGTCGCCATCCCCGACATCTGGAAACAAGGTCGTATAGTCCCATGCCTTAAACCAGGGAAAAGTGCCAAACTAGGAACTTCCTACAGACCGATTACGATCCTGTCACCTGTAGCAAAGACGCTGGAAGCCCTCATCCACCCCACACTCGTTTCACATGCAAAGCTAGATCCCCATCAGCACGGATTCAGACGCATGCATAGTACAACCACCGCTCTGGACGCGATCACTACACGTGTAAGAGACGGACTAAACCACAGTACACCTTGCCATAGAACCATCATGGTGGCGATTGACCTATCAAATGCGTTTGATAAGGTTAATCACTCCATGCTTCTGGCAAACCTCCTCAATATGCATGTTCCGACTCAAGAGATAAGATGGATTGCCAACTATCTAGCTGGTAGGCAATCCTTCACCGAGTTTCGAGGCAGTCGTTCCAAACTTAGAAAGATCAAATTAGGTGTTCCTCAAGGTGGGGTTCTCTCTCCCACCTTGTTTAACATCTACATGGCCGGTCTCCCAACACCTCCGGAAGGCATTGAAGTTATTTCTTATGCCGATGACTGCACTGTACTCGCCACGGGAGCGGATAGGGATGTCATGCGTGAAGATATCAATAGATATTTAGCGCGACTAGAAGCCTTTTTCCATAGCAGAAACCTAACCATCTCAGCGTCCAAATCGTCTGCGACCTTCCTTACCACCTGGTCAGGTGATTGTAAGTGGCCGGTTGGGGTACGTATTGGCAACAAACCAGTTCCTGCTGTTGCAAATCCAAAAATTCTCGGGCTTCACTTTGAGAAAATGATGACTTCAGCTCATCACGCGGAAGTGGTATGTGAAAAGATGCGCAGTAGGAACAAAATTCTTAAAGCACTGGCTGGTAGCACCTGGGGCAAAGATAAAGAGACAATGCTAGCCACTTACAAAGCGGTGGGTCGAGCAGCGGCTGATTTTGCGGCGCCAGTTTGGTCGCAAGGTCTCTGTAACACAAGCTGGAACAAAATCCAAGTCTGCCAAAATGCTGCTCTACGCACAGCTACAGGATGCCTTCTGATGTCTGCCCAGGACCACCTACATCAGGAGACACATTTGATGCTAATACGTGACCACAATCGACTATTTACAAAACAATATTTAGTAGGTTGTTATCGAGAGGATCATCCTAATCGTAACCTCATGGACAAAATTCCCCCTCCACGCAACATCAAACGTGGCCCTCGTGACCTTGAGAGAGAAGTCCAGGGTTACAAAAGGGATCCTTTCGATGAAGATTCATACCGGGCTGCCATTGCAATGATTCACACTGAGGAAGTGAGTAGGTCTATTGCGAGTTTAGGTACGAACAGAGTCCTCTCAGCGCTCCCACCACCTATTTCGCCTGAGGAGATTAGGCTCCCGAGAGCCACTAGAGTGACTTTAGCCCAACTTCGGTCAGGCTTCTGCTCACGCCTCAATTCGTATCTATCTCGGATAGACCCAAATATACTAAACGTATGCCCTAACTGCGCTGGCACGCCACACGATGTAGCCCATTTGTTTCAATGCCCAGCTGCACCCACAAATCTCACCACCCTCTCACTATGGGAAAACCCCATTGCAGCTGCCACGTTTTTGTCCCTGGAGATTGCGGACGAAAACGATGACGAACTATAAAACGAGTCCATATAGATACACAGCGGTTCACACCTTTCTGTACCGCTAAAAGAAGAAGAAGAAGGTCGCTATAAACGAAATTCACTGTACTATTTTTCTCACGCATTTTTTATTCGAAATTTTGGGCTTCTGCTCATTTGTCTGAAGAATGTTCAAAAGTTTTAGGACAAAATTGAAATGCTCTGATCGTAAAGGCTTAGCTAGGGAGAAGCTGTTTATAGAGGAACATTCAATTAAGCATTTGCTTTTACTTCGGAAAGTGTGTTACAAAAATTAAATGCGATGAATTTATAGTCGTGATATTTTTTTGGTGGTTCGAGAAATCTTCTATGTCTTGGCCCCTAAATCACGTGGGCCCACCCGCCACGCCCCTGCACTAAAACATGTTTCTAAAATAAGTATAGTTTCTTAGCAATCGAAAGCCAAAGTCTGCCTTTGGACAGGTGGCTTCAATTGGCCTGGTTGACCTATGACCTTAATTTAGGTAGATACTATAGATAGATCAATAAAACTTGTACACAACTTTTCTTTCTCTGATCACTAGAGACAGCTATTGATAAAAATCACTCAATTCGACTATAATTAGGCGATTTTTACAGTTTTCCTCACCCCAACTAATACCTTATACCGGCCTACCTTATACGGCCTCTCTTTATACGGCATTTCGCTCTTACGGCCCTTTTCAATTATGGCACTATTTCGATATACGGCATTCAATAATTCGTTATACGGCCGAATATGATTTTGGGGATTTCCCATTGCATTTATATGCAAAGTAAAGAAATGTGAGAAAGAACTAGTTTTGTGTTGAAAATTTCACTAAAAGGATAAACAACTGTGCTGGCGATTCGTTTCTGTTGCAATTGTGAATTCGATTGTTTTAATTTACCAGTCATTTTCAAAAGTAACAAGAAGGCCTGGATGACGAAAGTTCTTTTCAAGGATTGGTTTAAAAACTTTTTTTGTCCTGAAGTCACCGCATATTTAAAGTCAAAAAATTTTAGCTATCAGTTTTTGCTTTTGTTGGATATTGCTCCAGGGCATCCCGTCAACCTCTCGGAACTATCTGCAGATGCTCAAGTGGAATACCTCCCAAAAAATATCACTACTATTATACAACCCGAGAACTACGGAATAATAGCAACTTTCAAGGCTTATTACCTACGAAGAATTTTCTACCAGATTATCAATGGAAGCTACGGAAACCTTTCAATGAAAGAAAGTTGGAAAAGTTACATTATCAACCATGCATTTTTTGATAAGTTAACACCGATCTTTTCACTTAATAAAGTTTTCGCGGCTTAAGATTTACCGACACTACAATAGTAACGAGACCGAGTTCTAATCGTGCGAATAGCACGATGAGTGTATACCCTATTCCTATGTACAGACCTAGAAGGCACGCAAAGCCCAAAATATTCAATTTCATATTTTTTGTAGGGGAGGGAGGGGTAAATGGGTCGGACCTGGCACATCTTTATTATCTTATCAAGGCATCCAACGGCTACCATTTGATACTAATTTGAAGTTTTTCGCGACATTCTATCAAAATATATAGCTGAATATAACTTTGTAGGAGAGGTAGGGGTAGTCGAATAAACTCCACTTTCCATCAACTCAAAGTATATGTCAGAATGAAACATTGATCAACATTTCAAGTCGATAGCGATATTCTACCGAAAGTTATGGCCGAATTAATATATCAAGGAGGAGTAGTTTGTATGGGAGATAGGGGAACCCGTGGTCCGATTCGGCCCATTTTCAATACCGTCCAAGATTTTAGCAAAACAAATATTTGAACAAAATTTCAAACCGCTAGCTTCATTATTTCGGGAGTTATCGTGCTAACAGACAGACACACGGACAGACAGACAGACAGTCAGACATGGTTTATTCGATTCAGGGACCGACCCTGATCATTTATATATATATACTTTACCATACCTCCGGAGGCTCCTTTGAGGTGTTACATAATATTGGCGTAACAAAAAAAATATACCCTATACCATCTTATGGGTATATAGGGTATAAAAATAAAAGAATTATTAATTTTTCCTTTACTGTCAGTATAGTTTTATTTTACTCCATATGATCATTTCGATAGTACAGTACAGTCCACTGAAGAAGATAGCATGTTGCTATCGAAATTATGATATGAAGTAAAATAAAACTATGTACATATACCGACAGTAAAGGAACAATTAATTATTTTTTTATTTTTACCGATCTTTTGCCATGGATGGATTTGAATGATTTCGATATACGACCTTTAAACTTAACGGCCAAATTTTCCGGAACCAATCTATGCCGTATAACGAGGTATGAGTGTAATTAAGATACGATGTAAATATCTATCTATCTAAAAACATTCATACTAATATATGTACTATGCAATCTCCTTGCCAAAGCCCCCAAGCACAAAGACTAGTGGCGCCTGACTTGCGCAACCAGTACTAAAGTAGGTGACCACTGGAATTCACTAGCAATACATGTTGCCTCGTGAAATCAATAGTGATCGAAATAGGAATACATTATGTACATATTTACGTTTGTACTCGTATCTTTGTATCTAAAACACGAAACAAGCATTGCTGCAAAATAATGTGACTATCAAATTACCCATTATGGCTGCAACTGTTGAATATGGATAGGCCGCGTGTATCTGAGCTGCACCGACCAAAGTCGTTACTATCTAATTAAATCCGGTCAGGAATGTCAGGTATTGATGTTTCAGGCGCTTTGATGTATTCGAATCCTTATTAGGTGTGTATCACGGAAAACTTAATTACACTTTGCACTACCATAAACGAACAATACACTCTCCATGTGTCGTCACTTTATCGATTTGAATTTCCACTTCACTTTTATTGCTCAATCGGACACTCAATCCCAATTAAAAACAAAAATCGTGGACGTTATCAAACACAAGAAAAGAACACTATTCTTATTTTTATCTTATTCACTAATTTCACAGTTGATATCTCACTTTTTTTTTTGTTATCACGATTTGAACGTGTGTCATTTGCGGGGTCACCTGCGTGCATTCACCAGGTGAGTGCGCGAAGAAGAAAAACCAGCGTCTTATAACAGCACGTTAACGTTACAACGCGAAGAAGTCAACTGAAATTAAGTGCGGGCGCGAGCGCACCATTCCATTAGCTTTAGCATAGCGTCCCACAGCACCAACAACAACGTCGCAAAGCGCAGCCTCTCTAGCAAACACCGGCAAGCAAGCTAAAGATACTCCATATCAATACAAAATAAAATCTTTAACTTTATTTGTTGTTGTTGTGTGTGCTTTTTTCTAGTATTTAAGATACAACATATACATTTTAGTGACGCCCCCGCGTCGACGGTTCTTTGGTTGTTGCAGCACAGCACCAACGCATCTTCTTAAGATGCAGCAGGTTCGTTTGGAGTTTGGCTTTGGTTACTTACAGCTAGCTATACATCTTAACTTTTTGGTCTGCAATCTGCATCGGCATGTTTGGAATTTCCCTGCAATATTTTTCTGTTTTGTTCCCCTATGGTCAACATTAGATGTGACTTGCGAGTTTTTGTATTTCTATTTTTGGGGGAACAATGAAAAAGCGTTTGTACCTATAACTATATGCCTATGATGGGCTATACATGGTTTAAAATATTTTTCATGAGAATTTCGGAGAATTGTGCGCTTTGATGAATGCCACGCTTGATGACGCGAGTTGCCCTAGAAATTAATTTGTCGGAAGGAACTACAGTAGACATTCACTATTAAATTAAGAATTTCAGACGGAGATAAAAATGCAAAATAATCCAAATAATGGCAGTGAAAATGCGAATTACGCTAAAAACATTTATACATATATTGATTACTACTTAGAGAGCATCTTGCAAATAAAACGCTCACAAAACTAAGCGCATTTTTGGAAAATCAATTGAGATAAATCTAAGCTCAAGGAACCCCCAAAATAATAGGTACATTATTATCACTATCGGATTTCTAATTTTAACACCATAAGTTGCCAATGGGAAACAAAATGATCCGGATCAGAAGCGACTTTATCAGAAGCTCACACTGTACTACTCTTCTCTGGAAAGACGATTTTGGCAGGTAGGCGTTGGGATGACGAACCCTATTTCCAACCGTTTCGTCACAACCAGGTTGAAACTCTGAGTATTTAAGATTACAATTTTAGAGCGGTATAATAATAAACATACGGGCCACCTAGCAGTTTTGTGCGGCCCGCCACCAGGTCAAAGAAGCACAATACCTATCAGTTTAAATAAATATTTAAATATTTTATAAAACTTCCTCTATTTCCTATAAATAATTTTCTGAAGGTTATTGAATGGAAATTTATTTACGGCGGATTTCGTTAATTTCACCAACTACCAGTGCGGCAAGTTGTGATATGTTGTTCAACAGCGATAATAACCTTACATAGAGCTTTCATCGCTATTAGCGGGTTGGCATCCATATCCTTAATGTATGTATTTAAAATCCCGACGGTCATTTTCGCTTCAATTCCAAACTTACCCCTTTTAAATTCCGCTCAATGAAAAATCACCAATCCAAAGCTCGGCCTAATTTAAAATATCGCGTTGTAAATATCCAATCATAGAAATGTCTCACGCGAATTTTAATACAAAGTGTTCCGAATTAAACACTCGTGTAGTCGCACTTGTAGTTCAGTCTGTGACTACGGCCACAGTTGTGACGGAAGTTTCAGGGAAATTGATCGAAATGGAAATTTCGAGACCAGAGGGTAGGCCCAAACGGTAAAAAAAGTCGGATTATACGGGGACCATAAAAAATACGTTTCAGATCTATGGAAACTACAGTACAGTGGAACCCCGTTTATCCAAACTTCTGTTAATCGAAACCCGTTTTAACTGAAACCGTCGACAACTACTAACTGCAACGCAACTGAATAAAGTGCAAAAGAGTACCAGACAAAAAGCGAAAACAACATTCGAGCATGTACACCCCAAGTAACAACTTCATAGGATTATCTCTTCTAACAATAATAAGGGCACTTTACAGGGTATGAACGCTGAATTATAGTCTAATAATGGCACTTGGCGCCGTTTTTTAATCCAATAGAACCTTATTGTAGCACTAAATTATGCTTCGAAAAAGGCATACATCAGGTGTCTTATATCATCATTTTCTGCCATTTTCTCGCGTTTTCAAAAAAATAATAAAAACTAAATTCCCTCAGCAAGCATCGAACCCATGACTATCGTATTGCCCGTTCTATGCGCTGCGGTAACCACTCGGTCAACTTCGGATATAGTCAGATTGCTCGTAAACACTATAGAAATGCTTAACAATTCTTTATCGAATTTTTATATGACGTTGATTAAATACACACACTCATCAATAAAATGCAGTCAGTTCCTGCGGAGAGATCATCTTAACTGGATCAGAATATAACATTGAGTGAGGAAATGTTTGTTTCAAAGATTTTTATTGAAGAAAGTTGGTATTTTAGAGCACTTCATAAGTTTCAATTCTTTCAAAAATCACAAAGTCCATCCTTCTATAGGAACATTACGCTATCAGCTCTCGTAAGAAGAATTTTCTTGCTTTTCTTATCGACACTAGCGACACTTATCTTACCGTCTGCCATATAGCGGACAAATAGCTGAAAATATCGGAAACACAAAAGTTACCCTTATGAGAACGGATAGCAGAACAAGCCATGTCATCCAATTAACACAATAGAGAAAGTGTTATCGAAGTCTTATACCACCATTTTTAAATTGATTCTATATAAGGATATTAGAAGCTTTCCAGAAAATGTTTTAAGGATTTTTTTCTTCTTTAAGCGATGTCACACGATAAACTGATTTGGTGTTAGTATATATGATTGCTACAGGGTGAAGTGCTTCTTTAAAGCATACAAATTGTAACTTGGGCCTTGGCTGTCTTTTTCATGATAGTCCCATTCGAACTTTCCCGACCACATACTTATACATATGTATTAATATCGTAATTATAAATATAAACAATATACATATACTGCTCAAAACAAAATAAGGGCCACTAATAATTTTCTGATTATTTTTCTGTGGAAAAGGAAAATCATAGTTTTGTTGGTCTAATTTAATAAAACAATATGTTTTTCATTAAATGTAATGAATTTGATTAAATTTTGACCAAAAGTTTTCACTTTTTCTTAGCATTTTTTCGGATTGCTTACTTTTTGCGGTCATGTAATCGTAACACTAACAATTAATTTGTATGTCTAATCTGTAAAAAAAAAATTATTCTTTGTTTTTTTTTAGTATCGAGTATGGCCTCCACTTTCTGATATGCAGTCTCGAAGCCTGGACGGAACGCTTTCAATAAGCCGATCGACGTAATTGTCCCGTTAATAGGATAACAAGGTCAGTTTTGCCTTGCAAACTAATTCTGGGCCAGACCATCACACTGGGACCGCCTTGCCTCTCAATTTGATTAATGCAAGGATCAGAAAATACTTCTCCGGTTCTCCGCCAAACTCTTATGCGTCGGTCGTCACTAAAAAAATTTACTTTGCACGCATCCGAGAAGAGTAACTGGCGCCATTGTGGCATGTCTCATTGGATATGTCAACGAGTAAATCTTAAACGATTCGTACGATGCGTCCTGGTCAGTTCTGTTCTGGTAACACGTCTCCTTGACCGTTGTTGGTCTTCGTGCAAACGATTTCTGATTGTTTGAGGGCTATCAATGGCCCCAGTCGTCCTTAATAGGCTACTGTGTAGACCACGAGCACTAATGGTACGATCCCGTCGCGCACAAAGTCTCACATAACGGTCTTCTGCGGGGGTGGTTATTCGAACTTGGCCTGAACCATGACGACGGGAGACACTTCCTGTCTCCTGGTAACGGTTCCAAAGATTTTGAATGGGTCTTCGCGAATACCCTAATTGCAGGGCCACAGAACGTTGCGAACGTCCTTCCTCCAATATTTCTAAGGGTGTGGACGAAGCATTTAAATTTAAATGGCTCCGAATTGCTGGCATTTTGACTTATGTGAAGTTAGCCCGCACACATTCTCAAATTGCGATCGTAACCGTTTGTTCGCGGGCGGCTAAGTTTGTTCGTAAATAATCGTCAATTATTTTCGGTTGTTCGCCTATAATTGGTTAATAATAGCAACTTTAAAATAAGGAGTGTGAACTTAGCCCGCCATCTATAAATATGGTTGGATAAATATAAATTTGGTATCGCAATCGAAAGCCAGACATTTGTTCGTTGTTTTGTACGTTTGTTGGTCGTGGAAACGCAAGGATTCAGGAGCAATTAAGGAAAAACAGAAGACGAGACACAAACCATTGCGTAAATAAAGCGAATTCTGGTTACACTTCTCTCCACTAGATGGTACTCAGTGTTTATTATTGTAGGACCGTGTTAGCGACTATAGCGACATCTGTATTTAAACTCGATATGATTCACACGGTCCATATATGAACGCAACTCGTTCACTTGTTCGAGAGTCGTTAGAGTTGCAAGTCGCAACACGCTGTTACAGCCCTTGTATATTTTAAATTTGTTTAAATATATCTATGTTCGTAAAGTTGACATCGCGAGTGTTTTTCATTCTGTTTTGTTAGGAAGTCAAGTGAATCGACAGTAGCGAAATTGAGGACTTCCTACATTATATGTATGGTTTGTGTCTCGTCTTCTGTTTATCCTTAATTACTCCTGGATCCTCGCGTTTCCAGGACGAACAAACGCACAAAACACCGCACAAACGTCTGGCTTTCGATTGATACCAAATTTATACCAATCCAACCATATTTATAGATGGCGGGCTAAGTTCACACTTAGGCCCGTATTTATGAACATTCCTTAACTCAAGGAGACCTTGAGTGAAGGATGCCGAAATTCAATAAATTAAATGTCATTTTCCATATTTTTTCATATAGAAATCACTTATATTCACGAGTCAATGCATCCTTGATTTAAGGAGAAACTCAAGGAGACCTTGAAATTTGCTATAGTCAACCTCACTTGAAGTCAAGGTAGCTACCCACCTTCCTTGAAATAGAGTATTTCAAGTCTATTGAAAACTTAAGGTCTCCTTGAGTTTCGCCTAAAATCAAGGATACATTGACTCCTGAATATAAATGATTTATATGAAAAAGTACGGGAAATTACATTTATTTTATTGAATTTCGGCATCCTTGACTCAAGGTCTCCTTGAGTTAAGGAATGTTCATAAATATGGGCCTTATAATTTTAATGTTGCTATTATTAAATAATTAAGGACGAACAAACGAAAATAATTGACGAACATTCACGAACAAACGTAGCCGCCGGCGAACAAACGGTTACGACCGCAATTTGAGAATGTGTGCGGGCTAACTTCACATAAGTGGCATTTTGTATTTTACCAGATTCTCCTTATCTTTAAAAGTGCAAAAACGAATATTGCAGGTCAAGAACTTGGCGAAAACAAAACTACCAAATGTACACAGTAAGTCTTTTTTCTAGTAATTTTTTACTAGGCTACTTCTAGTGAAAAAATTAATAGAAATCTAGCGAATCTGAAAAAGTATAACTAGTATCTAAGGATATTTACTAGATTGGCTGTAAAAATCAACTGAATCACATAACAAACCTAGAAATCTAGTTACATTTCACTAGTTTTCTAGTAAAACATAACATATATATCAGTAATTGTTACTGGAAATTTATTAAAATCTACTAGAAAGTAGTGTGTAGTTCTAAGTGCATACGTGCATAGTTCGTTCTAGACTTAGTTATGTAGCTAATGTTTCAACAATTTATCTTTAATCTTTGAACAAACCGGGTGCTTTGCGTTGTGACAAGTGTATTGCCAAGTGTTTGCAAAATTGAGTTTTTAAGGTAAGTATTAAAAAAAAAATTATTGTCTGCATTGGGACACAAAGTAATAAGTTTGTATATATTTTGTTCTCTATTTCATCATTGCATATTTTGATAAACAAACAAAACAACGCAGCGAAAGAGTGAAACGGCAGACAGAATGGAAACAGCATAGCAGCGACGAAAGCAGTCCAATACGTGGCCTATAAGGCTTCATGCACACGACGCGAAAACGGCTCGCAAGCTCGACACATCGAAATGCATTGGCTCTTATGGGAAGCTCATGACGAGCGACAGCAAGCGAGAGCCATGCACAGTCAAAACACGGCTCGCGAGCCGTTTTCGCGTCGTGTGCATGAAGCCTTAGTCTTCATGTAATTTTTGGTGTCGGCGTTGTAGTCGGCTGCAGTTACTGTGGGTCTCGCCTAGTGATCATAATTTGGAGAAATATAATGGTAAGTACAATTATTTTTTCTTTTTATTTTTGTAATATACATATGTATGCCAATTTTAAATTTCTCTTCATTTTAATTTAATTTAAATTTCTCTTCATTTTAATTTAATCGTTTTCGTCATGTTATTCTTTTCATTTTTAAAACTATACTTAATTTAATAGATGCATTGTCCATATTTTCTTTTCTTTTTAGGGCAGAGTAATGTCAAAGACTGAAGTCCCCAATTCGTGCCAGTAAATCGGAGAATCGGATGGATGTACCTAAGGCCCACTCCATAATAAAATTAGTTATATTTATTGACCCTTACTAATTTTGTACAACAGCCAATAAAAAGTATAACAATAAAATAGATTTTCCCGAATAAGTTATGTTTACTTGTCATTATATTTTCAGATGAATCAGGTTGTTATACGTCAAATATCGTTTCAAACGCGATAAAATGAAGAAAATACTAAAAATAAAAAACATGCTTTCAGATTTATCTAGATCATCTAGTAAAATTCAAATGAATCTAGTACGATTCACTAGATTATCTTAAGTACAATTTACTAGAAGTTCTAGTAAATCTGACTGGAACCACTTTTTTTTTACTAGAAATCCAGTTTGGCTTTTGAATAGAATTCTAGTTATTTGTCCTAAATATCTATTTATCCACACTAGATTTCTATTAACAAATTTAGCTAGATTTCTAGTAATATTTTTTCACTAGATTTACAACTAGAAAATCTAGGAGCTAAAATCTAGTTGTGAATTACTGGGTTCTAGTTGAAAAAAAACTTACAGTGTATGACTCGTGACCCCAAAAGAACTGCTTAAGCCAGTTCCGTTAAAGCTAATGTTGACGAATCAAACTGTGATAACTAGAGCCCGGATTTTCCAGCAGTAAAAAATTGAAAAACGTGCAGTAAAAATCCCGAAAAAAAAATCGTGCAATATAAATGCCCGAATGTGTATTTTGCGTGCAATATGAAAAAATTGCCATTTTCATTGTCAGTTTTTTAAGCTTTTAGACCCTTACGCTTTGGAAAAAAGGATGTAGGTAAAATATGGAAAAAAATTGAAGAAACTAGCTCCAAAAAGTAAAATATTTTTTTATTTAAAAAGCGGGACACTTTCAATATTTTACGCTAACATAAACTTTTTCCCATTAAATGCTGTCTAGATTAGCGCATTCCAAATTCCATTCCAAATATATGACCGATTTTTGTTTAGTTAGGATCCATCGCTCAACCTTTGGGATTGTCTAATTCGAGAAATCATAGTTTTTAAGTTTAGTTTACCAACAGATTAACATGCACTCTACACACAACAACTGCAAAATTATATGAAAATCAACCGGCATTTGATGACATTTTCATAAATGGTGATGCATTTTCTTTCTCGATACATAATTTTCTCTTCTCTGTCTATCGAAAAATGCTACACGTTCTATAATGTCTGGGCAAAATTTTTATGAAACAGGGGTACAAATGCAAATGTGCGTTTTCATGCAAAAACCTTAAAACGTGCAATACCGTGCAATTACGCTGAGAATCCGGGCTCTAGTGATAACTCACATCACAATCAGGTACAGAATGGCATTTTTGAAATTAATTATCACACTAAAAATTCGCCAAAAAAACGTTGTTAAAAGTCAACGGACATTAGTGGCCCTTATTTTGTTTTGAGCAGTATACATTAGGCTGACCAGACGTACAGCATTTTCACCTGTCATACAGCATTAGTAAACGTACAGCAAAATGTACAGCATTCACAATGCCACACGAGAAACCTGAATTATTACTAAGCTCCTTGCTAAGGCCTCTTATCAGTATTGTCTGTTTTAACCCAGATAGTCGCACTTTCATTTGACAAGCGTTTATTTTCCATAACACGGGAACTCCTTGGTCGATCTTTCTGAAGTTTAACACACTTGTAAAGCTTCTTGGCACTCACATATCATCCATACTTTAAAACCCTACCTATCAGCGTTAGACGGTTACAGCGGCCCAAATCGCACTTTTGTCTTTTCTAATTGAAGATTGTCCATAAAATGTGTGGAATAAATTTGATATTTGGTAGACTTGGGGAGCACCCCACTGCCCATATTTGGTGAATATCAAGGCTCTAGCTGTCAAAGTTCAGAAGTTACAACCGTCGAAAGATGCAATTTAAGATGTTACGTTTGACTCCAGTACGATCGATATTCAGATAGATAATCGCACTTTTATGTTTGGCAATTGTTCATTTTCGATAATTCGGGAAAATTTTGACAGATCTTTCTAAATTGGCACGGTTGTAGTTTTGACGCCCACATTTCCTTCAAACTTCAAGGTCATACTTATCCGCGTTCGGGAGTTTCAGCTGCCCAAATCGTACTTTTGTGTTTTCTTATCGGAAATTGTCCATAGCTCGAAGCGAACATTTTTAAAATTTTTCAGATTTGTATATAGCATTGCACTGACCATAAAAATTTCAAGCCTGTTTAGAAGTTGCAGCCGTGGAATAAAAATTGTTAATTTTTCACAAAACAATGGAAAAATCACTGTACTCTATCCGATTCTTCTATGAACCTCTACGGAAATGCATACTAAACGACTCTACAAGGGTTTGTAGATAAGGTTTTTTCCCACAATATGTCCATAAAATCCAAAAAGATAGAGCCAAGAGCCCAGGAGACCGGCATGGCATTCCTGGTATAACCACGAAGGAATGCATACTTTCCTCCAAAAACATCGCAACCAGGATAAGTCGCCCTTCCTCTGGAGGTTCTCCTCGGACTCCAACGAGGTATCAGTTTATCTGTTGCAATAAACAAAACGAAGCTCTTAAATAAGTAGGTACGAAGAGGGCTGCTTTACCACCACCTGCCTCCGAGATCTAGGCTACGCTACGCCCTATTTTCTTATAGCTTTGCATGTTAAAAAATACATTTGTACTTTACTTTCTGATGATGTTTTATCAACTAGGACATTGTGAACTTTATAGATCCTGTTAAGTATCAAAAGAACTTGCTTGCTTTTCCAAGCTTCGCCACGTATTTCTCAGAATATCGGCTACGGCTGATATTATATGATGATATCACTTATGAAAGGAAGGAGAATATGTAGTCGTTTTATGGCATGCATCATAGTGGTAGCCTCTTGTTTTGCCTCTCCTCCTGGAACAGCACGATCACGGCCACAGAGCACCTCGTGGCATAATATTATGCTTTCTCCGCATCGCCGTGAAGGGGAGGGGGAGAAATAGTATGATTGAGGGTTTGCCTGAAAGCCGAATTCCGCAATGTGTACAGCATTGGACCTTCGGGAGTCTGGTCACCTTAGTATACATCCAATCTAAAATTACTTTTCGACAACATTTATTACCCGGGATTTAAAATGGCCAGAAACCTAGTGTGAGCCAGGCGCGCACAGAGGGTGGGGCAAAAGGGGCAATTTGCCCCGGGCCCCGCGTTGGAGAGGGCCCCGCAGGGACAGTGGTCTCGTAGCGCGCATACGTCTAAGAAATTATTACACGAATTGATGTCAGATAAATTTTATTTAAATCTCTATTTATCTTGTTTTGCGTTATTCAAGGCATTTCTAGGACTTTATAGGATTTCCCTTCACCTACTTTAGTCAATTAAAATTGCTAAATCTAAAATTGGCACTGATCTTGATATATTTTAGGTGTTGAGATCAACAGCACACTCTGCCGAAATTTATCTAATTAATCAGTATTCTCTTAAAATCTGAGTGTCCTTGAACTATGTGTGTTTTATAGAGAAAGTGTTAACCAAGAAACTGAAAACGATGGATCCCTTTAAATGACTATTTCTTATTTAGTTTCCATAAACTTATATTTATTCAAGTCTCTCTCTGATTGTTGTTAACTCATTGTAGTCTTATCTGTAACTATGCTCTCGAACTAGCAAAATTTCTCAACGTTTTCTACTGGTTTGGTTTTAGACTTTTATTCTCCTATGGATCAGTGCACACTCGGTCTAGTAACTTCTATGAAGAGACAAGAATTTCGATTTTTGCAATGCCATCAGCAGTGACGGAACAACTTCACTCTGGGCCTTCCCGCCAACTTCTTGAGTGCCCCCCCTACACTGAGAAAAAAAGTAGAGTGAAATCAATCGAAAACACTCTTGAAGGTCGATCCACACTTTTCAGTCATCAGTCACAGTCACTTTCTATACAAGTTAATTGATTGACTGACAATATGTCAATTTGTATGAGAAATTACTGTGACTGCGACTGATGACTAAAAAGTGTGGATCGATCTTAAACCAAGTATTTTGAAACATTATTTTGATGTTACAGTTTTTCTACTAAAATTAAGAAAATCGTACTTAACCCTTCTGACGGCACCTACTACAATATGCATATTATATACCCAATAGGTCTGGCTGGACCTACTGAGAAAAATTTTGTATTTTTTAGAAAAGGTGAAATTTTTATCGGTAGAATCATTCTATCAATTCCTTACTGCCATTTTTAAACAAGAAAAGTATTAAAATCATTTTTGTAGATACACTAGCAACGTTTTTAAGTGGACATATTTTGAGGTGGTATTATTATAAACATGTTTTTCCCTTATTTTCATCTCTTTTTGTTCCTCTATTTTCATGGCATATATCTAGTAGAAAGTTTGTTCGCATTTTTTAATATCAATATCTTTGGGCAAATATTTGGCACTTTGTTAGTAGATTTTACCTCGATATTAGTCTGCAGATTTAGGGAAGTAGGTGGAAAGAAATAGGGAATTTTCAAGCACGAAAATCATTTCATTCTAAATTTTTCGTAAATTTCTTGATCAAATCTATTTAGAAACACGTTCGTAAGTCTCTCATACTTAGTCCTACCTATTACAAAAGAAAAAAAAACTGGTTTGAATTTCCATGAATCAAATCTCAGTTGATTAGGCGATGTTATAAAACGTGATGAAATTAGGCATACTTATTTCCCGAGCTTCAAGGCTTTTCAAAGAAAAATCTCAGAAATTTTTATTGTTTTTAGTACAAATTGAATTTTAATGACATTCTTACATCATAAATAGGAAAATTTTAAGAGAATTTTATATTTGCACCTTTTACCTCAAGAGAAAAATGGGGGGAAAAACTGTAGGTCTGGCCAGACCTATTGGGTATCAAAAAGCACTATAAATTAAAAATCATCAAAAACATACTCAAAACTTCAACCGATTTTTTCAAATTTTTGCAAAATGCTTCTAAACATATTATTCTAGGATATCATGAAATATAAAGTCGCTGCGATTTCATCTTCTATACTTTTATGACCAAAATATAGTGCCAAAGGTCTGGCCAGACCTTTGTGCCGACAGAAGGGTTAAAATAACTTCGCTAAGAGCTACTTTGACTCTTTGCATTCTTACATTGAGAATAGCGTTCTTGTTGTAACGTTTATTAAATTAATGATTTCGTCAATTGTTTTTTTGGTTAAAAATTCTCACGCAGCGCAGCATTGACCTTTATAGGTGTTAGTGATGTTGATGATGAAAAGCATAGAAAATTACCTGTGCCTACAATGAGATTCGATCCCGCGAACCTATGATTCGAAGACGAGCGCCCTATCTATCTACCCTAATGCCGCCCTCTCAGGTACCAGCATCCTGGCATCCTGTAGTAGGAACAACATTTATAGAGTTTCCAAGGACAAATGTTCTTTTTCTCAAAGGGGCCACTTTTATTTATACGCCCCGGGCCCCGTAAATCCTCTGTGCGCGCCTGTGTGAGCCTATAATAGATATTCCAAAATTTACAACATATATGGATACCCTAATTTGTATTTATTCGGCGGACTGCATTCTGCACGTTTTGCCTTTTACAGAGCACTTTCATCTCTCAAAAGAAAAGATACCTTTTTGTTTTGTTCATGTATTTTGTGATTCTTGCACTCATGCCAAACATGCACGGCCGCCAGAGTGCACTCACCGTGAACACGGAGCGATTTGTTGTTCAGGTACATACCAATACCATACAAAATACAAAAATACATTGTGGGGCGCTTATTACAAACCTGTTCACTATCAAATGCTGCAGAGCTCGCTGTTCTCAGGTACCACACAAGATACAGAGCAGTGGAGTATGTAGTTTAATAGTTTATTCAAGCAATTTCTTCATGATGCACACAATATTCACCGAACAGCGAGTCCATGTAGCAAGAAAACTTGGAAACCAGCCGGATCGCCGTCTAATGATGCAGAACTCATTCTCATGCTAGCAGCGCTCTAGATTTAGGAGTCGAAGCGAGGAAAAAACGTAACGTATGGCATTGGTCCACTTTGTTTTGCAAAGTCACTTCAATGTCCATTTTGCAATAAAAACAAACAAATAACAATAATATTTATGTGTACAGCAATTATCTTATTATGATATGGATGGACGTAGTCATAAATGTATTTAGAACGGTGGTCGCCGTGCGTCGCGTCGGTCCAATGGATGGACGGACATCGAACAATAATATTTTGCCAAATTTTCCGCATTCCACAAACGTTAAATATACATTCAGAATTAGAGCCCGGATTCTCGTGCAATTGCACGTTAATTCACGAAATTGCACTTTTCAGGGTATATTACACGGAATTGCACGTTTAAATGTTTTGCCTGAAAACGAACAATTGAATATTTAACCCTGTTTCATAGCAATTTGTCCTGGCAATTATTCAATGTGCAGAATTTTTCGATAGACAGAGGACAGAATATTGAGAAAGAAAACACATGTGAGGAAACTTTTTACTTTTTAGAGCAAGTCTTCTTCTTTTTTTTAATGCTTTTCCTGCGTCCACTGCTCCGAAGCCTAACCACGCCTAACCTCCTAAAAGCTTAAAAAAAATAGCTTTTTCATATTGCACGGAAAATGGACATTCGGGCATTTATAGTGCACGATTTTGCACGCTTCGGTATTTTTACTGCACGTTTTTAATTTTTTTACTGCACGAAAATCCGTTCTCTATTCACAATAAACCAACAGATGATCGTCTCTTTAAGCCATTTTCAATTTTTGAAATGTTGTGGCTTAGTTGGAAAATTTCCGACAATTAATTTTTAATGATAAATAGAAGCAACTTTGGTATTGTCATTATATTACACACATTGGGATACACACATCACATAATGTATTATGTATTAGAAATGTTTGCGGCAGGAAAAGCTTTTAAATCGAACTTTGTCGGTATGAATTTGTGGTGTTGAAAATTGATGGAAACATATGATTTTAATTTTTAATTGAAATCGTAAAATATTTCGGGATTAGTGGTGTGGTAGAAAAGGATTTGAGAAATTTATATGCGAAATTACAAATATATATAAAATGGTTATTGAAATAAATAATTATGATTTTTTTTATTTACCTGTATTAGGATCAATTTTGATGCTAAGCTATAAGAGCGTCAACTTGGTGACGCGCCCGTTGTCCGACCAAGTCTAGTCTGCCTTTTTACTTTTTTAAATCACCCATGCCTAGTTGATTTTGGTCAATTGTTTACAAAAGGGCTCTTCACTTAGTCATCATTAAATCTTACTCAATATCGATACGCAATCAGACCATTAAAATATTGCGTATCCGTCAGGCAATAAAATTATTGCGTACCAATGCATTTTTATTAGAACCTAAACAAAACACATTGGTACTGGCCAAGCACTTAAACAGTATCAGCCACTTGTGTAAACAATTATTCAATGCTATCTAGGCATGTCGGACCACGCCACCAAGAAGACTTAGTCTTAGCATATAGTGCAAAGGTGCTACAATGTTATACTTTTCGACCCGGGATTTCGGTCATATAACATTCGGCCAACCTACGATTTCACTGTCCTCAGTGAATGACACAGACAACACTGAATACCATATACAGTAGCGAGACTCATCTGCTTTCTGTATATCAACTTCATTCAGTTGGTAGCCTAAAATCAATTCAAATCATACAATTGCTTGCATATCATTTCTTATCGAGTTATGTGCAACATTTGCCCTTGAACATCAACCATCAATACACAGCGCAATCATCGCTTCATCCAGTTACAAACTACTCCCTTCTGAGAAACGAATCGTTCGGTCTCGTACCTAACATCTCCTGGACACAACTAATCAAAAATTCTGAGCGTTTCGCTTAATATCCAGTTCCGAGCCTCACCTGCTCCTGGATCCAACAACATGTCCAGTTCCGAGCCACACCTGCTCCTGGACTAAGTAGTCAACGATTCCGAGCCTAACGCTCAACACGTCCAGTTCCGAGTCTCGCCAACTCCTGGACCACTATTCAACAATTCCGAGCATAACGCTCAACACGTCCAGTTCCGAGTCTCGCCAACTCCTGAACCACAATCCATTCCGAGCGTAACGCTCAACACGTCCAGTTCCGAGCCTCTCCTGCTCCTGGACCACAATCCAACAATTCCGAGCATAACGCCCGACACATCCAGTTCCGAGCCACACCTGCTCCTGGACCATTCAGTCAACACTTTCGAGCATAGCGCTCAACACGCCCAGTTCCGAGCCTCACTTGCTCCTGGACCATCCAGTCAACACTTTCGAGCATAGCGCTCAACACGTCCAGTTCCGAGCCTCACCTGCTCCTGGACCATCCAGTCAACACTTTCGAGCATAGCGCCCGACACGTCCACTTCCGAGCCTTTTCTGCTCCTGGACTATCTCTTTACACTCCAATCATGAGCCTTCCGCTCACCTCGTCCAGTTACGAGCCAATCGTGCTCCCGGATCATCACATTACACTTCAATCACGAGCCTGCCGCTCACCTCGTCCAGTTACGAGCCAATCGTGCTCCCGGATCATCACATTACACTTCAATCACGAGCCTGCCGCTCACCTCGCCCAGTTACGAGCCAATCCTGCTCCCGGACCATCTCATTACAATGAGTTGCAAGCCAAATCTTCTCCTCAACTATTTAAATACATTTCAATTCCGAGCCTGCCGCTCATACTAGCGGTATGATTATTATAGAATCATTGATATCATTGGAGATTTAGAGAAAAAAAATAATAATAAGAAAATCTATTTTCTTAAAGCTGATCCCTACTTAGTCCACATATCTTCTGAATCAGTCCAGCCAACTTCAATTGCTACTTACACTTACTCTTCTTATTTGGTGAATGTCAACATGTGAACGTTGATAATCAACCCTTTTTTCAAACATTCTATCTATTGTACTTTTCTTTATTCAAACAGGTACTCATTACCCTTTTTTTTTAAGCTATGCTTAAACTATACCATTCTCTTCACCGTGATATACAGCATCTCCAACTACAATCCTTATCAGTCATGTAGACCTATCTCTAATGTTTCTCCTATTTAAGAAGAAATGTGCCATCAGCAACACATCAAGCCTTTCCAATTCTGTGTTTTGAAGAACATGCTTTCAGCACACTATAACATCCATACCAATTTGCATGAAAAAATATTCACTATACTCAGGTTTAAACGTTCAATACCTTCCTTTATATGTATGGAAATTCTAAAGCACACAATAAGTGTATCATCTCCGACTTGTATTAAGTCCAAAAATCTTGAATCAGAAGATTTTCTATTTCCAAGAAGCTATCCAACTCTTCCTTTTCGCAATTACTCAGTTTGGTAATCCGAAAGATGCTTCACGTCATATTAAGCCAACAACCATAAAACTTCTTTCACCAAAATTGATATATTTAACAATAATTATTTTTATCAATCGCATAACTACGACTTCAGCACTTCACTTTATTGAAGTTTATACTATCGAATTCATATCAATTCATTATTATTGTAAGAAGTCAACAAGAAATTCATTTATAAAACGTGAATAAACAATCTTCATGCCATATCATAATACTGAGGAAACCTTGCACAGCATTTTGAACTCAAAAGAATCAAACGGTTTGGTACCAACCAACACGTACCATTGATTCTCACATCAATGATTTAATTTGTTTATGTTAATGAACTACTTCAAAAATTACTCAATTGCTGTCATGAAAATGAACTATGTCATAACGCGCATAAAAAATAAGAAAGTCGGACATTTTGCGTCAAGAAATCCTCCTAGATCTCGCAAAACAACGGCAGAGCAGAAACGCTTTCACAACCTGTAGACAACTTAAAGTAGTCTACCTTCTCCTTCTGTTTGATTTTTTTAACAGTTTCAACATTTTAACAACCATAATGGAGTCCTCTACTCCTACAAATATTAAGGCATCCACAACATATAGAATGAGCCTTTTCAACACTGTCCAAACTTGTCGATCGATGTTTAACATGACCATAAGCGTCAGAATACATACTTTCCTTCTCAGTAATATTCACTGCAATCTGTTGCTACAGCGAATTCCAAGTCTCCCGATCAGATCGACAATAAGCAGTTAACTGCAACTGCGATTTAACAACCAAGCATTGAATACCAAAACTGACAAGTTTTTTTTTTTTTTTTTTGCACCAACATTTTCTTGTCAGGAAATACATACATATTTAACTTTAAAACAAAATTTGCGACAATAGCAACAAAAACCATGCCAACTACAGCAGCAACAATTATGCCGATAATCACAATTAATACAGCAAACGTGAAATGATTTCAACCAAATCAACTGAAACATCTCATCTGTTATCACAGCAATATCTTTGAAAACATAAATATTCAACAGGCAAATTTTAAGAATTCTGCAAGTAAAGCTTAAAAATAGATTTGAACCACTATCAACAACAAATACAGTAACACTTTCAACCACACCCTTTTCGATATTTCAAAATCAACTCCGTCGTCAAACTTCACGATCAGATCGCGCAAGGGTTTACTCTAATATTTACGACAAATACAGCATGAATTTGCTGCTCGATTTTCAGGCCTGCAATGAGTAGCTGTTCAAAAATCATAATAAAATCTACTTCAGCATCTGAATCAAATCATTACCGCTAAACCGCGCAGACACTGGTAAACAAAATTAAGAAACAAATACGCTGAGTGGACTAACAAGCACATTACTCTAACTGCAAAAATAATGGGCTTGACACACCGATTCTCGAATGACGAAAATGCTTCATCATTACATAAATTATAACCATCATTAGCACATTTGCCAAATTACGCATTTGATACAGCATTCACTCAATAATGTCTAATATGAAAGAAGACGACGTTTTACAGAAAATTTTAATTTGTCATCAACCTTCACTCCTGTTTTTTTAAATTCTTGAAGACAAATGTGTTTTTAAATTTATCGACATTTTCTTGAAAATATTGCACTTTCACCTCTTACACAAACGCCAAAAGTAAATGAAGAACTTCAACGACGAAAACATATGTGTCACCTCAATTTCGAATTCATCATAGTAATCCTCGTTATCATGATTTTTCTGTATGACTGAACCCTTAACGTTCAAAATCAAATAACAACAATAATCAATAGGTATAATTGAACCACTACTTTGCTCATCTGCTTACTCCCAACACTCATTTACATATATGTATTTTTAAATCTCAAAAATAATAGTGCATACACAAGTGCGAGACACCTCGTTATTATTTTATTTTCCTTCTGGCCTCACACTCAAAATCATTCTGGCGACACCACCGTATCAACAGCACCTTTTAGAATTCACACATCAAAACAACATTTTAAAATTCTGGGACATCAGACAACATTTGCAGGATCACAAACCCGCAAATATGGGAATCCTCAATTTACTGGACCATCCCAATACCTCAATTCACAGTTGTTCCATTCTTCCTATGGATTCGGATCGAGCCACAAAGAATGTATGCCATTTACTCACCATGCATTTCTCCACTTGCATTTTGTTGAGTGCATACTTACAAAAGATCAGCCGTCTTTTTTCCTGTGGGTCACTCACTCATCCTTTGGATCATGTCGTACCAAATGGAAATGCCATTTTCCTATCCGCTTAAATCCTTCCTTCGTGAAACACACAACTTCACAATCCTTCATTCATCAAATTTCAATCGGTGCACATCACAATCACAAACTAACTTTCGCGATATATTTTCCTATCATGGGCAAATGGATTAACACAACACACGGGATTTGGGATTAAACCCCACACCTGAATTATTAAGATCAATTTTGATGCTAAGCTATAAGAGCGTCAACTTGGTGACGCGCCCGTTGTCCGACCAAGTCTAGTCTGCCTTTTTACTTTTTTAAATCACCCATGCCTAGTTGATTTTGGTCAATTGTTTACAAAAGGGCTCTTCACTTAGTCATCATTAAATCTTACTCAATATCGATACGCAATCAGACCATTAAAATATTGCGTATCCGTCAGGCAATAAAATTATTGCGTACCAATGCATTTTTATTAGAACCTAAACAAAACACATTGGTACTGGCCAAGCACTTAAACAGTATCAGCCACTTGTGTAAACAATTATTCAATGCTATCTAGGCATGTCGGACCACGCCACCAAGAAGACTTAGTCTTAGCATATAGTGCAAAGGTGCTACAATGTTATACTTTTCGACCCGGGATTTCGGTCATATAACACCTGGTCTCAGCAAAAAAGGAAATATCAAAGCAACTAACCTGAAAATAAAAGCAAAAGTTGTCCGTTACTTTAACTTGCACAAAATAGGGAATAAATTTAATATACAGTCAATCTTGTCTGTAACGAACACTCGCTAATAACGAACCGTTCTAAAATCCCTGTTTTAATTTTATAATTTTTCATATTTATATTCAAATTATTGGTTGTAGTGATCTCGGATCAAAAAAAAACTTTCGTATATAGCGAACCCAATTTTCGACGAATTACGGTATCAGAATCGGATATAACGAATTTGTGGCCTTATTTGTGCAGGAAAGTATTAAGTCCCTTCGTGAAATTCACTCTAAAAAGTGAATTTAAATTTCCGCTGAAAATGCGGTAATTTTACACTTTTTCCCGCTTATAATCACATACAGAGTGCATTTTTCAACAATTTCTGTGTAAAATAAAAAAATTACACCAAAATCGGTGTGAAATGTATTTTTACGCTACACTTCTGTATAATTCAGATTTTCTGGTGCATTTTTACAACGTTTATGTGTATAATTCGGATTTGTGGTGTATTTTTACAACGTGCAGTTGAAGTTTTACTAATTTTTTGTAGCGTGCTCTCCAGTTGTCATACTTCAATCGGCTGGACTTAGCACAGTGTACCACATTTTTCCAAAAATTCTCTGCATTTAGAACTCATGTGTACACGCTCTGTGGCTGACTTGCTTGAGTCGCACTCTACGATGCTAGCAATCTAGAGGTCCCGAGATCGAATCTCGGCGTGGTCCAAAATTTCCGTACATGTGCGGATAGGAAATATTTAGTGCTTGCAACATTGCACTCCGAAATGATATGCAATGTAACGTTGACTCGAAATTGCCTATAAACGGCTGAGTTAAGGTACTGAGAAGAAGAACAAGTGTTCAGATCGCAAAAAAAAAGAACAATTTGCAACCTCCCATGTATACGAAAAATTGATCAGCAAAACTCGACCGATACTTGTTTATATTTTATATATCCTTAAATAGTTTTATTGATAACTATATTATTTGTAAAGGTTCGCCACTTAAATCTTTACAACGAAAGAAGAGTGAAACCGCATTATATTCCTATTATTACGGAGTGTTTTTACACATAGCACGGTGTAAATTTGCTAATATATTAGAGTACTTTTTTTACACATTTTTTATGTAAAATTACACTTGATTTGCAAATTTAGATTGCAGAGTAATTTCACTATTATAATAGAAGGAAACAAAGTTTCCTTCTATTATAAGAGTAAAAATTTCATAGAGTGTTGTATTGTACCGGAATTCGGTTCAGGAAACGTTTTTGACTTTGCCGAACCTAATAGTTATCGGCCTTGGTTGCATTATAGTTCGCATTCGTATCTTTCAGCTCATGGGACAAGAACATCTTGGATTGAAATTGATTTGAAAGAAGGTCAAGCTAAAGAAGCATTTGGAGGGAAAATCACCTGTTGAATATCGTAAACATGAGAACTTCAGTCGAAGAACCCAATTTTTAGCTTTTAGCTTACTAACCTTGACTGACACGTGTGTTTGTTTCACATCACAAACATATTCTAGTTTTAGCCACCTTTCTGCCCGAAATTAATTTATGCCTTTAGACTAAAATGTTTGACTCAGGTAATTGTATTTGGCGACCATTTGGATGAGCGGGTCTGATCATATGTCCAAAATTAGTTGGATATTCATTTTCAAATAGTAGTACTGACCGATCAACCAAATTTCAGTGTCTTAATTATTATCTAAAGTTTCTAAATTGTTTTGGCCATTCCTCAATGATTCAGATTTCTAGTCATATTTGCGCCCGCAATACGAGGGTTTTTCAGAATTTTAATGCATAGTGAATATTTTTTGTACATATATTTTATAAGCATAGATAAGAATTGTGCACAGCATTAATGAAATTTAATTTTTAATTTACTATTTACCCAGTTTTATAGAAGTACTCCAAGGCAAATCTACAGGCATTTTTCGATTTAAGATTTCTGATGACCTTTGAGCAAAAAGAAACTCAGGCAAACGTAAGGATGGGTTGGCATTATATATGAACTGAATTATTAGCTGTAAATCTACTGTTACTGTTTTTTAAATCAAGGAAAAGCAACTTATATGAAATGATTCCATTGTGTCCCCTGACATTAGAGCCCACGCACGCTTTCCTATGAGTAATGAACAAGTATACTTTTGCAGCTATTCAGAGACACCCTGTTAACTTGGTCCTACAAACTTCAAAAATATTTTTGGCAAACACTATTACCATTTTATGCATATCCACCAAATTTGATGTTCATTGTTTCATCAAGTTAAAAGATATGCATTGAAAAAATGCTTAAGTGGCTTCCCTTGCATTGTGAAAGGCCCTTACTAAATACTTACTCGTACTTGGCTATATTTCCGGTTTGGATACAGTTATTCGAATGAAAATTCGTAGACATATTCCCTGTGTAATTTTCTAAAAATCTTTAGCAGAATTTTCATATTTGGAAACCTAAGAGGGGCTACACACGAACAAATTCACTGTTATTTGCTTTTCCTTAGCAAAAGTCAAGGCAAAGGGGTAAAATTAAAATTTTTCCCAAATATCTTGTTAACTGTAATATTTACAGCAAAATGTTCTGAAAACAATTTAAAATATACAAAATTCCCTTTCCAATGATATATAATACCCTATAGCTTCTCTTGGCAGATTATATACTAGACCTAAAAACATCCGATGTAATTCCGATTTTTTGATAGTTACATTTGGCTCTCTAGCTCCTGAAGGAATTTAATTGGAGCCATGTTCGTTGGGATAACTATTCCTATCAATATATATAGCTGGCCCACACGGAGACTCAGGCTGCTCCGACAAAGCATACCCATATTTCCCCTGTTAACATTTTTCAAAAAGACATGCCTGTACCTTATCTCCAAATCACAAAAGGCTGGAAAAAATTTGGCAAACGTTAAGGCTATGTCCCATTAGACCTTCCACCAAATATTACTTCGATCGGATTAAAGCAAAGGGTACCTCCCATACAAATTATTCAAATTCAATGCCACTAGTTTATTAAGAAATAAGGGAACAAGTCAACCAAAATTAAAGTTTTGCTCGTAGGCAATTTTCGGGTCATTTTGTATGCATGGAAGGTACCCTTTGTTTTAATCAGATCGAAGTAATATTTGGTGGAAGGTTTAATGGGACTTAGCCTTAACGTTTGCCAAATTTTTTCCAGCCTGCTGTGATTTGGAGGTAAGTTACAGGCATGTTACAGGGTTAATAGGGGAAATATGGGTATGCTTTGTCGGAGCAGCCTGAGTCTCCTTTTAAATCGTTGTTCTCTATGCAACTCATCATCTGGAGATAAATTCCGTTTAAAAAAAATGTTCGTGGTTAAAATTATCGGTTTTTAAACAGAATCCATCTCCATATGATGAGTTGCATTGTGAATGCGTTTTTTTTTGTGTTTTTTTTTTTGTTTTTACGGATATTTCTGAGAATTGTGGGAATTAAAATCGGTTTAGAAATCGCCTTGGTGGCACTTTTGGGTTATAGTAAGCGGCTAATGATAGATTTTGTAGCCAACACTGTTAAGTTTCTGTTATAACTGTGTGTTCTTCTGCGAATCGCGTTGCAAAATTGTTCTCGTTTAGTTGTGAAGAAATTTTGGTTCAGACAAATTTACGTCGCGAGTTACTAAAGTGTTGGACGAGATAAAAAATGGCACAACCATATTCCTCTGAATACCTCAGTCATACAGACCAAGGCTTTAAGTATTTTTAACACCATAAGGAATGAAAGAGGAGAGACGGAAAAAACATCTGTTGCTAGTAAGGGGTGGTTTAATAGATTTAAGGGACGTTCCAATCTACATAACATTAAAATTGAGGCATATCCCGCGGAACTAAAAAAAATTATCGATGAATGGGGATACTTGCCACAACAAATGTTTAATGTGGACGAGACGGCATTATTTAGGAAAAAAAAATGCCATCCAGAACCTTCATTTGGAAGAAAGAAAAAACGATGCCAGGATTTAAAGCCGGTTGACTCTTTTGCTGGGTGCAAACACAGTTGGAAATATGAATTTAAAACCGATGATGATTTACCATTCAGAAAATCCTATATCTAAAAGCAAGTTTACCACTGCACTATCGTTGGCATTCAAAGGCATGGATGACGGTTGAATTATTCCAAGCATGGTTTAAGGAGTCGTTCAAAATGAGTGTGGAAACTTGCTGCATCGCTCTGTTTTTTCTCTCCCTCAGAAGCTCACGATAACAGCCTATCTGGTCTTGGAGGCCACTGCTGACTTTTGAGCTCCTTTCAAAATTTGGGTCTACCTTTTCCCAAAATGCCATAGCGTCTTTAACCTTTAAAATATCTTCCTCCAGTTGCTTGATTGTTAAGATTCGTAGCTCATTGAATTTTCGCTGCTCTTCTATTGACATAAGATTTTCGTCTGTTAACTCTGTATTGTGTGAAGATAGCAACTTTTCCACATCTTCCGGATAAACCTCTAAATCCAACTGTCTTGCCATCACTACAACATCAGATGTTGCTTCGTTCACCAGGATTCCCACTAGCTTTAATGTCGGCTGATATCCACTGTAGTATTTTCCATGCGCCTTTTGGGCGCCACATACCTAGCGATTTATTGGTCAATCGATTGTCCACAAGCGATCTGCTGCCCGTACAGCACACACACTAAGCAACTTATCGGGCAATCTGAAATTGACAGTCCCACAAGACAGAACACAAAATGGCGAAAATTATACCATTTTTGGCGATGGAAGATGGACATCCATTGCTACTTTTGATGGAGAATGACCGCCACAACCGCAGTATGAAGAACGACCACAGGGTTATGTGTGTGGCGCTTCTTTAACATATAAAATTTGCAGCTTGTTGTGTTTTGGCACATTAGATCAGAACTATCGAGGTCTATCGCGGCTATCGCTTTGGAAAAATTGCGCCGTATATAGTAAGATTTCAAGGTGACAATTATGTCTGGTCCAATGGCCGCAAATGAATGACGTGTTTGGCGGAAGGAAAATCACTTTTATCTCTTTATATAAATCACTTAATTGTTTCGGGTGACAGGGAGCATTATCCATAAATAGAAGAACTGTGAACAGGATTTTTTGCTCCCTACAAAAAGTTTCCACACTCGGTTTGAATGACTGCTTAACCTTAAACCATGCATTGAATAATTCGGCCGCCATCCATGCCTTTGAGTTCCACCGGTAGTGCAGTGCTAAACTTGCTTTCAGATAATTCTTCAGTGCCTTAGGATTTTTTGCATCGTATTTTAAACCAAAAACTCAGCCATTATCAACCACATCTAACCACATGGACAGGGCCGGATTTCCCATATGGGCAACCTGGGCAGCTGCCCGGGGCGGCAGATCTTGAGGGGGGGGGGCAGATCTTGAGGGGCGGCAAATTTTGAAAGGTTTCTATTTGTTTTACATTCAATGAAAGACGGATTTGGCTCAAGGAGCATTTGACATAATTAGGAAAATTTTTAATTGCTTTCTTAGTTATTCTAGTTATAGGTGGCGCCTTAATCAAGGCCGCCAAATATTATTATGATACTTCGCCCTTAGAATTTTATCCTTCACGCAAAATTCTGCTAGAAGCATTCATTGCGAAAGGCCTGTGCTGGTGGCGGGTAATTAGACTAGAAGTGACCTATATAGGATTGCGGCTTTGAACAAGGACAGATACGAGTTAGGCCAGTCAATAAACCGAAATATAAGGCGTTAGGTCGCAAAAAATTGCTCGGCTCTGGTTTTTTGGGATATTGTTAGGATAGATACCACCAAGTTTGCAAACTTCGAAAAACCTGTGCTAACCCCGTGACCCTCAAAAAACCTCAAAATTTTCGGATTTTTTCCATATTTTTGTTTATAATTTCTAAAAGGTGCTTCCTACAAGTAGGTTGTCCACTGCACTGTTAAAGCTAAAATCTTCTTTAATTTGAGTGTAACCCCAGCTTTTTAGGCGCAAAGGATCCCAAGATACAGCACTTTAAACATTGTTTTTTGTAAAAAAGTTCGAATTGCAAACTTGGTGGTACACTTCTGGTATCTATCCCAACAATATCCCAAAACAACAGAGCCGAGCAATTTTTGGCGACCTAAAATCGTTAAATGACTGGCCTAAGTATGTCAGTGTTCCATTTAATATTCGACAAGGGAGTCTGTGTTCATGAGACACAGGATATCTGTGCCTGGCATGGCCACAGATTTTTGGTGAGTTGTGATACAGCGAAACCGAACAACACAGGGGAGTCCTTAGTATTTTGTCGATTGATGACCACTCGGCCCCAGTCGCATTGCTGACTGGAAGCCTAGAGCACCTTTCGGTTGTAACAATCAATGAACTTCTGAACCTACATTGGTGACGAGCTCCTGATTTCACTACAAGCCTCCTATATTCCTGTTGATCCCGTGAAAAAAAAATCGGTCTGACTGAACTATTTGATAGTATCCAGTCATAGATAGAGTAATAATAATAATAAGTAATAAGTAATTTTAATTTTTTTTTAGACGGAATGTACCGTCTTCAGTATGTTACACTCAATAAACCATGTAGGTCATTAGCGGCATTGACGCTCCTCAAGAGTTTTTGTTTGGTTTATACGGAAAATTAGCATTTCTCATCCGAAAAAAATGCATCACTTTTTACATTTTTAACCCCGTCTGCTGCCTGGAGAAGTTAGACATCCAGTTTTTCCCCACTTTATATTGGATGAGAAGCAACAGTGACGAGCGCACGATCTTTTTGCATTGACTATCGTTGCCTATATTTTCTAAGTATCATATTTCCACAGTGTGGGTCGGTTTAAATAAATTTTTCATAAATTTTAGTTTTATGTTGTCATATTTCTTAGTGTAGAAAAATTAAAAATTCCACTGGCAAAAAAATGGTTTTTGATGGCAAAAAATCAGCAAAGCGTATAAAAGTGGTGTTTAACGCTGAATAAATAAAATAAATAAAATGTTAAATTTAATTTTTATCCAAAAAATAAAAAATAAATCACAAAATCGGAGCTTAGGTTAATCACATCAGACAAAGGACGTCTCAAAAATACTACGAGATGTGACAATGAGTAAACAGCCGAAATTGAGTAGGTAATTTGAAAACATTCTGAACGCAATTTGAATAAGATGTGAAGACGAATGTAATGTTTTAATGTAATCATACAAACTTCAATGATTTTTTAAATAATTTCTGAAAGGACCTCTAGTCATGTCCTTATGGTAAAGCAGGATATTTTCAAGCAAACGAAAAACATGGATTACTGGAATAAATATCAAATATGTCCGTAGAACTCCTACTAGATTGAAATCAATTTTTGTACAATTTTATTTTTATTATTGTTTAATTGGATTTTGTGAAGTTTTTTGATATAAAATACGAAGTTTTATTATAGCTCTTAGGACACCATAGGCACTGAAAAGTCTCCGCTTCGCCTTTCGCTGAAACCCGCCTTTCGCCGTTTCTCCGGTCCCTAACCCGGCGAATAACCGGGGGACGCCTGTAGTTTAAATTGTTTTCAGAACGTTTAGCTGTAAATATTACAGTTAACAAGATATTTGCGAAAAATCATAATTTCACCAATTTGTCACCCCCTCCCCCCCACAAATGTGACGCGCAAAAGAGTGTAACTTTTTACTGCGTAATGCGGTCAGACCATAGAACAATTTGTCATCAAAAATCAGCTATTTTTTTGGATGTTTGGGTTTTATCATTTTTTCAACTAAAATCACTATACTAATATTTGTCTTGTATAAAGTCGCAAGGGCTCTTAAAAAAACACTGATTTGTAATGTACCTACCTACATACAATTGTTTTTATGGTTCAGAACCAAACGGAAACCACCGAATATTTTAAACAATAAAGAAATGATGAATTTTGTTGTTACACCACAAAGAAACAGAGAATTTACTATTGTTTGATTGTTTTAAGGTCAATCCACACTTTTCAGTCATCAGTCACAGTCATAGTAATTTTCCATACAAAGTTGACAGATTGTCAATTAATTGATTGACTGACAACTTGTATGGAAAATGACTGTGACTGCGACTGATGTCTGAAAAGTGTGGATCGACCTTAATTTGTTTTTATAAATTTTATTATTTTTCTGTTTCGCTGGCTAAATTTTATTTTCGTTCATATTAGGAAGATTTCTTGTTTAATTTAATGAAATAACTTTATTATGTAGCTAATAAACCTTATAAAAAGTTTATTCTGGACTTTCAATTCAATATTCTCGTATATAAGGAACTTCGGTTATAAAGAACAAATTTTTGCGGCTCCTTGAAGTTCGTTATAACCGTTATAGCGTATCCACATAAAATTCTTCCATTGATCTTTTTCCGGATACCCTAAGGCCTAAACTAATTACACTCAATTAACAACACAAATGCTCATGACTTTATAAATTTTGTAATAAAAGATGTATTTCCTCAAATTTGATAATAATTAGTTCCCCTAAAGTTTGATACATTCGGCCTCTGTCCAAAATGAATTACTGAACATCGAAATCATAAAGGGCTTCTTTCCTTCATAGTACATAGTAGCAACTCAAAATTATTATTCATGCCGACAAAAGCTGGAGTCATAAAAGTTTTTATAAAATGGTACTTATGCAATTTTCCATCTTCATCGAACCATAATATTTTTTTGTATCTTCTCCACTTCTAAAAAGTGCATCATCGTTGGAATTACAACTTGGTCAGAGGCGAAGAAAGGTTATTGTTAGTTTTGTATTTCTTTTATGGTCAGTTGTAATAATATAATTTGTAATTTTAGCATACATATACGTACTTGTAATTTTCAGCAATAAAATACAAAAGGATGGTGCGAAAAGTACTTTCACATAACAAATCAGCAACCGTAAAAATAATGAGAATGGTCATTGCCATTGGTATGGCAAATATGCATGTGATATGATGAGTGTGGGTGGTGGATAAGTGAAGAATCGTTGAAGTTTGTATATAAGGATGCGAAGGCCGATGAAAGATAAGTAGGAAGGAGTCAGATGCGATTCATTATTTATTTATTTTTTTACTCGTACGGTCGTACGTATCCCTATTACAATTTAAAAGATTCACTGCAACTAGTAATAACAATAACCGATGATCATATTTTAAGAAACATATGGATATGAAATGAGAATTAAATTTAAAAGACTCAATTCAACTGCAAATATTACAATAAATTGTTGCATACCCAATTTCACAACAACACGAATTTGCAAGTAAACTATAAAATTAGTGAAAGAAACATATCAATTTTATACTAAGCGATGATGATGATTTACAAGCGTTTGTAATGTTTTTTTACACGAAACTATAACGGCCAATTAACATGAATAACGAGCGTGTTCCATGTAAGCTGATACATTTAGTACGTATAATTATAGTCATTCAAAATATCTGCGCACAATTGCCAGAGTATTTCATTCATTTCAAATGACTCTTCCTCATTCCATTGGTCAGACATCTAGTCAATCTTTTTTGAAATACGTCCTGACGGAATGGCACTTTTATTTCAACAAATTGCCCCATCGTTATCATCATCGTCACACACTGTACACCTACTCGATGTTACACTAGTCGTAAACATGACCTGGAAAATTTTAATGGCTATCCATAGTCCAAAACTGACATAATAATCATAAATTAATGACAACAACGACGACCTAATGATGGCAACTTATTCTACAGAGTGGAATCGTATTTTTTGAGTAGTACAGTTGGACCGTAAATTAGCGCCCGTGGAATATGTAATTGCACCTTATAGTGGAGAAAATTTTCTTATTTTCTTATAAATAGGCTGAAAAGCAGTTTTTTTATTTTTTGGTTTTCATTTGGCATATTGTCACATCAAACGAAGGTTTCAATGGGTGAGGTTACGAAACAAAACAGTTGTGTTTGTTCCGCAAAAATGTCCACATCGTACAAAAAATGGACTATCGAAAAGTGAGGTTCTCTCGGTTCTTCCTCCCTATCCAAACAAATGTTTTTCTATTCTGTTGCATTCTCGTCCCGGACGAGGGAGTAGGCTAAAAGTCTGATTGAAGGGGCTCATTTGTATGAAATGATGAACATGAAATCGTTAATTCAGTATACAAAGATTGCGTAAAAGCAATTTTGTTTCGAAGACCATATAGGATACATGACTGCCCCGTGCTCTTAAAACGACTTAACACATAAATACATACTAATCTATATACAGGGTTATTGGTTAAGTCGACCTATTCCCTGCAACACGTTATAATAGGGTAAAAGTGCAACAAAATGAGGCCATAAATGTCAGGCCGATTTTCAACGGTCACTGAGATATTTGAATTTTTAGGTTTTTTTTAAATAACCTCGAATTTTACCATTTAAAGTAAGAATTAAAAAAAACTACTAAGGTAATGGGTTAAAACTTATTTTAGGATTTTAGTCAACACTATAGCAGACATTTCCTAATCATTTAAAATTTCAAAAACCCACCACAATTCGAAATTTTTAATTTTTAATAAAAAAAAAATTATCTTAAATTTTTTTAAAGTTGATTTTTAATATAGTATTACTAAAAAAAAATTATATGACACGGACTCTGCAGACCACTGAAAAAACATACTCGTGTTGTCAGCTTTTCAAAAAGGTGTCAATGTCAATATAAATATTTGAAATAATTGAAACAGTTAGCTGCAACTTGTTCGGGGACCATAATTTCGTTTGATAAAAAACGACAAATCCATAACACAATAAAAACCCGTCTGCCAAGTTAGCACTACCACTTTAAAATTTCGACAAACGCTATAGTGCATTAAATGTCGCGATTTTGTCGTAATTCAATGGAAAAATAAAAAAAATTGTCGCGCCCCTCCTTCCCCTTAAAAACTACCCTTAAGTGCATTTGAGCCTCAGTTAACCAAATTCGAGTTCCAAGAATCTCCCCAATGCTAAAGGTGTCTAGTAAGATATCACAGGGGCTGTTTAAGAGATTTCTACCCTGAAAAAAATTGTCGCGCCCGTCCTTCCTTTAAAAACTACCCCCGTCAAGTTAGCACTACCACCCCGGTAGCGGCCACTTCAAGCATTTCCGTAAAACAAAAAGTATCCAATTAATTGTCGCAGGAACCGAAAGGGGTGGTGGTAGTGCTAACTTGACGGGGGTAGTTTTTAAGGGAAGGAGGGGCGCGACAATTTTTTTCAGGGTGGAAATCTTTTAAGCAGCCGCAGTGAGAGTTTACTGGACACTTTTAGTATTGGGGCGATTCTTGGAACTCGAGTTTGGCGAACTAAGGCTGAAATGCAATTAGGGGTAGTTTTTAAGGGGTAGAAGGGGCGCGACAAATTTTTTGAAGCGTGCAATATGCCTTTCGGTTCCTGCGATTATTAATTGGATACTTTTTGTTTTACGGAAATGCTGGAATGGCCGCTACCGGGGTGGTAGTGCTAACTTGACGGGGGTAGGTTTTAAGGGAAGGAGGGGCGCGACATTTTTTTTTCAGGGTGGAAATCTCTTAAGCAGCCCCTGTGATATCTTACTGGACACCTTTAGCATTGGGGAGATTCTTGGAACTCGAATTTGGTTAACTGAGGCTCAAATGCACTTAAGGGTAGTTTTTAAGGGGAAGGAGGGGCGCGACAATTTTTTTTCTTTTCCATTGAATTACGACAAAATCGCGACATTTAATGCACTATAGCGTTTGTCGAAATTTTAAAGTGGTGCTAACTTGACAGACTTGTTTTTATTGTTTTATGGATTTGTCGTTTTCTATCAAACGAAATTATGGTCCCCGAACAAGATGCAGCTAACTGTTTCAATTAATTCAAATATTTATATTAACATTGACACCTTTTTGGAAAGCTGACAACACGAGTATGTTTTTCCAGCGGTCTGCAGACTCCGTGTCATATAATTTTTTTAGTAATGCTATATTAAAAATCAACTTTAAAAAAATTTAAGATAATTTTTTTTTATTAAAAATTAAAAATTCCGAAATTGTGATGGGTTTTTGAAATTTTAACCCTTCTGTCGGCACCTACTACAATATGCATATTCTATACCCAATAGGTCCGGCTGGACCTACTCAGAAAAAAATTTTAATTTTTAGAAAAAGTGAAATTTTTATCGGTATAATCATTCTACCCATTCTTTACAGCCATTTATAAACAATAAAAGCATTAAAATCGTTTTTGGAGATATACTAGAGGCGTTTTTAAGAAGACATATTTTGAGGTGGTATTAGTACAAACATGTTTCTCCCTTTTTTTTCTTCTATTTTTGCTTCTCTTTTTTCATTGCGTATCCGCACAGAAAGTTTGATAAAATTTTCCAATTCCAATATCTTTGGGGAAACATTTGGCACTTTGTTGGTAGATTTTACCAGGATATTAGTCTGCAGATTTGGGAAAATAGATAGAAAGAAATAGGGAATTTTCAACCCCAAAAATCATTAAATTCTAAATTTTCCGTAAATATCTCAATTAAATCTATTAATAAACACCATCGTAAGTCACTTATACTTAGTTCATACTATTACAAAGGAAATAAAACTCTTTTGATTTTTCTAGAATCAAATCTCAGTTGATTAGGTGATGTTATAAGACGGGATAAAATTAGGCGTACCCAATTTGCGAACTTCACGGCTTTTTAAAGCAAAATCTCAGAAAATCTTATCGTTTATCGTACAAATTGAATTTTAATGACTTTATTACATTATAAATAGGAGATTTTGAAAGAACTTTAATATTTTCACCTTTTACCTCAAGACGAAAATGGGTGGAAAAACTATAGGTCTGGCCAGACCTATTGGGTATCAAAAAGCACTATAAATTGAAAATCGTCAAAAACATGCTCAAAACTTCAACCGATTTTTTTAAATTTTTGCAAAATGCTTCTAAACCTATTATTCTAGGATATCATGAAATATGAAGTCGCTGCGATTTCATCTTCTATACTTTTTTAACCAAAATATAGTGCCAAAGGTCTGGCCAGACCTATGTGCCGACAGAAGGGTTAAATGATTAAGAAATGTCTGCTATAGTGTTGACTAAAATCCAAAAATAAGTTTTAACCCATTACCTTAGTAGTTTTTTTTTAATTCTTACTTTAAATGGTAAAATTCGAGGTTATTTAAAAAAACCTGAAAATTCAAATATCTCAGTGACCGTTGAAAATCGGCCTAACATTTATGGCCTCATTTTGTTGCATTTTTCCCCTATTATAACGTGCTGCAGGGAATAGGTCGACTTAACCAATAACCCTGTATAAAAGAAAGTCGTGTTAGTTACACCATTGAGGCCAGTCAATAAACCGAAAAATAAGGCGTTAGGTCGCAAAAAATTGCTCAGCTCAGGTTTTTTGGGATATTGTTAGGATAGATACCAGAAGTGTACCACCAAGTTTGCAACTTCGAAAAACCTGTGCTAACCCCATGACCCTCAAAAAACCTCAAAATTTTCGGACTTTTTTAATATTTTTGTTTGTAATTTCTAAAAGGTGCTTCCTACAAGTAAGTTGTCCACTGCACTGTTAAAGCTAAGAAAATCTTCTTTAATTTGAGTGTAACCCCAGCTTTGTAGGCGCAAAGGATCCCAAGATACAGCACTTTAAACATTGTTTTTTTGAAGAAAAGTTCGAAATTGTAATTTCAGTCATGTTCCGAGTTGAATATTGGCTTAAATGCGAATTTTACAGAGAAAGTCATGTGACATGAAGTTATAAACCAGTTCCTTAGCTGTATATATGTCGGAACGAATGGAATCAGACCATGGGGTCATAGGGCTGCCCTTGAAAATTAGGTTCTTCTAAGAAAAACTTTTTTCTTTATGTACCAATATTAACCAAACTTCACCCAAGTTTGTTGCTGGTTAAGCCTAAAAAAATATCTAGGAACGGATGAAATCGGAACACTACGTTATAGGGCCGTCATACAAACCAACCTCTGGAAATTAGGTTCTTCTAAGAAAAACTTTTTTCTTTATGGACCAATCTTAACCACCCTTCCCCCAAATGTGTTTTTTAGTAAAGCTTAAAAACATATCTAGAAACGGATGAAATCGGAACACTAGGTCATAGGGCTGTCATACAAACCAAACCCTGATAATCAGGTTCTTCTAAGAAAAACTTTTTTCTTTATGAACCAATCTTAACCAAACCTCACCCAAATGTGTTCCTAGTAAAGCCTCAAAACATATCTAGGAATGGATGGAATCGGAACATTACGTCATAGGGCTGTCATACAAACCTCCTAAAATACAATTTCGGACTTTCTTACAAAAAAAGCACATTTTTAAAGTGCTGTATCTTGGGATGCTTTGCACCTACAAAGCTGGAGTTACACTCAAATTAAAGAAGATTTTCTTAGCTTTAAAAGTGCAGTGGACGACTTACTTGTAGGAAGCACCTTTTAGAAATTACAAACAAAAACATGAAAAAAGTCCGAAAATTTTGAGGTTTTTTGAGGGTCACGGGGTTAGCACAGGTTTTTCGAAGTTGCAAACTTAGTGGTACACTTCTGGTATCTATCCTAACAATATCCCAAAAAACCAGACCCGAGCAATTTTTTGCGACCTAAAATCGGTAATTGACTGACCTAATTTATAACTCGAGAACGGCTGGACAGATTTTCATGATTTTAAATTTGTTGGATTAGGCCACGGGCGTAGCCAGAGGGGGGCAGGGAGGGCGGTCGCCCCCCTGGCCGATGATTAGGATGAAAAAAATCCTTAATGCTTGAAGGCGTAAAAATGCGAGTTTCATTCCGAGCACTACGTAAAATTTTCTGCTGCTGAGTCTAGTCTGGAAAACTAACCAGGTGCCTTCTTTGCCGCTCCATATAATGCCGCAGAATGCATGACCGTGATAGTTTCCAGCACGGACAAATGGACAACAGCAAGTGGCCACTCGTAACTGACGGGGGGGGGGAGGGTGCGTCCCAATACATACATTTCACTCGTGGAAAACTAAAATATTTGTTATAGTTTTGGGTGATTTTTCACTATATCCAGCTTGATACACTCCCAATCATTAGGTAGTTCCACTTGAAAATTCGATAGGATTTTCTTACGAGAGTTTTTAAAAATAGTACAAATGTGAAAGTCATTAGGATAGTTGCAGAGGAAGCTGAAAAATGTGGGTAGTTATGAGTTCAACTTCCGTTAAGTGATATCAGCCCAAATATTTTATCCGGCATTGAATTGTGTAAGTTTTGAACGTAATTTAAATGAATTTCGTCCCAAGTTCCTCTAATCGCCTACAGAAGCTCTTCAGTGTTGGTAAACTGTCGTCTAATGATACAGATATTCCATATCATCCATCCCTAAATATTTTTGATGATATTTAGATCTAGGAAGGTATTTCCATAACCTTGATTAGTTCAATCAGAGGTATTCCGAGCACCCAAGCTTTTAAAAATATTCTTCCTAATATAATGCCTAAGATTACTGACATTTTCCATGCCACTCCTATAAGATGTTAACAAGATAATGACCCCAATTATGAAACAAAGCTGATAAAAGATTGGTTTCAAGGCTAACCCATCAACATTATGGAATGACTACCATACTCCCTAGATGTAAATATCATCAAAAAGGATAAGGACAAAGGAGATCTATACCGGTACACGAAAATTTAATAGCACTGAGGAGCTTCGAAAAGCGATTAGGGGAACATGAGAAGAAATTATCTTAAATTACATTAAAACCCTATACGATTCTATCCCGAATAGAGTTTGACCTCATATCATTTTACGGAAGTTCAACTCATTACCAGCCTCATTTTGCAAAGTAAAACCATAAAGTAAGAAATTGGAATAGAGATGGAACTCCATATAACATTAAAACCTACTGAACAACATTTTACCTTTGAGTGTGTGCTGTATGTAACGTGTACGTACAAGAAGATATCTGCGAACTCCATATAACATTAAAACCTACTGAACAACATTTTACCTTTGAGTGTGTGCTGTATGTAACGTGTACGTACAAGAAGATATCTGCCTGTATGTACTACGTTACATACAGCACACACTCAAAGGTAAAATGTTGTTCAGTAAGTTTTAATGTTATATGGAGTTCCATCTCTATTCCAATTTCTTACTTTATGGTAAAACTATCTTTATTTTGTGTTTTATTTGCTGTGGAACTATCCTAATGACTTTCAAATTTGTACTGTTTTTGAGAATTCTCGTAAGAAAATCCTAACGGGACTCCGGATTTGAAACTTTCTGTTATTAAAAGAACAATCAGGCTACTGAAAATATTGTCACCAAGTTTGAAGGAAATACCGCTATCACTTACCGAGAAACAGCCATTTTTCAAGTGGAACTATCCTATTGATTGGGAGTGTAAGTCACATGAAGTCGCTGCGGGAAGGTAGTGGAATTTATCAACATTCCATCTGATAAAAATTTTAGTGAGAAATGATATACAGCTTTACCTAGTTAGGGACATTGTAGAGAACGAATCTCACATTTCCGTATGTCTTTCAAGTTATTTAATCAAGTTTAATTTTGTAGCTTAATTATACCAGCAATGAAATTTAGATCTCATAAGAGGAATATGCAGTCCGAGAGACAAAAATAGCACCGAATATAGACGAACTACCGTCTAAAACGCAGAGATTGGAGGCTAGTTGAATGTAATCAGAATGACCAGTGAATCTCTGAACACGTTAATCTCGACTGTCCTTTGTTAAAAACTAACAGGCCTCACAGTCTATCTTTGGAACAAGGTAAAAGTTATGTGAGTTACATCCAATTTTCAAAATGTTAGCTACTTTTTTGTTGAGGTGTTGAGAACAACAGCACGCTCAGCAATGTTATTTATCCCTACCATAGAGATAATATTCTTTCACGTGGGTCGTGAGTTTGAAAAAGACCATAAACTAAATTCGTTCATGGTGAGTTTCGCAACCATGACAGTGTGCACTACACTAGCCCGACTATTTTAAAATTTGCCCAACAATATTTTCGTGACCAACAATTTCAGCTTCTAAGAAAATCATGATGTTGAAAAAATTTTGGGCTTGCCCCCCCCCCCCCCTAACCGAAATTCTGGCTACGCCCATGGATTAGGCTCTGGCCAGAATAGCATAATAGCTATTGAAACATGCACAAAAATCACAATGAGCTAAATTTCCCAATGGGTTCTTTTCACCTATTTCTGCGTGTATTTCTTTAACATATGAGCGGATTTGAGTAAATTTCTTCTACAGGATTGGTCTCTACCCAAAATAACAGGACAACCATCAAGACATATGAAAAAATCATATTGGGGCATATATGAAGACAATTCTTTTTCTTACACTTTTTTCTGTCTTTCCTGACCGAGTTACAGGATTTCAGTAAGTTGACCCCCACCTTATGGGTCTGCACAAGGCTCCGAGTTATACTGCGCTCTTAAAGTAAGCGGCAAAATCACAACGAGTAACAATTCACAATGAGTTTTTTTACATGTTTTTTTTTTTGATCCGCTAAGAAGTTCAAGAAATATATAACTTCCTAGCGGATTTCGGAAGAAATTCCTGCCGATTTGGTCCTTTCGCTGAATATCAAAATAATATTGAAACATGCAAAAAAATCACAATGAGCAAAATTATAAAGATTCGTTTTTCGTATATTTCTTTATGTATCCCTTGGAGGAATTACCAGATTTCAGTCAAAAGATTCCAGCGGATTGGTGTACACCCAGAATAACTGTTGAAATATGCGAAAAATCACAAAGAATAATAATTCAGTTCTCTTTCAAATACTATTGTCTATATACATCTATATCAGCATGTTTTGCCTATTTTGTTTGATCGATTTCGCGCATTTCAGCAAATTACATTATAACTCTCTCCCTTGAATAATTTCCAACCATAGCCAGCCACCAAATTATGAAGTCACCTCTTAAAAGGATTTTCGTATTTCAGTAAACTTCTCCACCTGGAAAATCGGCCAAGAAAAACTCATCAAAGCAGCTCAGGAGAAAGGCAAGGCATTTGTCCAGGACTGACAAACCATACCCTTACCACCCCTACAAAGTTATATTCAGTCTTATCTTTTGATAAAATGCCGCGAAAATGTTCAAATTTGTGTTAAATGGTAATGGTCCTTGTAAAATACTGAATGTGTCACAGATCCGTCCCATACTTACCCCTACAATAAAAAATGAAATTGAATATTTTGGGTTTTCCGTGCATTGTAGGTCTGTGCATGGGTATAGGCTATACACTCGAACTCGGTCTCGTTTATCTTTCGTTTGATGAGCACCAATATTTTTTCCCATATTATTCAAATTTGAACAAATATACATATGTATGTACACTGAAAGAAAAAGGTGTCCAGAAACAATGAAATTGTTCATTAAAGTAATGAATATTTACACCGATATCCCACCGAAAACGGATTTCATCATTCCAATGAATCTGATTTTATCAAAACAACGAACAAAAATTTAATTAAAATTATGAACGAATTCATAAAATTAACAACTTGTTCATTGATAAAATTACTGAGTTTATCAATTAAAAAAAAACTGGCGCAAGCCGGCATCCAGCTTCATAAGTGTTGACGACATTTATTTTACCTCTGCTCTGAATAATCATCAAAAATTACCTACCTACCTACAGTGGGAATCGATCCCGGGACCCTATGATTTGAAGACATGCGCCTTACCTAACTACACCATACAGACTATACGTTACGAAGGTTTATAAAATACACTTAAGGCGATAATGACATCGTTCATAGTAGTACATTACTATGAACGATGTCATGTAATTAATGAACAATGACATCAAATTTACTTACTATCGGGGATAATGTAAGAAGTTCATTGTGTTCATGATCGCTTTACATTAAGTTAAATTTTTTTTCGTTGTACTAACGACAGATGTTTCGTAAAATAGATGAACTCTGTATTATTTTAAGGAAGAGAAGCTTAATTTACTATAAACTAATTCATCATGGTAATGAAAAATGTCTATACTCCTAGTTCATTAATATTATGATGATTTTTTTTTCAGTGTACTTTTATATTTTTTTTTGCTAATCAAGTACTGAAATTAACATTTTATTCCTTCACGTAAGGTTTCCTTGACTTAAAGTAGCCTTGAGTTAATGCTAAGTTAAGTTAGTACGTTTATAAATACGGGCCTTAGTTGTCGCCTCAACGTCAACAGAAACAAATGTATGTTTTATTTCTTCCTTGATTTATCCCTCTTAAACCAGGCCTTGACTATAAATAGTTTAGTTATTCTATCGGATAATGATTTTCTCTGATGAAAAGTCTCGACATATGCAAGATTTTAGTTTTGAATTATTACTGACACACTAGACTACCACCATTTTACACTTAAACCAGAACAAATGTATGTAATGTAATCGCGCATTGTTATACTCTTGCCAGCTATAGTACGATACAATGCAACCATCCAGTTCGTCTGGAAAAATCTAAATCTGAATGAAAATTCATCACCGTAACGAACGACATTGAATCGCATACACGTATGGCTATGTACCTACCATAATCATACACAATAAGCAATTGCAAATCTATTAAGAACTCGCAACCAGGTAACATTAGAAGGTGCGCTTTTATTCCCTTTTTCCGCATAAGTTTATACTCGAATGAGTTTGTATGAAGCACGAGTGTGAGTTACGGTTACGAATAATATTCAACAAAATGTACAACTGTGAACGTAAAATGTTTTAATTGTTACAGACTGTGATCTGTAACAAAATATCTTTGGATTCGAGTTCACGTTTGGGTACGCAAACAGAAACGTAGACGAGAATAGCTAGGTCCACACATGTGCGTCTTTTGTCTTCCCTATCGTCTTCAAGTTCCGTTTCCTCTTTCAACATAGAACTTGTCATTGATTGCATTAAATGAGCACAGGAAATGAATTATTAATTTTTTTATTTTTAAATTTTAAAATTAAATGTCAACAACAGGTTCAACTCAACCGTTTAGAAATTATTTTATTTCCCAAAAAGATATGCTGAGAGTTTTAGCATATCGTTCAAAATATTACGATAGGACGAATACACTCTATGAAATTTTTACTCTTATAATAGAAGGAAACTTTGTTTCCTTCTACATATTATAATAGTGAAATTACTCCGCAATCTAAATTTGCAAATCAAGTGTAATTTTACATAAAAAATGTTTAAAAAAGTACTCCAATATATTAGCAAATTTACACCGCGCTATGTGTAAAAACACTCCGTAATAATAGGAATATATTGCGGTTTCACTCTTTTTTCGTTGTAAAGATTTAAGTGGCGAACCTTTATAAATAATAGGTGTGTTTTTTTTGGTTATTCCGTGTAGGTTTGGGTAACGAAACTCCATATAAAAAAATGACAGGTGGATCAGCTGGCATTTTTTTATATGGAGTTTCGTTACCCAAACCTACACGGAATAACCAAAAAACACACCTAATATAGTTATCAATAAAACTATTTAAGGCTATATAAACAAGTATCGGTCGAGTTTTTCGTCTATATGGGAGGTTGCAATATGGTCTTTTTTGTGCGATCTGTACACTTATTCTTCTTCTCAGTACCGTAACTCAGCCGTTTATAGGTAATTTCCAGTCAACGTTACATTGCATATCAATTCGGAGTGTAATGTTGCAAGCGTTAAATATTTCTTATCCACACATGTACGGAAATTTTGGACCACGCCGAGATTCGATCTCGAGACCTCTAGATTACTAGCATCGTAGAGTGCGACTCAACCAAGTGAGCTACAGAGCGTGTACACATGAGTTCTAAATGCAGAGAATTTTTGGAAAAATGTGGTACACTGTGCTAAGTCCAGCCGATTGAAGTATGACAACTGGAGAGCACGCTACAAAAAATGAGTAAAACTTCAACTGCACGTTGTAAAAATACACCACAAATCCGAATTATACACATAAACGTTGTAAAAATGCACCAGAAAATCTGAATTATACAGAAGTGTAGCGTAAAAATACATTTCACACCGATTTTGGTGTAATTTTTTTATTTTACACAGAAATTGTTGAAAAATGCACTCTGTATGTGACTATAAGCGGGAAAAAGTGTAAAATTACCGCATTTTCAGCGGAAATTTAAATTCACTTTTTAGAGTGTAGGCTTTGACACTTTCTATGAAAATTCGGCAAGCGAGTTTTTCATAGAAAATATCAAAGCTTATTCGTCCTATCGTAATATTTTGAACGATTTGCTAAAACTGTCTATTATCGGTATGTCAAAAACCGGAAGGTTAGTCCGAAAATCGGTACTTTCAGAGCGGTTAACCGTGTTATTTTCCAATTTTTTTCCTCATCCCGGTTTTAACCCGGGCGGTTGTTTGTCCATCCGGTTAAAACCGGGGAAAAAATTGTTTCAAAATTTATACAATTTACTTATATTTTATTGATTTTTCAGTCTGCAATTCTATTACTTGTCCCCAAGAAATTTTGTTTTCAAATTTCAGCCCTTATGTATGTTATGTATAGAGCCCGGATTTTCGTGCAGTGAAAAATTGAAAAACGTGCAGTAAAAATCCCGTGCAAAATCGTGCAAAATCGTGCAATATAAATGCCCGAATGTGCATTTTGCGTCCAATATGAAAAAAATGTAATTTTCATTGTTTTTTTTAGGCTTTTAGACGCTTACGCTTAGGAAAAAAGGACGTACGAGTAGGTACAATATGGAAAAAAATTAAGAAACTAGCCTCAAAAAGTAAAATATTTTTTTATTTAAAAAGCGGGACACTTTCAATGCTTTACCCTAACATAAACTTTTTCCCATAAAATGCTGTCTAGATTAGCGCATTCCAAATTCCATTCCAAATACATAACCGGTTTTTGTTTAGTTAGGATCCATCGCTCAACCTTTGGGCTTATCTAATTCGAGAAATCATAGTTGTAAAGAGGGAGATTTTCCTACATGTATTTGAGTTCAGTTAACCACCAGATTAACATGCACTCTACACACAACAACTGCAAAATTGTATGAAAATCCCTTTTTTTGTTTTATTGTTTTTCCACATGTATTTTTTTTCTCAATACATACTCTTCTATGTCTATCGAAAAATTCTGCACATTACATAATGTCTGGGAAATTTTTTTATGAAACAGGGGTAAAAATGCAAATGTGAGTTTTCATGCAAAAACCTTAAAACGTGCAATTACCCTGAAAAGTGCAATTTCGTGCATTAACGTGCAATTGCACGAGGATCCGGGCTCTAGTTATTTATTTTCGAACACTCTCCTTACTGCTATTACTAGTAGAACCATGGCTTCGTCAAATTACCTGCAAAATTGGCTATGACATGGATCATCTGCCAATATCCTCCCGCGAACAATTTCGCTCAAATTTGTCATTTGGTTTTTCATTTTTGGATTCTAATCTTTATTAAAGCTAATTATTTTAATATTTCTTGAGACTTTTCTTTTAAATTTTATCTCGCACGGTGTATGCATAATTTCAAAAGCAATTTCCAATTCAAAATATGTATAACGTTGGAGACTGATGATACAATAGTCTGCTGTTACCGAAAAGTATATCATAATTTAGCATGTCTTAAGGAGGCATGGACATATTTCCGTATATTTGACGTTTTTAAACAGTCAAAATTGTCGGGTCGCGATTTTAAGCTGTTGTGAAATTAGTTGAAAACTCTCGTATAAGTTTTACGTACAATTCGCGCGGGAATTTTTCCTTGGAAATCGGGAATTACGTAAACGGTTTTTTATACGTCAGTGTAAAACTCTCTATTATCATATCAGTCGTTCACAACGCAGAAGTTATACGTAAATAAAATTCGATTGTATATTTTTTATTTGTCCTTAAAATTATCGAATAACATTGGCCGACATCCAAAGATATCCTTGCAAACGATTGTACTATTATATCGTCTGACTTTTCGTTTACGTTGCATTCTTTATTGATCGTTTCATCGGTTGGAATTGCATTGTGTTGATAATAAACTTGGCATAGTCTTCAGAGAAAATCCTGTAGAGTACCACCGTTCTGCACAAATATATACATATATGTATGTATATGGGCACTATTATACTTTTTCAAGGATATGTTGTGTATATTTACGTATGTGCAGAGTTTATACGAGAGAGTGCAGTATGTGCACACACATAGATTTGAATAAACCCAACCGTATTTTATCGATTTCACAGTGGTTGCAGCAGATAATGGTTGAAGTGTGATAGGAAAAAAAAGGATCCGTGGAAACCATAGAATTTCGTTGCTAAGTATACTAAAGTATCAGTCTGATGTGGGAAGTGGAATATGTATAGGTACTTTTAACTTTTCGATGGACACTAAGGCAGAAAGAATTTAAGTTGCTAATGGGTTCAATTAGAATACATATTTTTACGTGGATATATGGTGGAATGACGAAAGTTTCAATTCTTTTCATTCTCCTCTTATACAGGGTTAGTAACTCGATCTATTCCTTGAAACACGTTATACTAGGCGGTGGTGGTTGTAAAATGAGGCGTAGATTTTGTTTTGGTTTCTTATGTTTTTTGGGGTGCTGTGCTCGAATCCGGAGCAAAATTTCGTTGCGAAACAGGGCCAAAACCGCAAAAAAAAAACAAAAAAAAAAACAAAATTTTCGGAGTCTTTTCGCTTATAACTCCGAAACGGTACATTTCTGTGAAAATCTGTCCATGAACATGTTAAATAAAACATGATTGCAGGTCCAACGCGACATTAATCTTCAATATGTGTTAAGCGGTATCGCTGCAATTCATTCCCCAATGCAAATGCAGAGGCCTATTTAAAAATACTCGACATCTTGGCTTCCAATCCCCATTTCACAACACTGGCACTTGGAATTAGAGGTTTGTCTTCCTGAAATGTCCACTTTCATAGTTCAATAGGGTTACTAAAAACCCGAAAAGCCCTTTGAAGTACGCCTTTATAGCATTCTGTGCTCATGGTTGATGTTAATGAGTAGAGCTGAAAAGTCACATATAGTGGGGAATGTAGCTCTTTCTTCACACCATAATACCCCCTGCTCGCAATCGAATTATTCACAGAATCCACCGAACGATGGGGGATAGTTGGAAAGTCTCTGTATAGACTTAGATAGTGGTGTAACGTTTCACAAATTTGTTGTGTTTGAAATCGAAATGGGTTCGTCTCACGTTTGATTTTTTTTATCAGGAGAAATTACATAGTTTTTAGAAGAGCTTCACCCAAGGATCTATCAAAGAAAATTTCTTTATGTTTTCGGAATTGGGGGCCCGTGTTCCACAGAACAGAGAGAAAACCGTACGTTACGCCACTAGACTTAAACTATCAAAATAGTTTCGTATATTCTGGGAATAATAACCGCCTTTAAAATTATTTTTTCTTTCGGAAAATACAAAGCGTGTCAGCTCTCATTTCTACGTTTTATGCCAGGGGCAAAAAAGCAAGCGCATTTCTTATTGATTAGCTGTGATGTTCGTTTTTTTTTGTCGTCTTTTTCTGTTACTTCGAATCTCCTTACATGAGGGACTTTCGAGAGAACAGATTAAATCCGTTCTGGTTTTCGCCTAATATTGGGTACAGACTCGCACAAATTTGAGATTCCTTGAACTATAGCTCGCCGATCCTTGAGCGACCTCGCAAGTTTTGTACGATATTTCATATTTTCCACGCAATTCAATTTATCTGTAAGACGATTTCTTATGATATGGTGGCTTCTTTCAATTTTTAGTATAGTTTGGCTAACATTTAATCTTCAAACCATACAGACTTGGATTGAGTCCTTTTCTTCTTCAGGGAAACCTTTCTCACGGCCCATTATAGTTTTATTAAAAGCAACATATTCCAGTGTAATAGGTAATTTTCCCAAAGGCTTAATGCGCGTACTTGCAAGACTAAACTAAATTAGTGTAATTTAGTATTAACAAGCTGTGAGCGCTCGCTGCGCTCGCACTAACATTCCCTTTCAAATCAAATAAAATTAAAATACTAAATTCGATTAAAAAAAATAGTAGGAGGGCGCCTTACGGTGTGAAATATACTTAATTTCTGGTGAATATTTTGACGGTTAAATCAAAAAAATATTGTTGACGAAGTGGCTGGAATTATAGTTGCTGATCTGGCGAACTTCGTATCGCCCCACCTTTTAGATATGATCGTTTGCGGGTGGAGTAAAACTGCTGAAAACCGCAAATTTGTTCAGGAGAAGTTTCTCATGCTTCACCTACTCCACTTTCCACCAAGTTCCAGCATATGTCACAATTATCTCAATAAACCCTTGACTTAAGGCGCCCTCAACTCAAGGTGACCTTAGCTCAAGGATACCTTAAGTGAAGGAATATCATGTTGAATGGAGTTTTTTTTATAATTTTTCACTAAATTTCTTGCCACGCTCTGTGGCTCACTCACTATCTCTCTCGATTACCTCTCCTCTCTCTCCTAGTGGAGCATGGTGCATTGATGACCACCGTGTGTAGTCATCAACGTTACAAAGACAACTGATTTCGGAGTGTGATACGGTTGTCAGCCATTCCTAGTCGCATTGTTAGTTTATTATTCTACGATAAGAATAATTCTTATCATCTTCTTCTGAATAATAAACTTGCGACGAGTCGTGCCGAGTTTCGAAACTCGTTTCTCTATGAGTGTCTATTTCACAGAGTGTCGACCGAACGATCACGGCCACAGAGCACGACAACTACGATGCTAGTAATCTAGAGGTCCGGAGATCGAATCTCGGCGTGGTCCAAAATGTCCGTACATGTGCGTATAGGAAATATACAATAGTGCTTGCAACATTATATACACTCCGAAATAATATGCAATGCAACGTTGACTCGAAATTGCCTATAAACGGCTGAGTTAACGCACCATGGCCCCACATGGGGCTAAATGTAACATTTTTATCTTAAAACTGTAACATTTCTAGGTTAAGTGTATAGTATAGTGATTTTAGTTGAAAAAATGATAAAACCCAAACATCCAAAAAAAAGAGAAGACTTTTGACGCCAAATTGTTCTATGGTCTGACCGCATTACGCAGTAAAAAAATACACTCTTTTGCGAGTGGCAAAGGGGTGAAATTATGATTTTTCGCAAATATCTTGTTAACTGTAATATTTACAGTAAAATGTTCTGAGAATAATTTAAACTACACAAAGTTCCCTTTCTAATGATATCTAATATCGTATACCTTCTCTTGGCAGATTATATACTAGACCTAAAAACATCCGATGTAATTCCGATTTTTTTGATAGTTACATTTGTCTCTCTAGCTCCTGAAGTAATTTAATTGGAGCCATGGTCATTGGGATAACTGTTCCTACCAATATACAGGATGTCCGGAAACTGCCGCATAAACGCACCGGATTGTGATTCCTCATGTGATTTCCAGCAAAAAAGTTGTACGGAACATACCCCCTCAGCTTAACCCTTTAGCTGCTACAGGCATTTAAAGGTTTTAAAGAAAATCATTTTCTTGTACGGCTTAAAGCCTAATATCTCACAAGCTGGCTAGCTAGAATAGTGTAGTAAAATTATTATGACAGCCAACAAATTTACCTGTGAACTGAAACTAGCCACACTAAAATCGGATAAGAGGTTTGGTTTTTACAGAGCTTCAAAGTCAAATTTTCGTGATTTGACCCAAAAACAATCTTTTCTTCCATCTCAATTTTCTCCAACTTCTGCCAAGGTGAAGTGCTTCTACGATTCTTTTAAAAATTGGCGCATAGTCTTACAATCATATCTTTCTTAAATCATTTTAATCTAGCTTCAATTCTTCTAACAGTTTTTATACGTTAAGTGTAGAAAACTAGGATTAATTTTAGCTGGAATTCAATACAATTCAATTCACACTACCCCTAAAGATCTGCAATTGGTATAAAATCTATTCAAAGCATGTCGAAATCGAGCCAAAATTAACCCTAGTTTTCTGCACTTAAGGTACCAAAACTGTTAGAAATAATGGAGCTAGAATAAAAAGATGTAAGAAAGATATGATCGTAAGACTATGCGCCAATTTTAAAAAGAAGCGTACAAGCACCTCACCTTGACAGAAGTTGGAGAAAATTGAGATGGAAAAAAAGGTTGGTTTTGGGACAAATCATGCAAATTTGACTTTGAAGCTCTGTAAAAACCAAACCTCTTATCCGATATTAGTGTGGCTAGTTTTATTAGGTAAATTAGTTGGCTGTGATAATCATTTTACTTCACTATTCCAGCTGGTCTAGCTTTGGAGATAGTAGGCTTTAAGCCGTGCAAGAAAATGATTTTCTCAAAAATCTTTAAATGTCTGTGGCAGCTAAAGGGTTAAGCTGAGGGGGTATGTTCAGTACAACTTTTTTGCTGGAAATCAACTGAGGAATCATAATCCGGTGCGTTTATGCGGCAGTTTCCGGACACCCTGTATAGCTGGCCTGCACGGAGACTCAAGCTGCTCCGACAAAGCATACCCACATTTCCCCTATTAACATTTTTCAAAAAGACATGCCTGTAACTTATTTCCAAATCACAGCAGGCTGGAAAAAATTTGGCAGACGTTAAGGCTAAGTCCCATTAGTCCTTCCACCAAATATTACTTCGATTCGATTAAAACTAAGGGTACCTTCCATACAAAACCTACGAGCAAAACTTTAATTTTGTTTGTTTCCTTATTTCTTGATAAACTAGTGGCATTGAATTTGAATAATTTGTATGAGGGGTACCCTTTGTTTTAATCCGATCGAAGTAATATTTGGTGGAGGGTCATAGTATAGTACAGATAGCTCAAAACCCAAACATCCAACATTAAAAGAAATTTTTGATGCCAAATTGTTGAATACACTGCCCAATATACACAGAAAAAAGTAACACCAATTTGCGCCATGGGTTAAGGGGGAAGGGGGTGGCAAAAGGGTGAGAATTCCTTTTTTTGCAAATGTCAGGAAAACTATGAGTCTGACCTTAAAATGTCCTGAGGACGAAACAAACTACATAAAGTTACCTTTGTAATGATATATACCAGTCTAGAGATTTTCTCAGAAAATTATACCCTAGACCCAAAAGTATTATAGTGAATTTACATTTTTGGATTTTTACATTTGGCACTGTAACACCTGATAAAATAGACTTAGGATCATAAGATCTTGTCCATATATTGCTAACAAAATTTATTTGATTTGTACTAAAAATGGAAGTGCTCCTTACTCCTCCTAACTTTTTTCAAAAAGGCATGTCTGTAGCTTCTTTTCAAATTAAGGCAGACAGATCAAATTTGGTAGGGTGCCTAGTATAAGCCCCATTATACTCCTTACCAAAAATTATTACCATCCGATCAAAACTAAGGGTACCCTCCATACAAAGTGAACCAAAATTCTAACAAATTTCACATTTTTTCACTTCTGAATTCTATCTTAAATGGAAAAATTAAATTTATCTGTTAGAACGTCATTATAACAGTTATTTGTAGTCTTCTCAATGTATATTCAAAAATTTTTACCAGACCGTGCCTCACAAGTACGAAAAATCGGGTTTGAAGGTTGCTAGTACTCGTACACGTTACTCGATATATTCGGAAATAGCATTAGAACTGGTACCAATGACCTTCAAGCCCAATTTGTTGATACTTTTAGCGTACGCTTTGAAACTCTTTGAGAACTTATGTACTCTTCCCGATTTTTTATATTATAAACGCTTCATATCACTTTTATCTCGGCTGAATTAGTACCTAAATCAATTAGATTCCAGAAGGATGATCGTTTTAAATCTATGGCAAAAATCATATAAGATAAATTAATTTTTTCACTCAACTAACGGAAATTTGGTTAGGCTAAAACCTTCCGGAATTAGCCAAAATAAAGCACGTCTTCAATGGACGATTGTAAAAAAAAAAAAATTATGTCACTTAAAAACAGCTTTAAATATAATATTGAAGTTCGATTGTAACAAAAGTACTCGGGGTGTAACATTGTAACAAGAAAACTGAAATTGTAACAAAATGTTACAATTGTAACACGAGTGGCAACGCTGTAAAAATGTAAAAATGGATGGAATCGGACCATGGAGTCATGGGGCTATCATCGAAACCACATAAACATGCAAAACAAATGGAATTCTAATTTGGGGTTAGTGAGCTGTTCCCAAATAAAGCTTTCTGAGAAAAATCTTTTTATTTGTGTACCTCTCCAAACCAAAACTTCACTACAAATAACGAATCAAATAAAATGGGGGGGGGGGGCATAGAGCTGCCATAAACCTCGACCAATCAATAAGAAAATCTGAAAAGGAAATGCAAATAACCGCAAAATACACTATACATTTGCGACTTTTTTCGTGACCAAAATATTTTCTATGTAACTTGATTTTGTAACTTCGATGACATTTCTCATACGAACTTTATATGTAAAATTAAGTGTAAACAAAATCAGGCACATGTGCAGCTTAATGATGTAAGTTTGTAGTAGGGGCGTCGGAAAAATGGGGGCAATGAATAAGAAATTTCAAAATTATTAGATGCTTAAAAATAATTAATCAGCAACGTTCCTGTTGCATAACTGTATACCATCAGCATCAAAATTGACACTATTGCGAAAAGTACATTTAAATGGGATCGCAAAGCGTTACGTGGTGTAAATTTGTTTAAATACAACATTTTAAATAGTGTGTATTCCAGTGCATTGCGGTTGAATACTCCAACCAATGGAAAAGTCAAAAAGTATCAAACCATACCAGCCCCAAACACTAAATTTCAAACGCCACTGCTAGCTGTAAAAAAAATCAAATGGTCCCCTTTATTTTCAGATATTTCGTTTCCTACTTTTTCTTCTTCATTGACCCCAACCTACAAAACAACTTACAAGAATTAGTTAGGAATGGACGGAATCGGCATACAACGCACAGGATCACCTGAGAAACTATTAGCCCGAAAGAAATTGAAGGATATCCAATTTTTGGCCGCGCCCGAAATTAGCCTCGTTCATGTTTTTTTTTTAATTTTGAAATTTTAGATTGTCAAGTCATGTGAGATGGTGCAAAAGCGACTACATCAAAAGTAGCTATATTCGAGGCATCTTGTCTAAAGATCAAGCAATCAGCGAAAAGTTCGAAGACCGACAAATTGATTGGTATATTATGCCATGTTCAAAGGCTTCCGCCAGAAACCCCGCAAAGAAGGCGATATCAATGGTAGTTCCACTTGATGGACCCAAGGCCAGTGGCCGACTGAAGAACACCGGGATGTGTCCAATGAAAAAGCAACAACAACGCGTTGGTCTCGGCGATGACACGATCCAAGATAGAGCTGCCTGTAGAAATAGGCTGAGACATTATCGCCAGAACAGGCCGAGCGTCGCACAATGGGTGGGTTGGTTCATAGGCTGGGTGTGTGGTTTGTGCGCATGCTGATCGAGCTTTTCTGTGTACATTGTGATGGAAAAGTAAGCGAATCTGAATTTGATTATTTGATTCGACGTGCGGAAAAAGTTTCAGAAAATTATATAACTGGCTTATTTACTCTTAGCATTGCTTCCCTTGCCTCCAAATACGCCACGCCACTGAAAACAAGTAACCATTTATGGGGATAAATAACACTGCTGAGCGTGATGCTGATCTCATTACCTCAACAAAAAGCAGATAAGATCTTGGAAATAGGATATCACTAACACATCCTGCGGCCTTAGTCAAATACTGGATTGTCGCGCCTATTATTTAAATTAAGAACAAAAATCTTTCTTCTTATTCTGATATCGTAATACGATTGCCAGGGAACAGTGGCGTAACATACGGTGCTCCATGTGTTGAGCGGGACAGGGGCCCCCAAGCCAGAGGGGGCCCCGAATTCAAAAAGATTTTGAAATTTTTGTTTGATGGAACCAAACGTAACTGTTCTTTTGAAGACATAATTTTTTTTTATTCTGCGAGAAAAACATGTAAGCTGTAGAATCTAATTATATGTATGTTCATAGTGCTTGAAAACCTATTTTTTTTTGGGTGTCAAGTCAATTAAGTTATCGGAGTGACCCGAAATGAATAGGGGAATTTCGGTTTAGGACCTAAGTAAATACCTACGTTTTCATTTGAAAAAAAAAAAAACAGAAATCAAAGTTTCGTGGAAAACACGCAAAATAGGGTGTTGTCATCGCGTCAATTTGTATTGGAATTGAAATGATGTGGGCCCAAACCACATGTTTTCGTACACTACGAATTATTATAGGATAGTAAAAAGACGCTCAATTCTGTGTACGGAGAAGCTTGGACTTCGTAGTATTGAAATTTGTTTATACCAGATAGCCGCAACTTTTTTAGTTGGCTTGCTGCAATAAAACTAATAACCAGAACAATCCATTAATTACAAAGGAAGGAGTTGCTCCCAAGCTTGTTAAATATAGATCTGTCTCAATATTAATTTCTTGGGTTTTTGCTCATAGGAATCATCATCATCAATGTGGCACGATACCCCGTCGTCTGCCTTTGCTCATAGAAATATTGAAGAGAATTAAAGTTTCAACTTGCTAAGGAGGATTGCTTCTCTTGCAGGTTCTTGCGTAAAATAGATCCAGTTGTTTGGATATTTAAATCTTGACTAGGTCTCATGAAATCAGGTGACAAATCCCAGCCAGTCAATCCAGATAATACATCTGGCGTTTCCCCTACATGAAATGAAACATTTATCTTTAATGTTCCTGTTCGCCATAGACAATGAACATGGACGGACTTATGGTCGTCAAAACTCTGTGAGTTAGCTGTTGTGATCGTCAGATGTAGGGCAATCACTCCTAGCCTAAGATTAACGAATGCTGAGCCAGGTACACTGAAAAAAATGATGTAGACTTTTTATCTAAAGTGAAGTAGTTGACTTAAATTTAGATAGTTTTACCAAAGAAATAGCTGATTTCTCTAATCTTCGCAGCTGAAAATACTATTAAATTCGTTCATTTAACCACGCAAGATTAGAAGAAAAAGTTTAGTCAATTCTTTCACAATAGTTGTTGATTGTACTATTCAAATATAAAATTTAACTACAAACAATCGTTCTTTTTTCTTCAACACAATTTAGCTATCCAACATTTAACAATTTATAGATAATGAATAGCTGTCTTTACAAATGAATTAATTGTATTTGCAAATAAAGTAGATGTTTCAACTAATGAAGAATAGAAAAATTATCCATATCTTCGTAGCTGTTTCAACTACATAGAATCATAAGCTGAAAATCAACGCGAACTTTAGATAAATTCGACTATTTCTTTAGATAACCATTCTAGTTTTTGTTCTCAGTGTATGTGGGGCCACTCCTAGGTGGTGTCTTTTCGCCGCTCCTCTTGTATTTTGTGATAAAAAGATAAATCTACAAGCTCTCCCTTATAATTATTCAAATTTCAATTTTGTCTTAAAAATTCATTGTTTTGTAAATTTTTCCTGGTGAAAAAAATGGGACGTGGGGGCCCCCATCTCGATTTCGAACACAAGAAATTTTTGGAACATTACACCACTGCCAGGGAAGCTGAAGGAGCACCGATTGGTCCGTTGTGATATCACCGAATCAAACATTTTATTAATCAGTTGTTTGAAACGATGTCATCCTGGCAATCTTATTGAACTCACATCTCAAATCCACTGAGGCAGGGACGTAGCCAGGAATTTGTTTCGGGAGGGGTCCGAATTTCGATTTCAGAAATATTATTCTAAATCATTTTTTGTTTGTGTTGCTAGTGGAGAACTGTTTTACTGTTTTTTTGGTGATACAGAAAAAATACATAGCTAAAAAAAATGTGTTGAAATGCATCACTTTTTATTCGATACATACCGACCGATTTCATCCAATTCCATAGGGGATTTAAATAGTTTCTGAATATCTAGAAAATTTAATGAGGGCCACCAATGTCAAAGTTTTTCAGTTTAACTAGATTTGAATAGTTTCATCGCTTTGGTAAAGTTCGACTAACTCTTGAGAGACTTTAAGGTGTAATTTTAATATAAGATTTGTAGTAGTAGATTTAGCTCTGAAAAAGCAAATTTTATTAGTGGTCGAACTAGAGGTCCCTGGTCAACCTCCAGGTCAAATAATTTAAGGATTGGCGAGGGATAGTTCGTTGATAATTTTCAGTCTCAGCTTTGTCAGCATTTTTATATATTGGCACAAGGCAAGACATAGCTTAAATTCCAGTATTGAGAATAGACTGGCTGGTTAAGTAAGCAAAGAAAGTAGAGTACAGTAGTAGTAGAAAGTAGATTTTTTTTCTGCAAATTTCTTTAAACAAATCAGAGGAAAATTATCATCATCCTGAGTGAGAAAAACATGAAGCTGTTCTCGAAAATTAATAGTTTCAGCAAAATGGAACTCAACGTAGGTTGTTGAAATTAATGAAAAGTGATCACCGACGAAAGTAAAACCTATCTATCTATTTGGCGCAAAATGACGACAAGGAAGCGAAACTGACCGAAATTTCAAGAAAATATCTCTCGATGAATTGGCACCGATTCTTCATCGAGACAGTCATCGGGTGATGGAGATTCAGTCGAAGTACATAAGCCAACGCGTGTGGATGAGACAGTGTTCACGAATACTACGACATTTTTTGCATTCCCCCGTCTCTTTGGATTTATCGTTCACCGATTATGGCTAGCAGGGAATTCATCGAGAGATATTTTCTTGAAATTTCGGTCAGTTTCGCTTCCTTGTCGTCATTTTGCGCCAATGCCATGGGTTATATTTTTCTTTGTATAGCGGAAACTTTTTCACTTTAAAGTTGACTTTCGTAGTGTGTGCATCGAGTAATTTGAATAAATGAGTAAATACTTCTTCTTCTCTGTACCGTAACCCGTTGTGGGGCATGGTGCGTTCACTCAGCCGTTTATAGGCTATTTCGGGTCAACGTTACATTGCTTCGGAGTGCTTGTTGCAAGCACTATATATTTCCTATCCGCACATGTACGGAAATTTTGGAACACGCCGAGATTCGATCTCCGGACGTCTAAATTACTAGCGTCGTAGAGTGCGACCCAACCAAGTGAGCCACAGAGCGTGCTAAATGAACAAATTACTCATGAAATAATTTAATGAAAATAATCGACCTTTTCGTATGTTAAGAACGCATGAATGAAATTCAACGATTACTTCATTAGGGCGAACTTGATGAACTCTTCGGGGAAATTCATTAAATTTGTCATCAGTTCCAGCATGATGAATTCGCCAGTGAAACTCACCGTATTTTTCATTAGTTCCTTTCTGATGAATTCATTGATGATCCGCACCGCATCTATCATCAGTACCTCTCTAATGAAATCATGAGGGAAAGTCATGTTTGGGTTCACGTGGTCTTCACGCAGTCGTTCACCATATCTTTGCAAAATATATAAGGGAATTTAGTCCCGCGGCTAGAACAAATGGAATGATTCGGTTCATCTAGAGATTCATGATGCCGGCATCGATGCATTCCTTATGCCATGGCTAGTAGGGTGGTCAATTTGAATCCATCCCCCTTGCCGATGGATTACTTATTTGTATTTATTTTTATAAAATTCGAAATTTTCAAATTTGTTCAATTTTTTGTAAATACATTTGGCTTCCTGTGTACACTTTATTTTTCTACAGGAAAAAATATGAAAACAAATTACGGCATAAATAAATAATTATCCCATTTTTGCAGCAACTGGTTTAATTTCAAAATAATGTGCAATTCGGTTAATTTTTGTACTGATGTCCTGACCTGACATAGAACCTGCAAGAAAATGTATTGCACATTTAAATAAGTTTTCATGTTATCATCACTGCACTTTCGAAACCAATTGAAAACATTTCGGGAGGGGTCTGGATCCCATGGACCCCTCCCCTGGCTACGTCCCTGCACTGAGGTAACTTTTGGACAACACTGTCGACTAGAACACTGTTGTTGTTGACACGTAGTCATCGCAATGTGGCAACATGATCGTCCTGCCTCATCCTGCCAGTGCCATACGATTCGATATGAAGACAGCATTCGACAATGCATAAATGCACGCTGCATTTAACAAAAAGAAAAATAATGTCGTATATTGAAGCAAGATTGACGAATTAAGATCAATCATGTGGTAAAAGTACGGCTAGTGCCAAACAATGACAGACCACGTACATGGGGATGTTTTCAAAACGGACATCCGGGTTATTTTCGTTTTTTTCGTCTTTACCCCGGAAGCCTAAAAGAAATCAATTTACATATATTTTCGGTTATCTAAAACTAAATTATTATCATTATTACATTGAAAGGGTGGTGAATCAACGTTGTCTAAGCTCTTACTGGTATGTGGTCTTCCAGAATCTTTTCGTTGAAATAGATACTAAAATAAAAAATAAATTTACAAACTGAAATTCTATCAAAGTACTCGTGCAAGATGCGATGTCGCCACATAATGTACACATATACAAACATACTCTCAGGACTACATATATGGTAGAATCAGAATGAAGTCGACACCCGTTTTTTTCAACACTATACACTAAACAAAACTATTACATCGGGTACGGTGAACTTTTAACAGAAAATGTTACACAATGTTTAGTTTGGCACATAGCCAACAAAGCGAAATGTGTTCACTGTGTGTATACCGCAGACAGAAAAGGACACGAGACTCCATATAGCCACACAAAGTTCAGCCTGAAAGATCAACAAATTACAGAATATAAATGCACCATATCGTATTAAAAACTTCTCGTATTGTGGTTCCATCCTTAGACGGTACATTCACAAAAAAAAAGGATATGTCTATGTGCATGTATAATACTCGTACAGGACGTGGACATGGTAACGTTTCGTTGAAGAGGAAAAAATTTAATTTATTACTTTAGCGGAATATCTAGTGGAAAATGTACTACACTTGATATTGTACGACGCGACGTATGATGTAAGAGTTTCAGTACCAGGAGACGACGACCATCAAGATACGAAGGATATGCTTGGCTGCAATTAAATTCAATAGGCCGTTATCCGTACCCGGTACGAGATGGGTAGCAATATTGAACGTTACGTGGAAGAGTATTATTGACAAAAGGAGTGTGTATACGTAAAAATGTGAATAGCAGGGCAAGGGGCATTTTGGCCATATGTTAGTTGCAGCACGAGGTACTCTAGTCATTAACTGAACTATACTTACCAACCACTCGAACTCATACATCAATATGCATGGAATACCTAGTAAAAGTATGTAGGTATCATGTGGCTCGGAGTGGAAACTACTAAATGATTTATGCTTGAGCTGAACGCTGAACTACTCCCGACTTTTTAATATAGACTTGCTGCGTTCTCGACAAAAGCGGTGCCCCATATCCTTACGGCATACTTACAATGCAAAATAATTTCTTTCTCATCTTGGACGTCCCTGCCTGCTCTCTGTATCCATTTTGAACGTGTCGTTTTTTTACGACACGACCTTGCCATAATGGTTTCAGATTAATTTCAGGATGAAACGTCCCGTATTTAAGTTCGTATATATTAGGTGTGTTTTTTTGGTTATCCCGTGCAGGTTTGGGTAACGAAACTTCATATAAAAAATGACAGGTGGGTCAGCTGGAATTTTTTTTATATGGAGTTTCGTTACCCAAACCTACACGGGATAACCAAAAAAACACACCTATAGTATAGTCGTGTAATACACAGAGTACATTATGTACGAGTATATACGAATATAGACTCTTTTACATTAAATGTAGTACGTAACCGAAACCTTTTTACCTTTTGTACCTGAATTATTGCGGCCATAATAAAATGGAGCGACTGACGACTACGACGACGGTAAAATCGATGTACGTGCCATGGACCACATGGACCATCTTCTTCTTCTTCTTCGAAATATTAGAGCACGATATGACGGTCGCCATGGTCGGGATAACAGCTGAATATCGTAGTATTCAATGTTTAAGGAAAATGAAAATTTTATGTACAGAAAAATTTATGTAACATTTTCTTGGGATGGAAATAGTTTTCACCCATAGTGTGGATAGAGAAAGGAATTTTAGACTAAGCAATTTCGTAAATGACTAGGTGAAAATTGAATATTGTATAGTTCTGTAATAATCAGTTGATTGATTTTTTATGAATACGGTTCGAAAGTTGTTAAATTTTGAATTGTGATTTTGTAGTTCAAATTTCTGTTTAATATAGAGAGGGGGAATTGAAAACACCAAAGCCGTGCGAAGAAAATGTGACGCCCGGGCGGAAGCTCTAAATCTCTCAGATGTTAAAGAATATACAATTTTCATTACTTACGAACGCGTCATTTTGCGGTTATACGATTTAGAAAATTAAGTATAATGTTTGATTCCAAGGGCTTGTATCTAATTGATAAACGAATGATTCGTCAGAAAATTTCTACATTACATTCTGCATAGGTAGTTTGTACGTTTGCACGTTGTGTTCAATACATGGAGAAGATCTGTTGAGGCAGAGAGAAAATCTATAGGCAAATCGTGGGAGCGTGAGACCAACTAAAGGCGATGGCTGCTAGGTGTAAAAGAGGCAGAGGTGTAAAAGAGGCGTAGTCAATGCCCTAGTCCCAGTAGGGTTTAAAAGAAACCAGAGAGAGACGTTGTGTACAATCGAATGTAATTATAGAAAGACGAAGCAATTTTCGCCCTAATCCTCAAGGTTCAAAACTTGCGGATGCTTCGTTTTGTTCTCTGGATTGGTAAAGAATTTAAGAAGAATACAGGGCCCTCTACAGCGCAACTGGGCAGTAGTCGAGTTGTCGCCCTCCAGGCGCGTAACTAGAGGACATACAAGGGGGGGGGGGGTTTTGGTCAATTGGTATACATGTTGGGAGGAATGCCTAAGAGGGCAGTGGTATGATAAGGCGGTGTGATAAGGAACTTTCTTATACGGGAAGGAGAGATGGGCGAAGAAGCATACGTATTTAGCTTTACTTAATTCTTTTTATATTAAACTATCTAATTCCTGCGAAATTTGTCGTTATTTTCCTAGATGAGTAGAGTTAAGTTTCAAGAAACCTGCAGATTGGTAGGTTTCAAACAGAACTTTACCCTCTTGTAGGCACTGCTCCGATAATTGTTTGTCATCTGTAACAAGCCCTTCTCCCTGGAGAATGGAAGAAAAGCATGGCAATACAGTGCGATGAGCAGTGAGCCGTTCTTGAATTTCAACTATTGCTAAAGACAGAAATGGCAAATACACTGATCGTCTGAAAAAATCTTCAGCGTTATCAGCTGGGACGTTGTTTCTGTGCGTCTGACGACCGGTAATCCGTGGCATGTAATTTCTAAGCCATATGTGGCGCAGAGAGATTGAACTTTATTGAAAATTTGGCTGAAGCGTGTGATCTACAATCAGCAGGGACTTGCTGAGATCAATAGTTTTCGATTGCAGCTCCGAGTTATAGGTTGACATACAGCGAAAATAGAAACGGTACACCGGAGCGCAACGAGAAAAGGGAGAGGAGAATTATATTTGGAGTTGGCATCGGCAGCAGTTTCCGAATTATCCTATTCCCTTATCACCCACAGAGAGGTCAAGGTGGGGGGCGAACTGGTCCCAGAAACGCGTAATTGACGTGTGCCCAGGGATTTGGAGCGACACCTTTTTTCGCTCCGCTCCGCTCCCGCTCCGACCAATTTGAATTCGCTCCGCTCCGGCGCTCCGCTCCGACTAAATTTTTTTCGCTCCGCTCCGCGCCATTACAAAAATACAACAAAACTTCATTGTTCTTAGTAAATATTTATTATTTTCCGCGAATTCATCAATTCAACTTATATCTACTCAAGTATTCTAGAAAATGACTTAATATGTGCGTTTCATTCGATCATGTACAGAACAGGATAGCACCAATTTCGTACAAATTTGAACATAAAATTGAGTTGTTCTAGATAGGGTTTTCGGAAACTAAACTATCGCATAAGCGCACCGAAATATGATATTATTAATGTCATTTCCAGCAAAGTAGGTGTACCGGGAAAATCCCGAATTCTTAACTCCGTAGCTGCCAAAAAGCATTTAAAGATTTTACAAAAATGTTAATACTAAGACCTCCGTGTCGGGAAAAAAATTTATATGAAGTAAGATCACAAAATTTTGTCTTTGAACCTTTTTTTCACAGCTTAAGCTGCTTATCCGAATTTTAATGGGTTTATTCTTAGGAAAAATTGTTGGCCACGACCGAAAGAAAATATGTAGGTGGGATGAGTATTAAATTTTTGAAAAATCTTTAAAATTGTTATGGCACTGTCTTGTGCTACATTCAATAAAACGCACCTAATAACTAATTTAAATTAAAAAGGGCGTTCATTCATCGAGTACAGGACAGGACTTTTCTGTCATGGATGATCTTGAATTTCTTAATAATGAAGAGTGATGATTATGACTAAATGCAAAACCTCTTTTATCATAATGAATTTCACGATATTCCGAAATTTTATAAGTCTCTCGACGAATTCTTCATCTTTAAATCGTCCAAAATCACCAAATCGTGCCATAAAATAAAAAATTTCGTCGAAAAAATTCATTTTTTTTCTCGGAATATTTTTGATTTTTTACTTTGGAGCGGAGCGACTTTCAAAGCAAAAATCGCTCCGCTCCAGTCTGCCAAAAACCGCTCCACGCTCCACTCTTTCGCTCCGAAATTTAAGGTCGCTCCGCTCCGCTCCAAATCCCTGCGTGTGCCTATCAATAAATTTTATGGGATTACATATATGGGATAAGTCGTCGAACTCGAGATTCGCCATCAGTAGCTTTTTGAAGGTTTTTTTTTTTCGTTTCGGGGTCTTCAAGAAGACTTGAATAGAATTAACAATTGCTAAGCAATGGCTGATTTCCCTGATGTCACATGCACTGCGTTCAGCTAAGTTAACACTACAAGACTCACAATGTAAGTAAATATAGAGCTAGAGGGGCTTCTGCAAGTTGCTTGTCGAATGACTGTGCGCCCCTGAATTTCCCTTTCATATTACTCTCACCATCATAACCTTGCCCGCACATATTTCGAGTTTCTATACCTTCATCCCTAAGACCCTTAACAATTGCAGCACCAAGGCCTTTCCCATACATATCCCTAACATCAATAAACGCTAATAATTCTTCATCCAAAGTATTTTCAAAAACATATGTAACACATAAGGTAAGCTGCTCAACACCACTTCTGTCGGTTGTCTCATCAGCAAGGACTGTAAAGGCTCCTGCCTTGTTAACCTTATCAACTATTTTAGCAGTAATTATAGAGAAACACTCACTAATTTTAACATTCTGAACTTTTGGATTAGTATACATAGTATTCTTTCAGCTGGTTTTCTAGCAGAGTGTCGCCAGATTTGCAAGCATAGCGGAGGAGTGCCCTAAAATTCCCGACTCTCTGTTTCGGTGCATTATATCGTTCCTCTTCTCTTAGTACAGCGCCGGAACCCTGATGACCACGAAGGGATAACCCACGCTCTCCACAGAATATTTGAGTATAGTGATTTTAGTTGAAAAAATTATGAACCCAAATATAAAAAAAAAACGACTATAAATTGTTATAGTGACGGGATGGGTTCTAAAGAGAAGAAAATGTGCAATTTGTACGATTTTTCCTTTTGCCTTTTTTCTTATAATTTTTACATTTTTTCCCACGTGCAAAGGGGGGGTTTTAACACTAGTAGCGGATCTGAACTCTTGCTTCTTGGGGTGACCCCCGTTCTCCCGCTACAGCCCAATAAATTGATTATCTTAACTACGGCATGAGTTTCCGTAACGTTTAGTGAAATTGAAGTCAATCAAAAAATCTCGACTCCCAAACAACCGTTCTTCAGCTGCAGCCCCACGAAATGGTGGTTTTCAATACTAAAATGAATGAAACTAGCCCGAAATTTCAGTTTCCGGGGTGAGGTGGGATATGTTATACCAGGAGAAAGAAAGTGGGTCTAGAGAACAGATCGGTTCGTTTGTGGTCAAGACCTTTCGTTATAAGAGGGTAGAAGTAAAAAGTAAAAGTGTCCAGTTTTCTTGGTTCCTAGTGTATGTTACTTGTCCCACGCGCGATTCCCAAAGCTATAGTGGTGTAGTGGTGAACTGGCAGGCTGAAGCCTATGGCGGCATTTTTAACGCCCGTGTGCAGATGAACAGAAAGTTCAGTGGTCAGACTTTAGGTATTCCAATTATAGAAGTGTTCGCTTAATTCGTTAGCCATATATTGAAACAATTTGGTAATCAAGGATCAATCGATTAATCGTTGGATTGTAAAAATAAGGGGTCGAAATGCCTACTGACGTCAGATATGAAAGTCTTTTGCAGAGTTTCCTTTTTTATACCCTTCGCTCATAGAGTGACCGACCATATAAAAAGTATACATATGTGATCAGCATGACTTGGTGAGTCGATTGGGCGATGTCCGTTTGTCCGTCTGTCCGTCTGTTGCGACGCGTTTTACTCGGTCAATTTAAAAGCTATGAAGCTGAAATTTTGCACAAATGCTTCTTATTGCTGCAGGCAGTTTGTATGTTTGAATCGGTAAAATCGGACAATGGGGTCATGTGGCTGCCATACAAAAATTTCCTCCTAAAAGAATATGAGGAACTGGGATATCCAACTCAGGAGCTGGCAACCAGTCTTTATTTTAAGCTGGCAGCAAAATAAAAATGTGTAAGTTTAAATCGAAATGGTGCTGAGGAGCCCAAAAAAAAGATAAGCTCTTCAAAAACTGAGTGACTGAACTTGGAAAATTTGAGCGTAGAAAGAATTAAAGTCAGGAATGCTCAAAAGATCACACGATCACCATTTTCAAACTCTTAACAAAGTACTTGAAGCCCAACAAAATTAGACGCGAAACATAACACATAAAAGCAAAGTACACGTATTTGTCTTGCCATCAAATTTCATGTTCATTGTTTAATCCAGTCACAAGATTCAAGATAAGCAGTGAAAAAATGCACGCTGCCATGATATTGTGAAAAGCCTTCACCATTGAGCCACTTATTTTGAAAGTGGAATAAGTCCACTTTTTATGAAAATTGAGTTAATGATGGCATTATCATGTCTTTGATGGTTTTTTCTATGACAAAAAAATCAAACAAATATGTAAAAAATGTACTGTCATTTTCATAGTCACAAATTTTGCTACTTGACAACAACTTCAAAGCGTTTATTTTGAAACTGGCGTAAGTCCATCCGTGTGACTTACGCCACTTTCAAAATTAAAATACTTAGGGCAACAATAAATTATCTTCTGCTCAGAAAATATTATAAAAATGTATTTTTGGTAAATTATTTTTAACGTGCTTGCTTTCAGTAAAATTAAATGATTTTTTTTTTAGATATTTCATGACAGAAGAAAATGGAAATTTGTAAGAAAATGACTGAAATTATGAGTTGAATGAATGAATTGTTTAGAAGCATTAAACGAGAAATATGTGCCTAAAACAAAAATAATAATTTCTGACCGCTCCGATTTTCGTCATTTTTTCGGCTATTGAAAGTCGAATTTGATTAGGCGAATGATATATTCCTAATGCGTGGAAGAAGTACGAAGCACATGAGGCCGTTAAGTCCTCAAATGCCTATGAAAATGATAGTTATCCGACTTTACAGCAATTCGGCTTGGTAATTTGGATTGGACAATCGCCATGATTTTCCTTTTTTATTGTTTCCCTAAAGTAATAATAATAATATTTATTTATTGCAAAAAATAGAAAATAATTCATTTTACAGTATGGTACATAATATAGATTCAAAATCCCATTATATATTTTTTTTTGCAACTCACATAAGTGCAATCCAAATAGGAATTTCAGACCCCAATACTTATGCAGGGTGCCCCGATACTCAACGTCAAGCAGGATGGGATAATAGTGCTCACTCCGAAAAAATATTTAAGAATATGTCACGTATTTTTAAAGTTGTTTGCGGCAAAAAAAAAATAGAAAATGCATACCTTGCTGGTATTTTTTAATGCTATGTAACTGTAAATCATAATATTAAAAAAAAATGTTTTTACAAAAAAAACTGTTTTGGTTTTGAGATAAATGTCACCTTCTCTTTGTGAAACCGAGTGTTCAAACTCATTGTTCTGCCTGCGTTCAAAGTACTCGTCGAGTCCTTTGATTTGAGTACCCATACGTCCATCTCCGATCAAAACTAAAAAAGTCGGCTTTTTCAACTCATCGGGACACCCTGATATCTTTGCCCAACCAAGTTCTAAGTATTTCGTGCCAAAGACTGTTACCATTCTATACATTCCTACCAATTTTCATGACGATTGGTTGAGCCTAGAGCTAGTTATTTAGTGAACTGACGGACGGACAAAATCGATTTTATAAGGGTTTTTTGAAAAAACTTCTAAAAACAAAGGACCGAACATTAAATGAGGATTATGTGTATTTATCTCACACTTATTAACCACGTCTGCGATCATATAAATTGATTTCAGTCTGGTGCGTTAAATCCCTTCCCATAAAGGGATTTAACGCACCAGACTGAAATCAACCGAACATTAAAACCTAGGACGCATGAGAATCAAACACTTAGGCTCAGACCATATCAAATTGTGTATATATCAAAGTGATTGTAATTCATAAGCCACTTCTTTATCTCTCGAAGGAATTTTGGAAGGACACGTATGAATCTAATAGACAGTGGTAATTTGTTAAATAATATGGGTGCAGAGCATGTAAAAAATTTTAGGATTCAGATCCTATTGTGCCGGGAAACCATCACCAAGAATTGGTTGTTATTACGTAAATTATAAACATTAGAAATTCGAGAATGTTAGTAGCCACAACGAATGAAAAACAGTTTTAAAATTTTCAAACAGTATGAATGGATGAGAACGTGATCACTAGTTAAATTATTGCTCGGAAAGAAAAACGTTTATAGTCATGCATGATTATGAAAGTAAAAACAAAGAGTATCCGAAATAAGGTCATTAAGGTCGAAAAGCGTAGCTTTTGTTTTGCCATTTAACCAATTTATGCGCACTGAACCAAAGACGAAGGTCTTAGTTTATATATAGTTTAGAACTAGACACAGCAATATACACTACTTGCATAACTGACCACTATGTGATCTTTGGCAGCATAAAATGTTCAAATCAAAGCAATAAGTCTACCGGTTATTCAAACATGATATTCAAAAAACAGAGAGATAGATCGAAATGTAAAATTGAAATAGAAAATACAAATTGGTCAGCTGTGTATGACGAGATGGTTGCTCAAAAATCATTTGATATCTTCTATAGTAAAATACTAAATATTTATAATAATTGTCTTAATAGAAGCACTAAAATATGTTGCAAAAAGAAAAAAATTAAACCATGGATTACCAATGGTCTGATTAATTCAGTTAGAACTAGGGATAGAATGGCAAGCAAGCTACGAAAGCAACCTTTTAACATAAGTCTCAGTAATCACTACAAAAACTATAGAAATAAACTGAAAACTCTAATTCGTTGTGCTAAAGATCAATATTTTAAAGCTAAATTTGAAACTTGTGGAAATAATATGAAGAAAATTTGGAATGTTATTAATGAGGCTACGGAAACAAAAATTATGAAAGAGAATTTCAATAGTGGTATTATCTCTAAATCTGGGGAACTAATTCAAAATCACAGCGAACCACAAATAGCTGAAGAGTTCAATAAACACTTTATAGAAATTGGAGAAAATATTACAAATGGTATAGTGCAGGACAGTAGGGACACAATCCAAAATACTGACAGCGAGTTTACTGGAGGGAATGTGAGCTCTTTTTTTCTGTTTCCAGCTGATGAAGGGGAAATGCAAAATCTTATACGTGATCTTAAATCTAATGTCGCTCCAGGCATAGATAACTTAGATTCCGATCTTTTTAAAGAGAACGCCGCGATTCTTTCCAAACCTTTATCGCACATAGTAAATTTGTGTTTCACGCAGGGTATATTTACCACACAATTAAAACATGCGGTAATTGTACCTTTGCATAAAAGTGAAAGTAAATGTGACATGAACAATTATCGCCCAATATCCTTGCTGTCATGTTTATCAAAAATTTTCGAAAGGGCGATTAAAAATAGGCTGGTTGATTACCTAGAAAAAAATAATATTATTTCTGAATCCCAGTTTGGGTTTAGGAAAGGTAAAAGGACAGAAGACGTTGTATATAAGGTAACGAAAACTATTATATCAACTTTAGATAAAAGCTTACAATGCATAGGAATATTCCTCGACTTACGAAAGGCATTCGACACTGTAAACCATGACAAATTACTCTCAAAACTGAGAAACGTTGGGATAAGGGGTATTGCACTTGATTTACTTCGCTCTTATCTGGATAAGAGAACACATTCAGTACGAATAAATAACTATGTGAGCTCCCCCGTGACCATTAAAATTGGAGTACCTCAAGGAACAGTGTTGGGTCCTATCATGTTCCTAATCTATATAAATGATTTAATTAAAATGAATTTTAATAACTGCTCTCTATATGCGTTTGCCGATGATATTGTTGCTCTTTACCATGGAGAAAACTGGAAAGCAACGTTTAGCTATGCAAACGAAGGTTTAAATTATATAATAAAGTGGTTGAATAAAAACATGCTACGAATAAACGTAAAAAAAACGGCAGCTATTCCATTTTCCTTAACAATTGCTGGAGCTCCACAGGATAGTTTACAAGTGCGCGCACATAGTTGCAATTGTGCAACAACATGCAGTAATTGTCCTCTGCTAAACATTGTGAGCCATACTAAATATTTGGGAGTGGAAATAGATCGACACTTACGCTGGAATGAACATATAGCCTACGTCTGCAGCCGTCTAAGAAGAATAATTTATAAGTTTGTTGAATTGCGATCAATTATATCAATAGAACGGTTAAAGATGGTATTTATAGCATTAGTCCAGTCCATTATTGAATACGGTATCATAGGATGGGGAGGGTTAGCACCTTCCATTCTAAAGCCTTTAGTTATATTGCACAAACGCATAATAAAAATATGTTTGAGAAAACCCTTACGGTACCCCACTATTGCAATTTACACCGATTTTAACGTTTTAACCATTCAAAACTTATATAAATTTAACTTACTAAAATTTGTCCATACTCATTTAAACGAATTTCCATACATCAATGAAACACCACATTTTACCCGAAATAGAGCTAGAAGGATTCGGCACGAACCTAGATTTTCTACTACAGCTGCATCGAATCATGCATTTTTTTCAGCACCGAGAATATTTAATAACATACCAGTCGAAATAAATAAAATTATTAATTTTCACCATTTTAAAACAAAATTAAAACATTATTTGATGGAGAATAATTTTACCAATTAGTGAATAAAAGTAAACAAATAACGAAAATAGATATATATAAATATATATTAAACAATAGTATATGCCAATCAATATCTCACAGCACGAGCTTTGCTTATTGTGAGATAGCCCGCAGTATTACCTAACTATCATTTATACACACTTATTTAAGACTCCAACACACTGATCATACAATTTAATTTAATTTTATTGAAATTTTTTAAATTAAAGAATATTATGATTTATGTATATTGAATTGAGGGCAATAAAGAATTATTATTATTATTATTATTATTATATCCGAAATTAAATCTAACATGAATGGAAAACACCTCCGATATTCACTCACGTTAGTTATTTGCGTCAGTTACATCACCTTTTTAAATAAAGGAATAACTTCCGCTATTTTTATTTTTTAAAGGAAAGTGCCATAAGCTTGACTGTCAAGTTAGCACTACCATAGGTGTTTGTTTTTAGGGTTTTTTAGAATTTTTTTTTTTTTTTTTTTTTTTTTTTAAACGCTTACGAAATCGATTTCGTCCGTCCGTCAATCCGTCTGTCCGTCTGTTCACTAAATAACTCGCGAACGACACAACCGATTGTCATGAAATTTGGTAGGAATGTGTAAAATGGTTACAGGCTTTGGCACATATACCTTAGAAGTTGGTAGGAAGAAGATAACAGGGTATCCCGAACGTTTGAAAAAAGTCGTCTTTTTTTAGTTTTTATCGGAGATTTACGTATGGGTATTTTAATCAAAGATCTAAACGAGTGTATCTCATATCAGTTAAAATTTTCCAGTTTGGAGTAACGGTAAACAAGTTATTGGCGTTTAAAGTTAAACTTCCTTTGCGACCTCCGTTTTTCTAAACCGTTATAGGGATCGATTTAAAACTTTGCACATAGATTGGTCAGTATGGCCTTATATACGTTAAATATTAAGACTGTTGACTTTTGCCAAGGAAAAGTAAATAACAGTAAATTTGTAAAAACAAGTTACCAGGGTGTCCCTGAAGCTGCAAAAGTATACTTGTTCAATACTCATAGACCAATCCAAAAATAGATTTACAGGAAGCATTTCATTAATGTTGTGCACAATTCTTATTTATTGCTTATAAAATATGTTTACAAAAAATATTCACTATGCATTAAAATTCTAAAAAACCCTCGTATGGCGGGCGCAGCCCTCTATACGCCGGTATTTTTTTTAAATACGCACGCGACAATTCTTTTTTCGTTTGTCATTGAATCACGACAAATTCGAGATGTTTAGTATAGTGTTTTTCGAAATTTTAAAGTGGTAGTGCTAACTTGACAGACGTCAGATTTTTCTACTCGTTGGTTGGAAATGTAAAAGTTAATTTTAATTGCAGGGCTGAATGCGTAATAAATTATGCAAAATTGACTTTTCGCAAAACATCGATTCAAAGCCGTTATCGGTGCTATACAGGGGCGGCCGGGCGGTATAAGTGGCCAGGTAGAGCACTGCCCACCCTACAAAATGCTAGATATTTTAATATCCAAGTAGCTCATATTTATATCATATCTTATAAATAATTTTCCCTTAGAACATAAATGATTCACTTAGTACATGTATAGTTAACTTGACTTAATGTAACTTGCCTTTAAACAACAATTAGCATTCATTAGTACTTAACTAAAGCCCTATGGCATGGTGGTCGTGGTGTGAGGGTATCATATAGTCTACGAAATACCAGTAGACTACATGATACCCTCTCACAAGTCAACATGGCACCTCCACGCTTGGTGACCGCTGGAAACTGCGAATGATTTTGGGACGCAGGCTGAGCCATGGGGCGGGTGCTGTCGCACGATCCGTACGAATTGTGCAAAACTCTGTTCCCATCCCGGGACGAGTACCTCGGCAGTGGGCGCCTATGAAACTCTCCGCATAGGTGACACGGCGACTGGGTGTGAGGTTGGAGCTGGTGACTGAGGAGAGAGTACACCTGCGGGGTTCAGGATCCAACACTTCACTTTGCTCCTTTTCTTGCAACCAGTGAACCGCGGTCTACGGAGTAGCGATCCGTTAGACTAGGGGAGAAGCCTTGCATGCCTGGCATCAAGGATCGCAGGGGTGGAGTTACATGAAAGCCTACGGAACTTTCGGGTGGAAGCGAAGTCGTCTTCTTCGCGACCCGAAGAGAGGGAAGGACGGACGGATTGTTTCGACACTCCTATGGGGGAGGGGAGTAGCGGGAGGCGTAACGCTGGCTGTTGCCTCGGCTGTGGTCCGAGAACGGGAAACCCAAACCTGAAGTTTGAAAAAATATCAAGAATGGAAAATCGAAAAGACATTCATGAATTTGACTTGGCGATGTTTGAGGGGATGGACATCAACGACTCGCAAGGGTCGGAGAGGTTAATCTCTGAATGCAGAGCCTTGGTGTGCGAAGGTGCTGAAGGAACGGACAATGAAGCGCCGAAAGGCGTGGAGAGGTTAGTTCCTAAAGCTACTTCGGTTGAGGTTGACGCTGTTCGAACGGACAATGAAACGCCGCGAGGTGTGGAGAGGTTAGTTCTAGCAGTGTCTCCTGAGAAAAATCCGAACGCTGACTCTAAGTCGACGCTAGAAGCTGAAAAGCGAGAAAAGCAGAGACTGAAGAGGAGGCGGAGAAAGGAAAGGCAGGCCGCCGGGAAGATGTCAAATCAACCTGGTGGGTCGACACATGAGGAGACTACTCCGGAAATGGAAAGGCCAGTGAAGAGGTTTAAGGGTGTCAACCCAGGAACATCTGAGCCGGTCCAACCATTGAAGGAGGGAGCTCGATGTGAGGAGCCTGTTGTCTCGGGAGGACCTCTTGTAAAAGAGGTTATCCAGGCAGACAGGAAGCAGAAGCCTAACCAGGGTAAGAAATCCTTCGCACAGGTTGCCGGAGGTGATCTCATCCTGGGTGTTACCGACTCGTCTCGTGAGGGTCCCCTAGATGTCACACACCTGAATGCTTTCAAAGCATCTCTTTTGTGTGCTCTAGATGACCTCAGTGATGATGCCGGAGACATAGGCTTTATAGGCAAGACTCAATTGGTTGATGGATTTATTTCACTGACGTGTAGGAATCAATCGACCAAGAGCTGGCTTATCGGCATGCAGGAAAACCTGACCAATTTATGGGAAGGTGCCAGACTGCGTGTGGATAGTCTGCGAGTCATGCGCAATGAGGCGAGACTGATTATACTTGCTCACGGTTGTACCGAGAGCAAGGATATTATTCTCAGGCGGCTGCAGAAACAGAATGCCTGTGTAAAAGACACTTCCAAATGGAGGGTCACTTACACACAGCCTTTTGGATCTGCGGAAGAGCGCGGTACGACGCTTACTGTGTGGTGTCCAAAGGAGGACGCGGAGGCTATCAGGAAAGCAGGGGCGAAACTCAGCTGCGGTCTTGATCAAGCTGTCGTTAAATTCCAGAGGAATGCACAGTGAGCGCAGTATCGTTCAAAATGCGGGGGTAGGGGAACCTGTAAGGGGGAATCTATCAGGGATGGAGGTGGGCCCGCACAAACAAACACTGAATGTGTGTCAGTTGAATATTCACCACTGTATATCAGCATCAGCGATGATGATGAGGTGCTTTGAGGAAGAGAAACTCGACATTGCATTGATACAGGAACCCTGGATTACCAAGGAAAACAAAATCAGGGGTCTGTCGCAACAGTCCGCCAATCTATACTATGTACAGATGAGTGGAAAGGTAAGGACTTGTATCTTGGTGCGGCATGGTGTACATGCGGTACAAATGACGCATCTAAGCTCGCCCGATCTTACGGCAGTAATGATTGGAAGTGGGGCAGGATCATTTATAATCGCGTCGGCGTACCTCCCTTACGACTCACCAGAACCACCTCCTTCAAAGGAAGTAGAGAACCTGGTAAAATACTGTAAAGAAAGAGGTATAGGTCTGATATTAGGCTGTGATGCCAACGCTCACAATACTGTGTGGGGCAGCACAGATGACAACATCAGAGGACAGCAGCTGCTGGAATTTGTTGAAAGATACAACATGTTAGTAGCTAATACAGGGGTGGCTCCCACCTTCGTTGATGCGCGAAGGGCTGAGGTGATAGACATTACCCTGAGCTCTGTCAAAATGCTGCACAGAATTCAGAAATGGAGAGTAGTGGACAGACTAACCATGTCTGATCACAGGGCTATTCAGTTTGAAATTCTGTATGGCACGAAACCGAGTAGCGAAAACAAACGTATTAGAGTGCCAAGCAATACGGACCGTACTAAGTATGAAATGTGTTTATTGGAACAAATCGAGGAAATTTCAGGGGAAATACCTAATAACACGACTGAGATAGAGCGATCGGTGGAACAAATGAATTCTGCGATAACTCACTCTTTCAAACTGGCTTGTCCCGCTACAATCATAGATGAAAAGGATCCAACACCCTGGTGGTGCACTGAATTGGAATCTATGAGGAAAGAGACAAGGAAAGCGTTTAATAGGTACATGAGAGAGAGGACCCCTCGCTCTTGGGATCTATAAAAAGAGAGAGCTGAAGAAGACTCTACGTACACGTAAAAGGAACTCGTGGAGGGAATTTTGCTCGAATATGAGGAATACATCCGATGTATGCAGATTACAGAAGATGATTTCGAAAGACAGCGTTTCCAAAATGGGACTAATCCGAAAGGAGGATGGGACTATGACGGAAACAATGGAGGAGACATTGCAGTCGCTTATGGAAGTCCATTTTCCAGGAAGCTTCAAGTCAAATAATCCGTGGACTCAAACCTGTAAATTGGTAGGGGCGACCGGACGACAAGAAGCTGAGAGGATGATAACTTCAAATGGTGTCAGCAGTGCTATAAATACTTTTGAGCCATATAAGACGGCTGGAATGGACGGAATATTTCCGGCACTGCTACAATGGGGCATAGCAGCTCTGCTGGAGAAGATCCGGAACATATTCGTTGCCTGTTTATCGACAGGATATATCCCAATGTCTTGGAGAGAGACTAAAGTTGTCTTTCTACCAAAACCGGGAAAAAAGGATTATACGGAAGCGAAGTCATTCAGGCCGGTTAGCCTAACCTCTTTTCTATTGAAGACAATGGAGCGAGTATTGGTGGACCATCTAGAGAATACCTCGCTGATGTATAGACCTTTGAGTAGATGTCAACATGCTTACAGAGCAGGTAGATCTACTGAGTCCGCTCTGCATGAAGTAGTGCGGGTAGCAGAAAGAGAGATTAACAACAGCGGTATCGCTATGTCAACATTTATGGATATAGTGGGGGCTTTTGATAAGATCTCATACAACAAACTAAGAAATGCCCTAGCGGAGCGGGATATCGAGCCCTTGATAATAACATGGATCGATTCGATGCTTAGTGGAAGGGCAGTAAATCTTAGTAATGGATGTGCCAGAATAAGGGGAAGGGTAGTCAGGGGCTGTCCACAAGGAGGGGTACTTTCGCCTCTACTGTGGAACATCACCGTAGACTCTCTTCTATGTAAACTGGACTCGATGGGCGTACATACAGTAGGATACGCTGATGACTTAGCAATTATGGTCAGTGGCAAATTCATGGACACTATCCAAGGTTGCATGAGGCAAGCTCTCAAAGCAACTGAAGAATGGTGTAATGAACAAGAGCTAACTATAAACGCAAGCAAGTCAAGCACTATAGTCTTTACTCTGAAAAGGAAAGATGTAGAAACCACTCCCATGCTGCTTTTTGGTTCGGAGATAAAAGAGTCCAAGGAGGTGAAGTACCTAGGGGTAACCTTAGATCCCAAACTTACTTGGAACTCTCATGTTAACGAAAAGACACAAAAAGCAGCGAGGATTTTGCATCAGTGTAAGAGAGTGTGTGCACGTAGGTGGGGTATTTCACCAAAAGCGGCACATTGGATCTATACAATGATGGTTAGGCCCGTTCTATCCTATGCAGCAGTGGTCTGGTGGCCCAAGGGTAGCCAGAAAACTACTAGGCAACGGCTGGATGGGATTCAACGCATAGCATGTATAAGCATATGTGGTGCAATGAGAACTACGCCAACACATGCTATGGAGGTTATACTGGGATTACCGCCACTGGATCTGTTTATAAAACAAAGTGCGGCGCTCGCAGCAATAAGAATGGTAAGAGATGGCACTTGGCATCGCTTTGGTAGCAACGGAGGTCATAAGAAGATCCTTGATATTGTTCGTGATAATGTCAGGGAGACTCATATGCCTTTGGATGGTATGAGAAGATGTAGGGTAGTCGAAAGACATCACATCACTCTCATAGAGGATGGTAGGATACACGAGGGGTATCCACGTGATGTTGCTATTTTTACTGATGGGTCTCTCATGGACGGAAGAGCGGGGGCTGGAATATACTCCGAGGAGCTAAACCTTGCATGCTCACTTCGTCTAGGAGAGTATGTATCGGTTTATCAGGCGGAGATGCTTGGACTGCTGCACGCGCTGGATCATATTCTGGAAGGCGGGATACTAGGGAAGAAAATTCTGATAGCACTCGACAACCAATCGGTGATCAAGCGCATGCAGCAGTCCAACATCAATTCAAAATTGGTACTGGAATGTGTCCAGAAGCTCAATGAGTGTGCTTCAATCAACGAAGTTACGCTAATGTGGGTTAAAGGACACGTAGGTACATTGGGGAATGAACTTGCCGATACCTTAGCAAAAGAGGGATCAGCAGAAAAGTTCCAAGGACCGGAACCCAAAATTGCTTTGGGAAACGGCATGATTGAAGCCAGGATACATGGCTGGATTGATTCCATCCATCGGCAACGATGGCGAAGCCTATCCACTTGTAGACAGGCTCGTAACGCAATTACCAGTCCACTAGGGAGGAAAGCCAAACAAGTACTCAGTTACACACGGAGCAGCTTAAGTTGGATAACTGCCTTAGTAACTGGGCATGGTAATTTTAAAGCTCATCTATCTAAGATGAAAATCGTGGAAGATGATGTATGCAGACTATGTCTGGAAGAGGCTGAGACGGCAGCACACATTGTATGTGAATGCCCAGCACTAGGTAGTAGGAGGCTAAGGATACTAGGTAAATCCACAATAGGTGTGGAATCCATGAGGGAACTTAGTTTCAAAGATATGCTACTCATCACACGGGACTCAGTGATCAAGGAAGAAGTCGATAATTATCAGTCGACTTCTGGAAATCACTGATGACTGTAAGGGGACGAAAATGGACCCAAATAGTAGTGGTCTGCTTCGGATAATCCCCAAATCACATATATATATAAAGCCCTATGGCATGGGTCAAGAATAATGCCTCCACTTTCTCCGGCGTGTCGTAGAAGGCGACTAATGGAGCAGGGGAGAATAAAACTCTCCTGGGTTTCATACAAATCACCACAATTGCACGCGATTTTGTTTGTGCTAAATTGTGTGGATATGTACGAAGCTTAATACGAGTATAAATTGACCCCTGTGGTGTTTGGTTTAGAATTATGCCACAGCGTTCCCGGCTTGTCCTGGAAGGCGACTTGAGGGATAGGGTGTGTAGGCTTATAACTTGCATACCTAAAACTAAACTACACTCGAAATATTGAACGAGCCTCGGATACCACGGACTGATTTACCTGAAACGAACCGTTGGTTACAAACAACGGACTACGATTAGTTTTTGGAACGTTCGAACGATGTGCGGCGAGTGCAGTAGTACAAAACGCACGGAAGTCGAACAGGAAATGACCGCATATAGAATTTCGATATTAGAACTGAGCGAAACAAGATGGACCGGATCGGGAACGACCTTATCACCTAGTTCCGAAACTGTGCTGCTTTACTCTGGTAGTGAACTTGAAGCCTCACCCAGAATGGCATCCTTTTGAACAAGGAAGCCCGCCAATCTCTCATAGATTAGAGTCCTATTTCCGACCGAATAATAACTGCCAGATTCAAGTCCAGAGTAAGAAACATTACTATTATTCAGTGCTACGCGCCGACTGAGTCAGCCGACCAGCATGCTAAGGACGCCTTTTACCACCTGCTTGGCGACACCTTTGACAAGGCTCCCAGAGGTGACGTAAAAATTATTATGGGGGATCTCAATGCGAAAATTGGGTCTGACAATGTTGGATTGGAACATCTAATGGGCCATCACGGTCTGGGTGTTAGGAACGACAATGGTGAGTTGTTCATAGAGTTCTGTAACTCTCGTCAGTTTGTCATTGGTGGCACCCTGTTCAAACACAAACCTTGCCATTTAGCAACCTGGATATCTCCAAATGGGCGAACAGACAACCAGATGGACCATACAGCCATCTCCAAAACATGGAGGAATTGTCTCATGGACGTCAGGGCAAAGCATGGTGCTGATGTAGGCAGCGATCACCAACTTGTCATCTCAAAAATTCGCTTAGCAGCGCACGCGTGAATTACCAACCATTATGTACATTGCATTGGGCCCATTGGGGCTGTCTCCAGGTGGAAAAAGAATAAGATGTAAACCCGTTTTTTTTTAGAAGAGATTCGTGAGAAACAAGGCAAGGAAAAATTTAATTTACATATAACAACCGGTTTTGTGCTCGCATTTTTGTTTCACGTGTAGTTTCACCCCTTCATACTTCCTTCCTGCTCATTTCATCTCAAGGTAGGGCAGAATCTCATTTTGCCCACGTGCACCATCAATCTATACATAGCTATTTCGTAGCACATAGAATAGACACACGATGAATCTTTTTATACGGTCAACGCATGCGCATTGAAATTATCTAAATTTCACTTACTTACTTGCCCTTACACTAGTAGCTATAGCTATCCGTGGCGCTGTTCTAGAGTAGAGTAGTAGTAGTAGTAGAGATACTCGTAGAATAGTGCTGTAGTGTAGGATACAATAATAAGGCCGAATTTAAATTTTGCATGGTGCATTGTAGAGTATTTAATTTGTGCGTGTGTTTTTGTCTGATTTTTTTCGTTTTGCGAAGTCGTTTAAAGGTATTATACACATTTGGAAAAAAAGAGATGCTCAAATTATTACCAAATTACCATTAAAAGGAGCAATGCTTAATATTTACTTATTGAATATAATTTTATTAAAATATTGTCGCCGTCCCTTTGAAGGGCAAATACTGGATTATTTTTCCACATTGCGACTGTTCTCTGCCAAAGAATGGGGGTGATACAGGCTTTCGAATTGTAGCTAGATATCTGTATGTATTTTCCTAGTGCGATGTAGCATCACTGATTTGTAAAAAAAAAACTCTAAATGATTAACCTAATACATGCGTAGATAGAACAGGTTTAAACACATTAAAATGGACTGACTAACAAATAGCACAATTTTAATGCATTAAAAAAGTGTAGATATGCATGTATAGTATTCTTTCCTGATGGTAAATCTATCCCACCCGGCTCTGTACTTCACGAGCCGCCACTGGTACTATATTTCGTGATAATGATAATCATCCTTCATCCACTCAAAATATGATTCACATACGAATTATAACCCCTGTAAACGTTTTAGTTCCTCCCTCTTAAAGACAGTCAGGTTATTAAACCTTCTATCCGAAAATTAAAAATCATTCTCGATTACGAGTATTACGCGAAAATTAATGAATTGCCAAAATTAATGGATGTCTCTCCATCTCTCTTTGGGTATAATTTCAGACTCCATTTATTGTATTTGCATGTAAAAAAAACGGTTACCTCTCCATCTAAATGGATTAACACGAAAGACGATCCAATCAACCAAGGAAGAATGATTAAAAGAAACACTTCAAAAATCATTCACCCCAAAATAATCTCTCCCCCCAGAAAAAAACCCTCGACCATACGATAATCTTTGACAAATTATTGCCTCTAAACTCCCGGAAGGTTTTAAATACGTTTTCGTTTTTCCGGCACCAAATCCTGTGTAATGAGATTTTTGTTGGTCCCCGGGGAAAAAGGACACTACGCACTTTCATTTTCTTCGTCAAAGACTAATGAGAAGTCTTTTTCAATCTTCGGCTATACTCGAATTCTACGCTCTGGCAAGAAACTTATATTAAATAGCGATTTGCTCATTTCTGTTTTTTTTTTTCGGAGACCCAACACGATTTTTTTAACAAAGGTACTACATAGATCTCAGGAGAATAGAAAGGAAAAATTCTGAAAATCTATTATAGTAAAGAAAAGAATATTCAAGCCGGGACGGGTATTATGCGCACTTTGGATATTTACAGCACCTTTGTCATGATTACAGTGTAACTTGATGTTTTGCAATTAATCATTCCGGAGAGTGTCTTGGTACTTGGTACATCCATACTTGTTATGCTCATCGCTGGAGCTATGTGCGATTCAACCATTTCACAAATCATCCAGAATGCTAGGCGAGATAAAGATGTTTAGTATGCCCAGAGCCTAAAAAGTTCCATCACTCTATATTGCGCATTTTTGTCAGATAAAGATTAATCTTCGTCAAGAAAATGTGTACCTCTTTATGATGTTTGACGTCTTGTTAACCACAAGGCTAGGGATATGACACTCTGGTGACTGGTGAGGTGAAAGGAGTATGATAGGGTTGGGTTTGAGATATTTTTGTGCTTACTTACTTATTTAACCAGTTGAATGGAAATACGCATACAGGGTGTCCCGCATTTGGTGGTCAATACTGTAAGGGTTGATAGCACAACTTGTTTCAGCAAGAAAATTACTTATACAATCGGAATTTTTTTTACCGTTACCTTGTTATCGCTCTTTTTGTGAAAGTCATCGAAAATCGTGACTTGTCATGCAAAATCATAATTTGCAGCGCTCGTGATGACTTAATCCAAGATTTGATTTCAGTTTCAGAAACTACATAAAATTTCACAATAAATGAAGTTGTTTCTGTTGCCAACATTATCGCCACTTTCAAGATACAGTTACTCAAACTTAATAGAAATTTGAAAATAGATTTTTCATCGAAAATTCAAACAGTAATTTCATAAGGGTGCTTTATACGTACAACTCTGCAAAGTTGATAAAAGTTGCTTCAATATGTTAGCTTTCCAACGGTATATCATTATACCCTTCGCTCATAGAAATCGGACCATGGGGCTGCCATACAAACCCAACCTCCAATTTTGGTTCTTCTAAGAAACAATGTTCACACCAATTTCACAAAACCTTGAATTAATGTCTCTTTATCAAAGCACCTAAAAAGGTCAAAACAAATGGAATCGTACTATGGAGCCAATGCTCCCGCATCCCCCAATAAAATTTTCTAAGTAAATATTTTAATTTACCCACTTATTTCAACCAAACCACACAGAAGTATGGTTTTGTCGACGCAACGGAACTTTTGTGAGACAGAAGGAAAATAAGCGGGGGGGGGGGGGGATTTAATACAAGTCGTAGGTACGCCCGAAAAAACTTTTAGCCCGAGGAGAGCGAAGGGTATCCAAATTTCGGCCGCGCCCGAAATTAGCCTCGGCCCTGGGGGTTGGCGAGCGTAGCGAGCAGGGGGCGAAGCCCCCTAGTTATATTTTTTATATTTACATTGTTAATTTTGTAACAAAATCTTTCAATTAGCACTTTGACGTGCATGCAATTTATACTGACTTCGCAAAAGCATTTGACACCGTTAATCACCAAATTCTTCTTAATAAATTAATTGCAATGGGATTCCCTTCATTTCTTATTGTATGGCTCTTCTCTTATCTTAATGATCGCTCTTCTAGAGTTGTTTTACAAAATGTTACCTCTTCCGAATTTGGTCCATCATCGGGTATGCCACAAGGATCCATTTTAGGTCCCCTTCTTTTTTTACTTTTCTTAAACGATCTACCATCTTGTCTTAACTGTCACTCTCTCTTTTACGCCGATGATAGCATTTTTTTTTCAACTGTCTCATCTATTTCTGATTTATTTAGATTGCTTTACGTCTTGGTGTATCTCAAATGAGTTGGATCTTAATGTTTCTAAATGCTCCGTTATGGTGTATTCTTTAAAATCTACTCCTTTCTCTTTTCAGTACCAAATAAACTCTTTTCCTCTCCAATGTGTTTCTACGATTACTGATCTAGGGGTTATTTTTGATTCCAAATTACGTTTTATTGATCGCTACTCGTCGATTATTAGCAAATCGTCGAAACTAGCTGGTTTCGTTTCACGATGCTCCTCTAGTTTTCAATCTACAGTCGCCTCTCGTTAATTCGAACCTCGCTAATACGAATTTTTCGATAATCCGAACTAGTTAACCTGTCCTTACGATAAATCGAAAAAAGAGCCAAGTTTGTATGAAGTTATATACACTCGATAAAGCGAAATGATTTCGTTCAACTGAGCATTTTATAATTCGAAATTTGCATTTAGAAACTCTTTTCGAATTTTTCCTGAAATTTTTCTGTTGCTGTCTTTTTACGGCGAATTGTGAAAGGATTACACATTTTCTTCAGTTTGTTGTTGACTTTCAAGTGAAAATGATTTCGAAAAAATACACATGCATATCCGTAGATGTGAAAAGACAAATTATCGCGGCAGTGGAAAATGGTGATAAAAAAAGATGTGGCAACGAATTTTAAGATTTCAGCATCTACTACTATTTTAAAACAAAAAATTAAAAAAAAAGTTTGGAAACCACATTACATTAAAAAAACGCAAAAGAATAGATAGATAAAGATAAGGTATTTATTTATTTATTTATTTATTTGAATATAAACGGACATAAGTCCTTTTGACAATTCCTTTATAAAATACGAATACTGTTATGTGATCTTACACCTATAAATTCTAAACTAAAATGTTTTAAATGCAAAAGAAAATTCATAAATATATTAACAAAATAAAATAAATTAAAAAAAAAATTATAATATTAATAACTAAAATTCAGTCGAACAAATTAAGAATGAAGCTTTTCAGTTTTAGTTTATCTGAGTTGAATATGTCTATGTATTTAGATATTGCATTTCCATTGGCCTTGAATCTTTCGATTGGTGAATTTTGCAAATAATTTGATCGAAATGTATGTAAGCAAAATAAGTCTTGATTTCTAGTGTTTCTTAAAGGAACTCTTATGGAAATTTCGCCGAGAATGTCTGGTGCTTCAACTACACCCAGTGGCGTAGATAGCTTTTCGGTGAGGGGGGGGGATCATTTTGCAGGATTACTCTTACTTTTACGGTTATCAAATGTTGAATTTTAGAATAATAATTTCTGTATTTATTACACTTCAAATTAGCAGTTTTTTTTAGTAAATTTTGGTGTAAAATAGATAAAAATTTTGGCCATAAGAAGAAATACGAATTCCTGAAAATATTGCATCGATAATTTTGACTTTTAACTACGGTGAGTGAATCCACAGTATTCGAATTTTCGTACAAATTTTCGTAACTGTGATTGGAGCATCAGAGCTTTAATTGGGTTAGATCAGTGCCTCCCAAACTTTTCTGGCCGGAACACCTCAAAACAGGGATTAAAATAAATCATACAGTTATATGTCCAGAAAAGGGAAATTATGAAGACGAGAGCTCGTTGGGTATGCTCAGTATACGTATATGTGGATAAAGTACAGCTTTTGTGTTTTTAAATCAAAATTTTCTGATAACTCAGAAATTCGTCAGTAGATATTTCTAAAATGTTCAAAATTGTAAGACACTGTATATATATTATCTATAAATTTCGAGGCCCTAGCCTCGTCAATTGTTAAAAGATTACCAAAAAATGTGAGTAGAACTTAAAATTTGGACTGTTAAACGTTAATAAGTTTTAATGTAGTAAAAAACGACAAAATTGATTTAAACCGCCAAATTCAAGATTGAATAGATTGGTTTTAAAATTTAAAAGTCATCTTATTGATTTTGCTTTTGAAAATGTTTATTATAAATTTTAATTATTTACAATAAACTTTTTATATGTTCGGATGCATTTCGACTAAAAACCGTCTTCCTCAAAAAGTAAATTTAAACTAAATTTACCTTTTCAATAAGTCAAAAACCAAAAAACCAGACTCTACTGTTCAAATATTATTCACAAATTCTAGTAGAATTTATGTACGAATATACAAAAAATTACCGTACTCTATGCAAAAAAATTTTGTATAAAACATTTTATAATAAAACTGAATTAAAAAAAAAATGGTTTAAAATGCATTTGAAAAGTGATAATCGTATCGGTGCATCGATGGTATTGATTAGTACTCTCCTATTTAGATGCATGTACAGTGGATCCTCGGTTGACGAACACATCGCGTTCCGGGATCATATTCGTTATGAGAAACGTTCGTTAAGCGAAACCTTTAATTATCCAACATACAATGGTTCTTTTCCGATAAAAACACTAGACGCTATTGTTTTTATTTATTGATAAAAGCGTTCAATTCTTGTAAAATGGATATTTGTCTAAAAATTACACAAGTCTTATATTTTTTCCTTTGTTCGTTATCCGGGATTTCGTTGGCTAAGCGAAACATTTCCTAACAAAAAAATTTCGTTCGTTATACGAAATGTTCGCTAACCGTGGGTCCACTGTATATACTTTCGTATGCATCTAGCTTCGCTGGCTGGTTCACCTGCTTTTTCAATTTTACATTGTTGAGCCTCAATTGAGTGTGGTCGTTTTCCGCGGCATGAAGAGCAACTGCTAACTTTTGAACCATGTTCTTGTTGATCGCATTTAAATGTTCTTTGAAAAGTGTTCGGATTGCGCTTTTTGTTTGTCTAATGTAGGTAAACTCACAATCGTTACATGAAATTTCATATATTCCAGATTTCTCAATTGTTTTGTCTTTGATATTGACAATTTGGTCTTGCAACTTTCCCTTACTATTATGGACTATCTTGAGATGGTGTTTTTTTAAAACATTTTTTAATTTTTTTTGTCACTTCATGGACGTATGTAAGAGCAACTCTTTTTTCTTGACATTTTTCTGGAAATAATTTGGCTTTTTGGAATCGGGATATTTTCTTTGAGTGTACCAACCAAGTCCTCAATCATTTTTCCATTGTATTTATTTAATACAGCGAAGTACTTAATGTGCTTAAATTCATACACGAAATCAGTGATGCTGAGGGGCAATCCGCATAGTCTAAAAACCATACTATGGAATGCCCGCTTTTTTGTGAGTCATTGGGCAGTGTGAGTCGCTTGGAATGTAATTCGGTGTACTCGATGGTTTTCTGTATACCGAAAAGTTAACTTTTCCATTTTGTGTTCGTTTAATTCGTATGTCGAGAAACGGCGATATGTTCAACAATAGTGAATTTTATTCAAAAATTTGATAGGTATATTATTAGCGTCACTGCTTTTTACGACTGCATCTACATTAAATGACTGGGATAATACATAAAATGGCCGAGAGAAATTATGGAACCGTCTTCGGATTGTGGCTTAGGGAATTCCCCAGCATTTGCCACATATTCCACGGCAGCAAGTAGGCATTTTCACTAAGAAAATCGCAGCAGACCTTTACATAGTTTTTTGAGCAGCACTTCTATATTACTTCATTAGGGCTTGCCTGTGCGAAGCTCCATTTCCAATGTGAAAAAGTAGATGAACGTAAAGTCCTGTGCCTGTGCTGTAGTCATTTTATTCAATCGGTACGCTACTATTATACAATTAAAATTTGAGGAAGTGCTAAATTTTATATTTCAGTTCTGAAAATGGTTTCATGTTTTTATGAAACACTACACACGTTGAATAATTCCAACAAGAAGTTTACTTTTGCTTTTTGCTTTTTACGTACCTAAAGTAATAATAGAAAATTTGCGACCGAAAGGGGGGGGGGGATTGATCCCCTTGATCCCCCCCTTATCTACGCCACTGACTACACCATTAACTAAATTGAATAAAAATATGGAGTCATTGTAATATCTTCTGGCTTCGAGAGTATTGATATTCAATAAAGCTCTGATATCCGGATAACTAATATTTAAGATAGAAATATCCAGTTTATATGCTACATATCTGAGAAATTTATGTTGGACTTTTTCTCTTTTCTCATTAAATTTAGTATATCTCCAGTCGATCACAAAATAAGGACAAGAATTGCTTCGATATTTTTTCATAAACTAACTTTAGTTGGACTATTTAATCCCATGATACGTTTAGGATCTACCTAGTGCTGAAAAATAGTTTTCGTTTTATGTTAGAACAAAATTCAATTACAGGTGAAAGCACACTATTGAAGGAAAGCCTTTAAAATGGTTGAGGCAGTGTCGCGAAAAAATTTTCCGGATGGAGGAGCTCTGCTAAATCGTGAAATAAATTATTTTATTTGCATAGTTTTTTTTTGATAATTCGAACACTCAATAATTCGACATTTTTTCGTTGTTCCTTGGGCTTCGAATTATCAAGAGGCGACTGTATTAATACTTGTGTGAATTTATTTGTGACGCTAGTACGCAGTATATTAGAATTCGCCTCGGTAGTTTGGTCTCCATATTCTTCTGTTTCACGTGATGCTTTAGAAAAAGTTCAGAGAAAGTTCTCGAGAACCTTGATGTTCAAATATAACTTTGCTTATAGGCCTTATCAAGATCGACTAAATTTCCTAAACCTACCATCACTAAACAAAAGAAGAGACTGTCTTGACCAGTGTTTCCTATACAGGTTATGCAAGGGTCTTACTAATTTATCTCTGATGGAAGATATAAAATACCGGTTTACTCTTTTAAAAAAAATCGTACTACAAAAACTTTAATTGTTTTTCATTTAACTTTTTGAATTTTAACTTAAGTTTGTTGTGTTTCTTTTTATACCCGTCACTATGTGAAAGGGTATATTAACTTTGTCATGAAGTTTGCAACGCACAGAAGGAAGCAACCCCGACTATATAAAGTATATATATTACTGATCAGTGTGCTGAGAGAAATCGATTGAGCGATGTCCGTCTGTCCGTCTGTCTGTCTGTCTGTCTGTCCGTCTGTTTCAATACAAACTAGTCCCTCGGTTTTGAAGCTATCGGGCTGAAATTTTGTACACAAGTTTCTTTTAAGTGTACGCTGTATGTCGGAACGAATGGAATCGGACCATGGGGTAATGGGGCTGCCATAGAAACCAACCTCTGAAAATTAAGTTCTCCTAAGAAAAACTTTTTTCTTTACGTACCCATCTTAACCAAACTTTACCCAAATGTGTTCCTAGTAAAGTCCCAAAACATTTCTGGGAACGGATGGAATCGGAACATTACGTCATAGGGCTGCCATACAAACCCACCGCTGAAAATTAAGTTCTTCCAAGAAAAACATTTCGTTTATAATCCGACCTTAACCAAACTTTACCCAAATATGTTCCTAGTGAAGCCTCAAAACATATTTAGGAACGCATGAAATCAAAACACTACGTCATAGGGCTGTCATACAAACCAGCTCCTGGAAATTAGGTTCTTCTAAGAAAAACTTTTTTCTTTATTTACTAATCTTAACCGAAATTCACCCAAAAGTGTTTCTAGTAACGCCTCGAAACATATTTAGGAATTGATGGAATCGGAACATTACGTCACAGGGCTGTCATACAAACCAACCACAAAATATTAGGTTCTTGTGAAAAAAAATTGTCTTTTTGAATCTTAACTAAAATTCATCCAGGTGTGTTTCTGGATTAGCCTTAACCCTTAAATGCGTAGCGTACCAAAATGGCAGTAAATGTCCTGGAAAAATAGATCGGTGACATAATTTGTATGAAAATTTATGTTATTTGGACCTGTTCTGGGCAAAATAAAACGCACCATCATGTTGAAAGAGCTGATAATTAAAATTTTGTGAACATATCCTACCCTACCCAAGACTTAAGGAGAATAATTTCATCAACTAAGAACGATCGCAATGTATGTATAGATATTTCTGAATATGCCCCAATACATGGTGTACCATATATGGACGTTGCAAAATTGGTGCAAACAATACCTTTAGTGTCTTTTTTTGTCAAAATCTCAAAACAATCTCAAGAACACGTTCCAATTTAGTCACCAGTATTTTTCCTTTTCCAAATAACGGTAAATTTCGCCAATTGTTTTAGCTCTCAAGAATAGCTTTTAAAATTCCACAAAAAATATCATAGATCCACTTTGACGACGCACAGATAATTAAAGGAAAGCTTCGGGGAGCCAAAATTAAATTTATGCAAAAGCTCGATTTGTCTACTTTGGGAAAAAGTAAAAAAAAATCAAAAAATTAATAAAAGCTAGACTTTTACAGAAATCTAGCCATCTACCGCCATTTTTGAAAGCTAACTTAATCAGTCCTGTTCAGGATTCAAGGAAACGGAGCTGTCATAGTTGATTTAGGATGATCGTTTTTGTCATTTTGTTTTCTATAGCACACCGGTCAGGGCTTAGCGTCTCTGTAGCTGCTTCTTATAATCCCAGTCTTTTTACTGGCAAGTATACTGAAAAAATTGTTCACATCTTTTGTTTTGCCCTAGGACGCGCCACTAAAAAACCGAGCTTCCGTACTTGACATCTTAGTAAGATATTTGGACTTTCACCAAGCCTCAAGCAGCTGGGCCTTGATATCCAATTTCTCAAACCATTTGACTATGTCGAGTATTGTCTTGGAAGCCCACGTTCAGGGTTTGGAACATGGAACGTGGAACATGTTTATAACGAACTATTATATAAAAGATTTATTTTATAACGAGACCGAGTTCTAATTGCGCAAATAGCATGATGAGTGCATACCCTAATACCCATGTACAAAACTAGACGGCACGCAAAGCCCAAAGTAATCAATTCCAGTTTTTTTGCAGGGAAGAAAAGAAAGGAGTATATGAGTCGGATCTGGCGTACTTTTAATATTTTATAAGGACATCTAACAGCCAGCTCTTGACACACATTTGAAGTTTTTGGGACATACTATCAAAAGATATGTTTAAATTTCGATTTGTACGGGTAGTAAGGCCTACTCCACTTTCCATCAACTTCCAGGATATGCCACAAATAGGCATCGATACAAATTTCAATAAGCAATAGGAAACTAATCACGCACCTATCCGAACTCCCTTTTAAAAAACCGAATATTCACGATTTTCTATAGAAATCACCACCTTTCCTCTAATGAGGAGAGGAGTTCATCATATCGAGTTTCCACTATAATTTCGATCAAAACTCTCAATATTCATTATGTTTTTGTTCCTACTAAAGTAAGAGGCAGAATAAATAAAATTGTAAAAATGTCCTTCATTTACAACATATGGCCTGAATGCATGACGTACCATATTTGGTACACAATGTAAATTCTACTATTTTCGCTTTTATGGAAAAACGGGCTATTTCCTGGGAATATAAAGGCTAATTCCGTCTTTAGTGACCGATTTTACATAAGGGGAGGTCAGTTACGATAATGGGTTCAGACCCCATGCATTTAAGGGTTAACGCTTCCGGGAACAGATGGAATCGGAACACGTCATAGGGCTGTGGTAGAAATTATTAACACAAAAGAAACTTAAGCTTCATTCAAATGTGACGGGTATTCAAATTTCGGCCGCGCCCGAAATTAGCCTCGGTCTCGTTTCTTAATATTTTTTTCCTTTCTTTCCTTTTCTTTTTATCATTATCTTTATTAGTTTGTTATTGCTTTATATTTTTATACCCTATACCCATAAGATGGTATAGGGTATATTGTTTTTGTTACGACGATTTATGTAACACCTCAAAGGAGCAACCGGAGGTATGGCAAAGTATATATATAAATGATCAGGGTCGGTTCCTGATTCGAATAAGCCATGTCCGTCTGTCTGTCTGTCCGTCCGTGTGTCTGTCAGTTCGCACGATAACTCCCGAAATAATGAAGCTAGCGTTTTGAAATTTTGGTGAGATGATTATTTTGAAAGCTTGGATGGTATTGAAAATGGGCCAAATCGGACCATGCGTTCCCCTACCTCCCATACAAATAACCCCTCCGTGATAGTGTAATTCGGCCATATTTTTCGACAGAATATCGATAGGGACCTGAAATTTTCATCAATGCCCAATTGTGACATATTCTTGAAGTTAGTGGAAAGTGGAGAAGGTCCGACTACCCCTACCCCTACATCCCCTACAAGGCCGTCATATGTTTTGATAGAATGTCCCCAAAAACTTGAAATTTATATCACATGATAGCTGCTGGATGCCGTAATAAGATATTAAAGATGTGCGAGATTCGACCCATCTACCCCTTCCCCCTTAAAAAAAAAAATAAATTGAATATTTTCGGTTTTACGCGCATTCTAGGTCTGTACATGGGTATAGGGTATACACTCATCGTGCTATTCGCACGATTAGAACTCGGTCTCGTTTATCCTTACTTTGAATTCTTTACATTACATGTTTTGGGAAATTATTCCCGTTTTGTAATATTTACGAATTAAATTAAATAAAGAAATAAGTAAAATAGTTGGATATCAAACCCGATAAATTGAAGCTTACAATAAGCATTCAATCGACCCCATTTCGAAATTAGAACCAGCAAAAGTTTTTCTCTTTTTTTTTGTAATCAAAAGGGTTTTTCCGCTTTTATAGTAATGTTTGCACTTTCAAATAAGCAAAGCAAAAAATCCACAATAAAAAAAACTCAATAAGCTTAATCATGAACTTTCCATGCAGAAATCCGTTTCAATCGACCGTCCTTCAGCAGCGCCAAGAGCTTCCCTATACTATAGCCGCACCCGCCCATCAACAAGCATGCAAGCGCTTCCACATTGCTATGCTTTTCCTGCCATACTTATTGTACAATTTGCCATTGATTTCGACTTTATTTATGGCAAATCGACCCGAAACCGTTAACCTTTTTCCACGAAACTTTATTGACGGAGAGTGGCGTGTGGCGGGTGCTGTGTTATTTTACATTTGCAAATTCCATCAATAGACCAGATTGTCTTTGATTTGAATTGAAAATGGTTCTTTCACGATTGAATTCCGCACACGCGAAAAGATTTTCTAACGAAATAATTTACGCGACGCTTTGCATACTTCACATACCTTTTATGAGTTTTCAAAAGTTTTATAGTCCTTTCAGGACTACGCCCGTAATGTAGTCGGGTCACTGTCACTTTGTTCCAGTTCAAAATTTATGGGATATGGGCGTTCTATCGTAAGTTGATTTTAGTGTGGTGATCTGATTTTTTTTGGGGTGGATGAGTTTTGAACATCGCGTCTGCATTTACTGAAGTAATAAATCGCAAACGGATCTTTCTAAAATGAAATATGTCAAACTTCTCCATTTCACATCGACACATTGAATTGCTTGTCTTTTGAAAACAAACAATCATGTCTGTGATTCTAACATTTTGGTGTATCTTTCTCTTTCCCGTATCCTGCAACTTCGTTTTCATCCCTTGTGTCATCAACTGAATATCCGACCGAATTATAGTTTTTCTCCATCTAACTGTTGTCTGTAGTTTTATCTATTGTTTGCTGAATCATAAAAGCGAATTGGATGGACTCACTCAGAGTTCAGTGTATGTATTTACAATAGTGAAAATGCTCCGACAAAATATGTCGGAGGAACTCCAACCACAAAAACGGTCGAAAGAGCGATTTGTATTTTTTTCTTTTCCCAGCAAAGAATTCGCCTCTAAAGGAGCCTATGTATGTATTTAGCCTCCGGGCTTATGAAAATTTCATTATCCCATGCATGCTATGAATGTGAAAACTGCACCATGAATGCTAAGACGAAAATGCCGTCAATTGAATGAATGTGTTATACATGCAAATGTCGAACAAAAGATCCTTTGGAAAATGGTACACAAATCCTGTGGTTAGGTCAAATGCTTTGGGGAACTAAGTGTTCTACATATTGCATTATATTTTTCGGTCTAGAGATTCGGGTTTATAAAAAGAAGAGAAGGAGTTGAACGGACTTGCGGTGGGTAACGATTCGTTTGCACGAGTTCGTTTTTTTTTGGTAGCGCGTCTACATTAGGCCGCGTACATATACAGAGCGACGCCGAGCTTTTCCGGGCCGGGCGATGCGATGCGATGCGATGTGTGCACACTAATTGCGATGTCGGGCCGGGCGATTCGCGATCTCTTTCTATGGCAAGAAAACCGGATTTTTCAAGGGGATTTCATACGGCGCTGGCACGTACGATTTGCTGCTGATATGGCTATGATTTCAGATCGACTTCGTGACATAGGGCTTCAAGTGTTCTACCGTTGATATGTTGGGTTCTAAACAAAATCCAAAAATACAAAATTCAAAAAGATAAAATCCCAAAAAAATTGAAAAATCCACGAAGTCAAAATCCACAAATACAAAATTCACAAAGACAAAATCCATAAAGTCATAATTCACAAAGTCAAAATCCAAAAAGACGAAATCCATAAAATCAAAGTCCACACAGTCAGAATACATAAAATTCAAATTCACAGTAGAAGCAAGAATTTACATCAGTTATCATAATTGACTATTGATAATATTTATGTACGTTATTACATTAACTAGACAATTACCAAGTCCACGAGCATATGCGCCCTACGGAAAAGGATTGATCCGTAGCATATACGATTTAGCCGATGACACAGAGAGGAATGCACCCGGACCATAAGCGCTTCAGGTAAAGACAGCTAAAGCGCATATGCTCCGGGTGCATCCTTCTCCGTGTCTTTAGGTAGAGCGCATATGCTCCGGGGTTTGGTAATTGTCTTAGTTAAGCGACTTTTCTGAAAATCAATCTAAAACTTTAGTTTTTTCTTAAAAGGTTCCTTTGAAAAATTCAGTGTTTTTTATAGCCAAAAAAGTTTCAATATTTAGTTCCCCTTGTTCTGCATGGAATGCCTACATATTTTGAATTGTTTGTTTTTTGTTTGGCTAAATTGGTGGTATTTAAGTATAAAACTAATATTCCAAGTGTCCGGACCAGATTTTTTACTGATTTTTGATCAAACGCTACAAATATACAGTAGAAGAATCTTAATCACCTTCCGGGAAACGAAAATTCCAATCTGCCCATCACCTTGCTTTCACTTCTGATTTTTGACTTAAAAAAAAAAACGCTGAACTTTCTCAAGCTCCGCCACTGGAAATTAACGTTTTGGACCATTTATTGGTTATTTTTGTAAAAAAAAACCCGCACTGACATCACCGAATCGGAGCCCACGCAATAAGCATTATGGCTCTCTTCATACAAAAATGTATGGATTTTGTCTTCATGGATTTTGACTTTGTGGATTTTGACTTTATGGATTTTGTCTTTATGGATTTTGTCTTTATGGATTATGACTTTTGGATTTGTATAGAACCCGATATTTTCACTATACATACAAACGTGTCGGTATATTTATGTAGTGTTGTAGATAATTGTGTGTATTAATGAATGGATTGTCGTAGGTAATAATAATGTAATGTAGTACCATTGCTATTTTCTATATACTTGTCGGTATGGCTATGTAGTGTTGTAGATAAATTGTAGGTAGGTCATGTAATGATGAATGACTGAAAGAGGTAGGTAACCTTTCTGGAAATTTGCAGTGTTAGCTTACGCGTTTCAAAACAATTTTCAGACCGCATTTGGATTTGGTGTTAATTGTTGTTCAAATATGTATAGTGACATAGGTAATTTTTGGAAACATGCAGTGCAATAAAACACAGTTTCTAGCGTACGCGCACTTTTATGAGCCTGCCGGCCAAAAATGGCATCCCCGTTTCTCGGGGAAATACACGTTCAATCGGCGTGGAAGAAACACTAAGGTCGCTGTCGCTGATTCCGGATTTGAGGTCAAAAACAAGAAATTTTTTTTGGGGTTCCCCGCCCCCGAAATTGTACCCTTGTTTTCCCGGGGAAATACTCGTCCAATCGGCGTGGCAGAAACACTAAGGTAAATTTGGGTCGCTGATTCCAAATTTGAGGTCAAAAAAAAAAAAAAAAAAACAAAAATTTGGGGTTGCCCGCCCCCAAAATTGTACCCCTGTTTTCTCGGGGAAATACTCGTCCAATCGGCGTGGCAGAAGCACTAAGGTAAATTTGGGTCGCTGATTCCGAATTTGATGTCAAAAACAAGAAAAATTTGCTGGGGTTGCCCGCCCCCAAAATTGTATCCCTTTTTTCTCGGAGAAATATTCGTCCAATCGGGGTGGCAGAAACACTAAGGTAAATTTGGGTCGCTGATTCCGAATTTAAGTTAAAAACAAGAAAAAAAATATCGGGGTTGCCCGCCCCAAAAATGGTACCCCGGTTTTCACATCACCGTATGTTCCCACAACTGAACTATCTACCGCTGCCTTTAAGAATTAATTGCAAATACATGCGCTGTACGAAATTTTCTTATACGTAAGCGTACGCCACAAACCGGGTTGTGCTGCACTGCATATTACCACAAATCTTAGTTCTTTGACCCATTCATAGATACAACCACAACTGTCAAATCCGAATACCGCCCCTTTTTGGGGGTACGGGTACGCTACGATCTGGGTTGGACAGCACTGTAAATTTCCACAAAGCCTATTTAGTAGACCAATCCATTATTACATCACCTACATACGGCTCTATCCCTTCATTTAATATCTACAAATCTCTAACACTATACAACACGTCACCTATGTATGTATATATGTATAAATATTCCCAATGGTAATGCAACTCGATCTGCACAAAGCATGCCTCTCATGTAGATATCTCCCTATCAGCATCAAACAGTACGAAGCCAGCCTCTCTATGTACGATTACATACATACAATACACCATGCCACTTCGAACCCGATCCAAACACAAATCGCATCGTCCATGTTGCTCACATCGGCGACAAGGCACCTTGCAGCAATTGCTGAAAGCACGATGATTCGACATAGAAAAGTTCTCCATCTTACAGCCACATGCCACTAAGAATCCGATCCAAACACAAATAGCATCGTCCATGTCGCTCACATCGGCGACAAGGCACCTTGCAGCAGCTGTTGAAAGCACGATGATTCGGCATGGAAAAGTTCTCCATCGTACAACCCGACGTCGCATCGCAAGCAGTCTGAAGGGTACAAGCAGGTTCGTGCTGGTTCCTATTTAAATGCTAAGAAATTTTTTTTCTTGCGATGGGAAGCTTATCGCATCGCCTTGCGTCGCCCGGAGTGTGAATGGGCTGTAAAAACGAGAAGTTAGCAGATTTTAGTCGCCCCAATTTTTACCCTCCAAGTTGGTCGACTTTTTACACTAAAGGATAAACTGTTCAACATTCGTAAATTTCGATAAGTGGGCCAACTTGTAATTCTTTGGGATGATTTTTCGAACATCTTATAGCACACCATTTTCTAAAATTACATTATATGTACATATTTAGGCTATCATCTAAAATTTAAAAAATCATTGCGCAATTTCATGCAATGGCGTAAAGAAGCATAATGTGGCATAACTATGCAAAATAAACAAAAATTCAATTCAATATAATGCAGTGGCGTAGATAAGGGGGATCAAGGGGATGAATCCCCCCCCCCCTTAGGTCACACATTTTTTTAATTATTACTTTACGCAAAAAAGCAAAAGTAAACTTGCTGGAATTATTCAACGTGTGTAGTGTTTCATAAAAACGTGAAACCATTTTCAGAAAACTTAGCACTTCCTCAAATTTCAATTGTATAGTAGAAGCTTATCGATGGAATAGGATAGAATAGAAACACTACAGCACAGGGCTTTACGATCAAAACAGTACATGAGATTATAAAGATTTCTTCAGGAGAGTGGAAAGCTCTTGCGAACGAAGAGAAAACGCTGCAAAACTGCTTCTTATATTTTAGCACCCGTTACTGTTTGCTTTTATCAATATTCTTTTTTAAGTTAAAATTTGACGAAAGGTTTTATCGTATATAGCCGGGTAAAGTCTTGACTTTATCTATGTAGTTGTTCGCATGATTTGCGACCTCAGGTTGTTCTGAATGAACTATGAGAAGAGAACACGGTCGCATGAAAGTGTGACTGGCGGGTATCTCACACCCCAGTGTGTCGCTTATGTTATGTTTTGTGTCCACTATCGAGGAAATTCTAGAAATGAAAACCGACCTAAAAACGGCGAAACTTTGTCAAAAATATTATAAATGCTCATATTGTATAAGGAAAAAGGAATGTAAGACAAAAATTGACTTTGATTCGTGCAAAACTGCAATTTGAAATTACCATTGGGCAATCCCAAGTAACAATAAATTCGTATGCTTTAAAGAAGCACTTCATCCTGTAACATACATATAGTAACACAAAATCAGTTTATCGTGTGACATCGCTTATATAAGTATTTTGATCCGGTAAAAACTCCTTAAAACACTTTTCGGAAAGCTTAAAAAGTTCTTATTTAATCAATTCACGACTACATCCAATAAGACTTCGATAACACTTCTCTAAACGTTAACCTAAAAAGATGCTCCATTAAATACTTCTTTGTAGTCTTTATTGAATGACATAAACACACATGACTGAAATCAACACACACACATGTATATAATCTTCTATAGCACTGTCGATTTCATTTTTATAGTGTGACATTCGTGTAATCATTTAATAAGTGGCTCAGCGTAGTTTTATAGAATGATGAACTTTGTGATTTTTTAAAGAATTGACACTTATGAAGTGCTCCGGAACACCACGTTTCTTGAATTGAATTCATTGAAATATTGCATGAAACCATCATTTCCTCACCCATTCTTAACTTATGAATCAATTAAGATAATCTCAGCTTAGAAACTGGCTGCATTTTATTGATGAACGTGTGAATTTAATTAGCTTCAACTGATTGACATATAAAGAAGAAAGTGCATTGAGGAGAAGTGTTGAGCATTTCGATAGAAGCAACGAACCACTTGTAGTGTTTACGAGCAATGCTGCCTATATGTGAGGGTGGCCGAGTGGTTAAGGCGTCGGACTTGCGTACGAAAGTCGCTGGTTCGACGCTGGCTGCGTGAATTTTTCTTTTCTTTTTTTTTTGCAAACGCGAGAAAATGACAGAAAATGATGACATAACACATATGATGTATGTATTTTTAAAAGTGTAATTCAGTGCTACAATAAGGTTTAATTGGATCAAAAAACGGCGCCAAATGCCATTATTGGACTGTTATTCAGTATGATTATAACCTGTAAAGTGCTCCTATTATTGTTAGAAGAGAGTATTTTACGAAGTATTATAGGGCTGAAATTGTTACTTGGGAATGATTTGTATGAATTTCACGGTGTAATTCACGCTTCTCACAAACCGTTAACAATTTAATTTTTAATTCAGTTTTATTTTTCGACAATTTGTCATTTTTTCATTGAAGCATTTTGTAATATTTTCTGTTTCTCGAGCAAAATAAATTATTTTTACTTTAAATGTATGTTCCCAATTTCTAAACTCTTTTTATAATACTAAAAATAAAAATACAAATTATTTCGATACACACATATATTTTTATTGAGATAGTTTGGCTGCGGTATGTCACACCCCAGTGTGTCTTTTATGCCACAAAAATTTAAGTGTGTCGTTTTAGGGTTAATACAAGGAACTTTCAAAGCTATGACGAGCATTATTATTTGCTTTAAAACTATTATAATTTTGTTTTAGAAATTTCCAGAATTGAAAAATAAATAGTCTTATGCAGGCAGAAATTCGGAAACAAATTAACAAAAAAACGGAGTTCCGCAGTACCCTAGGGTTCCGTGAAGATCTCTCGCGAAGATATCCAAAAAATAGGAAAAATGCAGAAAGACATTTTTGACAGAAAAAAGGAAAGGAAAGCAATCCGAAAGAATCCGAATACGAAAGAAGTAGTTCAGTCTGCTACACACTGTACCGGATATCAACTTAACTGTAAAATATTTGATTAGCATCAGAGACTCGACCGATTTTCTTTTACCATTTTCTACTACATATGTGAAATGGAAAAGGAAGTAGTGTGTACCAGTAAACGAAGCATGTTCCCAGTGTTTGTGACGAGGTTTTGGGTTTTAAATTAAGGCGCAAATAAATTAGAGAATTAAATTTGAATTCATCAAAACTTTTCTACGATTTTTTTTTAATGAATGTTTAACAGTCCAAATGTAACTATATCATTTATTTTAACCCCTGTTTTGAGGTGTTCCGGACAGAAAAGCGGCGATGCTATGTGTACCGTAACCCCGAAAAGTTTGGGAAGAACTTATCTAACACAATATAAAGCTTTGATCACAGAAGCAAAAATTTGACGAAAATTGAAATACTGTGGATTTACTCACCGTAGTAAAAAATACAAAATTATCGATTCAATATTTTCAGGACTCAGTTTTTTTGTATAGTAAAATTGCTATATACACTGCCTGTCCTAACTATAGCCGCACCATAAAACAGACTGATCCTTTAAAATTGAAAGATAGCACAGTTATTCCACATATTATGTATAAACATAAAGTATATTAAAAAGACAAATAATTTCACAATAAGATTCCTTATATTATTATGATAACTTTTTCTTTTACATACAGAAAACCATTTTTAATATTTTTTTTGTTACATAATAATGTTTCTTAACGATTTCCTGTCTAATTTTGATGAAGGAGGGGCAGGCAGGGTTACATTAAAACCTTCTTGAAGTGCAATGATTGGGAGATGATGCAATCTCTTGCTACAATTTTCGTTATGTGTCATGTATTCTGTATTAAAACGAAAACAGTTTATGGTCAGGATATTCCAGAGAAATTTCCACTGTATAAGAGGTGGTTACAACAACTTTTAAATACATAAACAACCCTGATTAATACTATTAAGGAACAGTTAATTTAGTCACTTCCAGCATTGGAAAAATTTCATGGGATTGTCCTGACGATAAACAGCTTCCATTTTATACAGAACATAGGACACATTACGGGTTTTGAAGCAAGATATTGCATCATATCTCACGAGTCGTCGTACTTAAAGTTGGTTCCAATGGTAAAATGTTAGGGAGAGGGGCCTCCCATCTATCCAAATTATACAGCAAACCGTGGAGAAACATTATTACGTACAATTTATATAAAAAATACCGGCGTACAGAGGGCTGCGCCCGCAATACGAGGGTTTTTTAGAATTTTGATGCATAGTGGATATTTTTTGTGCATATATTTTATAAGCAATAGATAAGAATTGTGCACAACATTAATGAAATGCTTCCTGTAAATCTATTTTTGGATTAATTAGACCAATCCAAAAATAGATTTACTATTTACCCAGTTTGTATAAAAGTACTCCAAGGCAAATCTACAGGCATTTTTCGATTTAAGATTTCTGATGGCCTTTGAGAAAAAAGAAGCTCAGGCAAACGTAAGGATGGCTTGGCAGTATATATGAACTGAATTATTAGCTGTAAATCTACTGTTACTGTTTTTTAAATCAAGGAAAACTAACTTATATGAAATGATTCCATTGTGTCCCCTGACATTAGAGCCCACGCAAGCTTTCCTATGAGCATTGAACAAGTATACTTTTGCAGCTTTTCCGGGACACCCTGTTAACTTGGTCCTACAAACTTCAAAAATATTTGTGGCAAACACTATTATGCATTTCCACCAAATTTCATGTACATTGTTTCATCAAGTTAAAAGATATGCATTGAAGAAATGCTTAAGAGGCTTCCCTTGTATTGTGAAAGGCCCTTACTAAATACTTACTTGGCTATATGTCCAGTTTGGATACAGTTATTCGAATGAAAATTCTTAGACATATTCCCTGTGTAATTTTCTAAAAACCCTTAGCAAAATTCTCATATTTGGAAACCTAACAGGGGCTACACACGAACAAATTGAAATTTTACAAATTTACTGTTATTTACTTTTCCTTAGCAAAAGTCAACAGTCTTAATATTTAACGTATATAAGGCCATACTGACCAATCTTTGTGCAAAGTTTCATATCGATCCCTATAACGGTTTAGAAAAACGGAGCTCGGGAAAGAAGTTTAACTTTAAACGCCAATAACTTTTTTACCGTTACTCGAAACTGGAAAATTTTAACTGATATGAGATGTACTCGTCTAGATCTTTGATTTAAATAGCCATACGTTAATCTCGGATAAAAACTAAAAAAGTCGACCTTTTTCAAACGTTCAGGACACCCTGTTATCTTCCTTCTACCAACTTCTAAGGTATTTGTGCCAAAGACTGTAACCATTCCACACATTCCTACCGAATTTCATGACAATCGGTTGAGCCGTTCGCGAGTTATTTAGTGAACAGACGGACGGACGGACGGACAGACGGACGGACAAAATCCATTTCATAAGGGTTTTTTGAAAAAATTCTAAAAAACCCTAAAAACGCGATTTCGAAGAGTTTTTATGTAAAAGCAGCGGTTATCGATGCTTAGGGGCTAATAAGCAAAAAAACTCGAAAAACAGTTAAAATTATTTCGTGAAAAACAATCCCTCAGAGTCTTCCAAAATGATCTCTCCCGTTATTAATTTCCTCAATTACCGCTTTTTAATCAGTATTTTCCATACTTGTTCCTAGTGCGGCTATAGTTATGACAGACGGGAAATTTAGATTTTCTTTTACAGAGAAATAACGGATTGAGATACAAGGAAACTTCTTGTAAATTTATTTGTCTTTTTATTGTCCCTTATGTTTATAGTATGTGGAATAATTGTTATCTCTTTTGGATCACTTTAAAATGGATCACTTTGATTTATGGTGCGGCTATAGTTATGACAGGTAGTGTATTTTGCACCAAAATTTGCTAAAAAAACAGCTAATTTGAAGTGTATTAAATACAGAAAATGTTATCCTGAAATTCAATATTTGATAAACGTAAAAGTATAAGTAATCTTGCAAAATGATGCCCCCCCTCCCCGAAAAGCTATCTACGCCATTGATATAATGTAAAACCTTTCTGAAAATTGTGTGCGTCTTCTTGTATATGATAAGACTAACCATTAGTACTAGTACGAATAATTGACCCTGAAACGAATTTTTATTTATTTTGCATAGTAGCCATAGTTTGCCTAGTTACGCGATTGTATGAAATTGCGTAGCAAAATATGGCGTAACTATGCAAAGCAGATAAACATTCAATTCAATATATATAAGCTGTACGAAGTGCCTTTACTCCGTATTTAATTATTTTGTTTTAAATGAGTTTTGTTAAAGTGTTGCATACGATTCGATGTACCGCAGCAACTAAAAATGTATTATGGTGGTTTGTGTTATATGCGCTTATGAAATGAAAGGCAAGTGGTCTGCTCAAAAGGTCAAAGTAGACCGATTTATTTCAATAATTGTTGCTTACATGAAACATTATAACTGTGCGTTTTGCAAACAGGTAATGGTAAAATGTACTAGATTTTGATAAACAATGTTGCCGCTTTCGGATTTTAATTCAATGTGAAATTTAATGAATGAAAAATGAAATAAGGATTAAATTTGATAGGAAAAGAAATTAAATTGAAAATTAATTAAGTTCAATGTTAAGTGACAATTGTTCAAAATTAAATTAATAAAGAATGAAAATGAATTTGCTAAATCAATGCTCGAAAATAAGCTTTGCGGAAAGTGGTGTGCGTCTTGTCTATACGTATACGATAGGACTAACCAGCTGATAATACGTATGATAAATTGGTACTGTATATAGAAGTTGCGGATTTACCAGTAGGCGGGAACCTAGAATGGTAGACTTTAGGGTAAGCGGTAAGGTAACCAGACATACAGAATTTTGCTGTCCAGTACAGCATTTATAGACCTGTTGTACAGCAATAAGAAACGTATAGGAAAATGTACAGCATTCTCGACCTTATGCACTATATAGGTACAACAAGCTCTTCGTCCCAACCTGTTGATGATTGAAGATGATTTTCATAAAACGTTGATCATCAACATTATAGAAGCAAAGGAGAGGACATCGTCAATTTAAACCTCCTGGGTGCAGCACTGTTGCCCAACCATTAGTCCGCAAACCGCGGTGGTTCGTCAGAGCATCGTAATGGCCCACGGAAAAAGCTGCTGACCAGAAAAAAAAATATCTCCCATCACTCCTAGTAAAAATAAATAACAGGCGCCACAATCCAGCATTGGACTAAGGCCGCAGGATGTGTTAGTGACATCCTATTTCCAAGATCTTATCTGCTTTTTGTTGAGGTAATGAGATCAGCATCACGCTCAGCAGTGTTATTTATCCCCATAAATGGGTACTCGTTTAACATCTGAGTGAGATCATAGTCCGTCACAAGCTCGTGAGTTCGAAAAACACCATGGGACACGGTGAGATTCGAACTCATGATCCTGTGCACTGAAGGCGCGCGCACTAGCCGCTACACCACCCAGACTACACTCCTAGTGATTAAATCAAAATTTCCTGAACGATATTATTTATTCAGAAGAAATCAATCGTGAAGAGAAAACCATGTCCAATTATTTAACTATGTACTTAAATATCCTACAAAGTAAATTTTTCGTTATTGCCCAGAGTAAAGAGGCAGCGAAAATCACACTTTGAAAAGCCCCAAGCAGAATCCTTTCATTCTGAAGGCTATTGTCAAAATTGATTATAAATACGACCTAGTTTAAGCTATAGTGCCTATTAGACAAAATTATGCCCAATCTATGTTCTGATAAACTATTTAATTTAACCACTATTCAATTTCGCTGTGGTCTAAAACCTGAAAAAAAAAACGGGCCCATGACCCCATTGTCCGACTTTACCGATTCAAACATACGAACTGCCTGCAGCAAAAAGAAGCATTTGGGCAAAATTTCAGCTTCATAGCTTTTAAATTGGCCGAGTAAAACGCGTCGCAACAGACAGACAGACAGACGGACAGACAGACATCGCCCAATCGACTTCCCAAGTCATGCTGATCATATACACAGCAAAAAATCAGGCGGTGTGAACCAAAATTTATCCAAAAAGGTTTAATTTTTTTATACCTATGGAGTTAAATACATTTATTTCACTCCGTCCCGTGTATAACATTTTCCTTTTATCCATTAGGATAAATCACTCAAAATAAAATTCATTTGGATAAATAATAACTTTTATTCGAAATTATATCAGTTTTTGTTTATATGGTGTTAAAATTTACTTAAAATGGAGTTAATTCCGAACGTAATATATGGTGCAAATTACGAACGTCATTCCGTATAGTCTGTGTGGTGTAGTAGGTAGGGCGTTAGTCTTCAAATCATAGGATCGCTGGATCGAATCCCACTGTAGGCAGGTAATTTATTATGCATTTTTAGAGCGTAAAGAGGTAAATGAAATGTCGCCAACACCTATAGAGAGGTAAATGCTAGTTATACAAAACTCATTTATGAGTTAAATGTTCTGTGAAACTTGTGTTTTATTTTTATCCCAAAAATATCGAGTATTACTCCTTTTGGTGTAATTGGAAGTACACTTTTGTGTTCATCCATTTGGATAAAACAATATTTTATCCAAACGGAGGGACCCTATTCGACAATTTTCGGAGTTAAATTCACACCGGATTTTTTGCTGTGTATGTATACTTTTTATATGGTCGGAGATGCTTCCTTCAATGCGTTACAAACTTCATGACAAAGTTAATATACCCTTTCACTCTATGAGCGAAGGGTATAATAAAGAAAAATTGCCAAATTGTCAAATGATACGCCGTTGCACACCGTTGTACAATTAACAACTGAATGATATACCACTACATAGATAAATTGGATATCTAAATTTGGCAGCGAGTGAGATTGCTGCTAGTGTGAAAACGACTACTTCTTCCAATTGGCATGTGGATACTACAGACAGCTGAAACTGTTAAGTTTGACGGTTCGTATATTTAAGCCAGTGAATTGTATAATTTATAAAATTTAGGCCAAAAAGTTTTATAATTGGTCTAATCGTATTCCATAATTCCATAGTCTAAAAGTTCGATGGTGATGTGTTAGTCGTCGTAATACTGCCAATGTGAAATTTCGAAATCATTTTAAATAAGTATACATTCCTTTATAGCATAGAAGTACACCAATAAAGATTTCCGAAAGATTAAACAAACAAATCGGCATATAAGAAAGAACTTACACGCACAGAAATGAAGTTATCATTTGAATTTCCGATACGAATCTTCGTTAATAATTCACAAAGGAAGTACATAACATTTTTCAAGCTTCAGTCGATTAAACCTACTACTCGACATTACAGAGATGCTATATACATTTGATAAATTTCGCCAAACAGGAAGGATACGACGAAGTCGAAACGAACACTCATAAATCGATTGGTATACACGGTCGTGTAAGCTCATGTGAGAACAAATGATATCATTGAATATAGCGAGCAAGATACGTGTCCTAATTTAAAATTTATTTATTCATTAACTTTCTCGATTTATTCACATAGAGTGGATTTGTGTGTGTGTATGTGTGTCGTCACCATTTTTCGAAGTGAAGTGGATATTATCGAAGGATGTCCTGTTTAGCGCGGGAAGTCTGAGGTGGATTTTATATCTTTTTTGCCTTTTATGGAAGATAATTTATAATTTTGAAATTGATGGAGAATCAATATGGTATGTAGTTTGAATTGAAAGCAACGTACATATTCAGTAGCATTACTACTCGTATTTCAAAAAATGGAAAATTCAAATTTGTTATTAGCACACATTTGTATGCCCATATGATCACACCAAACTGGCAGAGCTTCCCCTGCTCCTGAACTACGTATGAATAGTTCGTCAAACTTTACATTCGGAAAAAAATATTCTAGATTAAAACTATATACATAATAAGATAAGACAATGCAATGTGTACTTACCTTCCTCAAATTTCTCGTTTAATCCACCTAGTTGCACTGCAAAAAAAGAAGAGAAAAATGGATTAGGTACACTAGGTTGCAACTAAACAAATTATTCTATCATTTTGAAAAAGTTCGCAATTTCTGTTAATTATATTATTTCTGATCAAATTAACATTTTGTTTAAATTAAATTAGCGTTCCTATCGTTTTCTCTATTGAAACTAAGCAACATTTTTCCAAATCAAATTTGAAAATTATTGTTTTTAAATATTAATATGATTACAAAAAGGAAATTTGATTTGCTATAGTTAATTTGAATTAGAAAAATCTTTTTTTTTTAATCTGAAAGGTAGTTAACTTGAGTTGGAAATGCTGTAGACTGTTTTATTTCTATGATCACCCTTACAGTTCCACTTTGAAATTACATGCTCAAAAAGAGCCGGTGTGACCCATCTAAAATAATCCATTGTAATTTACAAACTTAATTGACACCATAATTGCTGTGTATATCTACAATTAGTACTACGATGATTACTAAAAATCAATTGAAAACTTGAAACCCATATTAATTCATTCGCTTCGTGTACACCAACAAAAGCGCGGGGGCATTGTTAATGATCTTGTCAGAATTTTTTAACGTTCGCGAATACATTCGAGTACAGTACACTATATTATTGAAATGAATTGCATCAATCGAAATTATTGAAAACTATACTTTTAAGCTCGCTTCGCGATTCGCGAATAATTAACAGTCGGTAATTGGTTATTTTCATGTTCATTGTTGCATGACACTCCATTTAAAATAAACGTCGACGTATTTCATGTGTTTCACCTTCAATTAGAATCGCTGCTTGTCTATGTTGTCAGTGAAATATAAATGAACGATATGTGTGTACACATTCTCGGACATCGTGTGTGATGACCATATCCATTTGGGTTAGACCAAAAGTGTCGGATGCACGCACATTTCAATTTAAATCTATAATTTAATTGCCGCACTTTAACCTAATCCGGCAAGTTATTTGACCGGAATTAGTGTGTGTGCGGTTTCAGCATTGCTGAACAAATGACCACGATCCCAATTAAATTGATATGTACCATAACAACTTGAACTGCATGATTGAAATTGACAATAAATTATTATTATGGTTGAATTGAAAATAAGTTGCTATACCATAAATTCATTATTGATCTTCTTTTATAGAAATTTCTTCACAAGGTAATGGTGAGATACTTTCTTGAATCTTGACTTTATCGAGAATGGCTGCATTCCAGGGACGTAGCCAGAATTTTGTCTCAGAAGGGGTCCAACGCTCGATTTCAGAAATTTTGGCAGACATTACTTGAAATTTGAATTTTGTTGTTAACTGTGGAGAGTAGTATGTATAGTATTTTCGTCATAAAGGTAAGTACTATGTTCACCGAGCGAAAAACTTGCATTCCTATCTCCCGAGATAAATATGTAGCGTGGAGACTTGCCTTTTATTCACTAAATTTAAGATAAAACTGCACTCAGGGCCTGATTGATTGTCGATGAAACAAATTCCTTGTGAAGTAAAGTGCAACTGCATTGTGCTAATTCAATTTCACGATCATAAAAATTTCGACAGTATTTGCATGGATTTTGCATGAAATGACAATGTTACTCTAATCTAACTATCCATTTGGTACAGGACGCCCAAAGCCGTCCGAAGCGCTTGGCGCGCCTTGGACAAATGCGTGCAAAAACGCCTTTTTCTTTAATATTATTACTCGCTAATCACCAACACGGCTTCCGAAAAATGCACAGCACCACCACTGCACTAGACCGAATCATGTCTAAGGTCTTCAATGGGATCAACCAACCCCCGCCGTTTAAGCGTACCATTCTTGTGGCTTTAGATCTGTCGAAAGCGTTTGATACGGTGAACCACTGGCTCCTACTGACGGATCTTCGCAATTCATCCACACCGCCGCATATAGTCAAATGGATCGCAAGCTACCTTGCCGGACGTCAATCCAGCACTGAGTTTAGAAATGGGAAATCTAAACTAAGAAGGATAAAACAAGGCGTACCACAAGGCGGGGTACTTTCCCCACCTTGTTCAACCTATACATGTCAGGGCTTCCACCCCACCCGAAGGAATCGACATTGTATCCTATGCTGACGACTGCACCATAATGACATCTGTCAACGACATTCCCGACATGTGCGATCTCATCAACGGTTACTTGGAAGAGCTTCAACAACAAGAACCTAATGCTATCAGCGCCCAAATCTTAGGCCACCCTCTTTACCAGATACAACAAAGAATTCAACCAACGGCTTAACATCAGAGTAAATGACACTGAAGTTCCCACTATCCGTCACCCCAAAATTCTTGGCGTCACAATTGATAATCACGGCCTATTCAACACACATGCCGACAACATTAGTGACAAAATGAAGGGCAGAAACAAGATCTTGAAATCCCTTGCTGGCAGCAAATGGGGCACTGATAAGGAGACTTTACTCACCACCTACAAAGCCGTCAGTCGTTCTGTGGTAAATTATGCAGCACCGATATGGACAAATACCCTATGCAAAACCAACTGGAAACGGATTCAAACATGCCAAAATGCAGCCATGCGCACCATTACTGGTTGCGTTCGCATGTCATCTCAAGACCACCTGCACCAAGAAACCAAGCTGCTAGACCTCAAGGCACACAATGATCTCCTGGCTAAGCAATATCTTGTTGGTTGTCATCGAAGCCTACACCCAAATCATGACCTCATGGACAAAACCCCATACCACCACGTCATGTAAGACGTTCGTTAAGGGACATGGAAAGGGAAGTCCAAAGGTTTAAACGAGTTCCTCTCGACAACTCCAACATATACAAGGCGGCCCTAAATCAACTGCACACCAGCGAGGTAACCAAAGCCACAAATAGGCTATCCGTAAACCGCGTCCTTCGCGCTCGACCACCCGACGTCTCAGCCGACGATCAACAACTACCGAGAGCCACACGTACCACCTTGGCTTAGCTTCGTTCTGGATTTTGCTCCAGACTAAATTCGTTTTGGTCACGCATTGACAACAGCATTGGAAATATTTGTCCAGCATGTGGAGCCAGCCCACACGACGTGGATCATATATTTGACTGCACTGCCGCACCTACGCATCTAACACCTATCGCACTATGGGAGAACCCCATCGAAGTTGCGATCTTCTTAGGTCTTGACCTTGAGGAGAGGATGCCTACGATTTATGAATGATGATACAAGTTTCCCCCCCCCCCTCTCTTGCGCCGCTACAACAACAACAACAACCTTATTTTCAAATAGATGACGAAACATGCAATTTTTTGTTTCATTTATATGCGATATGCATATGCATGATTACCGGAAGATGAGATCTAAAGTTTTTGTTTAGGTCCGATGAGTGCCACGAATAAATATTGAATTCCCGAAGAAATTCATACGAAATGAGAAATGGGAGCATAAACACTGACCGCGTAACGGCGTTTTGTGAGAAATGTTATGTCCAAATGCATTATTTTTTTTAAGTCGTTTTCCGTAATTTCCATGAAACTTCAATTCGCAAAATCTTTGCATGGATAAATTTCTTCGGTTGGTTCCGATTGCATTGGTTCAAGTTCAACTAGTATTGGAGGGCAAACTACGAACAAGGTGGTTTGGATTTCAGCAAGATGAGGGATCGAACGACATAACACATTGCCAGAGCTCAATCCATCAGAAAGGCTAATATTGGCATTTGGCTAGGTTCCGCCGATTTAACTAGCTCTGACCCTATTCTCTATAAAAACAGTCAAGATGGTGCATTTATAAAAATAAGCCATATACGTTGAAAACCCTGCAGAAATCCGGCTAATTTAAGTTTTGCGGCTGCCCATTTTTTTATGAAAACAGCAGGCAGGAGGTTAGTAATGAAAGTCAGCACAATTTGTTGACTTAACATTTTTGAGGGTAGTGTTTTCTAAAATCTGTTGAGTGTTTTAGGGAATTTTACGCATTAATTTACGATTTTTTACATCAAGTTTTAAATTTGAAATTCCAAACAAACTCTATAAGGTCTTGCTGAATTGTGGTGAATTGCGTTTAAGACTATGAATGATAGCTGAACGTTAGTTTGAATCCCATTGTGAGCAAGAATTTTTGTGTTGTCTCTACATCAGCTGGTTCCATTATGTAAATCGTTTCGGAGCCACGACCATGAGGGACCATTCACTCGATTTATGACAAAAAAATTCTTTGAATCGATTCTACAACCAAGACGTCCATCGATAGTATCATACCATCAATCTGCCTGGTACAGTACCTAAGGGGCGGCAATTTGTTATCTTACCCGGGACCACGTAAATGCTAGAGCGGCCGCTGTCTAGATTACTTCAGTAGGGCTTGCCTGTGCAAAACTCCAATGTGAAAAAGTAATGGTGCTACAATTTAAAAAAAGAGCGCAATAAATGTAAACTACAAATTCACGAAGTGAACGTAAAGCCCTGTGCTGTAGTGTTACTATTCTGTCGATACGATTCTATAATATAGGTACAATTGAAATTTGAGGAAGTGCTAAACTTTCTATTACTGTTCTGAAAATGGTTTTACTTTTTTATGAAACACTACACACGTTTGCTTTGTTTTACGTACCACGTGATCCACCAGCGAATCTGGATACTAATCGCACTACAGCTTAAATTTAGATCACGATATGTACCGGATGAAGTTGGCGGAAACCGTTTCCAATCCATAGTGCTCTCCTGAATATTAACGAAAATTTTATTTAAATCTAGTGAGTATCATGCTACAAATCTTTCCCTGAAACGTCTATTTTATATCACTTATACCGAAAATTACTAGTCGTTTCTACTGCAACCGGGTCTACGAACCAGAACGACCCATACTTTCGGCATGGCCAAGAATCGCAATGACCCCCTTCGACGCAAGAAGGGGAAGGAAACTATGTGTCGTACATTCTTACCGTTTCTTCGCTGGGGGAGCAGTCTTGGCCGGCCCACTACTACTAAGTGCCGGCATCGAATCGAATCCAGGTCCATAGATTTGCTCAGTCTGCGGTAATAGGATTTTGACCAATGTTCAAACGTCGGTCGAATGTACATGCTGCGGAGAATGGTTTCATCTAAAGAACTGCTCGGGACACTATAATCAACGGGGACCAACCTACACGGCGAGTCGATGTAGAAATAGAGGGCGAGGCTCTTCATCCAACCCTCAACAGCCACCTAACCAAGGTTCCCAGCAATCATCACCTTCCACCCCTGCAAACGGTGAACGCCCAATTCAACCAAGACCAAATTTGACCCCAGCAGCTGTTCGATGCGAACTACACCAACACTAAAATCGTCCAACTAAACTGCAACAAACTCCAAAATAAAATCGTCGAACTTACTGATTCATATCCAGATTGCAGCTGTTCAGGAGACCAAACTCAACTCCAACCATTTGCTCAGCTCACGCGGGACCTATAACGGCCGTGTTTTTTCAACAGCTAACCTACACTATACGGGGTAATTTTCATACAAATGCTAACCCGTAGCCTTATTCAGGTTAGCCATTCAAACCCGACATTTGCAACATTTTAAATTTAACCTGGTCAACATAGGGGGCAGGTTAGCTGACCCAGACGAACAAAAAAAAAACCATCGAGGGTATGATCCAGGTTAAATTTCAAATTGTAACGTAGGCATTGCAATTTATATCAAAATATTGCTCATTTATATTAAAGCCCCGTTTTCACTTTACAAACGCAAAAGTTTAAATGCAATTTTTTCAATGAAAACATATTTTTATTTTTCAGAATAAGAATTTGGCAAACGACATTTAAAAACAAAAACTATATTTTTTGCACACAACATGTAACCTATACCTTAGAAACTTTTCAATTTAAAATGTAATTTTAGCTAGTCATTGGAAAACGTGACACGCTCTGTGGCTCACTTGGTTGACCGCTAGATTACTACGATGCTAGTAATCTAGCGGTCCGGAGATCGAATCTCGGCGTAGTCCCGGAAATATATAGTGCTTGCAACATTATATACACTCCTCTATATGCAATGTAACGTTGACTCGAAGTAGCCTATAAACGGCTGAGTGAGCGCACCATGCCCCACAAGGGGTTACGGTACGGAGAAGAAGATTGGAAAACGTACTAGAAATGATTAGGATTGCATACATTTAGGAGAATTTTTGAATCTGAATAGCATGCTATTCGGGTTTGAATTACTAACCTGGATAAGGTTACGGGTTAGCATTTGTATGAAAATTACCCCGTATAGTGTAGGTTAGCTGTTGAAAAAAACACGGCCCTGGATGCTACCCTCGATAGTTATAGTTTTTTTGCGCGTTTGGGTCAGCAAACCTACACGCTATTTTGAAAAAACACGGCCAACGCCATCAGACGCGACCGAGAAAGCAATGCTCGAGGGGGTTTGGCCTTCCTCATTCTCAACAATCTACCGTACACTATCGTTGACATCACTTCCGCCGATAACACCATGCAACTACAAGCGATAATAGTCAAATCGGGAAATATTTACTTTGAAATCTACAACGGCCGTGTTTTTTCACATCGGGTGCAGGTGATTTCAACGCCCACCATGATCTTTGGCACTCCAACCTCCACAACGACACCAGAGGTAACATCATCGCCGATCAGCTGGACGCATCAGATTTCTGTCCAATAAACGACGATAAACCGACTCGCATCGCTGGGTCTTGCACTAGCTCACCAGATATTTCCATCGCTAGCCCTGGACTTATCAATGACATCACATGGGAGCCAATCCTCACTTATGTCCTCCGATCACCTACCAATTGTATTAACGCTGGATATGCTTTTGCTAGTCTTACCCCTATATCATCCAACTAAATACATTTTGATTTATGACGATACTTATAACTGTTTTTACGCCATAAACTTTGTATGGTGCCTAAAGCGGACTTTGGGGTAGTTTTTGAGGGTTATAGGGGCGCAAAACATTTTGTAAGAATGCAGATATGTTAGGTAACCTCTGGAGCATACAAATGCATACAATCTATTTCATTGCGATGCCTAAAAATTGTGTTTTAAGGCTTCATACGCTCTTTGGGGCTTGAAAAACACTCAGGGGTTGTTTTTAAGGGAAGGAAGGTTGCGGTAAATTGCTTTTGCCATTGAATCACGGCAAATTCGCGACATTTAATGCACTATAGTCATCATCGAAATTTAAAAGTGGTAGTGCTAACTTGACAGACATACATTTATTATATTGTTGGGTGTCTAGGATAAGGATCTTTATGACAGGGAAAGGTGGGCAATTGGAACTTCCGGCAGCTTTGAATTGCCCAGCATGGACTCTATCTATCTGTCCTTGGGGCCTTTATATCCAGCCCCACCCCTGCCCTGGAGGTTCTGCTTAATCTCTCGTTTCTGTGAGGCGTGTGATCTATGTGATGGAATGTTTTGGCATTGCGTTTCCTGTAGAGGAGGATATTGCATACATCCATAGGCCGGTTAAATCCTTATCGAAAGAAGTTGGTTAGATGCGTTCATAACATTTAGTTAGGTCAATGGCACAAGAGAGCAGCGCGGTCGCAGTGCCCATGGCATCCAAGAGCCAAAGCTTCATTCTAATCTAATGTTATGAGCTTTTCTATTTTTTTTACTAGAGAATAATTAGAATTAAATATTGTTTTTTTTCCAATTTTTTCAGTTAATTTCCTTTTTGGAACTTTTTGGAATTTTCATATTTTTATTTTTTTAATAAGGCGATTACAATAGGCGGGACATGTCAAAGTATGAACGACAATCGCATGCCCATATTGATAATGAACGCGCAACGAGTGGACTCACCCTGATTGCGTGGACGACCGAGAGCTCGATGAAAGCAATTAATAGGTGAGAATCCCCACCAAATAAACATTTCGTGACGTCGGGCTATCATTTGCTTCCAAAAACGTCCCTGCTTGCAGCATAAAATGAAACATTGGTTTGGTTCCCAAACAAATCTGCCGCTCTCTTTGTCCATGAACCCTTAATTTACTCCATTAGACATTATGAAGCCAATGAAAACATTTTAGCTAAAATGTATGCACACTCATATTTCATCCTACATTTACTTTTCCACAATCTAAAACTTTTTATTCGGAGCAATATCCTTGAACGACACACTTCATTCCAGGAGTTTTACCATCTCGTGTTGCTGAGTGAAGCAAAAAATACACTCTACACATACTTTGTTGCTCGTGTATCCGAACCTAACCTAAGTCTATACAATGTATGGAAAAAGAGCACGTTTGTAACGCTCGGAAAAATAATATACAACTCAGCTTCGGTGAAATGAATGTAACAAGGATATTTTGACGTACAATATAATTCACATGTAATTTTTCATAAACCAGAAAAAAGCATTTTTTGGGAAACGAAACGAAATGGTTCGAATTAGAGAGCAACTCGTTACCCATTGCTAAGTTGTGTGGGTGTAACAATTTAGGTCCTTTTGGAACAATGGTGATATGATATGATTCTGGTAAGGATTTACCTTTAGGGTTCATTATGTAGAATTAGGACAATTGTGTATTTTTTTGCTTCCTGGATGTTGTTTTAATTTGTTGAATTTAGGAGGAATACTTTAATTTATAAAACTTTTGATTGATTTTTTTAATGTTAACTGAATATATGTATGAAGAATGTTAACTATGCATACAACACTATGCGAATTAACAACTGTTTCGATTTTACAAATACGTACACTTAAATCTAGTTAGATAGTGATCCAATCAAAATTTGTTATATCATACTGACAACACATTGCGCAATTAAGACTTTTCTAAAAAAAAAATTTTGGACATGGCATGGCCCCATAGTACGATTCCATTTGCTTTGACCAATTTTGTTGCTTTGATAAAGACACATTAATTCAAGGTTTTGTGAAATTAGTGTAAAAAAATGTTTCTTGGAAGAACCAAAATGGGGGTTTGGTTTGTACGACAGCCTCATGACCCAATGGTCCGATTTGATCCATTCTTACATATATTCTAGGTAATCAATAGAAACACATTTGTGTGAAATTTGCTTGAAATTCGTGCAAAAAATATAAAAGTTTTTCTTAGAAGAACCTAATTTGGGGAGTTAGGTTAGGTTGGGGAGTTAGGTTAGGTTGTATGGCAGCCCTATAACCGCATTGTCGGATTTGATCCATTCTTGGATATGTTTTGTAACAGCAATTGAAACACATTTATGTCAAATTTGGTTGTAATGGGTGCACAAATAAAAAAGTTTTTCTTAGAATAACCTAATTTGGGCGATTGGGTTTGTATGGCAGCCCCATGACCCCATTGTCCGATTTTACCGATTCAAACATACAAATACTGCAGCAACAAGAAGCATTTGTGAAAATGTCAGCTTCATATCTTTTAAATTGGCCGCGTAAAACGCGTCGCAACGGACGGACAGACGCCTTAGTGCGTCGTTCCATAGGCCAAAATAAAAAAATTGACTATTTTTCCCCGGAATCAAAATTAGTGAATATCAAAGAGAACATCTTGGAGTATCCGAATATGTTAGAAAATTTTTTTTATTGTTTCGTTTTTTTTAGTAATTTTATGGACTAAAGTTGAAAAATATAAAAAATTCAAACAAATTGGTTGTACTTTAACTTCGATTTCCGATCTTTTCGTAAGTTTTTGGCAACCATAATGATATTTTTTAAAATAAGTATCCACTAAAGCTCTTCAGATAATTTTTTTTCGAAAAATCTTATACAGTGGAGACTCGATAAGTCGAAGCCCAAGGGAACCAAACTTTCTTTCGAGTTATCGAAATTTCGACGTAAAGAGATTTCGAGATATCGAGTTTATTTGTAAGAAAATTCGAGTTATAGAGTTTTTTTTCTTTTTGTGTACTTTTATATTTTGGTATTTTTCCGACATTAGATATACCCTTATAAAATAGTACATGCATTTTTTCCTCTCTTTTCCGATAGATGACAAAATGTTTTTTTTTTTTCTTTAAAATCGTAGAAAGCGTACTAACCCGAATTTTGAATTCGGCTGCTTTACCCTCTTTTTCGACCTGCTGCATCAACCGCTTTTATAAGTTCTTTCTTCTGCTGAATAGTTAGGGTTTGTAGCGTTCTTTTTGACGCAGATATGTTTAATTGGCTGAATTCCTCAAACTGCACGAAACGATTATTCTTTTGACAGTAACAACCTTACGATAAACGCTATATTCAAATGCAAACTGAAACATTTTATCGCAGAAAAGTACCGTTATTCTCGTTTCCGGAATATGCAGCAATGAAATTCTAATTTTAAACAGAAAAATCGCCATTGGAGGAATAAAAAAAATCGACTTATAGAGTTTCGCATAGCAAAGCTTTGACTCAGAGTCTCACCCGTTTACCGATAAGAAATTTTAATTTATCCTGGAGAGTATCTGAAATTTTGACTTATAGAGTCTCTAATATCAGCACTTCGACTTATAGAGTTTCAGAAGCAGTGAAATCAAAAATTTCTCTTCGAGTAATAGAGTTTATGGTTTGAGTTATCGAGTTGGTTTTTCATTGTTTTTTGCTCAAATGTGCTGGGGAAGTAGATTTTCTTCGACTTAAAGCGTTTTTCGAGTTAAGGAGTTTCGAGCTATCGAGTTTCCACTGTAATTGAAAAAAAATGTAAAAAAATCATTAAAATATGAAAAAAAAAATTTTAAATTGAGATTTAAAAAAAAAACTTAACAAAACGTTTTGGGTCGTTGATATTTTCTGAAAGATACAAGTGTCTACTTTAATTTAAACTAGTATTGGTTTGCCTTTTTTAGCCTTTTTTTACGCAATTGGCATTTTTACTGAACTAGTTCCTTGGAAAATGACAACTGGGCTATTTCTAAAGTCATTAAAAGTGATATTTTAACATAATATTAAGCTTTTAAAAAATTTTACGATAGAGGGGATAATAAAATTCAAGCACGAACAAAAAAAATATTATAAATAGTTTTAATTAATTTTTATTATTAAAAAATCGATTAATTCAAAAATACATAAAAAATATAAATATAAATACATAATGCATATGGTTTTTAATGGATTTTGATTTCTGAAGTCCAGTTTAAACCATATCATGAAAAAAATATTTGTAATAATATAATAGTAAATTGTTATTAATTGAAAAAATCAATAAAAATCTATAAAATACGAAAAAACTTTCAAAGTGAGATTTAAAAAGTACGCATCGAAAGATTTAGAGTAGCTACAATTATTTTTGCTTTTTTAATGTATTTTTAAATTGTAATTTGTAATTTGTATTTTTATTCAGCCAAATTTATTAAAAATTTTCGATAATCTTAAGGGTGCTGGCGAGTGGTCAAAGCTTCAATAAAGAAAAAATTTGGGACCATCTAAATCACACCAAAGGGTTGTATTTAGAATTAAGCCCGTGGTACTACATGCCCAATACTTTGCACAAGGTTCTAGTGCACGGACTTGAGGTAATTGATTCCTTCCATTTGGCCAATTGGAAATTTATCTGAGGATGCCTTGGAGGCACAGCATAAGCAAGTTAGAAGCAATCAATTGTCTCACACTTGTAAGTTTTCCAGAATGAGTTCCATTAAGGATTTAATGCGAATGCTCATCTTAAACTCGGACCCTTTCCTAGCGTCCCTGCGGAGTCCAAAAATTAATTAAATTAAGTTTATTCTTTGCTATAGATAATAGCCAAGTTTCAAGAAAATTAGTTATCCGGTTACCAAGTTACGATTTTTTGTATTATAGCTAGAGGTACGGAAATTTCGTTTTTACGAAATAGATGCGAATTTCGGCGAAAATTGCGCGTTTATGCGAATAAATGCGAAATGTTCTAATTTTGACTTTTTGTCCAAAAAAGTCAATTATTGGGGATAATTTTTCATCTCAGATTGATTTTCAGAAGTTTTAGTTTTGAATAAATTGGTAAATGCAGAGAGTTCGCTGAATCACGAGCACGATGGCTTGCCGAACACCGAGCAAGCACTTTAGTTGGAGGTTTGGTAAATAAACTTCGTTTTATGCAAAACGATTCTTTTTTCGGGAGAGTTTTTTTCGTGGAGCGGCGGATTGATTTTCAGAAGTTTTAGTTTTAAAGAAATTGGTAAATGCAGAGAGTTCGCTGAATCACGAGCACGATGGCTTGCCGAACACCGAGCAAGCACTTTAGTTGGAGGTTTGGTAAATAAACTTCGTTTTCTGCAAAACGATTCTTTTTTCGGGAGAGTTTTTCTCGTGAAGCGGCGGGCCCCAAAATTGAAATTAACTTTACATAAAAAAGATAAAAGCATAACGATATTGGCGGCATATACGCCTCAGCAGTTTCTCTTTTTACCGTTACCGTAACTCCTTGAGGAGTGGTCTTGTCGACAACACCTAGATAGTTGTCTGAATTCGGAGTATGAGGCAGCTGGCAGACACATTTCATACTGAATAATAAACACGCGACGTTTTCTTTGCAACGCGTGTTTCGAACAGTCGTTTAACTGTGAATCTACAGAATTTCTAGAGTTATAGAAAAATATAATAACAACAAGAAAATTTACATGCGAATTTCAGCGAAATTTCCAATATCCAAAATTAGTTTATGCGAAATCCCTGTTTTTTATATGCGAAATTTCCGTAGGTCTAATTATAGCCTCTCTTTATACCATTTATCTTCCTCACATTTTTGTCAATATCTCGAAAATCCATCATTTATTCATCTTGAATTTTATAAAGAATTGAGAACCTAACTAGCTAAACACATCCACCAAATTTCACAAAAATCGGTAAACGCGTTCGTAAGATATTGATTTTTGGCCACCCTCTCCATACATTCGACGCACTATATGTAGACCAGTGGCGGTTCTTCCATGGAAGCAAAGGAAGCACTGCTTCCCTTGATATTTTCGCTAAATCATCGAATGCAATAATTCATATAGTTACCAACAATATCAATTATCAATAAATTCATAATTTCAATTTTCATTATTCACAAATTTCTATTATTCCATAAACAACCAATTTCCTGTACAATTTTCACTTACAACCGTCCGTCAACGATGTACGCGGCAAGAAATTCAGCTTCACTCGTTTAATGCGATGCGTTTACATTGCAAGTGAGTGCTTGCGTTTCTATCCGTTAGGTGGACTATAGTGACGTACATATAGGGAGACGCTATACAACCGACAGCGTCTTCGGCCAAATCCGGTGGTACACATTTGTATGGAAACTCTGGGGTTGGATTCTAGTGTGTACTTGGCTGATGTATGCACTCGTAAGCAGTCAAGTACGCTGGCCCGGTCGCAGCGTATCCGTCAGTCGATACAATATTGTTCTGACTATGCATTCGGATTTGTTTGCGTCGGCATACGGTTTCACTGGGAAGTGTAATGTAATGTCGGACGCAGACGTTTAAAGATACATGTGAGAAATTGAGTCGTACTTAGTGTTTTTTAAATAAGCATTTGATATTTTTTATTGGCACATTTATGTATGTTTTTTAAGTTCTGTCTATATTTTACCAGTAGGTATAATATACAGGGTGGCGGACAAAAAGTATATTATTAATTCGAAAAGGTAAACAATTTTTTGATTGTGTGAAATTGTCCATTTTTATTTTTTTATTCAGATATTGAACTTAGGAATTTTTTATTTGAAATACACCAATGTAAAGCGAAGAAAATTAGTGTTGTTTTTTTTTGTAAAAAGAAGACCATAATTGGCAATTTTATAGAACTCGTAGTTTTGGTTCTGCGTACAATGGTGACCAAATTTAGACAGTATTGAAAGATCTAGATCTCCAGCGATTAATATCAATACATTTTTATTTAAATTGCACGTGCATTTGAAGTTACTGGAGCATTGTCTCCCTCACACCTCCGCCGTGTTCACAGAAAAATGACTCTCTTTTGGCTGGCTGTACAATGGCGTACTCTTAGATATTAAAAACTCCCAAGTATAATGTCTAAATAAAATATTTATAAATATGTATATACGAATAAATAAAAAATAATTAATCATATAATACAAATGCATTTAACTCTAGGGTATTTATTTGAAAAATATGTTTTTCTGACGCATTTTATCTATGACCCATTTGCTGCTTCCCTTTCTCTGGAACGCACGCACCGCCACTGATGTAGACGGACTACGGACAGACAGACAGACAGCAGAATCCACTTATATTCTTCTTCCCTTTCACTCTATGAGCGAAGGGTATAAAAAAACTAAATTTAAAACTACGAAAGAGAATAAATACGCTGTAATTCTTTCAATTAAGCAACGTTTTGCCTTTACTTTAAAGAGACTTTTGTATCTAAAAGCGGCCCCAGACCGACCGGAGTGTGGTGTGTGGCAAACACCGCACAAAAGATTGATACGAAAAATCGTGTAGCAGCAGCGCAGCAGTGTGGTTGGGCGACTCCAAGGTATAATTCGTGGAACCGGTATTTTGTGCGGTGTGTGCCACACTCCGGTCGGTCTGGGCCGCCTTAAAGATAAAATTTCATATTCCTAACGAACTTCGGTCGGAAGTAACTCAGTTCATTTGTAGTGAATTTCAATGTAACGACCCACATTTCCGGTTTAACGTTTCACTAGCACTTCTTGGAACTTTTCTCGCAGACTATTGCAGTTTTATGTAGCTAAACTTCCAAGGACTCTCCGCGTAAACAAGCAGCAGCTCTATGGAAATTTTAATGTTCACTTTTTGCACTCGAATTGTGCAATTTAATTGGGTTGAAAACTGAGACGACCCAACCATAATATGAATGCACGCAGTATGAGAATATATTCAAAATATGTACCACTAATAATAAATAAATTCGTGTTTATTAACTTACACTCATCTCCTTAAATCTTGTTGAACGTAAATTTATCCATTCCGAAATTGATTTTTAATCCAATTTTATCTATCAGACGAACGGAAAATTCACTTGAGTTGTATATGTATATCGGTGGGCGGTATCCTTCAACTAACTTGCAAATAGAGATATAACCGATGGCAGACAGCAGAATCCACTTATATTCTTCGAGTATATTTTCTACTACCCTCTTCGGTTGAAAAGGTAAGAAGAACTTCAGGACGACAACGACGACGACAGTTTTCTTCCACTTGTTTGCTTGTTTATTTTCTTTATGCTCGCCCAGTTCGTCCCGGGTTTTGCTGTTCTTGTTCTCTGTTCATTACTTACTACTTTATAAGGCCATTTGGCAACAAGATGCTCAATTTGCCTTTGGCTTATAGTATACCAACCAACCATACCACACTTTCTTTTACTGTCTCAGAAAAATCTTTCAGGCTTGTTGTGTAAGTTGTGTAATTAGTTTAGACTGTTTTAAGCAGTTTGAAATAGAATTAATTTTACCAATAGACTTATTACGTAGAGAAGAAGAAGTGAACGAAAAACGAGACCGAGGCTAATTTCGGGCGCGGCCGAAATTTGAATACCCTTCACTCTCCTCGGGCTAAATGTTTTTTGGGGCAAACCTATGACTTGTATAGAATCCTTCCCCATTCTTTTCCTTCTGTTTTCGCATAATATTTGATATTGACAAATTCTGTGGCGTCGATAATCAATATTTGTGTAAAGTTTGGTTGGAATAAGTGGTAAAATAAAAAAAATATCTCAGAAAACTTTATTGGGGGGATGCGGGAGCATGGCCCCATAGTACGAATCCATTTGTTTTACTTTTTTTTTGTTTTGATAAAGACGCATTGAGGTTTTTTTAAAATTGGTGTAGAAAAAATGTTTCTTAGAAGATCCAAAATGGGGAGGTTGGGCTTGTATGGTAGCCCCATGACTCCATAGTCCGATTATTTATGGCATCAATTGAAGTGCACTTTCACGAGTTTTGGTTGAAAGTGGTGCACAAATAAAAAAGTTGTTCGTAGAAGAACTCAATTTAGGGGGTTGGCTTTGTATGATAGCCCCATGACCCCATGGTCCGATTCCATTCATTTTTACACATGTTTTGTGGCATCAAATGAAATGCACTTTTATGAGGTTTGATTGAAATTGGTGGACAAATAAAAAAGTTTTTCTTAGAAAAACTCAATTTGGGGGCTGGGTTTGTATGACAGCCCCATGACCCCACAGTCTGATTCCATTTATTCTTACATATATTTTGTGGCATCAATAGAAACACATTTGTGTGAAATTTGGTTCAAATTGGTGCACAAATGAAAAAGTTTTTCTTAGAAGAACCTAATTTGGGGGTTAGGTTTGTATGGCAGCCCCATGACACCATGGTCCGATTTGATCCATTCTTACATATGTTTTGTGTTATCAATAGAAACACATTTGTGAGAAATTTCGTTGAAATTAGTAAACACATGAAAAAGTTTTTCTTAGAAAAACCAAATTGGGGGGGTGAGGTTTGTATGGCAGCCCCATGACCCCACGGTCCGATTTTAGCGATTCAAACATACAAACTGCCTGCAATAAAAAGAAACATGTGTGCAAAATTTCAGCTCGATAGCTTTTAAACTGGCCGAGTAAAACGCGTAGCAACAGACGGACAGACGGACAGACGGACAGACGGACAGACAGACAGACGGACATCGCCCAATCGACTCAGCTCGTCATGCTGATCATATATATACATATTTTATATGGTCGGAGATGCTTCCTTCAATGCGTTACAAACTTCATGACAAAGTTAATATACCCTTTACTCTACGAGTGAAGGGTATAAAAAAAGAAGTGGACATTATGGTGAATTAATAAGGAATGAATGTTAATTAAGGTGAAAATATGTCCTTAGGAGATTTTTTTTTACGAAACATTCCGAAATGCGGAAAGTGTATGTATAACGGGCATAATACTATATTGAACACTCATACGGGTCTTGTCACAGAAGTGGAACTTGTTTGTTATTATACTTTCCCGGAAAGTGTACCGTTATTAGATATTTTCCAGAAAATATTTTCGTTTCTTTACGTGCCTTTAGCATTTAGCTTACATCAAGCGTAGTCTTCTTTGGGACGCGGACTTTAGGTATTTTGTTTGACGCTAATTCTTACAGAGGACTTTATCGTTGATTGTACCGTTATAAAAATATTTAAAAATAATTCTTCCCGGAATGACTATAATTACAATTTTTAGCGGTTTAGTTTAGTCGCTCCCATCCGGAACTAGTATCGATGTGGACTTTTGTTGGAAGCCATCGAAGGTAAAAAAAATGCATATGTGACCGGGAAAGTTAAAAAGGGGCTATCGTGTAAAAATTTCGATTTTCACTTTTTTAGTGATTTCCCCAGAAAACAATGTGCTCTTTCCAATGGTGAAAACCGCAGTTGCCAAAACTTCAAATATGAGCCCGAAAATCGATCTTGAAGTTCGCCATCAAATCATCAAAATCCATTGTGAAATTGCAATTTTGTGTATCTATGAATATCTTTTCAACCGATAAAGCAAATTTACCCAAATTTTCAGGACATCTCACTCACTAAGTTAGAAGTAAAAATAAATTCCGCAAATCATATAAGTCTGCATGAGTTGAGGTAGGGAGCGGTATGAAAACAAAAAATGTAGTATCGAATGCAAAATTTTGAGTAAATTTAAAAATCTTAAATTTACTAAAAATTTCGAAATTTTATGAGATGCTGGCATTATTGTATATAATGTAAGTAATGATATAACCTCAATATTTTACCGTTATCATTTATTATCAAATTATAGAAAGTATATTTTTCTACAGAATTTAAAAAAATGAAATTCATTTAGAATTTTCCATAGAAAAAATCATGAAAGGCAATTTTGTTGTTTTATAAGCTTTTGGGTGCTAGATATCAAGCTCAGGGGCGAACCCAAGGGGGGGATTTGGGGGATGAAACACCCCCCGAAATTTTATAATTGTAGGTATAAATAAAATTCACACAACATATCTTTAATGATAAATCAAATACCTAAGTGATGATTTTCACTATGCCCGACGTCAGACTATCGTTTTAGAGAGCCCGTAACCCTTCCAATCGATCGAAGCAATTTTTTGATTGCCCGGCAAATTGGAAGGTGTTTGTGCCGATCTAATCCATTTTTTTGAATGGACGTGTGGAACATATCGCCATGCAATTTTTCATACAATCTGTCATGATAATCATGTGTTTTCAGTTGCTGGTTTATTGACATAAACCAGTGGTCATTCTTCATGTTGTGGTTGTGGCCGTCGTTGGCTATGTCCACATATGCGCGCTTCATCCGTCTTCAAGCTCCACTTTGAACATTGAACTGATTGCGTCAAGTAATCAGAAGAGATGAATGCTTCATTCTATCCACATCTGTTCATTATTTATCGTTAGATGTGTGTCTCGACTTTGTTCAGGACAGATTAATGATCAATTCTTTCGTTAATAGTATGAATAGATGGTGAGTTGTTGACATATTCAACATTTGCAATCGCGTTCAAGAATGAATACCTTTCTTAAATAGCGTAGACATCCCAAGTTTCAATTGTCAAAATGACGAAGACGAACGAAAATTGAGTGTCTAGACAGGCCCACCATCGAAAGTAGCAATGGATCTTCCATCGCCACAAAATATAAAATTTTCGCTATGTTGTGTTGTCTCGTGTGGACCGCGAGATTTTCATTTCAGATTGCACGATAAATTGCATAGTGTATGTGCTGTACGGGCGATTGGTCAATCGATCGGACAGTATATGGGCACTCTTAAGCCTAAAGTTTAAGACCATTTAAAGCGTTGGATTTCATGAGCCACTTTGCAAATCACCCCCCGAAATAAATTCCTGGGTTCGCCCCTGATCAAGCTAGTTCAACTATTAATTTTTATTTGAAAAAGGACACAAAAATATCGTTACCGCGGAACGGTCATGTGCGATATCATATCAAAGGAGACGTCGAGGACATTCGAATCCGTTAATACATCTCATTCTTATGCGTATAAAAGATTAATTTCAGAGTCACTCATAATAACCATGTTTGTATTTGCAAAGCCATAATTTGACAAAAATACTAGTTGCTTAACTTCTTAGAATGTAAAGTAACTAAGGGCGGAATTCATAGTCGTTACTTAAGGAATAAGGATTCCCTTAAGGAATAAGTATAAGAGAATGCAAAACGTCACTTATAAAGGCATTGCCGCATTCAACTTCAACAACAGAAGGATATGAAAAATTTTAATTTGGCTAAAGTGGAAGCTAGAAAATAGGAGTTTTTAAAAAAAGTCGTGCTTTTTGACAAGAATCACAAGAAAGGCAATTACTGCTTAACGGTAAAAGCTAGAGAAATAATTTTTGCGACATTTTTCCAAAAACATCCTGTAGAATTTACCATTTATGTATAGCTAACCAGTTGCGGGACACCCTGTACATTGCGTACTCGATAATCCGAAGCCTCGAAACCTCGAATTTCCAGTAATCCGGATCACCTCAAAGATTGCATTGTACACACATTGTAGTCCGAATTTCAAGAGGTTCTCTAATCCGAATCTGACTTTTTTCTCAAAATAACAGTGATATTATTGTCCAAAATGAAAACAACATTTTTCTTTGTTCTTGGAAACAACAAAATCTAGAATAACAGAGTGAAATTCTTTGAAAATAGAAAACAGATTCTACGAACAATTTGATAATTCGTCCATTTCCTCGAAATTTAGAGCAAATTAGTCCGAATTCCTCTGTAGTCCGGATCGACCCCAGTTTTCATTAGTCCGGATTATGGAGTACGCACTGTATTTTATTTAAAAAAATATATAAAAATTATCTAGTAGTATCAAAATTGAATTTTATTTCTTAAGTATTGATGACTTTAAATCGGAAAATTAATAAGGATTCCCTTAAGGGTTCCCTTAAGTAAAAGTGGGGACTATGAATTCCGCCCTAAGACTTCTATAATACATTTTGCGCTTTGAAAAATGATTTTCGATTTTCGAATGCCAGTCATGGTGGCAATGTCGGTAAAAACGGTCACACAATGATTTTATACATATTTATCTGTCTAAGAAAATTGAGCCAAAATATGGCCATCGATCGGAAAAAATCTAACATCGCTGATTTTTTTGCAGATTGGTTGCTGATGGTCCCCAGATTATGGGAAAAAAAAGTCCCAACCGATTGGAGGTCAGAAACCTTAAAAAAATAGGGGAACGGGTTTTTTTTTGTTTTTTTTTTTGCGATTATTTTAAAAACGACAAAAGATACAGAAAAATGGTATGAGAAAAAAAATACATACAATTATCTTTGCAACAATATACATAACACATTAGGATTTTATTGAATATTTCGGCGTTAGACTTAAACATAAATTAAAATATTTTCATTTTAGATCTTTTTTAAAAGCTTTTGAAAGAATGCTAATTCACCCGTAAAATTGTGTACAAGCATTCACAATAAGTTCATTGGGGGAAACATTGAGTCGCTCTGGTCAAGGCCTCCAATATCCCCACATAGTAAAACGGCATGTCCACAAGTCCCCACAAAATTCGAGCAGAGTGCTAACTTTTGGTTTATTGCGATTGGAGCTCCTAGTCACCCGACCCACCAATGTTTCATTTTTTTAATAAAAACTTTCAACGTTGGTTCGTTGAAACATACCACCAGTTGCGTTTTCTTCATCATCCCGACTAGTTTTGAGTAACGAACTATATTGAAAAAAATACACCTATCCAGTTAATTTTCACTACCACTACCCTGCCCGGGATAAAGTTTAGGGTAATGAAATTTAGATGGCTAATGAAGAGGAAAAAATGCGGCAATTTCGTTTTCTAAGTTTGAGTACCTTTAAAAAATTAAATTCAAAACAAAACAGCGAATGTTCTTATTGAGGTATTTAGATTTTTCAGATATATCATTGTCTTCTGTGGCGAAATCAACCAAATCTCAAAAATAAGCCGACGAGAGTGAGGCAAAAATGTAGAACGGTTGTCAGTTGTTTGAGCAAAGTTACCGGGGAACTTTTTTTCTTTTGAGTCACGCATTAACCGCGATGGCAAAAAACGCGCTTATTGTCATAAGTTCTTTTCGACTTTGTGGATAATTTCCATATTTACTGGAAGTCCCATCATTTCCTTTGATAAAAAATGAAATAAAGCGGTACATTATACGATGCATTTTGAATTTAATTACATTTATTTAATTTTTTATCAAAGGAAATTATGGTCCCCGAACAAGTTGCAGCTAGCTGTTTCAATTATTTCAAATATTTGTATTGACATTGACACCTTTTTAGAAAGCTGACAATACGCGTATGTTTTTCCAGTGGTCTGCATGTCTGCATGTCATATAATTTTTTTAGTAATACTACATTAAAATATATCTTTAAAAAAATTTAAGAGAATTTTTTTCTATTTAAAATTAAAAATTTCGAATTGTGATGTGTTTTCGAAATTTTAAATGATTAAGAAATGTCTGCTATAGTGTTGAATAAAATCCAAAAATAAGTTTAAGCCCATTACCTTAGTAGTTTTTTTTTTAATTCTTACTTTAAATGCCAAATTCTAGGTTATTTCAAAAAAACCTAAAAATTCATATACAGTGACACGCAAAACTGTTCACGAAATTAAAGATTTTTGCATTTTTTGCCGCTGTGAAATTAGGAGAAAGAAACCAATGAAACTTTTAACTTAAATAAATATTTTATTGTATTCTGAGCAAACAAATCAAAGAATCATGAAAATTAAATTATAATATTTAATAAAAAAAAAATGGATATGTTTATTTACTTTTGTGAACACTTTTGCGGGTCGCAGGCAATTTCGATTTTAATACATCGTATAACCGCCTGTGGCCTTAATAATGGCCTCAATACGCTTAGACATGCTTTGGATGAGGTTATCCAACAGTTGAGCATCAATTTTCTCCCATTTGCATTGAGCTTTTTCCCAAAGCTCGTCCACAGTTTTCGAAATATACTTATTTGCGAGCAGCCGTTTTTAGTTTAACAGACCACAAATTTTCCATAGGATTTAGGTCGGATGACTGAGCGTGCCATCTTATTTTCCTAATATTATTATTTTCCAGCCATTATTTTGTTAAAATTTCTGGGAGAGGTTCAAAAGAAGTCGCCCGAAATTGCTATCCCCCGAATCCGACCGGTATTTTCGTCGGATAATTGTTACTGGTGCCGTTGAAAATGCTGCGGAAGGCAATCTAGAGATACGGAGCATATGGGGGATCCGTATTTCAAATGACACAGACCGTAGGTGTCTTAAAACCGGAGGGTTAAAAGCGAAAGCAAAAGGCTTCGAAGCCATTCTTACGAGAGTACCATAAGAAAGCCCGCTTGGCCTTTGCTAAGCAGCACCGAAATTGGGCTATTGCTCATTGGAAGTCTGCAACATGGTATAATGAGAATAAAATTAATCTTCTAGGCTCTGTTGGGAGGACTTGGACTTAGGTGGACCAAAAATTAGGGCTCCGCGAACACAATATCATCAAAAGTCTGAAATTCTGTGGAGGCTCTTTAATGGTTTGGAGTTGTTTTAAATGCAACAAGTGTGGAAAATTGCTTCTAGTAAAGGGAATAATGCATGCAATTGATTATATAGACATCCTGGAGGTCTCTATGATTCCGAGTATCGATGTTTTTGGTTGCGAAACTGAAGACGCAATCCTTACGAATGATAATGACCCCAAACATTTTTTTATTAAATATTATAATTTAATTTTCATGTTTCTTTGATTTGTTTGCTTAGAATAAATTAAAATATTTATTTAAGTTAAAAATTTCATTGATTTCTTTCTCCTAATTTCACAGTGGTAAAAAAAGCAAATATCTCTAATTTCGTGAACAGTTTTGCGTGTCACTGTACATATCTCAGTGACCATGAAAATCGGCCTAACATTTATGGCCTCATTTGGTTGCATTTTGACCCTATTATAACGTGTTGCAGGGAATAGGTCGACTTAACCAATAACCCTGTATAATATGCGAATAAAATATTATTGATTCGAACTAGAATATAGCGATATTTTGGTGTCCCCAAATGCCAAAAAATATTTAAACCCATTTCAATGACTTCTTCTAATCCGTCCCTATCGTTTGAAACCCATCTTGGCTATCCACAACCAATTTTCCAAAATGTCCTTTTCAGAAGAGAAGATCCTTTCCGAAGATTTAAAAAATGTACAATTAGTATTTCGGAGCACTTGTCTCACCAAGTCTTGTATTTTCATATCCATATTGCTCATATTGGACTTTTTTTGGAAAAAAGGACCTTTTGTCCTTACGGGTATTCCCTGGGATTAGTATGTACTTTTAGATATAAAGTGTCCTGCTGATAAATAACTACTTATGTTTTATTAAAATTAGCACCCGAAGAGAATGAAGGCAAGCAATTGAAAGAAATTGCATCGTTATCTTTACAGGATGATTTACTGTTATTCCAGTCACTGGCCAACATTGCAATCTCTGAAACACTTTTGTGGTCACCAATAGATCCTGCATATCAACAATCAAAAAATATAGCAAAGAATGTGCTGAAGATATGCTCGAACTTGTCGAAAAATTAATTTAAATTGATTTACATTTGGATTTACTGTTATAGTCTAAGAAAATTGGACCAAAATATGGCCATCGAACGGCAAAAATCCTACATCGGAATTTTTTTTTGATTATGGTTGGAGATGGTCCCGAGATGATGGCATAGAAAGTCCCAACCGATCGGGGGTCCGCAACCTTAAAAAAAAGGGGGAAAGGGAGGCCTTTTTTCAGTTTTGTGCGATTATTTCAAAAACGGTAAGAGATAGAGAAAAATGGTCTGAGGAAGAAAAAAACTACATAAAATTATCTTTGCAATGATATATAACACATTAGAGTTCAATTGAATATTTCGGCGTTAGAATAGAACATAAATTAGAATATTTTCATTTTAGACCTTTTTTAAAAGCTCCATAACTTTTGAAAGAATGTTAGTTCAGCCGTAAAATTTTGTACAAGTATTAACAGCAAGTTTAAGATAATTTTAACGTAAACGCTGAGTCGCTCCAGTCAAGAACCCCCATTATCCCCCCATTTAAATTTGTCAAAAAGGCATGTCCATAACTCCCCCCAAAATTGAAGCAGAGTGCTAAATTTAGGTTTTTTGCGATTGGTGGTCATAGTCACCCCACCCACCAAAAATCAGCTCATTCGGATAAAAACTAAGGGTATCTCCCATACAAAGTGACCCATCAGGAGTTTGTTCTACCGTTCTACGTACTACTAATTTTATAAACTGTAGAACAAAGTTGTCATGGGTCACTTTGTATGGGAGGTACCCTTAGTTTTTATCCGAATGAGCTGATTTTTGGTGGGTGGGGTGACTGTGACCTCCAATCGCAACAAACCAAAAATTAGCACTCTGCTCCAATTTTGGGGGAGTTATGGAGATGCCGTTTTGACAAATTTAAATGGGGTAATAATGGGGATCCTTGACCGGAGCGACTCAGCGTTTACGTTAAAATTATCTTAAACTTGTTGTTAATACTTATACAAAATTTTACGGCTGAACTAGCGTTCTTTCAAAAGTTATGGAGCTTTTAAAAATGGTCTAAAATGAAAATATTCTAATTTATGTTCTATTCTAACGCCGAAATATTCAATTAACCCTTCAGTGGGCGAGCGGGCTACAATTGTAGCCCACACTTTTTTAAATGGCAACCATTTTCAGGATATGAACCGAATTCATTCGAACTGCTCAGTAGCTGTTAAAATGCTGCATCTTAATCGAATAAGAATGTTTTTAATATTTTTTGAGCCTAAAAACTAATATTCTTTTGCGATCAAAGTCCACTGGGCTACAAGTGTAGCCCGCGCGCCCATTCATGTAACTTTTTTGGTACTCATAGATATCCATTAAAATGAAAATATTATTATAAAACATTGTAGAAAATAGCAACAGTAACATGTTTGACAAAAAAAAAGAACGGTTTCAAGATAAATGTACAAAAAATACATTACTATTTGCACGAAAAACCTGGAGTTGAAGTCAAAAATTCTTACACCGTGCATCTGTTACATGTTGCTAACATAACTTAGTTTTTGGATGAAATTTTTATCAATTGTAGCGTAAATATTGTGAGAACAGTTAATCTGAATATTGCAAGTAAAAATTCAATCAGTTTGACTTACAATATATTTAGCTTTCTAGCATGAAACTGTACTCCCAGTGTAAAAAAGTGTGAATATTGGGTACCCAAAAATAGGCTAAGTTTGAAACTCCACAAACTGGGCATTTTTAACTGCATTCTCTCGCTCAATGTTCCATTTCGAAGATTTTTTGAACTCTGCGAATATGAACTTTTTTTGTACTTTTCATTTTAAAAAGTAACTATTTTGTCCACCTAAGTAAGTTAATATAAAAAAACTCTAAAAATAAGACTAATTGGCACTTTGCCCTTTTTTATTATATATATTTTATTGGAAAATTGAGGATTTTTTATTTTGTATGCTGCACAACAATCACCAGACCGCAGACCGAGCAGGAAAAAAAAATTAAAATTGAACCATATTTTTTATATTATTTTTTATTTGGGCTACAATTGTAGCCCGCGCGCCTAACCACGTGACAAATAGGTGCGCGCCTAACGAAGGGTTAAACTCGAATGTGTTATATATAATTGCAAAGATAATTTTATGTAGTTTTTTTCGTCCTCAGACCATTTTTCTGTATCTCTTATTATTTTTGAAATAATCGCAAAAAACCGAAAAAATGCCCCCCTTTCTCCCTTTTTTTAAGGTTGCGGACCCCCGATCGGTTGGGACTTTTAATGCCATAATCTGGGGACCATTCCCAACCATAATAATCCAAAAAAATTTCCGATGTAGGATTTTTGCCGACCAAATATGCCATTTTTCTTAGACTATTATATTACCCGCTAATTACATTTCCGGTAACAGTATCCAAGTCAGGATCATCGAAAGTATATAGATACCAAGTTTCATAAAAATCAGATCACGACAAATCAATTAAACACAACGCACCGACTTGATTTCTTTATCGGCCGTTTACTCGCTTGTTTGTTTTTACCACATAGCCCCCTTTTAACTTTCCCGGTCACAATAATACTTTTAAAAATAAGTTACGGTAGTAAAGGTACAATAACTCCCGAAAATAAATGTTATTTTACAGTTTGAACCTGTAGGATTCTCTGAGTGGCGCACGATGCGTCATTAAAATTTGATATTTTTTAAAGAGCTGTACGACCTTCAAACTCATCATAGACTACTTTTGAATGAGTGTTACTTTGATTTTCTTTTTCCTTGATCTTCATAGCGCTCTATGACGTCGCGATGCTTGGCCTGCGATATAGGATCTGGGCTCTGTTATCGTTATGTGCCAAAGGCAAATGTGCCAACTGCGCTGGCGATCATGAGGCAAGTTACACTAAATGTCCTGCGCGAATAAACTATAATGCACTACGAGAACGATTAAAACCAATGTGGACATATAGAGGAAAGGCGGCAAATATCGAATAGTCACATAATATATGGAATACCATCACATTTCGCCTTGTAGAGGAGACTACTAAATTTTTTCCTTCGCTGAGATATTCTTCTAGCAGTCAAACGATTAGGCCAATCAAAGACATTATAGAGAACATCGAAGGGGGTGACGATTTTTTTTCGGTATTTTGTTAGGAGTAGTTAGGAGGTAAAGGTACTAATTTTACTCGGAGCTGAGGGGTGCGCTAACGCGGGGAGAGGAGGTTCAAGATGCAATTTTGTGCAATTTTAAGAAAAACGGAGGACGTGCCTTACCTTCTCAAGATGTATCCGAACTATTTGGTAAGGCATATCTGAAAGTTCAGTCAGGAGAGCTGGCAGTCAACGGTTTCCGAAAGACGGGAATATATCCATTAAATCGGAATATGCACTGGAAACCGAAGTGAATGCAGAACCAGAACCTTTCGTTGTGATTGTGACAACCTACAGGACAGGTGCCACTGAGCTGGCAGATACGTCCCTAACAATCAAACATATCTGTAACACCACAAATGATTTCTACTATCCCCAAAATAAAGCCGAGGTAAACTAATCGAGGCAGAAAAGCAGGGAAGCCTGCCGTGATTACGTCATCACCATACAAAAATAGTTTAATAAGTGAAATCCTTTTAAAAAAATAAGGGTCAAAACGACAACCACGAAAACCAGACTAGACTATGCGCCAATTTTCAAACGTATCGTACAAGCACCTCACCTTGGCAGAAGTTGGGGAAAATTGAGAAGGAAAAAAAGATTGTTTTTGGGTAAAATCACGCAAATTTGATTTTGAAGCTTTGTAAAAACCAAACCTCTTATCGGAATTTAGTGTGGTTAGTTTTATTTTATAGGTAAATTGTTGTTGGCTGTCATAATTATTTTGTTTCACTATTCTAGCCGATCTAGCTTTGGAGATATTGAGCTTTAAGTCGCGCAAGAAAATGATTTTTTCATAAATCTTCAAATGCCTGTGGTGGTTTCCGGACACAATGTATAATCATTTAAATTTGCCAAAAAATAATGGAAAAAAATCCCGCAGCTAGCATCGAAGCCATGACTATTGTATTGCCAGTCCTACGCGCTAGCCACTCTCACACATAGCCAACATTGCTCGTAAACACTACAAATGGTTAGTTGCTTCTATAGAAATGCTCAACAATTCTTTATCGAATTTTCTGCACTGAACCTTCCACTTTATATAACAATCAGTTGAAGTTGATTAAATGCACATATTCATCAATAAAATGCAGTCAGTTTTTGCGCAGAGATCATCTTAATTGGTTCAGAAACCAGCAATGAGTGAGGAAATGTTGGTTTCCTGCAAGATTTCAAAGAATTCTATTGAAGAAACTTAGTATTTCAGAGCACTTCATAAGTTTCAATTCTTTCAAAAATCACAAAATACATCCTTCTATAAAACCACGGTGAACAATTTATCGGATGACAATAAGAATGTCACACTATTAACACAACCGATTCTTTTCTATAGGAGAATATTGCTGGTATGTGTTAATTTAGAGAGAGACTTTTGTATGTGCCTGTGTTATGTCATCCAATAAGCACTATAGAAAAGTATTTATATTATTTAGGTTAACTTTCAGAGAAAGTGTTTTCAAAGTCTTATACCACCATATTTAAATTGATTTATATAAGGATTTATATAAGCGATTTTTTATCGGATCAAAATACTTCTTTAAGCGATGTCACACGATAAACTGATTTTGTGCTTTTATATGATTGCTACAGGGTGATGTGCTTCTTTAAGCATACTAATTGTTACGTACTATTATAGCATTCCGAAGCCAGAGAGGTTGAAATCCTTGCTTAAAGGTTATACGCCAATAAGCTTAATTAGTAACATAGGGGAATTATTTGAATGCTTACTTAAGACCGAAATTCATAATTTTTTTAACCGAGCCAGAGACAGAGAGAGTCAAACGCTATTCTTCTGCAACCACTTACACGAGTAGAGTGATTCTTCGTGTGACACTATGGATTGGATTTAATTTCACTCTACTCTATACCATTAACTCGACTCATGTAAACCGCGCTTAAAAAGTTACTGACAACGTGAATAAAACTACCCCCCCCCCCCCCAATTTGTAACACGTTTTATTCTAATATGAAATTGATAAATCAACAATTTCTTTATTTCATAAAACTGCTGTCGAAGGCAATTATAAGAAAAGTATGTTTACGATGAAACATAAAGGTATTACTCCTACAGGGGGACAAATACGGGTCTTCTCCGAGACAAATTAACTCTCCGTCGGGCGAACCTCAAATCTAAACAAGATCGGGCGCACTCGGCCTGAGAGGCCACCCATCTTTTTGGGTCCTTTTTTCTTAATGTGGTAATATAAATTTCAGATACTTTTCGGAAATTAAGTTATTAGTATCTAACGGATGTAATTAAACTAAATCTAGTACTAAGAAACCTATTTACTAAACAGTATAATACAGAAATACAATTATCGATTTACCAGAAAAAAAAAACAAGAGAGAACATTTTATGAAAAATACCGCATCCATTGTTCGTTAGAAAAATTTCAATTATTGAAAGGCAGTCTAAATTGATAATCGTTATTTAAAAAGGTTCTTAATGCTCCAAATTAAATGTGGAAAAGCATTTTTGATGCAGCGCTTTCGCGTAATTTAGGCACATTTTAAATTATAACGCGATCAGGCGCACCCGGCCTGTGAAGTCAGAGTCCTTACCACACAACTGTTTTAAGAACCATGGAAAACTATAGGTAGGCATTGTGTGAGATTCTTAAAGTTAGACGAGTAAACGAAGCTAAAAAGTTGTGAGCCCCTCCACTAGCAGAAACTGTTTTGCTGGCCTGTCAGGCCGGGTGCGCCCGACGGAGGGTTAAAAAGATTCCTACAGTACAAAACAACAGCTATATTGCCTTCCTACGTCAACAGAATGTCTTGCGACTGCTACTCACCTCACGAAGATACGGCTCAGACTCAGATGTTTTCGTCCTTTTCATAATAGATTTTATTTGTCTCTTTATCTCAGCACTACACGGCCCAAAATAATCTTACCTGTCCTTAGCAAATGTACCGATAAATTGTTGAATGATTTTAAATTTTCATTTAGTTTTATAAATGAGATATACTTTTATAAAAAAAAGGTTTCAATCACGAATGTGTGTTGGATTGGAGGCCTCCAATTCAACAAAACATAAACAATTTGCATGAGTTTTCTGGAAAATTTTAAAGGCGTTCTAATTGATATAAGAAATTCAATAAGCAAAAATTATGAATCCTATTTTCAATGCTATATACGAATCATTAATCATGAGCACCGCTAATTTCTACGATCGAGTGTATTTTACCAACAAAATACTAAACACCATCCACATCCGCAGCAGTTTACGCAATATGGTACACAATTTCTAAATCAAATACCACAAAATTTTCTCTAAAATATGCAATATCCTTACATATTTCCGCAGGTTTTTTTTTTGCTTGCCTCTTTTGCACGTCCAGGCGAGGACGAAAATAGGCCATAGAGATTATTAATCAAATTACCGGCTTAGTATACAATTTTCTTTTCGACAGGAATTTCTCCATTTATCCCCAGAAAACTTTGGAGTTGTGCGTCGCGTCGTCCGTGGCGAGTTTATTAAATTTAAAAAGACTTTTCATTTTTCTCCGGAGGGAAATATTGTAAAGAATTTTCGTGTAAGGAAACGCTCAAAGAAGAAAGATAGAAACCCGGAAAAATTACGATCTAGTCTCGTGAGGAGGCCGAGTTGTGTGCCGCGAAAGGAAAAGTCTTGCTACGACCGGCGACTGTTGTAACTGGAATGAAGAAGATAAAGTGGTGTGTAATGGTAGGTACAGTGAACCCCCGACATTTGCGAGGAATGCGTTCCACGAAATCGTCGCGAATGTTGAATTCGCGAATGTCGGGGTTCAGTGTTCATGGATAGTGGGAATGTTACGAATATTCCTAAAATCGGAGAAATGTGATATGGGTGAGAGTTTTTAAATCATGCAAACAAGTCACATTCATTCTTTTCTTGCCACTGAAACACTTAAGGCCAATGCGGATTTTAAAAAACTCCCCTGTAACAAAAACTGCACGTGAACAAGTGGTGATCGTTTTTAACAGTAAACTTTTGGAGTCGTTTTCTTCTTCTTCTTTCAGCGGTACAGGAAGGTGTGAACCGCTGTGTATCTATATGGATTCGATTTATAGTTCGTCGTCGTTTTCGTCCGTAATCTCCAGGGTCAAAAACGTGGCAGCTGCAGTGAGGGGGTGAGATAAGTGGGTGAAGCTGGGCATTGAAACAGATGGGCCACATCGTGAGGCGTGCCAGCGCAATTTTGGCATACGTTTTGTATGTTCGGGTCTATGCGAGATAGATATAGGAATTGAGGCGTGAGCAGAAGCCTGACCGAAGCTATGGGCTAAAGTCACTCTGGTGGCTTTTAGGAGCCTAATCTCCTCAGGCGAAATAGGTGGTGGGCTGAGAGGACTCTGCTCGTACCTAAACTCGCAATAGACCGACTCACTTCCTCAGTGTGAATCATTGCAATTGCAGCCAGGTATTAATCTTCGTCAAAAGGATCCCTTTTGTATCCCTGGACTTCTCTCTCAAGGTCACAAAGGCCACGTTTGATGTGGTGAGTAGGGGGAATTTGGTCCATGAGGTCACGATTAGGATGATCCTCTCGATAACAACCTACAAGATATTGTTTTGCAAGTAGGCGATTGTGGTCACGTATTGGCATCAAATGTCGGTGGCCGGTTGCGGTACGTATTGGAGTCGTTTTCGATTCCTTGGACTCTTTGCAGCAGTTCAATTTCAATTCGCTTTCTTCACGGATTCCTTCGGTTGTTTGATTTGACACCATTGAAGTCCAACAACTTGCAACTATCATTTTCGTTTAGGTTTTCTAAGCCTTCGCCGCCAACGCTCTTTCAGAGTTTCACCAGCAAATCTATGTGATGTTAAGTACACTCAATCACTCGGTTTTCATTATCAGTTTCTGAATGATCGAGTTCCCAAAACGGCTCCAAATGAATAAATGTTCGACACTGTCCATGGCATCGTATTAACCGATCAATGAATGGAATCAAGGCAAATGGGAGAGGTCAAGGGCATTACATATGATTTTACGAACATGTGTGTTAAGGTACATTTTCCTCGACACGACCCCAGCGGCTCTAGCGACAGCGACTCGCCCATTTCATATAAAAACTCATTTTTCTCTCATTCTAAAAACGAGTTTTTATATGGAATAAGCGAGTTGCTGTGGCTAGAGCCGCTAGGGTCGTGTCGAGGAAAATGTACCTTAAGATCGGGCGCGACTATTAGAACAAGACGGAGCTGTCTATGCGCGATGGCCGCTAATGAAATGAAATGGCATCGTGCGACCACTTCGAGCATGAGGCCAAGATGAAAATATTTTTCTTTCTAACTCGTCACCGGAAATGAAGCCTGGGTCCAGCACTTTGGCACCCGAGACCAAACAGCCGGCGAAATAGTGGTGTTTCTAGGTAAATCTGTTCAGGACGATTCCACGGGCCGAAAAGCCTTTGTTGAAATTTTAAGGGCTCGGAGGGGGTGATCCATGCAGATTTTCATCAAGAATAGAAGATCGATTATAGAGAAATCTAGTAGTATTTAATTGGCTAATTTCGATGTTGGAATTGAGGAGACAGGTCTCGTTTAGAGTGGAAAATTGCTTTTCCATAACGGCATCGCATCGTCTCAGACTTACCTCTGTCTAACTGGTAGAATTTTAGCTACGAGGCGGTACCGCATAATCGTACCTTTATCAACCAGTCCCGTGTGGCTCTTTTGGCCCCCACACATAAAGTTTGAGATCGGGTAAAGCAGTTCACGTTAAATGTTGAGGTCAACGTCTCTTGTTTTGCAGTGACTCTCAAAATCCTATAATTTCAGATGAACGAAATGAGTTCATGTTACCGAACATCATTGTTCAACTCAGCCAAGCGCTGTGGTCAGTGGGAGGCATACAGGCGCTCCTTAACCGAATACAACACGATGATTAGGCAATCCAAAAGGAAGTGCTGGAGGAAGCAGTGTGAAGCAATTCAGTCTTTACCTGAGGCTGCACGGCTTCACAAACCCCTCCGCAGAGGTACCTCTAACGGAGTTGGGTTACTTAAATGCCCAGATGGTTCGTTCACGACTGGTCCTAAGGAGACCCTCCAACTTCTCCTAGATACGCACTTTCCTGGATCAGTCTCCTCATACAGTCGTACAGAACACATACAAGGTTACACAGGACAACCGGCTAGATGGTTGGTGAGTCTTTCTGGGATAATCTTTGACAGTGAGAAAGTGAAATGGGCTATTCTGTCCTTTGATCCATTTAAGGCTGCGGGGATCGACGGAATATTTCCTGCTATCCTTCAAAACTGCCGGGATATCATCCTGCCATACCTCACAGCTCTGTTCAGAGCTAGCTATTATTTTTGTCACATCCCTCTTGCTTGGAGGAAGGTTAATGTAACTTTCATCCCTAAGCAAGGTAACAAACCTGAGGACTTACCAAAGTCCTACAGGCCCATCAGTCTGTCCTCCTTTCTCCTAAAAACTATGGAGCGTTTAATTGACCAACACATCAGGAATCTGATGATGAAAAACAACCCTTTACATCATACTCAATTCGCCTATGTAAAGGGTAAGTCCACGGTGACGGCACTTCACAAGCTCGTCAGTGCTATTGAAAAATCTATAGATCTAGAGATCGCTCTGTGTGCTTTCCTAGACATCGAGGGTGCCTTCGACAATACTGGTTACGATGCAATTACCAGAGCGCTTGTTAGAAGAGGGGTGCCACTACCCACCATCAGGTGGATTGACGCCATGCTTAAAGGAAGGGAAATTGATTCCTCCCTCGGCGGTCACACTCTCAACATTAACGCTATAAAGGGATGCCCTCAAGGGGGTGTTCTCTCACCCGTTTTGTGGTCCTTGGTAGTAGATGAATTACTCTCGCTACTTGAGGTGCAGGATTTTCTCGCCATCGGCTACGCGGACGATATCACTATAGTGATAAGGGGCAAATTCGAGTCCGTTATCACGGATTTGATGACTACAGCCCCTAACGACGGTTAACAGATGGTGCACAGAAACTGGGCTAAATATCAATCCACAAAAAACAGTCCTAGTACCATTCACGATAAAAATTGCTCCTCCTCTTGACCCAATCTACTTAAGAGGTGTGCTCATTAACTACTCCAAAGAGGTTAAATGTCTTGGCATTACACTCGATAGTAGATTAAACTGGAATAGCCACTTGGAAAACGTTCTTAGCAAGGCTACGCGTGTCATGTGGACTTGCCGAAACTACTACGGTAAGACTTGGGGTCTTTCGCCCAAAATGACAGAGTGGTTATACAGTACTCTAGTACGACCTGTAATCACTTATGCTTCTCTAGTGTGGTGGCCTAAAACACTACAACGCAACGCAATCAAGAGCTGTAATAAGCTCCAACGACTTGCCTGTCTTGGCATCACTGGTGCTTTTAGCACGACATCTACCCTAGCCATGGAAGCTATATGGGGAATGACGCCACTGTATATTTTCATACGGGAAACTGCAGCAGTGAGTGCATTGAAAATCAACCTATCAACTGATACTCGTGTCAGTGATCGGGGACACATGCGTATCTTGCAGCAAGTTCCTGGCCTATCAATCTGCCAGGTTTCAGATTACAGGATCACGGAACTGCGTTTCGGCAGGAAATTCGCCCTTCACATCCCAGATCGGGCGGAATGGGGTAATGGCAAGACGTGTATGGATCCTAGAAGCATCACTTGGTTTACCGATGGCTCTAAGACCGATCACGGTGTGGGTGCTGGAGTCTTTGGACCCAATACCAGGATCTCGGTTGCAATGGGCAAATGGCCTAGTGCAGGGGTGTCAAACTCAAAACCTGGCCCGGGCCAAATAAGACTCTCCTCAGGATTGGGTGGGCCGCAGTTGGCAAAATTTCAACTTTTTTATTTAATCGTATTTCGACAGTTGATTACAGAATATGACTCTTCAAATATGGCAGAAAGCCTGGATCTCTATACCGGCTTCGGGATTATCCGAGAGAACATCCATCTTTCGAAAATGTACTTCAAGAACATTAAAAACTTAAGACAAGAAGCGAAAGCGTGAAAATATGATTGATCTTCAAGTAACCACTTTTTGTTAAATACATGATTTGCGACAAATATTGGACAGATGATAAAAAATTGTAGTACCGGCCACCCAGGTCGCTCAAAATAAATTGGGAAGCAAAGTAGTCAGATTAAATTAATTTCAGCAAAAAGGTGGCTAAAAGAATCAAACAGTTGTATGATATGGTTTTAAACAAAACTCATGCACCAGTATAGCTTAATAAGTATAAATCTAAAAATCAGGAACTGCTGTAACTATTATGCTGGAATTTCACATTCAGGTGATTTAGTCACTAATGCCGAGATTTCCGTAGTTTTTAATGCTTTGCCATTTTTCCAAATAAATCTTAATTCAAGTTCGGTAAAGCCAACCAATTTTGTTATTAACTGCATTTCGGTAAAGCCAACCAATTTTTTATTAACTGCATTTCGGGACAGAACAGTTCCATGAAGAGGCTTAGTATTGTCCTATATGAGCTGTCTTATTAAAACAAATGACCAGCAGCAAATTGTTTGTATTTGAGAAAAATTCCTAAAATAATCTTGAATAAGCCACTGACAAGTTTTAGTAATTTTTGTAGACTTGAGTTCAACGGCTGAATTTGTTCACCTTACCAATTTCGCAATTTTTGTGTTGTGCTTCGGCGTGGCGGCGGGCCGCACAGAATTGTGAGGAGGGCCGCATGCGGCCCGCGGGCCGCGAGTTTGACACGTCTGGCCTAGTGTCTTCCAAGCCGAAATTCATGCCATCGAAATATGTGCCAGGGAGATCCTGGGACGTGGTCTCCGTGGCGCATACATCGCCATCTGCACTGACAGCCAGGCAGCAATTAAGGCGCTAACTTCACACAAGTTTACCTCGAAAATGGTCAGCGAGTGCTTTGACATCCTTCAGAGCCTCTCCAGTCGTAACTCTGTTTCTATCTATTGGGTTCCGGGTCACAGAGGTGTTGAAGGAAATGAATACGCGGACGAATTAGCAAGAGAGGGCTCATCTTCCACACTCATCGGTCCTGAGCCCTTCTGTGGAATTAGCTGGAAAGCCGCCAGAGGCGTAATTGGTAACTGGTTTTCAGCATCTCCGATATTAAATGTCTGCGCAGGACCGAGCTGAGACTATTAATAGGCTTTCTTACGGGACACTTTGGGCTCCGCTACCACCTTCATAAAATAGGTCTTTCAAGGGAGACCCAATGTCGCCTTTGCCTGGAGGAGGACGAAACCTCCATTCATTTATTACTGGAATGCCCAGCTATCGCCAGGTCCAGGAGATCACTCCTTGGACGTGATTTACTCAGCACTAGTATGATTAGGTGCTCCTCTCTGAAGGATCTTCTAGCGTTTATCAAACGGGTTGACGACCTTCTAAATTAAAGGACTATGGCACAATATACCTTTTAGGTAGCAGTGCCTACCTCTATGGTTAAGTCGAATTTGCTTATTATTATTATTATTATTATTACCAAACATCAAAACGATTTTGAAATGGCCATAGGGAGCTATGGTCAGGACGGGCAATTTTCGAAACTCGTTAACCAGTCTGATCGGCGATAAACGAGAAAATTGAATTATATTACATTTGCTAAAATAGTGATCTTTTGAGGGCTGGAGTCCCGGTGCAGATATTCCTTCCCGTAAAAAGCGGTCTCAATCATTTGATGGAGTATTGGTGACAAATTCGAAGAATTAAAATATTGTGTGGATTTTAATATAAAATGATTCTTCTTCTTCTTTGTACCGTAACCCCTTGTGGGGCATGGTGCCTTCACTCAGCCGTTTATTTATTATATTTAATGTTGCAAGCACTATACAATTATATATTTCCTGGACCATGCCGAAATTCGATCTCCGGACCTCTAGATTACTAGCATCGTAGAGTGCGACTCAACCGAGTGAGCTACAGAGCGTGATATAAATTGATTAGGATTGGAGAAACATGCGTTCCGCAGCGGTAAGTTTTATTGCATTGATTTAAAAAAAAACACAAAAATTTTAATTTTGAAAATTTTCACTTTTGAAGAAGAACGAAATTGCGAATATGCATCGCAAATGTTGAAAGAATATCGCAAAATAGAAATCGCGAATGTTGGGACCACGTTTCACTGTATATTCGTAGTAAGAGAAATGCAAATTTGACGGTCAATTGTTAGCATAAATTAGATGCATAATTTAAGGGTATTTATTATTCTTGCGGTAGGTATTAAATATGCTATGGAAATGAGACCTGGTATTAAGGACCATACTTTGTACTTTTGCGTATTGCATAACGTTTGCCACCTCAGCTTTTCCTGTGGTATGGTCATTTGCTAAAGGATATGTTCTTAGCTTTGCAAATTGCTGTTTGTGGGAACACATGTTTTCTAGCTACCCTGAAAATGTGTAGTATTTTGGACAGTGAAAGAATTCTTTTTTGTATGCTCAATACAATTTTCTAAAGTACACCCCGTGTCGTGGACAGTGAATACCTGGCAGTCTAAGTGTTAACCCTTCTGTCGGCACATAGGTCTGGCCAGACCTTTGGCACTATATATTGGTCAAAAAAGTATAGAAGATGAAATCGCAGCGACTTCATATTTCATGATATCCTAGAATAATATGTTTAGAAGCATTTTGCAAAAATTTAAAAAAATCGGTTGAAGTTTTGAGCATGTTTTTGATGATTTTCAATTTATAGTGCTTTTTGATACCCAATTGGTCTGGCCAGACCTATAATTTTTCCCCCCATTTTCGTCTTGAGGTAAAAAGCGACAATATTAAATTCTTTTGAAAATCTCCTATTTATAATGTAATAAAGTCAATAAAATTAAATTTGTACGATAAACGATAAAATTTTCTGAGATTTTGCTTTAAAAAGCCGTGAAGTTCGCAAATTGGGTACGCCTAATTTTATCCCGTCTTATAACATCACCTAATCAACTGAGATTTGATTCCAGGAAAATCAAAAGAGTTTTATTTCCTTTGTAATAGTATTAGTGACTTACGATGGTATTTCTTAATAGATTTAATTGAGATATTTACGGAAAATTTAGAAAGAAATGATTTTTACGGTTAAAAATTCCCTATTTATATCTATCGATTTTCCCAAATCTGCAGACTAATATCGCGATAAAATCTACCAACAGAGTGCCAAATATTTCCCCAAAGATATTGGACTTGGAAAATTTGATCAAACTTTCTGTACGGATACGCAATGAAAAAAGAGAAGCAAAAATAGAAGAAAAAAAGGGAGAAACATGTTTGTACATATACCACCTCAAAATATGTCTTCTTAAAAACGCTTCTAGTATATCTACAAAAAAGATTTTAATGCTTTTATTGTTTATAAATGGCTGTAAGGAATGGGTAGAATGATTATACCGATAAAAATTTAACTTTTTATAAAAAATAAAAATTTTTTCTCAGTAGGTCCAGCCAGACCTATTGGGTATAGAATATGCATATTGTAGTAGGTGCCGACAGAAGGGTTAATAAAGAAATATTTTCCGACAATTTCACTCGTATCATTGCTATCTGGCCAAGCAACAAACATACTATTTTCACACCAGAAAAAATCTCATTTTTCATTTTGGTCTGTTAATTGAAAGTCATGCAGTAGACATTTTCCTTTCTTCCTAAATTCTCCTTTGGTTGGATACCACCAGTAGATTTTTCATACTTTTCTAGTGTTACTTGCACTAACGGCACGGAATCGCTATGGCATGGCTCTTCCTAACTGTGCGCCTTGTATATCATAGAAGCCGAAGTACAGTACACTGTTGTGCGCAATTAAGTTCGGCGAGGATGTTTATGTTGCGGTAAAACGCCGAAACCGCAAAATACACGTATTTTTCGCACGTTGCCATTAAAAAGTTTTTAATGTTTCTAAGCAAAAGGCTAAAGGAAAGCAACACACCTGCGGTTTTTCGTGTGGTTTTCATAAGGTCCGTGTGATGTAGCCGTAGGTATAGGTACACCGGTACGTACCGTTACGTTCTATGCTTCAGTGATATTCTGTTTTTTTCTGCCTGTCACTTGCTTGTAATTTAGTACAAATGGGAATTTAGGATCATCAACGTACATAAATTTCGCGTCTAAGAAGACAACCATGCTGACTTGTTTCACGCTGAAATTGTTATCAAGGTGCACATTGTCTTTAGGTTATGTGCAGCGTTGCTAGTGACTACTATACATGTGTTTTGACTATTAGTCACTGTCGTGAATTTTTTTGTGTGTAATTTAATGAGATTTCCCGTGAGTACGGTCATTTTAAATTAACTTGAAGAAAATTAGATGTTCTTGTTTCTAAGAAATTTCAATTTGGAATAACGCAAACAAATCCCAAAAGACAAAAGAATGCAAGCGTTCATTCAAAATTCCTAAAACTCTCTTTCTCTGAAATTTCATAAAATGCTGATGCTGTGCTTATCAAAAATCTGCAGAATACAGAATTCACATCTACATATGCATTGGACTTAGTTCGTCATTCGTCCCGTTAAGGACACTATCGTGATGTACTGAATTTTGTATTCTTTGATGTAGAGCAGTCTGCCGCAGTGTTTACAAACCGATGCTTTGCCAAGAGCATACAGTTAATTTGAAAGTCCTGTTTGAAAATTTTACCGGATGATGGTTAAGTGGTGTTTCATAATTATTTTTTTTTTGTTTTTGTTAAAAGAGGATGCAACTTACTTTATATGCTTACATCCGCATGACATATTAGCTTATGGAGGCTTTGAGTGACGGCACCTGTGATGTTTATGTCAGCTGTCAGATATTATGTTATGTGAAAGATAAAAGAAAGAAAGCATATGTATACATATATGATGTTTTCGTTCATCGGAAAGCAGAAAAGTTGAATGAGGTTTAAGGGCAATTCTTAAAAAAAAAAATGAAAATAATTCCATTCGCAATTTAACCGTCTTTGAAAATTGCTAAATTTTATACTAAACGAGACCGAGGCTAATTTCCGGCGCAGTCGAAATTTGTATACCCGTCACATTTGAATGAAACTTAAGCTCCTTTTGTGTTAAAAATTTCTACCGCAGCCCTATGACGTGTTCCGATTCCATCTGTTACTGGATACGTTGGGGTTAATGTTCCTGGATTAACCCCAACACTTGGATGTATTTTGGTTAAGATTCAAAAAGAAAAAAAGTTGTTGTTACAAGAACCTAATAATTGGGGGTTGGTTTGTATGACAGCCCTATGATGGAATGTTCCAATTCCATCCATTCCTTAATATATTTTGAGGCTTTACTAGCCTAAGGTGACCAGATTCCCGAAGGCCCAATGCAGTACACATTCCGGAATTCGGTTTTCAGGCAAACCCTCAATCGTACTATTTTATTATTTGTTATCATTCGCTTAATGTTATCAAAACAGCAAGGTCCCGATGTGATCGCATTAAGCGGCGTCAACTCTATGTCACGAGGCTACCACCATGATGGATGCCATAAAACGACCACATATTCTCCATCCTTTCATAAGTGATATCTTCCTAAACGGAGTACAGCAAGAATAGTAGCCTTTATTCTGGGAAATGTGTGGTGAACCTTGGGAAAGCAAGGTTCCAGTGACGTAGCCAGGGGAGGGGTCCAGGAGTCCTTAACTTCCCACAGTATTTTTAATCTGGTGACCCAAAATTGGGATGGTCTTTCATAATGGAAACTTCAACAAATTTCGTAAGACCTCAAGGCTACACAATTTGAAATAAAATATTTCCCTGTAAGAATGAAGTATTTTTGTTTGAGTCGTGCGAAAGGAAGGCAAAAGCAGCACGACGCGGGCACCGAATACGCGATCGTACTTTCCATAGTTCCATAGTTGCTGCTTCGTGCATATACCATGGCCCACGAGCCCTTCTATAATAATTGTACAGAAAAGAAGTCTTTGGCGATGATAGCGGAGCAATTAAGTAATCGTGCGTGCTATCGTGCTCGCCCAGCCTCGTCAAGCGATAAAATTGAATTCGACACAGGAACAGTGGGACAGGAGGCATATTATGCATTGGGGCAACGCCGAAACTAGTGTCTACAATTAACAACACGATTCTAATAATGTCATAACTTCTGAAACCCAGCTAAATCCTGGCAACGTCCTTGCAAAGTTCTGTTGGTACTAAACAAGACCCAGAAAAGATCCCTCAATTTCTAAATGTTCTCATTGACAAAACATCATCAGCATGTGAAGTGCAAATGTATGTTTTAAAATGCTGTACGTCTGGTCAACTTATACTAGCCACACATTGGGGTGAAGTTTGGTTAAGATTGATTCACAAAGAAAAAAGTTGTTTATGCAAGAACCTAATTTCCAGCGGTTGGTTTGTATGAGAGCCCTATGACGTAGTGTTCCGATGTCATCGGTTCCTAGATATGTTTGGTGGCTTTACTGAGAACACATTTGCGCAAAGTTTGGGTAAGTTTGGTTCATTAAGAAAAAAGTTTTCTTAGAAGAATCTAATTTCCAGGGGTTGGTTTGTATGACAGCCCTATGGCGTAGTGTTCCCATTTCATCTGTTCCTAGATATTTTTTGAAGCTTTACTAGGAACACATTTGGATGAAGTTTGGTTACGGTAGGCTTAAAAAGGAAAAGTTTTTCTTAGAAGAACTTAATTTTCAATGGTTCGTTTATATGGCAGCGCTATGACGTAATGTTCCAATTCTATTCGTTCCTAGATATGTTTTGAGGCTTTACTAGAAACACACTTGGGTGAAAATGAAAGTGGGGTTATTGTCAATACCAACCAGTCAACTATGGACTATGGATATGGTATGACCCCCTCAAAAATTATTCACCGCTATGGGCTCCACATTTGCTATATGGTTTCGTCCATTGGTATGACGACTCATCAGGAGCTACCTTGTTCAAACCAGTGTGTAGCTCGACCATTTTTGCAATCTGTGCTGCACTCCGACTAGTGTCAGAGTGCAACGATTTTGCATGTGTATGTGTGCATTTGCAAATGTGTAGCCCATAGCGGTGAATAATTGTTGAGGGGGTCATACCATATCTATAGTTGACTGGTTGATATTGACAATAACCCCACTTTCATTCTCAAACAGATTTTTAACTATTTAGTGAATAATGTACAAATCAACACTTGGGTGAAGTTTGGTTTAGATTGGTACAGTGGTAGAAAAACCTAATTTTCAGGGGCAGCCCCATGACCCCATGGTCCGATTCTATTCGCTCCGACATATATACAGCGTACACTAAAAAGAAATTTGTGTACAAATTTTCAGCCCGATAGCTCCAAAACTGGGGGACTAGTTTGCGTTGCAACAGACGGACTGACAGACAGACAGACAGACGGACATGAGTCAATCGATTTCTCTCATCACGCTGATTGATAATATATATATTTTATAGTCGGAGGTGTTTCCGTCTGTGCGTTGCAAACTTCATGACAAAGTTAATATATATCCTTTCACATAGTGACGGGTATAAAAATGACAAACTTCAATTTATCAATTGTAGTAATACCGCTTAACGGATTTTTAATTATTTTTTTTTGTGGGGACAATTTCATTCCAACACAAAATCAAATTGATCAGGTATTTTTAATATTTATGTACCTTTAGACGCGCAATCATGTGCTCCCTAACATATATACGGAGAGTTTTACGCAGAAATGAATTGTGTCAGAGCTAGGAGACAAAATACAATTTTAGGGGTTTTCACGATTTTGACCCTGTTCCCCAACGAAATTTTCGTGGGACGCTCCGTATTCGTGCTCAGCACAAAAAAAAACGAAACCGAGGCTAATTTCGGGCGCGGCCGAAAGTTGGATACCCTTCGCTCCCCTCGGGCTAAACATTTTTTTCGGGCGTACCTACGACTTGTATTTAATCACCCCCCATTATTTTCCTTCTTTCTTCACAAAAGTTCCGTTGCGTTGACAAAACAATATTTCTGTGGGGTTTGGTTGGAATAAGTGGGCAAATAAAAATATTTACTCAGACACTTTTATTGGGGGATGCGGGAGCATGGCGCCATTTTCCATTTGTTTTGACTTTTTGATTTGGTTTGATAAAAACACATTTAATTGAAGGTTTTGTGAAATTGGTGTAAAAAAAGTTTCTTAGAAGAACCAAAATGGGGGGTTGGGTTTGTATAGCAGCCCCATGACCCCAACCCCATGGTCCGATTTTATCCATTCTTACATACATATGTTTTATGTCATCAATAGAAACACATTAGTGTGAAACTTGGTTGAAATTGGCAAACAAATAAAAAAGTGTTTCTTAGAAGAACCTAATTTGGGGAGTTGGGTTTGTATGGCAGCCCCATTACCCCATTGTCCGATTTTACCGATTCAAACATACAAACTGCCTGCAGAAAAAAGGAGTATTTTTGCAAAATTTCAGCTTCATAGCTTTTAAATTGGCCGAGTAAAACGCGTTGCAACAGACGGACAGACGGGCATCGACCAATCGACTCTCCAAGTCATGCTGATCATATATGTATACTTTTTATATGGTCGGAGATGCTTCCTTCAATGCGTTACAAATTTTATGACAAAGTTAATATACCCTTCCACTCAATGAGCGAAGGGTATAAATATAAAATATGATCAGAGTCCGAATTCTGTAAGGCGACAGTTGACTGGCGATCATCTAAGGCGACAGTCGTCCAATGTATTTTATATGGCGTTCAATTTTATTGCGACAGTCACTTTCATGTCAAATTCACGAAAAGTTCAATACGAACTCTTGAAACATCTATATTGTACCAATAACACAATGTGACACTGCGGAACAAATAATTAACACCAAAACTTTTCACTGAAAAGTAAATTCCTGTCAAATGAACAAAATGACAGTGCAATAATATTGATGTGTCGTAATTTGGAATCATGTAAGGTGATCACTTTGTGTTTGTATACTGCGACAGATGGTTTCTGTGCTCGCTAAGCTTCGTGAGACAGATACGGATATATGTATGTGCTTTTGCATTATAAAGGGTGTTTTTTTTAAGAATGATATAACTTCAAATTTAAAAAAACACGAAATATTCCATTGGAATCATTTTTTTTTAAATTATTTCAGTATACTCTCACAAATTATAATGTTTAGACTCACGCCTGAAGAACGCTTCCAAATTGTCAAAATTTACTTCGAAAATCAGCCGTCGATTCGCGCAACTTATAAACGACTTTTTATGGTATACATAATCGTAATCGTCCATCTGAGCAAGCCATTCGTCGAATTTTGAATAGATTTCGTACCACATACACTCTAAATGATGCAATAACACCAACAGGTCAAAGAAACCATCAAAAAAATCAACCATTATTAAAATCAAAATTTGGTGATAAGTTGATTTCAAGAAATGGGCAATGGATGTCCCTCTTCCATCGCCAAAAAAGGAATAATTTTCGCTATTTTGTGGTGTGACTTGTAGATCGTGAGACTGTCAATTTCAGATGGCCCGATAAATTGCCTAGTGTGTGCTGTACGGGCGGCAGATCGATTGTGGGCAATCGATTGACCAATAAATCGCTAGGTATGTGCAAACGTATGGTAACGCCATGGACGAGTTTCCAAAATGCCTGTCGATCGTGCGATCGATCCCATGGTGTATGAGTATGATTACTCTTAGAAATATAACGTATTCTTTTGAATGTGTGTATGCAATGTATGTTGGCTCATGTTATTGGCTCGGTGGTGTGTCCTTTATTTGAAGGATGACGGTTTTGTCGAAGAAAGTTATGTTTAGGAGCGAAAATAATATATTTTATTGCAACGGACATCCATCGTAAATTTCGATGAATGTGAAAAAATCAACAACGGACAACACTTAATTTGCATAATTTGTGCGAAAGGTACATGGAAGATCGCCACAACACCATCCAAGTCATCTAATCATCAAAACGAATGTTCAAACGATCGGAAGTATGTACTGCGTGGCGACTCTAAAGGTGCATCTAAATTGGCTTCTAAATGGACGCGCGTCCAAAAACTGGCTTCACGAACAACCATTTGGTTGCTACTTAGCATCTACACTAGCTACCAAATGGAGACAGAAAATGACATAGCCAAAATTTCATTTTGGTAATTATTTAAATTTAATTATCAAAATCGGACTCTGCGCGTTTGAATTATTACACGGCCATTCAAGAATTATTCAATTTCACACAAAAAAAATTCACACTTTGAAGCGGTTGCCAAAGCGGTGGGTTGAGTTGCCATATTGAATATCAAAACTGGACGCACACCCAAATGGCGATAAGTTTGGATGCAATGACAAACTGCCAGTTGGTTGCACGTGCAATCATTTGGCCATCAGTCTGGATGGACCTTAACAGATCATATGGCACCTGAAAATGTCAGGTGGATTGGTAGTGTGTCTTTGCTGAAGAGCTTTGAACTTTGAACGAAACATTGTTAAGTTCATTATTGGTTATGTCGACAAGTTAGAGAAACAACTTTTGAAAATCGACTCGGCGACTTTGCAGTAATTTCGGGGATCGGGGTCAATATGACATCTGTCGTAAGGCATCTGATATATGCTGTAGTAAGGACGACGTACTTTCCGACGAAATGAAAATGCGTGTTTCTAGAAAGAAGGTGTATGAAAATATTTGTTTGATGCGTTAGCGGTATTTTTTAGATAAAGAACAACACAAAAATTAATCTTAAAATGCTTTCCTTGAAATACTATTCTTCGATATTAAAAACTATTTTTTGCCAGCTCGTTTTAAAGACTCGTTTAGTTACAAAAATGTCCTATTCGTTTCCGGCCATGAGAGTGTCAGACTTTTAAACTTAATTTTCCTTGCATAGTATGCAAGAAAATGTTGGTTAAAATAAAAGTTTCCTTTTATGAGAAATGTTCGGTCTGTAGAAGTGTCCTTTTAGGCATGTTTGACTGTGTTCGTACAGATGTTTCCATAGGAACGATGGAAAAGCTAAACGCATTTATCCTGGTTATGTCCCTTCAGCAATATTCTCGTAGAGAAAATGTCAACAGCCTACTAGCAGCAAATGTACCAGTCCGCCACTGGGAGTTGCACAGCAATAAAGCTTATTTAAAAGCAATAAGCGTAAATGTGATCAAGATAGTGTCATATTAAAAGAATTTTACATAGGGATTGTATTTTATAAGTAATATTGCTTAGATGTAAACATCAAAATAAAATGAATTTGTACGTATCTTCTATAGGTCTATGTTTAGGTACATATTTATGTTGTCTCACTCGTACATTGTTTTCTCCATTTAGCTGAGACTATGAACCAAGAAACCTTACTTAATTTTACGCGATACTACAGGGTAGCCCTTTTAAAGTGAACTAGTGTAAACCATGAATAACTTTTTTATTTATTTATTTATTTTTTTTTATGTTCCAAAAATTAAATCCTTTAGATGACCGCCCCGGGCGTCTTCACAAAGACGGGATCGTTCTACGGTATGTTCCATTACCTTTCGAAATATTTCTGGCTGCAAACCTAGGATCTTCGCTATAATATTTTGCTTCAATTCCTGAATTCTCCTTAGTTTATCATTGTAAACTCTCTCCTTAAGGTATCCCCACAGAAAAAATCTAGTGGAGTTAAGTCTAGAGATCTAGTCGGCCAGTTAATTGCAGATCCTCTGAAAATGACTCTTTCGTCGAAAAAGTCCGTTAAAATCTCCATTGTGGCTGCAGCGGTTTGGCATGGTGCTGCATTTTACTGAAACCACATATCTGTTCGGTTTTGGACAAAAGGACGAATAACATTGTTCGTGATATGCCCAATTGAAACGACCTTCTTCGGGTTGATGTTGTTGCATCTGATTCGAAGCTAGCTTCCACCCGCTCAATGATTTCGTCCGTCCTCGCACGTCGTCTCCGGGCTTGTTGAGGGCTACTAACGGTTCCTTGTCCTCGAAAACGGCGAACAACTCTGCGAATCGTGGATTTCGAGGGAGCAACTCTTACATGGAGCGTTCGTCGATACTCGCGCTGTGCCTCGACAATCGAATTATTATTCCGCGTGTAAATTTGTATTATTTGAACTCGTTGCTCAACCGTATATATTTCAATGTTGGTTTTTTTTTCAATACTAACGCATAGGAGCCTTTCCATTTTATTTTATCAATGTAATTTTATAAAAACTTGATAAATTTGAGCAACGAGACAAGCATTCATTACAATTCATTCATTTTTTGTTATTATGGTCTCATTACCTGACGCACCTACCTACCTACCTAAATCGACCCTTCCTCAACACGTATTTACCTGGAAAGTAATGTAGACATCAGGGACGTACCGAGCAAACATTTGTTGGGGGGTGAAAAGTAAAATTTGCCGACTACATTTGAAAATCCACCAATTATAATTAGAGGTACGCAAATTTCGTTTGAACGAAATAAATGCGAATTTCGACGAAAATAGCTCTTTTATGCGAATAAATGCCAAATATTATACATAATGCACATCCACAAAAAAGTTTATTATCCTCAATGTCAATGATTGGAGATAATTTTTCATCTCAGTTTTTTTTTTCAGACGTTTTCCGTTAATAAGACTAGAGAAATTCTTAAATGCAGAGAGTTCGCTGATTGACGAGTACGATGTCTTGCCATACACCGAGCACTTTAGTTGGAGGTTTGATGAATGAACTTTGTTTTCTGCAGTGAGAGTTTTTCTCGTTGTTCGGCGGTCCCCAAAATTGAAATGAATTTTACAAAAAAAAAAATATAGAAGCGTAACGATATTTGCGGAATATGACTCAGTAGTTTCTCGTTCTACCGTTACCGTAAGTCCTTGAGGAGTCGTCTGAATTCGGATGCAGTTGGCAGACACACTTCATACTGAATAATAAACACGCGACGTTTTTTTATGCCACGCGAGTTTTGAACAGTCGTTTAATTGTGAATCTACAGAATTTCTAGAGTTTAGAAAATTAAAATAAGAACAAGAAAATTTACAAAACTAAGTTTTTATCCGAATTTCAGGGAAATTTCTAATATCCCAAATTAGTTTATGAGCAATTCATGTTTTTTAGTTTGTCAAATGTCCGTACGTCTAATTAAAATATATTTTTTGAGCGTTCATGTAAACATCGAAAAATACAGAGACAGTAACACGAAGAATTGTGTGAATATATAGAAATTTGATTCAACCGTAACCTAATTTTGGACCATCGCTCCACAATTCGATGTTATTATTCGATGTTTGCAGAAAACATTAGCATCAAATTGTCTAAACGTTCTTCCCCCATTAACGTTCGTAAATAATTGATTATTATTAATCTTAATTTACTAAATGATCGATCGCTAGAAGCTGATGTTACTAGACATGTCGAAATAAGCTGAATAGTCTTGTAAGCTTTCTTAGTTTGAAAGCCTCTCTCGCTATCTCCCCAAAATTTTGACACTCGTAGCAATTATCAATAAGAATTTGATTTACAGCTTTCAGAGATCTCCTTTGAAATACAAAAATAAGTTTCGATCACCGGAGTTCTGCAATTTTTCCTATCGGCCGGAATTGGAAATATGTCTTGAAATGGTTGGAGTTTGGCTATTTTTTTCCAATTCTCCAGTGGGGTTTGAGATAAAAACGTCAAGGATTTTGAACTCTTTTCGGTAAAATGTTCCAAAGTCTACTTCGGCTGTAGTTTGAGATGATTCGTCCAATTTTTCGGAGCACGACGATTTTGGTGTTGTTTTTTGTAGTCCGATTCAGGGTCAATACCTCATTTTCTTGCGAAAATCATGGAGCTTTGCACTAACGCATTGATTTCGCTGCCGCTTTAAATGTATTTACAAGACTTTATTGTACTGCGAATAAGTTTCATGGAGTCAATAATGTTAAGGTCCTGGGGTTCTAAATTTTCAGTAAAATTTTTCAATTTAAACATTTGTTTTATGTTTTTATGCCGAATAGATCTATTAATAAGTATGTACATACATTCAATTACATACTTTTAATATTGCAACTTTCAAATGTTTGTATCCTTAAACTCGACAGGTTATTCTTTTGTAAATTTATTAATGCCGAAAATCGCAATCCTAGATATTCCCACTGAGGTCAAATTTGCCGACTGCAGATGAAAATTGAAAATGTTAGGGGGGTGAGACACCCCCCATACCCCCCTTAGGTACGTCCCTGGTAGACATATCTCCCATGTGTCTAGTTTATTCTTACCAAATTTCAGAAAAAAATATTAAAAAATAAAGAAGTTATGCATAATTTACACTAGTTCACTTTTAATGGGCCACCCTGTATGTTCTTTTCCGCTGTGATGACTGACGAGGACAACGGAAATACTGGTAAATTTAGATCCCCCCGTTTGCATATTTACAGGAGTGAGAGCAGATGTTTGTTTCTAAGCTCTTATTACGAAAGTTTTGGGTTTTGTTTGTTCAAGACAAGTAATAGACTTTCAAAAAGCTTCTCCATTATATTGAATTGATTTTTTGTTAATGTTGCATAGTTATGTTATCTTTTGCTTATTTACGCTGTTGGATGAAAGTGCGCAATGATTTTCTCAATCTAAGATGATGGCTTAAACAAGCAAAATATGGTGTAGCTATGCAAAATAAACCAAAATTCCATTCAATACAATGGAAAAGCTTTCTAAATATGGTGTGTGTCTTCTCTACGCGATAAAACTAATCAGCCGACAGGTACTGAACAAGAGCTATCAGAAACCCGGCCTTTATGTGTTAATTACCTATATTTATTGGAGATGTTGAAGCCACTATCGTGTTCTTCAAACCTTTGTCCTAATATTCAGATATAAATTAAATACTATTTTAGTCTCATATCAAATGACAGTAATGCAACCACTTTTCTGCCATTTAATGGTTCCATAACTGCTACGCACTTTGCTCTGATCTCGTTATGTTTATCGCAGAAGTCACTCTGCCACAGAGAATTCATACAGAATTATTCACGAAACTCGAAATGACTGAAACGGTTTCGCAATTCAAGACAACAAAACCTACTCTCACTCTGTTTTGAAATGCCGAGTACATGTTCTGCAGAAGTCAGTATGTATGTAAAGTGTCTGGTCTGGTACTATGTTGTGTTATTGATGGTTCGGGGGAATGTTAGGTATGAATGCGTAGCATCAAGGACGAGTACCAGAGATACATTTTAGCTAATGAAACACTTTGATGATAAATGGAACGATGCTTTTGACTCATGGAATGCTATTGTAATTTACTTATGTGAATTACAGTCGTCTGTGTAGCTGACATGGATCTAAAATGCTCAAGATATTCAATAAATTAATCATTTCCAGCAAAAGTAGAAGATATTTGGATGGAATTCACTTTACCCTATTTTTTCATATACTTTCTGTAAGATGAATCAATCGCATATGTAATTATCCTTTTCAAAATTTGAAACCTTTTGGATCGTTAATTGTACGTTTTTGGTCAATCGCTTACAGGACACAACAATAACTTATTTACTTCTTAATGAACATTTTTTTCGAAATCCATACGAATTTGACATTCTTTGTTCTATAGATACCTATAGAACAAAGAATGTCAAAGCTAAACAGCTAAACGCGGCCTTAAATTTTACATACAAGCTATGCCGTTCTGTAAATGTACCCGATCTAACAAAAACGCAGCTACTATTTTCACTCCTTGTAACATTGAAGGACCTTTTCACTTTCCGTCTATTTGAAATTGCGACATTTCCATGTTTCATTATGCAATTCCACACAAAAAGAAAATATGTAGGTACCTACTACATTTTGTATAGAGTCACCGTCATGATACTTCTCTAACAAGTTTTCGTTCATTTTCAAAACACACTATGCAAAAGAAGACAGAAAAAAGTCAAAATTGCCACTAGATAAAGTACAGAAGTTGGCAGAGCCAACACTCCTGCCGCCAGAGAGAGACTATGACACTTTCGCTTTGCACAAAATAAAAGGACTTCGTCTTCATCCTGTATACTGTTGCATCCATGTTGCTACACAGAAAGTCGGCTTTGAGTCCAACCACTATAGCAAAACTTCGAACCATACGAAAAAAGAAGTTCGTCGTCGCTTGCAATGCAACGTATACGAAAGACTTTCAAAATAGTAGATTGTCCTGAATTAGTTTTTTTTCTGGGTCCAGAACGCCATGTTATGTATACAAGTATAGTGAAAAAGAAACTCTTTCTACGCGCTCTGAACTATTCGTTACGAAACTTTCTACCTAAACTCAATTACCGAAAATATTTCGTATCAATTTCCAAATTATCCAGGAGTTGTTATGCTTTGAGAACGAGATTCGCCGGAATAATATTTTATTTTCTAGTGGTTGGGCAGAAAATAGGCGACTTCGTCGTTCTAGCTAGAAGATACTATGCGACGATGAAGGCAAGAAACATAAAGCATGGCGTATCCTCTTTCGAAGAGCACAGTTTCTTAGAGTGGAATTTTAATTACAAGAGTTGATAACCGGATTCTGGGAGAAATTCTAAGGATATTTTATGGTAGCTTTTTGATGGAGTTTAAATATGTATGTATGTATATGTATAACAAGAGCCGAGGTGTTAAGGAAGGATCCAACAAGAGCGATTTGTTCTGAATTTAGTGAAACTGAAGAAATTTTATGAAGGTTTCAATTAGATTTCAATAGAATAACGAGTAGGATTTGATTTCTGCTGTTTAATAACTATGAGATTTCGCTCTGTGGCATGGGTGAAGAACGCCACCAGCGAGCTCGTCTTAGAAGGCGAGTGATAGTGTAGTAACCAGGTGATAAACCTAACCTAGTGAAGTACATGAGATTGCAAAATGTGGTGGATAATATTTTTTTCTTTTTTGGGGTGCTGAGAACAAATCCAGAACTTCCCACCAAAATTTCGTTGTAATACAGGGTTAAAATCGCGAAAATCCCTAAAATTTTCGCTGTTTTACCGTTTGTTGGCTCCCAACTCTGAAACTGTTCATTTCTGCGTAAAACTCTTAAGGAATATGTCAGAGAGAACATGATTACACGTTCAAATATATAAATCCGTTCAGCGGTATTAGTAGAATTGAAATTTTAAGTTTGTAAGTTTTAGCATAGTTTCATATTATGAATTAAATTTTGGTATTGAACAGTTTTTCATTTTTGGTCGCAAGAGTTGAATTTTTCTTGTTTTTTATGTATTTTGGGGCGCTGAGCCTGAAATCGTAGCTGGCCACCAAAATTTTGTCCCGAAAGAGGATCAAAATTGCATAGAACGCAAAAAATTACTATCAATTATAGCGCTACTATGCTTAATTCATTTTAAAGATTAATATCGCGTTGGACTCGCAAACATGTTTTACCTAAAATGTTCATGTTCAGATTTTCAGAGAAATGTACAGTTTTGAAGTTGTAATCCAAAAAACTCCGAAAATTTTGCGGTTTTGGCCCTGTTCCGCAACGAAATTTTTTTTGGGAACCTCCAGATTCAAGTTCAGCACACCAAAAAACATAAGATACAAAAAAAGGAGAGATGAAAACTTTTACATTAAAAAAAAATGCCGAGGCGCCGAGGAATGCATGGCCAAGAGGGTGCTTGGCCGCTAGTATGCGAAGCTAGCAGGCAACTATAACATTTGGAGTCTGACGCACATTTTAATATCAACAGAGTTAGCTCGTGTGTATGCGTTGCGGAGACTGCCGGCGGATTTTAGGGGAAAGTCCGTAAATTAACTTCTTTCCACACACTAGTGCCAAGATACAAAATCTTTCTCCACAGGGTTTAAAAGAATGGAAGGCCTTATGGAAATTCACGAAAATATGAGCACTACCCCGCTGGGCACTACTCCTGCTATGCAGTTGAGTGATTCCGGGGCGAACCTAGTTCGCGCAGTGCCCGACGGATTCCGGGGCGAGCAATATGTATAAGGCGACTACAGTGAAAGCTCCGTTCGCGGACAGCTCCCGCAGGCGGACATCTCCCCTCCGGACAATTTCCTTAGTCCCAATTTTTTCCTTCATATTTTAGAACAAAATCCATTCCACTGGCCGGACGCTCTACTGGCCGGACACGGACACTATTCCTACATACATTTGTCATGAAATCATCTCCTGTAAGCGGACACAAATTAAATTTTTAGTCGCCTTAATGAAATTATTGAAAAAACTGGATACGATCACAAAAATGCATATAGGTTTTGTTTTTGAAGTTTTTTGGCTCCACGGATACCATGCAATTGTGTATTGAAATAGGGATACAGAAACAGGACGGTTAGAACCAAAACCCATACTTCCATAACGGACGAGGACGACCAACCCGGTCGGCTTTTTTGTCTTTCGGTTCTTAACCCGATCAGCTGTTCAACTTTTCAGTTAACCGGAATTTGAATTTCATTTCATATTTGCGGACAATTTATAAAATTAAGAAAACCGACGATTTTTAAAAATTACATTAAATTAAAAATGTTCATATTCATATCTATGTTTAATTTTTTTGTCATAGAAAGTAACCGTCAAAAACACAATGATGCCATAAATAAGTCAATTTGAATAAAAACTAGGGGGCTTCGCCCCCTGCTCGCTTCGCTCTCCAACCCCCGGGACCGAGGCTAATTTCGGGCGCGGCCGAAATTTGGATACCCTTCGCTTGGGCTAAAAGTTTTTTCGGGCGTACCTATGGCTTGTATTTAATCCCCCTCCTCATTCTTTTTCTTCCGTCTTGACAAAAATTTTGGGCTTGGTTGAAATAAGTGTGCAAATAAAAATATTTACTCGGAAAATTTTATTTGGGGTTCCCGGAGCATGACCCCATAGTACGATTCCATTCGTTTTGCACTTTTTAGTTGCACATCAATTCAGTTTGTGAAATTGGTGTAAAAAATTGTTTCTTAGAGGAACCAATATGGGGGGTTTGGTTTGTATGGCAGCCCAATGACCCCATGGTCTGATTTGATTCAATCTTACATATGTTTTGTGTTATCAATAGAAATACATTAGTGTGGAATTTTGTTGAAATTGGTGCACAAATAAAAAAAAGTTTTTCTTAGAGGAATCTAATTTGGGGGGTTGGGTTTGTATGGCAGCCCCATGACCCCATGGTCCGATTTTATCCATTCTTTCATACGTTTTATTTAAACAATAGAAATACATTTGTGTGAAATTTGGTTGAAATTGGTGCGCAAATAAAAAACTTTTTCTTAGAAGAACCTAATTTGGGGGGTTAAGTTTGTATGGCAGCCCCATGACATCATGGTCAGATTTGATCCATTCTTGCATATATTTCGTGTTATTTATAGAAACACATTTGTGTGAAATTTGGTTGAAATTGGTGCACAAATAAAATAGTTTTTCTTAGAAGAACTCAAATTGGGGAGCTAGGTTTGTATGGCAGCCCCATGACCCAGTGATCCAATTTGGGTGAATCAAACATACAAACAGCCTGCAACAATAAGAAGCACGTGTGCGAAATTTCAGCTTGCTAGCTTCAATACCCGCCGAGTAAAACGCGTCGCAACAGACAGACAGACAGACGGACATGCTCCAATCGACTCCCCAAGTCATGCTGTTAGCAGGGCAGCGATAACGAAAAACGTCAGGTTTGAGTGAATGCTAAGAGCGACTAACTTTATTCACGATATGATAGAATGATAGTACAGTAGATGTGTGTGTATGTGAGATTATGGAATAGACCATTTTTTAACACTCCCACTATATTATAATAAAAAAAAATCATTATAAAATCCAAAAATAAAATGTCAAATTCATGTTCAAAATTATTACTTCTACGTTAATTGTACAAGGATTGAATCTCAATATGAAATTAAAAAGTAAGAATGCTTCTAATTTATTACTTCAATCCCATGTTCTTAGTACAGAAATTATGTTTTGTTTTAGATACTGATTTTGTTAGGTTATCACTATCAGCAACCATATCATTAGTGTTTAAGTAATTCAATTTAATTATTGACTCGTTTAATTTATGTCGTATGAAATGGTGACGCACGTCTATGTGCTTCGATCGAGGCTTATACGCATCATTGTCAGCCAGACACATAGCACTTCGACTGTCGGTGTTGATTACAGTTGGTTGACTATTAACTTCCGGAAACAGCTCACTTTCAAATTGTCGAAGCCAAATTACTTCCTGGACGGATGCGGACAATGCCATGTACTCCGCTTCAGAGCTGGATAGTGCCACGGTTGCCTTTTACTAGACCAAGAAACAGCACCACCCTGTAATTGAAAAACATACCCCGTGCACGATCTTCTTTTATCAATATCAGAGCCCCAGTCAGCATCCGAAAAACCGATTAAATTTGCATTACCAACTTTTGAGTAATTCAACTTCAGGTGTTGAGTGCCCTTTAGATACCTGAATATTAGTTTTACAGCTTCCCAGTGTCCTTTGCCGTAGTTAGTGTTGAAACGGCTAACATCATGTACTGCGAACGCTATATCTGGACGAGATCCCTGAGCCAGATATAATAGACTTCCCACGGCTGCTTGGTAGGGTATTCTTTGCATCTCGAGGCGCTCTTCTTCTGTCGTCGGAGACATTGAAATGGATAGAACTTTATTCGTATCTGAAGGTGTTGAAACAGGATTACACTCATTCATATTAAATCTTGTTAAAATATCATTTATGTAATTGCTCTGATCTATCGAAATGTTACCATTTTGTTTATCATACTGGATGTGAAATCCGATACAATGCTTCGCTTCACCAACGTCTTTCATTTTAAACTGGCCGCATAAATATTTTTTAAGTTCATCTCGTTTGTTTATGTTATTATATAAGATTAATAAATCGTCCACGTATATTGCCACCATTAAGATAAATTTGTTATTTATTATGAAATACACGCACGGGTCGACGCGAGATTTATTAAAACCGAACTTCTTCATTGCTGCGTCTAATTTGATATTCCATTGAAGGCCACTTTGTTTCAGCCCGTATGAGGCCTTTTTGAGCTTGCATACCTTTCCTCACAAATCATCGAAATGTTCCGGCTGTTCCAGATATATCTCTTCGTTCAAGTCGCCTTGTAAAAAGGCAGTAATCGCGTGCATCTGATCAATTTTCAAGTCATATTTTACGGACAATGCAATCAAGTACCGCACCGATGTGTACCGAACGACAGGAGAAAACGTTTCCAAATAGTCGACGCCATACTTTTGACAACAACCTTTCACCACCAATCGTGCTTTCCTTCTTATAACAGCTCCATTCTCATCCCGTTTGGTTTTGAAGACCCACTTCGACTTGATAGTTGCTTTCCCTTTAGGCAGATCCACTAAGTTCCAAGTTTTATTTTCGGCCATGGACTTCATTTCTTCACGCATTGCCAGTGGCGTAACGTACGGTGTTCCATGTGTGCAGTGGAACACGGGCCCCCAAGCCAAAGGGGCCCCCAAATCCGAAATCATAACGAAATTTTGTTTGATAGATCCTTGGGTAACTGTTCTTTCAAAAGACATGCATTTTTACTAATATGCCAGAAAAATGCGTAAGTGAGATATAGAATCTAGGATAGTAGCAAAACATTCAATTTTGGGTATGGTCAAGCTTGGATCTCTAAGTATTATACTCTGTTTGCACCAGAGAGGCGCAACTCTACTCAACAATCATCGGAACAATCCATAAATTATAAAGGTTTTTGCTCATATAATAATATTGAAATTAATAAAGGTTCAACTTCAGGCGGAGTGCCTCTCTTTGAAGGTTCTTGCGTAAAATTGGGCCAATAATCAGCGCCCGCTCTACACTGATTTTAAATTGTCACTATCTTGTTTTTAAATTGATTGAAAAACTTTCGATTTTACCTTAAAAGTTTCATTTCAAAATGTATGAGTTTTTGATTTTAATCGGTTGGATCTTAGCTCACCTTTTAATTCAAAATATGTAAATAATTTAATCTAAAAGGGTCGTCAAAAGTTAAAACATTTTATCTCAAAATGTAGCCACTTAGTTTCAAAAGGTATTCACTTTTGTTTGAAACAAACAAACGGTGCTAAATACTTGTTTTCAAATGTGCAGTCAATTTGAGCAACGTCATCTTTTCAAGCAAATTGCGCACTCACAAAGTCGCAGTAAACACATATTACGCGTAGTGCTTAAAAGTAATTGTTTGGTGAGTTATTATTTTCGTTTTTATTAAACCGTGAAAAATGTCGGAAGCTATTCCGAATTACATACTGGAGTTTTGATCGAAATAGTGAACAGTGGTGCAGTGTGTGACAGGGAAAGTGATGCTGAACACTTATTCGAACAATGGCAACTTTCATTCGATACATGCGAATTCCTCAAGAAAGAAGAAATAACTCTTAAAGTGCTAAAGCGTATGAACCTTACGGATATTGCGATTTTCTCAATGAAAAGGCATACTTAGTATCTTGGAATAGGTGGCAAATGCTGGGGAATTTATAAGCGACAATCCGAAAAATCCATAATTTTTCTCGGCCATTTTATATGTTATTTTTCGATTCCTCGGTCATTTCATCGTGAAAAATATCTAATGAGTGGGGATCGAAATAGTGGATAGGATAGAGTGGATAATCGAAAAATAATACATAAAATGGCCGAGAACATTTTGGAACCATTTTCGAATTGTAGCTTATGGAATTCCTTAGCATTTGCTACATATTCCACGACAGTAAGTATGCCTTTTCATTCCGCCCGAGGTTTATCCAAAACCTTTAAGTTGGTTTTATACGTAAACATAATAGCAAATATTCTTTTCTACAGGAGTTGCCTTTTAATTTGCATGAAGCCTCCACGATTACTGTAATAACAGAATGGCTGAACTCATCGTTTGAGGAATCGAGCAAATCAACTTCGGTGTCTCAAATTAGCCAAGATACTAAGTAAACTTCTTTGCAGTTAACAAATTGAATTATAGTTTCACGATTTATTTTCAGGAAATTAGATGCTTTTGATACCGAATTGATAACAATACAAAATTTATTTTTCATCTTAAATCAAAGAAAGCAAGTGTTCTACAATTTATTTTTGTCGAATAAACATTATTTTTCACTCAATCGGACTTTTTTTTATTTGCACTCGGACTTAAACAGTTTCAGGATATGAGCAGCTACAAACGAACTTTTTGTTTCAAAATGATATTATTTTTGATCCAAATTGGTATGGATTTTAAATGCAAGGGTCATGCATTTTAAATTTAGAAAACAACATCTTGTTTCAAAATGACGATATGTCTTGATTTCAAAAGTTTAGTTTCTTAATTCAAAAGGACACCTATTTTATTATAAATATGTTTACACGTTTTAAAAATAATGAGTCTGCCTATTTAATTTCAACATTGTTCTATTTTGCGCAAAATTTAAGAGAAAAAAGCTTGATTTTAAATTAAAAACTTTTGTTTTCATATTTTATTTTTCTGTGTGTAGGGAGGGGCGGTATTTTGGGTAGCACTTGATAGACGGAACTACATGAAAGCTGAAACTTATTTCCGGTAAATAAGACTAAAACACTAGTAAATTAATGATAATAAGCTCGAGGGCGTTATTGAAAAAGGACTGCAACTCTATAAATTGCAGGAATAAAACCGTTACTTTATTTTTTTTTAGATTTCATGATAATAAAATTGCTCTTTAGTCGGTGTTTTTTGCTTTCGCAACAAAATTGTTAGGTGCACAGTTTTTTTTAAGGTGTGTTTAATGGCCTTCGAAAAATTTACCAACATCAAAAATCAGCACCAACCGTTTTTAGTAAAGCAAACAAAGCACACGAAGGAAGTAACTGTGTTATTGTATCGTAACCTCAACTAGTCGTTAAGAACCTCAGGAAACAGAAAAAAATTCAAGAAGCTAGAGTCTGAAGTGAGCTGTCCAGGATTTATCAACAAGATTGGTTAACTTAGAGTCTGCTTCTTTTACATACCCTGGTTTCTCGTCTCAGTTCATTTCACTCAGTAGTATTCCGTGAGATTACCGATATTGAGGCACTATAGGGGGATCAAATTGGCATTACTGAAACCTTAGGGATGTATGCTGTCCTTAGATTACCTTTTGGTATATTTCCACTAACGATTTAGGGTTGTGGAGTCCTATATGATCTGATCTAAAATTTAAATAACGTGTTTCTTCTAGTAAAGTAATATGTGACAAAAACGACAGAGCGATATTTGGGCATTTTTTTTTGTTAAATATTTTTTAGGCGCATTTCTTAACGACATCACCAATAAGTCTTCCTGGAAAAATTGCAGTCTAGATTGACGTTCTCAAGTTTATATTGATAAAAATTGAGTTGTATAGGAACGACTCTTCTTTTCCGGTTTCTCTTCTGTTTTCGTATGGAATCTTAGGAATGGGAAACTTATTTCTAGTTGGGATTCAAAGAACTCAAAATGTGAAACGATCCTTTGAAGTCGACACATCCCATGAACATTTTCAAAAAAAATCTTAGGTGCGGCAGTTTGTCGTTTTGCCCGGGGCGGCGTAAGTGCTAGAGCGGGCGCTGCCCATAGTCCAGTTATTGGGGAGTATTTAAATATCGATTAATTGCTCAGCTAAAGAAAATATGTTCACAATGTTGAAAAAAGGATATAGGATGACCTATTGATCGGAATGGCTAACCAGAATTACTAAGAACATTCAAAAAGGTTTAAGTGAGAAAACCTTTGCTTTTTAACTGGGACTCAGGAAATCAAGAAACAGATGTCTGTCGACAAACTAGTGAGTCAAGATACGTAAATTATTTGCCTTTGGAGCACTTCTATCATGAACTTTATTTAAGTCGATTTAGTTTTCCTTGGTTATGGATGTGATCCACAGATCTATAGTATTCAGTTTTAGTCTAGGATCAACGGCTCTTACGAGGTAGAAGGGCACTCCTAAAGGTTGTCTTTCCCCGCGACTCTTGGATTTTGTGATAAATAGATTAATTAATTATTCTAAATTCAATTTTGTCTCAAAAAATGAATTTTTTTTAGAAAATGATGTTTGTTGCTTTTACTTATACATTTAAATGTGGGTTATGTTCTGTCATTTTTTTCTGGTGAAAAAAAAAATCGAGCGTGAGGGGCCCCCATTTCGATCTCGAACACAAGAAAATTGGGAAACGTTACGCCACTGCGCATTGCATTAACCCATTCCTCACCGTAATCACTCGACAATGCCTCCTCAACCTTCGTTGGATCAACATTCGCACAACATGGAGAGAAAAATGCCATATTGTTGCTAGCTGTTTGAGATCTCGTTACTGGAGGGCTAGAAGAAGTTGATGGGTCGAAAATATTCGGTAGGTAGTCTGGATCGTTGGTATCCTCACTAAAGTTGATTGTGTCTTCCGTTTCATCTGCTTATGGATCACTAGTTGCCAATTGGTCACAATCGGCACGATTGTCAGCCTCAACATCCATGTCATCGAGCAAACCGTTGCGGAAATCTTCTGAAGCTCCCACTGAATCCAAATGTTTATCAGACTTCTGGCTAGTAACCGGTGATTTTTGATCTTCGATAAAATATACATCACGGCTTCTGTAGCTTCTCTGCGTATTGGGATCAAGAAAACGATATCCCTCACTTTCGCATTAGCCGACAAACGTTAGCATTCGAGATTTGGCATCCAGCTTCCTACGGTGAACCTTCGGTATATGGACTGAGGATTGACACCCGAAAACACTCATGTTACTCAAGTCCGGCTTCGTACCTGTCCATATTTCTTCTGGAGATTTTCCATCCAAAGTTGACGATATCGAACGATTTATTATGTATACGGCTGTCTGCACTGCTTCTGCCCAATATCGCTTATCCAATTTAGCATTATCGAGCATGCAGCGAACTCTGTCAACAATAGTCCGGTTCATTCGCTCAGCGACTCCGTTATGTTCCGGGGTGTAAGGGGTTGTCGTGTCATGCCGAATTCCTTTATTTCGCAAAAAACGATTTAATTCATTTGAACAACACTCAGTTCCATTATCCGTTCTAATTCTTTTAATTTTTCTTCCCGTCTGTGTCTCTACCATCACCTTGAACTCCCGATAAATTCCGGATACTTCAGTTTTCGACTTCAAGATGTACACGAATGAATACCTTGCGACTACAATCGTCAATAAATGTTAGAAAACAGGTCGCGCCGCCAAACGATTTTACCTCTGTAGGTCCACATAAGTCTGAATGAATTAAATCAAGTAAACCACTAGATTTCTTCCCCTTCCCCTTAGGGAAGCCGAGTTTGTTTTCCTTTTAAGCAGGAATTGCAATGCTTCAGTGCGTCTGCGGATTCACTAAAGTTTACGCCTTTTACTGCGCCATCCCTCATTTTCACTAAGTCCTTCAAATTTATGTGGCCCAACCGACGATGCCACAGAGATATGGAAGTATGTCCTTTTCTTGACAATAAACAATTTCCCACTCGCGAATTTAGTTTGTAAACTCCGTTTTCACTTATCCCTTTCGCGACGATTCTTTTATTTTGATCAAAGACTGTGCAACCGTTTTCGTTAAAAGTAATACGATTTCCATTTTTAACCATCTTTTCTACAGAAAGTAGGTTAGCTTTGAGTCCAGGGACACACAGAACGTCTTTTACTACGATGTTAACACCTTTAAATTTCACTTCCATATCACCCAGACACGAAATGTCCATTTTAATATCATTCGCAAGCCTAATATCTGTCACTTTGGATTTCCGTAGGTTAGACAGCCATTCGCGATGTGCAATCATATGCTGCGAAGCCCCACTATCAATATACCAGTCATTCGGGTCGAATTTACCTGGTCCGAATAGTGTACTGAACACAACTTTGCTATTTCTGGGCTGCTTGTTGTTGTATTTTTGGGTAATCGGACACCTTTTTGCTTTATCGCCAAATTTTTTGCAGGTATAACACTTGACCGAAGCACTGCGGGAATTCTTTTTAGAGAATAATGCACACTGACTATTAGATTTATCATAATTAATTTCGTAAAGTTTTGTTTTTATTATGTCACTTGTTATTTTAATGCCGGATGACTCGATACCCATTATCATTGGCCGATACTCTTCAGTAAGACCGGCAAGTAAAAAAGATCCGATCCATTCTTCGGACAACTCAAATCCAATGCCAATCAGTTTGTGTGAGTTACTAATTATGCGATTTATATAGTCGTCCATGGAATCGCAGCTGTCGAGACTAGTAGAAATCAAATTTCGAAGAAGACTAATTCTCCGCATAAGCCCCTGATCGTTGAACATTGATTTCAATTTATTCCATATTTCCAGAGCGCTTATAGCGGTCTGAATATGGACGTACAACGAAGGGTCGATGCTTATCACCAAGGGGCCTTTTGCCTTTTTTAATTTCGTCTCGTCCTTTTCGGTATTCACTTCGATGATGCATTTATCCAGTCCTTCGTACTCTAGACAACTTTTCATTGCAAATGCCCAAGTTTGGTAGTTTTCTGTCCCTCGTAACTTCTCGAGGACAGCAAATTGACTTCCTGAATTACTACCCATCGCTCTCGAACGTTTTACGTGCAATAGATTTTAAATCCGGAGAAAACGCGAACACTATTTGCTACAACTGACCAAATTCAATGAATACCACTAATAAACTATTGGCTTTACTTCACGAACTACTAGTTTTTCGTTTTAGCGGAATAAAATATTACTAAAATTAATATTAAATATTCTTTTCATCGCACGCGGACTGGGCCCATAACCTGTTAGGAGGGCAGCTATAACGAAAAACGTCAGGTTTGAGTGAATGCTAAGAGCGACTAACTTTATTCACGATATGATAGAATGATAGTACAGTAGATGTGTGTGTATGTGAGATTATGGAATAGACCATTTTTTAACACATGCTGATCATATATGTATACTTTTTATATGGTCGGAGATGCTTCCTTTAATGCGTTACAAACTTCATGACAAAGTTAATATACCCTTTCACTCTATGAGCGAAGGGTATAAAAAGGACTTACGCCCCTTTAACAATAAGCGACTCATATGTATGTATATTACCGAATTTTCGGGAAAAAGCCACAGAAATACATGTATAATCGTTGTAGCTTGATTTTAGTGTTTTATTTATTTTTAAGCACGAAAAAATGTTTCATTGTCTCAACCAGAGTCGAAGCAACCCATAAAAAAAAACACGTAATTACATATTATAAACCATTCAGCAATATCTACCACCCGTCATCGTCCTGGCAACGAAATAATTAACGTCATTCGGTCAACTCAACTAATTCATTTGAAAAGCAAAACCCTTTTCAGCATCGATCCGAGAATCCGAGTAAATACTTTCAATTTAGCGCAGTTCGTTTGAATGAGTAATTGTTGGATTTAAATTTCCAATTGGCTATACGGTTCGGTTTAATTTTCAGATTACCAATGTCATTTGCCCGCATTCAGCTTATAAACAGAATAATACCAGAATATAACATATTCTAAAAGGATCGAGAAATTGTGTAATGTCACTGCGCTGCTATTTGGCCGACCCATATACAGAATGGACAATAAACCATCCTAACAAAAACCCACTCGACAGACTGCGTACAAAACGGCAGCGATGTCGAGAGCAAATAGGCTTTTGATTAAATTGCTTCATACTGTGGGAAAATTTCATCGAAAATTCCGAAATAGGGGCTTATTTTGTGTATATGTCTGCAAAAACATATTATGAAACGTTTTCAGTTTTACAAAAACTGTGTGGTGTCCGTTTTACATGGATTTTGGGAAAAACAGGTCCTGAATCATCCATGCCGCATTTTGATTCATTGTCTTCATTACAGATATATTGTTCACACATTCCATGTGCTGGGTATTATTTATTGTAAAGGACATGTAATTAACGGCCACATTGTCATGCATGAAAGCAAGCTAAAGAGACTAAAGTTTGATTGAAAGTAGTTGCAGGCATAAAATCTGTTGAAAAAAGAGAAGGCCTCGGCATCCAGAGATGGACAAGAAAATAAGGAAATTCATATCACATTTGAGAATCCATAGACCTAATGTTTTTAAACAAATTTTCAATTTCGGATAGAGAATAGAATATTAAACATGTTGCTCGAAGAAATTGATTTTTTTCTCTCCCAGCACAACAGTGTCGGATAGAATCAATTTAGACAACAAGGGAAATCTTTATTTTCTGAACTGCTTTACTCAAGTCCTTAGCATTATATCGTTTCAAAATTCATTTGAACACACGCCTTATCCACTTCGTATGTATGGAATATACGGAACGTCCATAATTTCCTCAAGGAATTACATCGAAGTCCGAGTTAAACATCGATGCAAAATATATTTTCTTAAAACATATCTATACGAGTATTCGGCCTTGTTCGTATACAGCGCCACTGTAAAATTATTCTATCAATATTTTCTGTTCAACTTATAGTTTAGGGAAAACTCATAGTCTCTGTCCTAATGTGAAATTCAATTTTCCTGAAGACATGGTATCAACGGAAAAGATGCTGTGTCGCTGATGCTGTGGGAATTTGACTTGAAGGAAGAATCTTTATGCATTGCATCTCATGTTGTATGAATGTATGTATACATATAAGAACTTCGATACAAAACTTCGTAGCTTCCTATAGAATGCAAATTTGGAAAAGGTGAATTTATTCAAAAATGAGCAGCAGGTACCTACGGGAAGCCGCTTCGCAATTTAAAAGACGTTCTTAATTAAAATGCCCGTCGCTTTCCAACTGCAAAGTGGAGCCATATGAATCAATTAATTGATAATAAATTCAATTTTCTCAAAAGATATGCACGCCAGAATATTGTACAAGAGAGAGGATTTCCTAAAATACCGTGTGCGGGTAGCAAATTAAATTGTCGGGAAATATGAAATTAAATCGGAGTTTTTCTGTCTCTATGGTAATGTTTCCAATGAAGTCACAATTTTACGCTTGAAATATTCATAGAAATATTTCTTGGGTGGATACATATTGGGGAGTTTGTGAAGCATGAAGAATATTTTATTAATTGATAGAATCAAAGGTTTTGAAAAAAATACCGGCGTACGGAGGGCCGCACCCGCAATACGAGGGTTTTTTAGATTTTGGATACATACTTAGCGAATAATTTCACACATATATTTTATTGGTAATAAATAAGAATTATGCACAATATTAATGAAATACTACTTGTAAATCTATTTTTATTTTGTATCATAGCTACACATATTAACTGAATTAATTATTATTATTATTATTATTAGCTGTCACTCCGGTACCATTACTCCAAACTGGCAAAAAAAGCAACTGATATGAAATGTACCCATCGAGTTCTTTAATTTGAGTACCCATACCTTCATGTTCGATAAAAACTAAAAAAATCGACTTTTTCAAATCTCCGGGACACCTTGTTAGCTTTGTCCTACCAAACGTCTAAGTATTTCGTGCTAAAGACTGTTATATATATATGTGATTTGGGGATTACCCGAAGCAGACCACTACTATTTGGGTCCATTTTCGTCCCCTTACAGTCATCAGTGATTTCCAGAAGTCCACTGATAATTATCGACTTTTCCTTCATCACTGAGTCCCGTGTGATGAGTAGCATATCTTTGAAGCTAAGTTCCCTCATAGATTCCACATCGATTGTGGATTTGCCTAGTATCCTTAGCCTCCTACTACCTAGTGCTGGGCATTCACATACAATGTGCGCTGCCGTCTCAGCCTCTTCCAGACATAGTCTGCATACATCATCTTCCACGATTTTCATCTTAGATAGATGAGCTTTAAAATTACCATGTCCTGTTACTAAGGCAGTTATCCAACTTAAGCTGCTCCGTGTGTAACTGAGTACTTGTTTGGCTTTCCTCCCTAGTGGACTGGTAATTGCGTTACGAGCCTGTCTACAAGTGGATAAGGTTCGCCATCGTTGCCGATGGATGGAATCAATCCAGCCATGTATCCTGGCTTCAATCATGCCGTTTCCCAAAGCAATTTTGGGTTCCGGTCCTTGGAACTTTTCTGCTGATCCCTCTTTTGCTAAGGTATCGGCAAGTTCATTCCCCAATGTACCTACGTGTCCTTTAACCCACATTAGCGTAACTTCGTTGATTGAAGCACACTTATTGAGCTTCTGGACACACTCCAGTACCAATTTTGAATTGATGTTGGATTGCTGCATGCGCTTGATCACCGATTCGTTGTCGAGTGCTATCAGAATTTTCTTCCCTAGTATCCCGCCTTCCAGAATATGATCCAGCGCGTGCAGCAGTCCAAGCATCTCCGCCTGATATACCGATACATACTCTCCTAGGCGAAGTGAGCATGCAAGGTTTAGCTCCTCGGAGTATATTCCAGCCCCCGCTCTTCCGTCCATGAGAGACCCATCAGTAAAAATAGCAACATCACGTGTATACTCCTCGTGTATCCTACCATCCTCTATGATAGTGATGTGATGTCTTTCGACTACCCTACATCTTCTCATACCATCCAAAGGCATATGAGTCTCCCTGACATTATCACGAACAATATCAAGGATCCTCTTATGACCTCCGTTGCTACCAAAGTGATGCCAAGTGCCATCTCTTACCATTCTTATTGCTGTGAGCGCCGCACTTTGTTTTATAAACAGATCCAGTGGCGGTAATCCCAGTATAACCTCCATAGCATGTGTTGGCGTAGTTCTCATTGCACCACATATGCTTATACATGCTATGCGTTGAATCCCATCCAGCCGTTGCCTAGTAGTTTTCTGGCTACCCTTGGGCCACCAGACCTGCTGCATAGGATAGAACGGGCCTAACCATCATTGTATAGATCCAATGTGCCGCTTTTGGTGATATACCCCACCTACGTGCACACACTCTCTTACACTGATGCAAAATCCTCGCTGCATTTTGTGTCTTTTCGTTAACATGAGAGTTCCAAGTAAGTTTGGGATCTAAGGTTACCCCTAGGTACTTCACCTCCTTGGACTCTTTTATCTCCGAACCAAAAGGCAGCATGGGAGTGGTTTCTACATCTTTCCTTTTCAGAGTAAAGACTATAGTGCTTGACTTGCTTGCGTTTATAGTTAGCTCTTGTTCATTACACAATTCTTCAGTTGCTTTGAGAGCTTGCCTCATGCAACCTTGAATAGTGTCCATGAATTTGCCACTGACCATAATTGCTAAGTCATCAGCGTATCCTACTGCATGTACGCCCATCGAGTCCAGTTTCCAGAGAAGAGAGTCTACGGTGATGTTCCACAGTAGAGGCGAAAGTACCCCTCCTTGTGGGCAGCCCCTGACTACCCTTCCTCTTATTCTGGCACATCCATTACTGAGATTTACTGCCCTCCCACTAAGCATCGAATCGATCCATGTTATTATCAAGGACTCGATCTCCCGCTCAGCTAGGGCATTTCTTAATTTGCTGTATGAGATCTTATCAAAAGCACCCTCTATATCCATAAATGTTGACATAGCGATACCGCTGTTGTTAATCTCTCTTTCTGCTACCCGCACTACTTCATGCAGAGCGGACTCAGTAGATCTACCTGCTCTGTAAGCATGTTGACATCTACTCAAAGGTCTATACATCAGCGAGGTATTCTCTAGATGGTCCACCAATACTCGCTCCATTGTCTTCAATAGAAAAGAGGTTAGGCTAACCGGCCTGAATGACTTCGCTTCCGTATAATCTTTTTTTCCCGGTTTTGGTAGAAAGACAACTTTGGTCTCTCTCCAAGACATTGGGATATATCCTGTCGATAAACAGGCAACGAATATGTTCCGGATCTTCTCCAGCAAAGCTGCTATGCCCCATTGTAGCAGTGCCGGAAATATTCCGTCCATTCCAGCCGTCTTATATGGCACAAAAGTATTTATAGCACTCCTGACACCATTTGAAGTTATTATCCTCTCAGCTTCTTGTCGTCCGGTCGCCCCTACCGATTTACAGGCTTGAGTCCACGGATTATTTGACTTGAAGCTTCCTGGAAAATGGACTTGCATAAGCGACTGCAATGTCTCCTCCATTGTTTCCGTCATAGTTCCATCCGCCTTTCGGATTAGGCCCATTTTGAAAACGCTGTCTTTCTAAATCATCTTCTGTAATCTGCATACATCGGATGTATTCCTCATATTCGAGCAAAATTCCCTCCACGAATTCCTTTTACGTGTACGTAGAGTCTTCTTCAGCTCTCTCTTTTTATCCTTATATAGATCCCAAGAGCGAGGGGTCCTCTCTCTCATGTACCTATTAAACGCTTTCCTTGTCTCTTTCTTCATAGATTCCAATTCAGTGCACCACCAAGGTGTTGGATCCTTTTCATCTATAATTATAGCGGGACAAGCCAGTTTGAAAGAGTGAGTTATCGCAGAATTCATTTGTTCCACCGATCGCTCTATCTCAATCGTGTTATTAGGTATTTCCCCTGGAATTTCCTCGATCTGTTCCAATAAACACATTTCATACTTAGTACGGTCCGTATTCCTTGGCACTCTAATACGTTTGTTTTCGCTACTTGGTTTCGTGCCATACAGAATTCCAAACTGAATAGCCCTGTGATGAGACATGGTTAGTCTGTCCACCACTCTCCAGTTCTGAATTCTGTGCAGCATATTGACAGAGCTCAGGGTAATGTCTATCACCTCAGCCCTTCGCGCATCAACGAAGGTGGAAGCCACCCCTGTATTAGCTACTAACAAGTTGTATCTTTCAACAAATTCCAGCAGCTGCTGTCCTCTGATGTTGTCATCTGTGCTGCCCCACACAGTATTATGTGCGTTGGCATCACAGCCTAATATCAGACCTATACCTCTTTCTTTACAGAATTTTACCAGGTTCTCTACTTCCATTGAAGGAGGTGGTTCTGGTGAGTCGTAAGGGTACGCCGACGCGATTATAAATGATCCTGCCCCACTTCCAATCATTACTGCCGTAAGATCGGGCGAGCTTAGATGCGTCATTTGTACCGCATGTACACCATGCCGCACCAGGATACAAGTCCTTACCTTTCCACCCATCTGTACATAGTATAGATTGGCGGACTTTTGCGACAAACCCCTAATTTTGTTTTCCTTGGTAATCCAGGGTTCCTGTATCAATGCAATGTCGAGTTTTTCTTCCTCAAAGCATCTCATCATCATGGCTGATGCTGATATACAGTGATGAATATTCAACTGACACACATTCAGTGTTTGTTTGTGGGGGCCCACCTCCATCCCTGATAGATTCACCCTTACAGGTTCCTCTACCCCCGCATTTTGAACGATATTGCGCTCACTGTGCATTCCTCTGGAATTTAACGACAGCTTGTTCAAGACCGCAGCTGAGTTTCCCCCCTGCTTTCCTGATAGCCTCCGCGTCCTCCTTTGGACACCACACAGTAAGCGTCGTACCGAGCTCTTCCGCAGATCCAAAAGCCTGTGTGTAAGTGACCCTCCATTTGGAAGTGTCTTTTACACAGGCATTCTGTTTCTGCAGCCACCTGAGAATAACATCCTTGCTCTCGGTACAGCCAAGCAAGCAAGGATAATCAGTCTCGCCTCATTGCGCATGACTCGCAGACTATCCACACGCAGTCTGGCACCTTCCCATAAGTTGGTCAGGTTTTCTTGCATGCCGATAAGCCAGCTCTTGGTCGATTGATTCCTACACGTCAGTGAAATAAATCCATCAACCAATTGAGTCTTGCCTATGAAGCCTATGTCTCCGGCATCATCACTAAGGTCGTCCAGAGCACACAAAAGAGATGCATTGAAAGCATTCAGGTGTGTGACATCTAGAGGACCCTCACGAGAGGGTAAAGACTGTTACAATTATACACATTCCTAGCAAAAAACATGACGATCGGTTAATCCCTTCGTGGGTTATTTAGTGAACAAATTTTCAAATGTCCGGGACACCCTGTTATCTTTACACTACCAACTATTAAGTATTTTGTGCCAAAAACTGTTACCATTCTACACATTCCTTCCAAATTTCATGTCGATCGGTTAAGCCCTTCGCGAGTTATTTAGTGAACAAAATTTCAAAAGTCCGGGACACTCTGTTATTTTTGTCCTTTCAAATTTTAAGTATTTCGTGCCAAAGACTGTTACCATTCTACACATTCCTACTAAATTTCATGACGACCGTTTGCGAGTTATTTAGTGAACAGACGGACAGACGGACGGACAAAATCGATTTCATACGGGTTTTTTTGAAGAATGTAAAAAACCCTGAAAAGAGCATAGAAGAGCCGCTACCCTTGCATATCTTTCTTTAAATTTTGATTATTATTATTGTTTTGATTATGACAGCATAGACAATATTATTTAGACTAGACACAATATGCATTTGCTTAGACGTGGATATATTTAGATGGTAGACACCAGTTTTGCAAGGAACCTGATAAACTACCTTAAAATGCTGAAACCGCTTACTGTGCCTGCAATGGTAAAAGGTGAACTGCTTCCACTTCCACCACGTTGTCCAAACATTTGGTTGCAGCATAGAGCCGAATGTCCCTTGCAGAAATACGAAAGAGCTAGTTGGCCGTATATCATACGAACACAAAGTCTTTTTTGCAATTTCTTTGTAGTGCTTTAACGAAGTTTCTCTTCAAAAACAAATTCAATTCTATTTCTAAAAATTAAATATAGAAATTTTTTTTGAACAAGAATTTTTTTGGCCTGTGTTTTTGGCGCCTCCTGGAAGACGGTGCCCGGGGCTCCTCCCTTGCCCCCCCCCCCCCTGATATTTAGACGAAAACCACTCCACCAGCTTGGAAGACGTTATCGTTGTGATCTATTTATTGCTCCGATGATTGGTTTATTGGAGGATTAAGCCAGTTTTTCTATAAATCTCTATGTCACAGAGTGGCGGCAGGTATCGGACGATCACGGCCACATAGCACAGCATTCTTCCATTTAGAAAGTTTCCCAGTGGTATCAAACAGACAAATAGGGCGATACGAATTCGGCTCGCCAGCTGGATAAAGTTTTGGAATATGCAGCAGGTTTTCCTTTTTCCACCGTTTCGAAAAGTTTGCTCCGCTAAAACAGGTTTCATAAAGAGCTTGATAAACTTCCGCGGAATTGTTTGAACCGCAATTTTAAAGCTTTATTTAGAATGCCATCTGAACCTGTTGATTTACCATTCTCCACCCTGGATGAGTGCTAGAGTATTCTGCTCGCAGTGATAGCGGAGATGTCGCTAATTCGGTGCTTCGGTCGCCGGTCTCCAACTTGTGTGGCGGAAAAAGAGCTGACACATTTTTTCCAACAAAACTGGTCACTTAATTGCTGGACTTTTCTGTCCTACTTTCTTAACTACCACCCTTTACGCCATCCTCCACGGATTTTTATCAGCATCCTCACAGAGTTGTCTAAAGCAAGCTCGTTGGTTTTTCTTAATAGCAGGTTTTAGCAGTTTACCGGTATTGCATTTATGCAGCAGATTACTGTGTACCGTTGTGTTCATCGCCGCCGCGCTCTCAGGCATTTTTCCCGCAGAACCTCCGGCCCACAGTAGTTCTCTCGCCGTCCCTTCGCGTTGTCTTCCCTATGGCCATAAATGCATCGCAAGCAACTAATTGCTCTGTGATTTGCGGGGTTCCTGGCTCGGCCGATCTCTCGTCAGCCGGTCCCTAATTACCACCTCATCAAAACGCCTTGCGGATCATCCAACGGGCGGACGTCTTGCCACGGCTCGACATTTGCTGGCACCGTCCAAAAAAATATTCGCCCAATGATCGCTATGTGTATGTAGTATTCACTACCACACCAGTCTATTGCTGACGCTAAGGAGCTACTAGCGAAGGTGAGCTCAGTAATGGATTCTGCGTTTCCTTTTAAAAAGGTATTGCTACTACCCGTGTTCATAAGAAGAATGTCAAGACGCGAAAGTGCGTCTAGAAGTATCCGCCCACGCTTATTCGTTTCCCGGCGACCCCACTCCTCGGCCCAGGCGTTGAAGTCTGCAACAATTATCACGGGGCCGTGTAAACTTGCGGCATGCAAAAATACCTCCAATTCAAAAGCCTTGCTCCGTGGCGGGAAATAGCAGCCATTAACCTTGAATGTTGCTACTCCGCTTAATTCTTCCGTCATTCCCTTTTGTAGCGCATAGTCCATTGACCTTACCCGCGATCCAAATCGTGTTGCGCAGGTTCATGTATTGGTCGTAACTAATTGCGGCATCCATGGCTTTCTCTTTTACAGTTTGCGATAGCAGATCATGCGCTGCCTGATAGAGATTTATATCTAACTGCAGAAATCTTATTTTATAATTTTCTCAAGCGCCTCTTGATACAGGGAACATTATTTAGCGACAGCCACACGACAGCAGCGAATTATTCGCGTGAGTATATTATCAGCGGTACGTGTACAGCATCAGCACAGCTACGGCAGAAGTGCGTCTAGATCAGCAGTGCATTGATAAATTACGCACATTTAGTCGTTCATCGACATTTTCTAACGAGGTAACACTTTGCTTTTTGTTAAATTTTAAATCCGTGCAATATGGCCGAACCAACCGCATCGAATACAGCCGCTGAGTCTGCGACATCGCCAGCGACACCGACTAAAAATACAAGCGGCGTCGGCTTTTGTTGATTCTGTGAGCAACATGAAGCTTCCGCCTTTTTGGCAACGCGCGCCGCCCTACTCTGTGGTTCGCACAAGTAGAGGCGCAATTTGCGGCGAATCCTATAGTGTCGGACCAGAGTAAATTTAATTCTGTGGTCGCCTCGCTCGAATCCCACATTTTGGATTATGTGGCCGACATCGTAGAGAAACCACCTGTCGTTGATAAGTACGGCGAGCTTAACCTTCCGGCGGGCGCAATACTAATCCTAACACGATCGGGCGCAATGCATCTGACAGATTAAGTGCAGAAACAGGGATGAAACTAAGTTTCTGTATATTTTAGACTCTTATTTATTGTTGCATTGTCTTTTTGAAATAGTTCTACGGAATTTTAGAAACAAAAACTGGCTCACAAAGTTTGATACCCTTCACATTTTTAATTTTCTAAGAAAATTCCGCTTTCAATGGCTTCAATATTTAAAAAACCTCCAACAACTCGACCGCTTAAAAAATGTGAGCTTATTTTACTAACGATTTGGTGAACCTAAAAGTCAACACAACGTTATTACGCAACGTGAAGAGTATAACATGTGGAAATTTTCATAGAAAAGGAGAAAATAACACAATCGGGCGCAATACATCTGAGAGATTATTTCATCCCCTCCCGTCCCTCAGACATATGGTAGATAGAAACTGGGTAGTTGATCGATAAAGATTAAGCTACTGTGAGTTTCAGATTTCTCCGTTTTCATATCGCTGATTGGCGCAACAAAAACTGGCCACTTAATCTGTCAGATGCATTGCGCCCGCCCGAAGGTTAAGAAACACATAATTGCTCGTTTTGCTGAATCCAGCGAAAGCAAATTGACGAAGGTGTTGACCGACATGGAGCTCGGGGATAAACGGCCATCCTTCCTATACAGGGAGATGAAGTGTTTGGCAGGGGATTAGTTGTCAAACGAGGCCCTCAAATCCTTATGGCTCAGACGATTGCCCGCTCGAGTAAGGGCAATATTGGCTGTAACCGGCAGAAACAAAGACAGAATCGACGACGCAGCTATAGCACCAACAGATCATTTTCGCGAAATCGTAGAAACGGTAGCAAATCAAAAAGCCGAATTTGCTACTATCATAGTAAGTTTGGTGAGAAGGCGTTTTCGTGCAAACCGCCATGCGATTTCAATAAGCCAGCGGAAAACTAATTTCGTCGTCATCTAATGGTGCGGTAGGTGACGCACAGACTTATCGTAACTTGTCTTTCATCGGGAATTAGTTTTTTAGTTGACACCGGCGCAGCCGTTTCAGTAATCCCTCGAACTTGTAACAAAGCTAAGCCAGTAGATTTTAAGCTCTCCGCAGCTAACGACTCGACAATCAGCACATATGGCGAAAAATTGTTAAATATCGATCTCGGTCTTCGAAGGGCCAAGCCCTGGTATTTTCACATCGCTGATGTAAATCGCCCTATAATAGGAGCAGATTTTCTCCGAAACTTTAATTTGTTGGTCGATATTAAAAGAAAGCGCTTAGTCGATGGCATTACTGAACTTTATGCAATAGCCAAGGTTTCGTGTGAAGAACACACTGCCCTAGCAACAATTCAACCCAACAATGAATTTTCCACTTTGCTGGCGAAGTTCCCTCAGTTAACGTCATCCTCAAATTTCAGGGAAACGCAGTCACACAACATCTGTCACCACATAGAAACCACAGGTCCGCCATTATTTTAACGTCCTAGGCGGCTGTCTGCAGAGAAATATACAATAGCAAGAAGGGAGTTTGACTACATGGACGAAAAAGGTATATGTCGCCCATCTAACAGCCCGTGGGCCAGTCCTCTTCATTTGGTGCCTAAAAAGAATGGTGAATGGAGACCCTGCGGAGATTACAGGCGACTAAACTCTGTAACGACGCCTGACAGGTCGATCGCTCACATTCAGGATTTTGCTCACGTCCTTCATGGGAAAACCATCTTTAGCAAAATTTACCTCGAGCGCGCGTACCATCCACAAGGATGATATACCGAAAACTGCAGTCTGTACTCCATTTGGGTCGTTCGAATTTTGCCGAATGACATTCGGTCTTTGCAACGCTGCACAGACTTTTCAACGTTTTCTCGATACAGTCTTGCGAGGTTTAACGTTTTGCTATACGTATTTGGATGACATACTTGTGGCATCCGCAACTGAAGAAGAACACTGTGACCATCTGCGGAAAATATTCTAGCGTCTGGCAGCCTTCGGTATTTGCGTCAATCCGTCAAAATGCATTTTGGGAGTACGGGAAATGGAATATTTGGGTTACCTCATCAACAATATGGGATCCGAACCTATTCCAGACCGAGTCAACGCAGTATCGACATTCAAAAACCTGCATTGCGGAGTTACGAAAATTTTTGGGAATTATTAACTTTTACCACCGATTCCTTCCCAAGGCAGCTGATATCCTGGCACCGCTCAACGAGTTAATAAAGGTGTTCGAAGTCCATATATAACACCTGTTCGAATCCATATACCACCATATAACACCTTATACCTTTATTGTTAAATTCCTAATAATACATGTGCCAACGATATTATCACCATGGCAAATAATATGCTGACGGTAGACACATGTGTGTGTTACCTGAGCGGTGATAAGATCGTTGGCACCAGCACGCGCACAAAATCGCAAATAACCAATCGTGCTGACTAAGCTTTTATCATGTATAAAAGATAGAAATAAATTATAGACTGCATGAGTCTTATCATCAACATCGACTAGTCTTTCATTTCTCAGGAGGAACAAAGGAGTTCCTCCATCTTCAATCATTTGGTGACCCCGACGTGATCCTGCGCTAAGGATAACACATCGCTATTCCAGTGAACTCATCGTTACGTGCCGAGTGCTATGGAGGATCTATACAGGAAACAGCTGGAGACTGGCAAGGAGCTTCAACGGGAGGTAAACAGCTACAAGCAGGAATCACCCGATCGGAAGAATTTGGCGTACCTAAAAACTAAACGGCAGATTCTTGATACGCTGTGGGACTGTTTCGACAGCGTTGATAACGACATCAGGACAACCTTTGGACCCCAGCCGGAGCATCCGTACTTCACCATGGAATACTACAACGCCATTCAAACTGGCTATTTGGATGCCAGAGGTAGTATCTCGACGATCATCGCATCCGTGGAAAGGCCTACGGAACCTGCAGCGCCAATCAACCATCCTCAGATTGAAATCGCTCACACGCTCCCCGATAAATCTGCTGCAGATGGTGCGGCACTCCCGCGGACAGCTAATGCCGCTAGATCCCAAGTGTCTCAAGTCGCAGCAGTCATTCGCAGCCAACAGTCCCTAATCACCATTGCCATGGGACAAATTAGCGGAATACCGACGGACGGATAGCTTTCCTCCCAGTACTGCCAACTCAAGGCGAGGGCTCTACAGCAAACTTGGAACGATATCGAACGGCTCCATCAAAAAATCTGGACTTTTGATACCGAGTCGTTCATCGATGTATACAACATGGACATATACTACACCCTTCAGGATAGGGTAACCAACGCACTGATTCGACTACAGGAACCTAGCAATAATGCGATGCCACCTTCATCTGGAGCAACGCAAGCGCCCGTGAAACTTCCCAGGGTAAGCCTCCCTAAGTTTGATGGCGATTACTCGAAGTGGAGACAATTTCGGGACCTCTTCCACGAGCTGGTGCACAAACAACCTATAGCAGAATGCGAGAAGCTGTGGTATCTCAAGGGCAGCGTGACCGGCGAAGCTGAGCGTTTGTTACGGCACTACACAGCAACTGACGCTAATTACATCGCTGCATGGGAAACACTCAACCAGCGATACGAAAACACCCGATGGTTGGTATCAGCATACCTCAATAAATTTCTTGCTCAGCCGTCAACAACAGCAGATAGCGCGTCAAGCATCAAGACCCTGTACGACACCACACAAGAATGTTTGCTTGGCTTAAAAAATATATCAGTTAACACGGACTACTGGGATCCACTACTCGTTCATCTGCTAACTCGCAAGCTCGACCGACTAACACAAACACTTTGGGAACAGTCACTCAAGGATCCTCGTGCCCTACCTTCGATTGAGGAGTTCCTCAAGTTCCTCGAATTGCGTTTCCAATCATTAGAAGCTCTTGGAAGCAAACCTGTTTGCCGTGGTGATGGAGACAAGATAAAGCCGAAAACATGGAAAACTCTAACCGCCATCAATGGGGACTCACACTGCCCATGCTGCAAGGGTTCTCATCGCATAAATCTTTGCAAGGCCTTCCTAAACATGTCAACTGCAAGGCGTTACAACTTCATAAAGGAGAAACATCTTTGTCTGAACTGTTTGCGACAAGGACACAACACTTCGGAGTGCTCGTCATCCAACTGCAGGAAGTGCTCGAAACGACACCATACACTCATCCACTTTGATTCAGAAACCGGACCCCGAAATGCAGCGGCACAACCAGCCATCGAGTCTCATACCGTGCTTGCCACCAATACAGCTGCATCATACGTTCTGCTGGGATCCGCCCTCATCAATGTTCTAAACAACAGGGGAGAAACAATCCAGTGCTGCGCCATCTTGGACTCAGGGTCTCAGATTAATCTCGTAACAGAACGTCTACTGAGAAAACTCAAGCTCAAAACAACGCCCAGCAACATGTGCGTGGAAGGCATTGGTCAATGTCGCCAAAGGGCCCAGCGCCGGGTCAACTTTACAATATCTTCACGTACGACTGGTTTCTCGACTCGATTAGAAGCATATGTTCTTCAAAACATTATTGCACCACAACCCACTCAGGATATTGACACGTCTCACTGGCCGATTCCTGGAAACATCGTACTAGCCGATCCAAACTTCAACGTCTCAAAACAAATCGATTTACTTATCGGAGCCGACACATTTTACTCGATACTTGCAGTCGGCCAAATCAACTTAAGAAATAGCGACAACTCCCCAATTCTGCAAAACACGCTCTTTGGCTGGATGGTCTCGGGAAGGATCAACACGTCGACTTCAGCTGTATTATCATGCGGCATTGGAATTGAAACGGAGGATGCTCTCGCACAACAAATGGAACGTTTCTGGAAATTGGAAAACTTCAGTCCAGAAAATCGATATACCGCTAGCGAACAACGGTGCGAAGAACATTTTGTAAGCACATGCACAAGAAGTCAATCAGGTCGCTTCATAGTAAGCCTACCATTCAACACTAGCCCTAGCGAATTGGGAGACTCGGAGCAACTGGCCATCAAGCGATTCACGGCCCTTGAGCGTCGGCTAGACCGCAATCCAACACTGAAGACCCAATACATCGAATTCATGCGCGAATACGAGGCCCTTGGACATATGATGGAACTCATCGAACCGATCTCTGGAACGCAAAACTACTATCTTCCGCATCATGCTGTCCTGAAACCTGACAGTAGTACCACGAAACTCAGGGTGGTTTTTGATGCATCCTTCAAAACCACGACGAATCTTTCGCTCAACGACGTGCTTCTCACTGGCCCCACCATCCAGGAGGACATCTTCTCTGTACTTATACGCTTCAGGATGCCGAAGTACGTTTTCACAGCTGACATAGAGAAGATGTACAGACAAATATTGGTCCGTGAAGAGAATCGAAGGTTCCAGAGAATAGTATGGAGAGAATCACCTTTACATCCACTCAAACACTACGAATTAACTACAGTCACCTACGGCACCACCTGCGCACCGTTTCTTGCTACGAGATGCTTAAGGATGCTGGCTGACGAGGGCGCAAAATCATTCCCACAAGCCGCCCAGGTCTTAACTCATGACTTCTACGTGGATGATTGTCTTACCGGCAGTGATAATCTCTCGGTGTTGCTAAAAACACAGGATCAACTCCGCAAACTACTAGCAAGCGCTGGCTTCAAATTACGGAAATGGTGTGCCAATCACAAACGGCTGCTCGAGAACATACCAAGTGCAGATCAGGAGCTTCAGTTGGACTTCAACAGCAGATCTGAGGACATCATCAAGACAATGGGACTCATCTGGTCACCCAAGACGGATCTATTCACGATCAAGGCCAGCCAATCAACGGGTGCTAAAATAACGAAACGCACGGCCCTATCAGATATAGCGCATATCTTCGACCCTTTGGGATTCATAGCTCCAGTCATCATAGTCGCCAAAATATTCATGCAAACACTGTGGGCACTTAAACTGGATTGGGACGCTGCTCTACCCCAAGTGCTGCACACTACGTGGTCAGAATACCGAGAGAGCCTAGCAAATCTTACTGACGTCAGAATTCCTCGCCACGTTCTAACAGGTTGTCAACCGAAGTCTATTGAGCTCCACATATTCTGCGACGCATCGGAGAAGGCCTACGGAACTGCGGCATATTTGAGGTCTATGGACAACGATAATATCATCACGGTGCGACTACTCTGCTCAAAGAGTAAGGTTGCTCCATTGAAGCAAATTACACTTCCACGTCTTGAGCTCTGTGCAGCTAAACTTGCTGCTAACTTGGCCAAGCGATTACTATCTGACTTGAAACTCTCAGAAACCGCTATCTACATGTGGAGTGATTCCGAAATTGTCCTCAACTGGATCAACTCCGACTCGTCATCATTTCATACGTTTGTAGCAAACCGCGTCGCCGCCATACAACGTGTAACAGCTGGAACTCAATGGCATCATGTCGACTCCAAAAACAACCCTGCTGACATACTATCCAGAGGCTCTTCACCAACGAGACTTGTCTCATCAGGCATTTGGTTCAACGGCCCGTCATTTTTGTACGATGCTCAATCAACGTGGCCTCGTCCTTTCATCAGAAAGGGCGAGGTGCTAGAAGAAAGAAGGAAGACATCACTAGCAATATCTTCGTCGCCACCAAACGAGCACGTTATCGAAAGAATCAATCACAGGAATTCATTTCGCCATCTACAACGTGTTATGGCCTACGTTCTACGGTTCATCAAAAGGCTTCAAGGCCGACCTAGCAACGCGAATGGACCACTTAATGTCGACGAACTGCATTCAGCCAAAACAGCAATCATAAAGTATCTGCAGCAGAAGGAGTTCAGCAGCGAGCTTCGAGATCTATCTCGCACCGGCGAAGTCGCACGAAGAAGTCCACTGCTGTCGCTAGCTCCATTCCTCGACTCATCAGGAATTATTCGTGTAGGCGGTCGGCTGGAGGCTTCTAACCTATCATATGAAGCCAAACACCCTATCGTACTGCCATACCGATCCCAGATCACCAAAATCATTCTGTTGAACATGCACCGTGACAACAAACATGTCAATCCAGAAGCACTCCTGGCGATCGCACGACAACAGTTCTGGCCGTTGAATGGGAAGGTACTCGCGAAATCAATAGTCCACCAATGCGTCCGATGTACCAGAGCTCGACCCAGGCTCATCAACCAACTAATGGGCAATCTTCCCGCGGAAAGAGTGCAGCCAGCGCGTCCCTTTGTAAACGCAGGAGTCGACTTTTGTGGACCGATCAAGACACACTATAAGGGCCGAGGCAAGCAGCCCCAGAAATCCTACATTTCTGTCTTCTGCTGCTTTGCGACGAAGGCCGTGCATCTGGAACTGGTTACTGATTTGACTTCAGAAGGCTTCCTGGGAGCACTAAAACGGTTCATGGCGCGCCGAGGACACTGTCGCAACATCTACTGTGACAACGCAACCAACTTTGTAGGCGCCAAGAACAAATTGGAAGAGATTCAGGAATGGTGGAACTCTTCAGCTAACCGAATCCAGCATCAATGTAGCCATGGGCGTAGCCAGGATTTCGGTCAGGGGGGGGCAAGCCCAAAATTTTTTCAATATCATGATTTTCTTAGGAGTTGAAATTTCCGGTCGCAGAAATATTGTTAGCAAATTTTAGAATCGCCTGGCTTGTGGTTGGATTGGTGCACAGGGTCATGGATTCCAGACTCACCGTGAACGTATTCATTTTATGGTTTTTTTCGAACTCACGACCTACGTGACGGACTACGATGTCGCTCAGATTGTAAACAAGTATCCATTTATGGGGATAAATAACATTGCTGGGCGTGCTGTTGATCTCAACACCTTAACAAAACAGCAGTTTAGATCTTGGAAATTGGATGTCACTCACACATCTGCGGCCCTAGTTTACTGGTGGACTGCCACGCATGCTATTTCTTTTTTTCTAATTGTAGAGTCAAATTTTTAAAATGGATATGAGAATGATTTTCTTCTGCATTCTGATTACATTCAACTGGCCTCCAATATCTGCCTTTTAGAGCATAGTTTGTCTATTTTCAGTGCATTTTTTGCATATCGGACTGCATATTCCACTTGCGAAATCAGTTTGTTTCGTCTGTCACTTTCATCTTAGCAAAGTAGCATCGTCAGAATATTTATAAATCCTTTATTGATTGAAATAATAAGATTTCCTCTAAATTTATCAAAGTATTAACAGTGGCTAAATTTTATGGCTGGTATGATTCAGCTAGAAAATAAATTTTGATTTAATAGCTTGAAAGGCCCGTTCTGTGGCTCACTTGGTTGAATCGCACTCTACGATGCTAGTAATCTATAGGTCCGGAGATCGAATCTCGGCGTGGTCCCAAATTTCCGTACATGTGCGGATAGGAAATATATAGTGCCTGCAACATTATATACACCCATATGGTACTGAGAAGAAAATGAAGAACTTGAAAGACACTGAAATATGAGACCCGTTCTTTACATGGTCCTTAACCCTGGAACTCATGCTTATTTTTTAGTACGGACAGGTCATGCTTCGTCGATTCGACGACGCTCTACTTTGACGCTTCATACAAATCACCCTTTCTCAAAATATTTACAAAATCTGACAGATTTTTAATCGTAAGTTTATTTAGAATGGAAAAACATGAATTTTGGAGCCGATTTTTATGAGTTCGAAATTCAATCTTCCTATAATGAGGAAGAATTTTTAGCCATTTTCCTGATTTGTCCTAGTAAATATTTTTTTCCATAATTTGAATAATGAAAAAATAGGTCCCGCATTTCAAAAATAAGCACATTTGTTACGAGCTAGTTGTATATGGACTCAGACTTATCGTCGAATCGACAACCAGCCATAAGAAATACTGGAGTTCTAAAAGCTACACAAAGTTCATCCTTCGTCGTTTCGACGATACCAATTTCCAAAAATCCAACTTACCCTGTTTACTTTGTCTAGCCGCAATGTACCCGGCAAGTACATCGGCACGGTAAGTGCTGTACGAAAACTCAGCTCCAAATAATGAGAATTGTCACGAAAAATGGGATAAATTTGATGAACTGTATCCGATTCGACAAAGCATGACCATCCAGGGCTAACAAAGCAAAAGCTGTATACCATCTGTCACCCTTTCAGATGAAAATAAGTTGAATTCCACTAACTTGCCGAAGTGACCTAAACCTAACGGTTGAAATTGTGTACTCCAGCTCAGAAGCCATGAAATGAAACAGGAAATATGGGATCCACGCAGCCATAGTAGCACACTCACAAGTGAAATGTGTTAGCTGGTACGCAGCCTGCGTCAGTTACGAGAGGCCACTCGCTGTCATCTATTTGTATCCGCCTCCTGACTGGAATCTGTCCCAATCATGGTTTCTCCGGCAGCATGCATTTGGAGAGGTAGAAAAGACATCTGCTGCGCCAGCAGCAGAAAATTTTTGAAAATGTTATATAGTGCAGCGATTTTTTTACTACATCGATAAGGATTTTTTTTACCATCTTCATCGACCAGGGGGGGGGCGACCGCCCCTCCCTGCCCCCCCTGGCTACGCCCATGAATGTAGCATCAAGGGTATAGACTTCCATATGATACCACCTCGAGCTCCCCATTTCGGTGGCTTATGGGAGGCGGCAGTTAAGGCAGCCAAGCAACTCTTGGTTCGAACGCTCGGCAGCGCGTCACTGACGTACGAAGAAATGGAAACCGTGGTAGTTGAAGTTGAGGCGATCCTCAATTCGCGACCGTTGACTCCCATGTCTACAGATCCGAACGACTTGACGGCCATCACACCAGGGCATTTCCTGATCGGTGAACCCCTCACGGCATCCATAGAAGCTACAGCACGACCGGTCAAAACCTCACTACTATCCCGATGGAAGCTGGTAACTCAACTCAAAAATGAATTCTGGTTTCGGTGGACGCAGCAATACCTAAACTCATTACAGCATCGAGCAAAATGGAACCGCAGATGCACAAACATTAAACCTGGCACAATGGTCATTTTGAAGGAAGACAATCTGCCGTCCCTGCAATGGCCCCTCGGCAGAGTTGTTAGCGCCATACCCGGTAACGACGGCTTAGTTCGTGTAGTCGACGTCCAAGTCAAGAACAGCATCGTCCGCCGACCTATTCATCGTCTTGCTCCACTTCCCACGGACGAAGAGGAGAACAAGGCCGGAATTGGGGAAGATCCAGAAAAGGAACCAGAAACCACTAGTCAGCCAGTTCATCCGGTTCCAAAACCTTCGCACGACACCAGATCTTATGCGACTATCCAACCGCCCCAAACCGGAGATCCAGCCTCCAGCACATCCACGGCACATCCAGCCCCTCGACCTACAAACCTGAACCCAACTCCAAGCACGTCACGAAGAAATTTTCGCTCCAAGTCAAGTATCTTCACATCGCTTTTGGTGCTGCTCACCTTACCCGCAGCTTTCTCAAGGCCTTTCGAAATTACGAACTTCGAATCCAACCCCGGCATACACTTCGGGAAACTAGGAGAGGCTGACATCATATCCAGCGACTGGAATTTGATCGTCTATTACGACTTAAAACCCTATTGGAACGAATTCAACCTGTTAGCTCGGTGCCAACAATCTCTTCGTAATCTCTGCTCCACGGTCAGTGCCAGTGACGCCAAGCTATGTCAAGGCTTCATCGAACAATACGAAAGGGTATGGACAGAAATCGTTAACAACAATCAACTAATCCAACCTAGAAGGAATCGACGAACGCGAGGTGCCATGAACTTTGTTGGAAACATCGCAAACGCACTCTTTGGAATTCTGGATGAAAAATACGCCGATCAACTAGCAGAAACCATTGACGAAATCAGCCACAACGAAGAACAGCTATCCCGATTACTCGACAACCAAACCTCTATTCTTGACGCCACCCTCAACATATTGCAGAAGGACCGAGACACCATAGACGAAAAATTCTTGCGGGTTGAGACAGAATTGAATACAACTATCAAGGGCATTGAGGAGGAAATTCAACAAGTCAGAACTACCATGCGCCATCAAAAATTAGCTCAACTGTTCTCTGCGATTGCATTGCAAGCAACACTAGCCATCTCAAACTTCCATCGAATCCAAAATTCTATTATCCACGTTCTCACAAGCACCCACCAAGGAAGTGCGAGCCCGCTGTTCATCTCACCGCAACAACTAACGGAAGAAATCAGTAAAATTAAAAGTAAACTTCCATCGACCACACGAATGCCAATATCAGTAGATGACATACCTAAATTCTACAAACTGGTGACAATTGAAGGACGTGCCACGGACAACTACATCATATTTGAAATTAGAATACCACTGCTAACTATGGATAAATTGGAACTCTTTCAACTTACACCGATTCCCACCATGCTCAACGGAACCTTCATCGCCATACAGCCCTCATTTCCATTTCTGATTGTCAACCTACATCGTGACCAATATTATGCATTGACATCTGAAGAATTGCACTCATGCATAGCAGTCGACGATGGAAGACACCTATGTAAGCAGCGACATCCCATGTATCGACGAGGAGCAGCTCTCGGATCCTGCGAGATTGACCTACTAAGCGAACATAAATTCAATAAATCATGCCAGGTAGTGAGAATGAGCCACGGTCCGCATTGGATACAGCTCGCCGATCCCAACAGCTGGATATTCGCTTTGGATCATGAAACTGCAATCAACATCGTATGCGGAAACAACGTAAGTCAAACCAGCATTAACGGCAGTGGACTAATTAGAATCAGCAGCACGTGCCTCATCAAACAAGACTTCATCACCATCCAAGGACATTCGATGCTCACCACGAATCTAAAATCGTCATTTCTACCATTAGTCAACCTAACCAACAGCATCAATCATGCACAAGTAGCATCTGCACTACAACTGTCCCCGCACACACTGCCACACTTCAAGGATATCCAACACATCAAGGATCAACTGCACGATCTCCATCAAAGACCAGTGACGTCACTGTCCCACCAGGTACACCATTATACTACAAGCTACCTTGGACTTTCCATTGGAATTGGCATCCTCATCTTCCTCATCTACAGCCGTCGGCGCAGACAACATGCTCCAACACCACTTCCCCGATCGACCCCAAGGATGACCAATCAGGACTTCAGCGTAGAATTTGCCTCTTGAATGCAATCATTCAAGGCCGGGGAGTATGTTCGAAGTCCATATATAACACCTGTTCGAATCCATATACCACCATATAACACCTTATACCTTTATTGTTAAATTCCTAATAATACATGTGCCAACGATATTATCACCATGGCAAATAATATGCTGACGGTAGACACATGTGTGTGTTACCTGAGCGGTGATAAGATCGTTGGCACCAGCACGCGCACAAAATCGGTCCGCAGTTTTACCGCAACTGAACAGAATGTAGAAATCGCCTTTCAACCTACACCTTCTCCATTACAGGTTACTTCATAGGACTGACTTTAAACTACTCCTATTAAAGAGCTTTCTTTAATTTATGCAAATATGCATAGGAAAGAAGTATTGTCTCCTCGTGTCACTTTCATTAGTTTGACCCTTAGAAGTATGGTGCTTTTAACTTAATTTCACCTCGTGCTACTTTAGGATCTAATAGGCATATCTGCCACTCTTTAGAACTACCCTTAATTCATCTCTTTGCAAATGGTCATCATCAAACCATAATGATAAACCGCTCGAGATTTTCATTCGATAATAATTTAAGGTCAAGGCAAACGACTTCATCAATCAAATTACTACACTGATATAGTCTATAGATTTCGCTGTGTGACATAAGCCTTATGGCTGCCATAAAATCAGAAATCATATTTTAATTTATTGTTTATCTAACTAGTAGATCCCCACAAATCTCAGTATCCTATTTCTAGAGACACGACCGAATACGGATGTCTACTCCGTACTCAACTCGGCTCAATGTTGTTCTTATCCCTCGTCAAAATTATCTGCCAATTCCTTAGCAATAAGATGCCATTTATTTTGAAAAACGTTCTTCGCATAAATTGTCACATTTTCGGATTACCGGCATTTGTTATCCTGGAGGCCATTTCTATCATTGACTGGTTGGGTGTGTGTGTGGTTTATGGTGAAAAAGGCCTGCGGTGTGCGGAGCGGTTCGTTTGCGGACGTTGGAGGAGTGTAATATTTCACTGAACGTATTTGTGGTTGTATGGTTAATGAAATGGTCAGTCTGCTCTTATTAGTGATGATTTAGGATTTATTGGATGGGATGAAATTATAGCAATTATTTTGATTATATGTATGCTTCGGGAGGTAGTAATTTGATTTGATTGAATGTTGAACGTTGTTTTAGTTTTCAACGACTTTTTTAAGTTGCCAAAAAGCCACAATGCAGACATATTCGGCAATTTACTATAAAGAAAATGTGCACAAAGCCATATAATTCGATTCCAACTTCTCATTTTCTTTGGAAAACCTATGAAAGAAGCGTATCCCAAAAACACTGATGCTGACAGCAAACAGAGAAAAAAATGTTTTATTTAACCTTCGGGCGGGCGCAATGCATCTGACAGATTAAGTGGCCAGTTTTTGTTGCGCCAATCAGCGATATGAAAAGGGAGAGATCTGAAACTCACAGTAGCTTAATCTTTATCGATCAACTACCCAAAGCAGTTTTCAGTTTCTCTCTACCGTATGTCTGAGGGGCGGGAGGGGATGAAATAATCTCTCAGATGTATTGCGCCCGATTGTGTTATTTTCTCCTTTTCTATGAAAATTTCCACATGTTATATGCTTCACAATGCGTAATAACGTTGTGTTGACTTTTAGGTTCACCAAATCGTTCAATAGTGTGTTTTTAGTAAAATAAGCCCACATTTTTTAAGCGGTCGAGTTGTTGGAGGTTTTTTTTAAATATTGAAGCCATTGAAAGCGGAATATTCTTAGAAAATTTAAATGTGAAGGGTATCAAACTTTGTGAGCCAGTTTTTGTTTCTAAAATTTCGTAGAACTGTTTCAAAAAGACAATGCAGCAAAAAATAAGAGTCTAAAATATACACAAACTTAGTTTCATCCCTTTTTCTGCACTTAATCTGTCAGATGCATTGCGCCCGATCGTGTTAGGATTAGTATTGCGCCCGCCGGAAGGTTAAACTGAGCTGCTTTCCGTACTTTTTTATCCAAATTTATGACAAAAGAGAAATCTAACAAACAAGAAAATTGCCTAAACAAAGGAGCAGAAACAAAAAGCCAAAAAAAAAATCCTTGAATTATATTACCCACTCGTGACTATATATGCCTGGGGAATATGCAGCACATGAATAAAATGTGGTACTCAATTTTATCAACAATCAGATTATGAGCCAAGAGCCGGAAACAGCCTGAAATTATGGAAAGAGATTGTTTATAGTAACTCCTGTTTGTGTACAGGTCGTCCTCTAGGAGAATTCTTCTTAATGGAATTCAAGAGACATTGTTTTTTTTTCTGTTTTTGTCTTTTCCATAATGTTCTTTTTCGTATAGACAGTAGTCGCACATATTCGGACTAGACATGGTTACGCAGCTGCAGACACAATACGTAACAGTCAAAGAATAAAAAACAAGGAAAAACACATAAAATGAATTATATTTACTTAGACTAGAAAGTTTATTTGTGAGCAGAGAAAGAGAGTGCCTGCCCTTACATCAAGGTTTATTCCTGATTCGTCTCCTTTCTGTTTAGGCTAATACATATATTGCAGATCTGTCTTCCAAGAGCTCCTTTTCCGTCTTATGCGAAATTTCTTTTAGACATACACTCACTCCAGGATGTTTTGAAGATTGATATTGTATTTTCATGTAGGAGTAGATGATGAAGAAACGAACGAGAATTAAAGTGGAATTTTTTCAACATCCGGTAGCTTACTATAATACGACGATGGGATTGTTTGCCGTGTTGGTGGTAAACAATACTTTACACGTAATAAATCAAAAGTATGTAATATGTTTGTTAAAAAAGATGGATGCAAGTTAATTTTAAGATCAACATACATTATGAATCAATCATAAACAACATCTTGAGTAATATGTATTAAAAACGTTCAAAAATACATGACACCAATTTGAATTGAAATGTGCTCAAGTCGTCTAAAATGACAGGTTGGATGATGTTTGCCTTGCAGAATTCGCAAACAATGGGTGGTGTGAATAAAACGTTAAGTTAACTAATAAGTTTTCTAAGTTTTTCTAATAAGGATGGTTTGAGGAAACTCTCGAAGATTTCTTACATTCGTATAATAAAACTTTTTTGTAGACATATACATCTTCGGAGTTACTAATTTAACCCCGGGAACATGAATCTAAGTCATTTTTACGCATACCCCACAGCTTTGTCGTAGAAAGGCAGATACGCACACTGCATTCCCATACGCATAAATTTCTCTAGAAACAAGCTTTCAACCGAAAGTCAAAATGAGCGGGCGGTTGTGTTTTTATAATTCATCATCATTTATAATTTTTGTTTCCCGGTGACCTGGCTGCGTATTTAGAAACCTTAGTTGAGTTCGGCCCCAAGCAGGTGACGACATGGATTAGCTAGTGGCTAAGTACGAAAAACCCTTATCAATTTCGTCCCCTGAAAGTCAGTGACCGCTCTAAGAGGGGGGGGGGGGGTAAGATTTGATCAAAGGAAACATCTGACCGAAAACTCAAACCGCTAGCTTCATTATTTTGGGAGTTATCGTGCGACCAGACAGACACAGAGGACAGACATAGCTTAATCGAATCAGGGGCCGACACTGATCATTTATATATACACTGCTGGCCAAAATAATAGGTGTACGCATTTAATTTTCCAAACATGGTTGGTTATCACATATTACTTTATTATTCCACAAAAAATCAATTAGTTTAGAACTTCAGCATACTTCATTGTTGCACCAAACAAAAATGAGTTTGAAAACTGAATGGAAACTTAAATTTTTTTAAATAAATAAGGAATAACACCAATTTTCGACTGGCCATAATAATAGGTGTGATTACAGAATTAAGTAATAAAATTTAATTTCGTCCCTTATGATGACAGTTAATGTTAGTTTTGGTAGACCACAGTTAATACCCAGAATATCCGCCATTATTCTCCATGACCTTATCAATTCTTCTGACCATGGACGATATCAACTTCCGGCAAGTTACTAGGGGAATATTGTACCAAACCTTTTGGATATTTTCCCACAATTGCTTTTTATTTTGGCAATCCACTTTTGACACTTGCCTTTTAAGCTCACCCCAAAGGTTTTCTAGTGGATTCAGGTCGGGGGACTGACTTGGCTACTCCAAAACGTTAGGACTTTGCTCCTCGAACCAAGCTTTGACCAATCGTGATGAGTTTTTCTGATCGTTATCCTGCTGAAATGTCCACAAAAGGGGCATATTATCCTCAGCGTAAGGCAGCATAATAGTCTCCAGGAGATTCTTGTAGGCAAATCTGTCAGTGGCGGTTCTTCCATGGAAGCAAAGGAAGCACTGCTTCCCTTGATATTTTCGCTAAATCATCGAATACAATAATTCATATAGTTACCAACAACGACTTATCAATAAATTCATAATTTCATTTTTTATTATTCACAAATTTCTATTATTCCATAAACAACCAATTTCCTATACACTTTTTTTTCACTTACAACCATCCGTCAACCCTGTACGCGGCAAGAAATTCAGCTTCACTCGTTCAATGCGATGCGTTTACATTGCAAGTGAGCGCTTGCGTTTCTATCCGTTTGGTGGACCATAGTGACGTACATATACGGGGACGCTATACAACCGACAGCGTCTTCGGCCATATTCAGTGCTACACATTTGTATGGAAACTCTGTGGTTGGATTCTAGTGTGTAATTGGCTGATGTATGGACTCGTAAGCAGTCAAGTACGCTGGGCCGGTCGCAGCGTATCCGTCAGTCGATACAATATTGTTCTGGCTATGCATTCAGATTTGTTTGCGTCGGGATACGGTTTCATTGGGAAGTGTAATGTAATGTCGGACGCATGCGTTTGTAGATACATACAATTAAGTCGTGCTTAGTGTTTTTAAAATTAGCATTTGACATTTTTTATTGACACATTTATGTATAATTTTTTAAGTTCTGTCTATATTTTACCAGTAGGTATAATATACAGGGTGGCGAACAAAAAGTATATGTATTACCAATTCGAAAAGTAAAAAAAATTTTTGATTGTGAGACATTGTCCATTTTTATTTTTTTATTCAGATATTGAACTTGGAGTTTTTTATTTGAAACAGACACCAATGTAAAGCGAATAAAATTAGAGTATTTTTTTTTTTGGTAAAAAGAAGACCACAATTGGCAATTTTCTAGAGCTCGTCGTTTTGGCTCTGCGTACAATTGTGACCAAATTTAGACAGTATTAAAAGATCTAGATCTTTAGAGATCGATATCAATAAATTCCACGTGCATTTGAAGTTACTGAAGAAGAAAAATGACTCCATTTTGGCTGGCTGTACAATGGCGTACTGTTAGATATTAAAAACTCCCAACTATAATGTCTGTGTCTTTTTTTTTAATTTGAAGTTCTATCATTCTTAAAAAAACACCCTCTATATACAAATAAATAAAAAATAATTAATCATAAAATACAAATGCATGCATAAAATACAAATGCATCTAGGGTATTTATTTGAAAAATATGTTTTTCTGACGCATTTTATCTATGACCCATTTGCTGCTTCCCTTTCTCTGGAATGCACGCACCGCCACTGAAATCTGTCCATAATCCCATCGATTCGGTATATGGGACCGGCACCTTGACACGAAAATCAGCCCCATACCATTATGTTGCCTCCGCCATGTTTCACAGTCTTTTTTGTGAACCGAATGTGAAATGATTTTTCCCTTAGGACGACGAACGTTTCTTCCTTCATCGTTACCAAATAAATTGATTTTGTTTCATAGCTGAAAAGGATATTCCGCCATTTCTTTTCGCCTTGTGGACCGCACCATGTTTTATGAGCCAACGCAAAATTTTTCCTCTTCTTCAAATTCACGGATCTAAGCAGAGGAACTTTGCGAGCAATCCTACCGGGCAAAATTGTTAGCGATTCCACTGAAGCCATGATTTTTACCATTCAATGCATGTTTCCCTAAAATTCTGCAATGTAAATATGAAAAGTGATATACCGTTGGAAAGCCAACATATTGATGCAGCTTTTATCAACTTTGCAAAGTTGTACGTATAAAGCATCGTAATGAAATCACTGTTTGAATTTTCGATGAAAAATCTGTTTTAAAATTTCTATCAAGTTAGAGTAACTGTATCTTGAAAGTCGCGATAATTTTGGCAGCGGGAAAAACTTCAGTTTTTGTGAAATTTTATGTAGTTTCTGAAACTGAAATCAAATCTTGAATTAAGTCATCAGGAGGGCTGCAAATGGTGATTTTGCAAGACAAGTCACGATTTTCGATGACTTTCACAAAAAGGGCGATAACAACGTAACGGTAAAAAAAATTCCGATTGTATTGGTAATTTTCTTGCTGAAACAAGTTGTGCTATCAACATTTTCAGTATTAACCACCTAATGCGGGACACCCATACCTTGCTATACCTCCGGTGGCTCCTTAGAGATGTTACATAATACGGCGTAACAAAAACAATATACCCTATACCAGTGGCGTGCAGTCCATAGATGCGGTGGATGCGCCGCATCCCTTAAAATTTTCGAATACATAATAATAGCGACGTTTTTTTCGTATCGCGTGTAAATCTGACTCGAAAAAAACGATCGCGGGTAACATCCCGGTTAAGACCAAACAGCTGACATTTGACACTTTTTGCGTATCTTTGACTCACCTTTGTCCGCTTATTTTTTTAGATGTGGTGGATTTTATCACAAAAGATGATTATTTCTTTGCAAAATCTTTTCTCCTGATGAGAAAAACTCTCACATTTGGTATGAAAAAACAAATTCCCTCATATTTCCCCTATGCGTCCGCCATCTACATTTGAGCTCTATCCCGTGTAGGGTAGTTGCACGCGTGAACTTAACCAGGGTAAGTGTCATTTTTTTTATATGAAGTTCTACCCAAACCTGCACGGGATAAACCCAATAAAACGTACCTAATATTTCTTCACTTAAAGTTAAAGAATATGTATCTAATTACAACTGTCCTAAAATCTACGAAATGTATGAATTATAGTGTACGTACACGGAACTAAGCAAATTTAACCCGGATAGTATAAAGATACCCAATAATAGTCGACTAAACGACAGCCCTTAAATTCTACACGCATATGGATATAGTAATATACGACATTGTACTTGCTCCATAGTGCCAGTCGTTCTGTGAGTTGAGTACTTTTCTACTGGATGCGGAAAAAACTTTCACTCAGTCGTGAATCTAATCGGACAAAATTTCAGTCGACACGAGACATGCTCATTGAGTAATTTTTGTACCATTGGGGATGCGCAAACCAGTCCCGTACACGGAACGCATCCAAGCCAAATTCTCCAAGTTGTGCTGTGCAGTGTATGCTAGCATGAATGAGAGAACGAAAAGGAGAGGAAGCTAATGAGTGAAGCTCATCTAATAGTGTAGTTACTATGTGATAAATTGATAAACCTAGTAGATTAGATTGCAAAATGTTGTGGAGACAATTTTTTTTTGTTTCTTATGTTGTTTTGGGGTGCTGAGCAGGAATCCGGAGATTCCTATAGCGACATTTCGTTGCGGAACAGGGTAAAAATCGGGAAAAACTCTTCATGAATATTTTAGAGAGCACATAATTGCGCGTCCAAAGAGGCATAAATATTATAAATCCGTTGAGCAGTATTACTACAATTGATAATAACTAAAATTGGCAATTTTTAAAATAGTTCCATATTATGTATGTATAAAATTTTGAGATTGAACGGTTTTTCATTTTTGGTCACAAAAGTTGCATTTTTGTACATTATGTATTTTGGGGTGCAGAACCTGAATCCGTAACTTCCCACCAAAATTTCGTTGCAAAACAGAATCAAGATTGCAAAAAACGCCTAAAAATGGCTATCAATTGTAGCTATACATTTTAATGATTAATTGCGCGTTGGACCCGCGATTATGTTTTCCCTGATATTTTCATGGACATGGACATGGACATTTCGGAGAAATGTACAGTTTCGGAGTTATAAACAAAAAAATGGGAAAACTCCGAAAATTTTGGGTTTTTTCGCTGTTCCGTAACGAAATTTTGAGCGAGAAGCTCCGCATTCGAGCTCAGCACCCCAAAAAACATAAGAAACAAAAAAAAATCTCCACCACACTTTGTAATTTGAAATCACCTAGTAACTACACTATAATATCTGGGAATGGAGAACGAAAGCAAGCAAGTACAAAAAGGAGAAGTAAGTATCTTGAAGGGATATGATATTTATGAAATTATATTTTACGGAGATTTTGTCTGTTTACGTTTTTCTTATAAATATTTGCTAGATCTTACGCATATGCACCGTACCGTTACCTAGAGAACCATTTTATTTTTTTTATTTATTTCTGCGATTACGCAACAAGTGATTATTATTCAAAAGAAAAGCTAATACGCATTTTATTAAGTATTATTTCCTCCTCTTGGTTTTTCGGATGCTTGAGAATCGTTAATGAAATTCGCATTCAAAATAAATACATTTTCTAATTACTTTCGTGTGTCGAACACAAAACACATTTGAAAAAATTATATGTATTTGTGTTACTTTTTCTCCACCGCATCCCCATTTATAAATGTTACTGCACGCCACTGCCCTATACCATCTTATGGGTTAATCTGGCAATAAAAAGCCTTAATTTTGGAATTTCTAGCAAACTCTCTACAAGGCTTACCGAACTGTAATGAATTGCGCTTGAGAGTCCGGTTTCTACTACATGCTAACTGGGCCTTCAGTACCTCAGTGCGGAAGAGATTCTCTGAATTACTAAGGCTTTTGGTTCTCTGAATTACTAACGCTCTTGGTTTGAGGTCCACAGTAACCATGTATTTTCGTGTTGTTTTTATCAAAATGAGTATTATTATACGGCCGGTAGCCGGTTCATCATCATCAATGTGGCACGATAGCCCGACATCGGTCCTTGGCCGCCTGAATCGTTGACCTCCAATCTCCCAGCGAGCTCTCGGTCGTCCACTGTTACGAATAGAAATACCGACGGTGAGGTTGGTGCCGGCTCGTCGCGGAGCGTGGGCGCCACGCGTTTTAAATTTTCCAACCACTGTAACCACCAGAAAGACACCACGACAAACGCGAGTTCGTAGCGTTCCGGCGATTCTACCCGTAAAGAAGATAAGACGATCAATGATTCAATCCGTGATTAATCGTGAAAGGAATTGTTTTATTGGGAATTCCGCACTTACACTAATTATATTTACTCTACGTTAAAGGAAATAACTACGGCCGTGTTTTTAAAAAATAAAGAAGCTATCACTTAAACACTAACTTACTTATAATTATTCTAACCTGAACTGACCTGGGGGCGGCGACTACGCTACACTACCTATTGTCTCGAGACGATGTTCCTGATGCTGCCGATAATTGAGTAGATCCTCGTCGATGCACTTAACGTTGTGTGTCTCTGCTGCACGAAATCTTGTAATTGTCTTAGATGCTTTATCCCGTCGATTTTCTATGTCTCTTCTGCACGAAATCTTGGAATCTTCTTTGCGCTGCCTTGTTCTCTTCGACGAACGTTGTCTCGGCTGCATGAAATCTTCTTATCGTCGTATATGCCTTTTCCTCGTCGTTGACCTCTACGATCCACACGGTGTCTTGGCTTAATCTCTTCTCCTCTTAGACGTCTTGGGCTGGCGAGCGGATGAATATCGAAAGAGCGAGTAACAAAATGAAAAGAAAAACGACCCACGGGTCACACAAAATCAGTATCGAGGCATTCTTTGCTTTTACAATCCAAATGTTACCTAGTGAGCGGATGAATATCGAAAGAGGATATGCCGTTCGATTTCCAGGGTTTTTATTACATTTTCGGTTACTGTATGTCCTTTTCACCTTGGTATTTGGTGGTTCGATGCCCCGCAATCGGTTTAGTTTTTTCTTGCTCCTTTTTTTATACCCCACTGTGTTCGTACAGTTCGGTTGGTATTACCGCGTTCCGTGGCTATCGTAATGTCAACTCGAAGAAGAAGAAGAAATATTTTCCAATGACTTATGTCATAACAGTAGTCTGGCTGGTCTAGGTCAGGCACTCGTATGGAAATTACGATTTATCTGTACTTGTTTGGAGGGCTATTGTTCTGCAAAATTGTTGTATTTAGGTATCCCTCCATATGTCCTATTTTGAAAACCTATTTCATATAATTATATTATCTTCATCTGTAGTCTGGCTGGTCTAGCGGTTAGTGCGCGCACCTTCGGTGCACAGGCTCATGAGTTCGAATCTCACCGTGTTCCATGGTGTTTTTCGAACTCAAGAGCTTGTGACGGACTATGAACTCACTCAGTTGTTAAACGAGTACCCATTTATGTGGATAAATAACAATGCTGAGCGTGATGCTGATCTCATTACCTCAACAAAAAGCAGATAAGATCTTGGAAATAGGATGTCACTAACACATCCTGCGGCCTTAGTCCAATGCTGGATTGTCGCGCCTGTTATTTATTTTATGTCATAACAGATTTGTTTGTTGTCATGTTTTCAAGTTCCAGGGAAGCGACTAGTCGGCGATGTTCAGCAGGATCAATCAGATAAGTAAACTTTGTCATTCATTATTTTCCAATTTGATGCTGTGTGCATTTTTCCCTTGATTTCAGATGAAATTCAAACGTTGAGTCTGCTGCTACAGTTGATCACGGTGCGTGGCGAGAAGTCGGATCGTTTTTCTTTTACAATGCACTCTATCGGAAGATGATGGATGAGCGTAACAACGCTTGGGGCTAAATTCGCCTCAAAGGTCTTCCACATCGTTCATCGAGCCAAGTTAATGGAGCAGCACCAGCAGTTGGTGGAGATGCCACCACAGATTTTTCGTGATTCGATGAAGGCGACGCGCGACGATGAAGAACAGTAGAATCGATGCAGGTGCATTCAGAAAACCTAGCTACACCTGTATCGCCAAATCTAAGCCGCCCCTTACAAATCAAAAGCTAATATTTTCTTATCTTCTTTCAGGACATCAACATTGTGAAACCACGCAACCTCGCTCCGTCAATTCGTTGTGCGTTCATCACTTTCTTTGGCATGCGATTATCGTCCATCCGTTGTACATGCCCCGCCCATTGCAAACGTTGAAGCTTCACGATTTTCGTTACTTCCAGCTCATCGTACAATTGATACAACTCATGGTTGTATCGGATACGCCATTGATTTCGCTCGCGAACAGCCCCGAAAATTCGCCGAAGGACCTTTCGTTCGAATCGGTCTAGCAAAATTCCAGGTCTGCTTATAGATTCGTCGATGAGGTAAGCATGTGGAGCTTATGTCGAGGTTTCTGCCGCTCGCGAAGTCGATAAGTCGCTGACCGTTGTTGTTATTTTCGTCGTTGAGACTATGACCTCCAGTAGTTCCCCTATGCCAGCTTTCGTTTCCGACTTTGGCGTTAAAGTCTCCTAGCAGCAGCTTGACGTCGTTTGATGGAAGTGAGTCGAAGAGTGTTTCTAGGTCGTTGTAGAACTCGTCCTTAATCGCGTCTTCTTTTACTTCTGTAGGGGCATGCGCATTAATGAGCCAGAGATTAGCGAAACGGGTCTTAATGCGGATCGCACACAGCCGCTCGTGGATGGGTTTGAAGCGGATAACGTGGTCCTTGAGCTGCTTACTCACGATGAGAGCTACTCCAAACTCCTTTGTTGCCCTCCTCTTTACCACTCGTGAAAATAATGTGCGAATTGAGGTCGTTAATCTCGCTTTTGAGCTATTTAGTTTCCTGGATTGCAACTATGCTCAGCTTGTATTGTTCTACCTGATACAGGAGGGCCCTTAAGGCCCCCGGTATATTCAGGGAGCGTACATTCCAGGATCCGAAAGAGTAATCAGTTGTTTGTTTGCGGGGTCGTCGTTGTTTTGTATCCGTCCAAACCGGTAGCCGGTTCCTAAATGTAAATCGTTTCGGAGCTACTCGATGTTACAGCGGCCAAGAGCTGCCTGGTACAGTTGCTAAGGTGTAAATTATCATATTGCCCAGAACCCATACCTTATTGGTCACATTTTATGCGGACGTACTCGCAAAATTTATCGATTTCATCACTTTCAAGGAAACGAGCTGAACACACTTTTATTGCTGTTTTATACGAAAAACGTACTAGAAACCTTATACGAGTTCGTCCCCAGAAAAAGATACCAGTAAGGTAAGGGTTTTGAGCGGTTTAGACACTAGGAAAGCTAATCAATTTCGCCCCTTTACGTGGGAACGAGTTGAACAAGGGATTTTGGCTGTTTTCGACGCAACATGTACTCGAAACCCTATACGAGCTCGTTCACTTTCAGGGTACGAAATCAATAAAGGCTTTGGGCAGTTTTGGCACTAGGAAAGCTAATCGATTTCGTCCTCAAGCAGGTGACGAACTGAACAAGGTTTCCTAAATACGCTACCATCTTCTTCTTTCAGCGGTTAAGAAAGACGTGGAACCTGGGCCCTATTGCACCAAACACTTTTCACTTACGACTTATCGAACTCTAGAAGAGTAAATTTTTGAAAAGTGTAAGTGGATTCCGTTGCACCAAAGTTTCACTCAAATCGAACTTATCACTTACAAAATTTTCAGTTTGTTTGATATGTAAATATGATTAGCGTTTCTCCATTAAAAATAAAAACTTAGCAGGAAAATGACGACTTACACTTTCATTGTAATGCAAATTATGTAGTTTTGTGATATTTGGGCGTTCACAACGTCTGATTTGAAAAGGTGAATATTTTTAAATTTGCTAAAACTGAATGTGATGTAGATACTATCTACATCCATATGTGCGTTTAAAATTGTAGAATATTTAAAGTCGCAGCCCAAAGCAGAACAAACGTTTGGGAAATACAGTCGCTAAAGTAGGTGGAGGACTCGCAAGGAATATTGTTGATTGACGGCAATTTGAAGCAGGATGCGAGAGTATTTTGACGAAGTTGTAAATGAAGAATTTCCTCGAGCAGATATTACGCCCAATACCACAAATATTGAAGATATCTCAGAGGAAGAGGTGATGAACCGCGGAAGGGCAGTCGGATCCGACAATTTTGGTTGAAAATCTAAAAAATCGCGCTTCTTTGGCTTACAGTTCTCTTCAATGCCAAATAGAAAATAATATGTACATATTGCACATCAAATAGACAATTACGGAACATATACAAAATTACCCAAACTATGTTCAATAAATCCTCTGTTTTTTTTTTAGAGCACGATTGAATCGCTGTTCGGCTGGTTCAGTGGGATTGTTTCGAAGCGGTGGAATTAGCCAATCCTTCAGAGGATATGCGCTATCGCCTAAAACAATAGCACCAGGAAATGACCGATATCCTCCTTCAAAGTTACTGGAAACTGCGGAGTTTCTCAGCACCCTGGAATAATGCACACTTCCGGGTCAGTTTGCGTTAACAGCATAAACGCTTCTATCTGGTCCGCACACCAACATCACATTTAACGAATGGTTGCCGTTTCGATCGACATAGTGCTCTTCATTTTGAGCTGGAGCATCCATTTTAATTATTGTCTCGTCGACACAGCTTTTAAAGAAAATCCGCCAAGCGGGCCAACGGATAGTAATCGCCCAACATTTCCGTAACAATAGCGTCTGTTACTCGGTGCAATGTCCTGCAAACCGTTGACTTGTGCACTCCGTGCATAGTTCTAATGCCACGGTACTATTATCCAGTCCCCAACCAATGAAGAGTGGTTAACAGCTGCTGAATAGGGCTCAAAGGCAAAGCATTGTTCCGTTCAGTCGGAAATGCCAACCGTCCCCGAATTCTTGACAACACGTATTCGATTTCGGTTTTGGTTAGGCGAACACTTTCGAGAGTGCCTAAAGGTTTGTGTTCGTAGAGACGACTCATGGGATGATCGCTCAGCGATCGCACTTAACCCTTCTGTCGGCACAAAGGTCTGGCCAGACCTTTGGCACTATATTTTGGTCATAAAAATATAGAAGATGAAATCGCAGCGACTTCATATTTCATGATATCCTAGAATAATATGTTTGGAAGCATTTGGCAAAAATTTGAAAAAATCGGTTGAAGTTTTGAGTATGTTTTTGGTGATTATCAATTTATAGTGCTTTTTGATACCCAATAGGTCTGGCCAGACCTATAGTTATTCCCCCCATTTTTCTCTTGAAGTAAGAAATGCAAATATTAAATTCAGTTATTTATGATGTCGATACCTAAGCGCGCATATGTGTTAACTGCAATTTTCATGAAAATGAGTTTATTTCATTTTTTAATTTATCAACCTTATAGTCATAATTCTGCACAAACGTTTTAAGCGATTGTCCATTAGAAACGCCACAAACGTGAATGCACTTCCGTGTTAAGTGCATAGAAATAAATTTTGTGAGTGCCACATGTACTAAGTGCACTTGCACTATCTGCGCTCTTTACAAAATAGTAAATGTGTGTGCACACATGTGACAAGTGCACGTACCGATGGAAGAAAGCTTCGTTTTCGTTTGCTGTTTCGCTTATTCAGCCGGTTATTCGTGGTGGCTGTTCAGTATATTACCTATGGGCTTCTTTCCAGAAAAATAGATAAACAGTGGCAAAGAATCAAATAGAATTTAACGCCACAATTTTTATTTACTTAAAATGAAAAGTGATTGCAATTTCGTGTACTTGCTGTACAGCATGATCGGTTCTTCAAGAACAAATCCCATAACATATTACTTTAAATGCCTCAATTTTAATGATTTTTATGACTTCACCTCTCTGAAAAATGAAGTGTTAAAAAATGCTTCATTTAATACACAAAATGAAAAAGTCAAATGGCAAAAAATCAATTGGCTTAGATTTGAAAAGGGAGAGCCAGACATCATTCAATACAAGTATGATTTGATGGCAGAAAATTTTATGAAATAGACATCAATCGAGGCAAGAGAGGATGTAGTACGGTGCAATGGAATGCTATAACTCTGGACAAGAAAAATTGCAGAGAAATCCCTCCCTTTTACAGAAAAACGAGACGGAGACTAATTTCGGGTGCGGCCGAAATTTGGATACGCGGGCTAAGAGTTTTTTCGTGCGTAAGATGACTGGTATTTAATCCCTCCCTCCCATTATTTTCCTTCCGTCTTCACAAAAGTTCCGTTGCGTCGACAAAACAATATTTGTGTGGGGTTTGGTTGGAATAAGTGGGCAAGTAAAAATATTTACTCGTAAAATTTTATTGGGGGATGCGAGAGCATGGCTCCATAGTACGCTTCCATTTGTTTTGACATTTTTTCTTGCTTTGATAAAGACACATTAATTCAAGCTTATGAGAAATTGGTGTACAAAATGTTTCTTAGAAGTGGGTTGGTTTTGTATGGCAGCCCCATGAGCCCATGGTCCGATTTGATCCATTCTTACATTTGTTTTGTGTCATCAATAGAAATACTCTCTCTCTCTCTTTGGTTCCTTTTAACCCCTAGTGGGCATAGGGCATTGACTACACCTCTTTTCCACCTCTGCCTATTAGCAGCCATCGCCTTTAGCTGGTCCCACGATTTGCCTATAGATTTTCCCTCTGCCTCACCAAATCTTCTCCATGTATTTTAGGGTCGTCCCACACGACGGCTAGCATTGGTTCCCTGAGGAATATAAATTCATTTGCGTGAAATTTGGTTGAAATTGGTGCACAAATAAAAAGTTTTTCTTAGTAAAACCTAATTTGGGGAGTTAGGTTTGTATAGCAGCCCCATGACCTCATGGTCCGATTTTATCTATGCTCACACATGTTTTGTGTTATCAATAGAAACACATTTGTTTGAAATTTGGTTGAAATTAGTACACAAATAAAAAAGTTTTTCTTAGAAGAAGCTAATTTGGGGAGTTGGGTTTGTATGGCAGCCCCATGACCCCATTGTCTGATTTCACCGATTCAAACACACAAACTGCCTGTAGCAAAAACTAGCATTTGTGCAAAATTTCAGGTTCATAGCTTTTAAATTGGCCGAGTAAAACGCGTCGCAACAGACAGACAGACAGACGGACAGACAGACGGACATACAGACAGATAGACAGACAGACAGACGGACATCGTTCTTGTTGGTGTAAAGGTGTAATCCCCAGGATTACAACCCATTTATTGATAATTTGCCTACTACCCCAAGAAACGCTTAAGAGAATGTTTTTATTTGTAGTAGTGTTGTTTATTTGTAATTTTCGCTTAATTTTTGTCTTTTTTTATTCTCAAAATTTAATTTAATAAATATACCTTCCATATTAGTTGATTTTTTTCATCTTTTGATATATTTACGGCTATAATCAATTAGTGATAACTAGAAAACTGTTTTAGTGCCAAATGTGGTAAGTGAACACTTAATTGAAATTTGACCAAAAACAATATTAAAAATTAAAAATTTCCATCTATTATTATACAAGATAATGCATAACAGTCCCCAGAATCATTCAAAATATCTTTATAGCCCATGATGTCAGTTTCAACCAGGGAATTCACAATTTAAAAAGGGCTTTTTTTGTTTTTGCTCTCCTGTAAAATTTTGTTTTTTGCAGTTAGCACATATGTGCGCTTAACAATCGATGTAATAATGTCATTTAAACTCAATTTGAACTATAAACGAAAAAAATGTCTGAGATTTTTTATAAAAAGCCGTGAAGTTCGGAAAATGGGTATGCCTAATTTCGTCACATTTTATAACACCACCTAATCAACTGAGATTTGATCCTAGGAAATTCAACCCAGTTTTACTTCCTTTGTAATAGTAAGGATTAAGTATGAGTGACTTGCAAACGTCTTTCTAAATAGATTTGATCAAAAAATTAACGAAAAATTTAGAATTAAATGATTTTTGCCTTGAAAATTCCCTATTTCTTCCCACTTATTTCCCTAAATCTGCAGACTAATATCGAGGTAAAATCTGCCAACAAAGTGCTTAATATTTCCCCAAAGATATTGGAATTAGAAAATTCGATCGAAATATCTACTAGATAAACAGAATGCAAATAGCGAAGCAAAAAAAGAAGAAAATAAGGGAGAAACACGTTTGTACTAATACCACCTCAAAATATATCTATACTTAAAAACGTTTCCAGTATATCTAGAAAAATTATTTTGATGCTTTTATTGTTGAAAAATTGCAGTAAAGAATGGATAGAATGATTTTACCGATAAAAATTTTACTTTTTCTAAAAAATAAAAAATGTTTTCTCAGTAGGTCCAGCCAGACCTATTGGGTATAGAATATGCATATTGTAGTAGGTGCCGACAGAAGGGTTAAACTATCGGTTCCTAGCATTTTATGCGTATATTTTCTATACCGATATGTTCCTTTAGGCCATAGTTGGTGCAAGAAATGTCGCCACATTCAAAAAATATGTACATTGGGCTCGGAATTGGATGTTAAACTACGATCACTGAGCGATCATCCCATGAGTCGTCTCTACGAACACAAACCTTAAGTCCAAATTATAGTTAATACGCGGGAAACTCACACGTTCAACAGAATTTTCTTCAATAAGTCGTTCGAAGCGCACAATTTTTTCACTATACTGGGTGTCCCATTCATGGTGGAGAATATTTTAATGGTAGGTAGTGTGGCTCATTTAGAGAAAATTAATGTACAACGGGACCCCTCTAGTTTTAACCGTTACAATGTTATAGCATTTTTTGTCAAAATGCACGACTTGCTGAACTAAATCAAAATTTGCCACACCACCAATCATTTCATCCGAGATATGACTTCACTTTCTGAGACTATATAAAATTTCAAATAAAACGACACCTCACCCGTTACGAAGTTGCTCGTATCTTCCGAGATCCACCCGTTCAAACTTTAAAGAAATTTTAAAATTGCATACGATTTTATTATTTGAATTTTTTATGAAAAAAAACAATTTTACAATTTCTTTAAAGTTTGAACGGGTGTATCTCGGAAGATACGAGCAACTTCGTAACGGGCGAGGTGTCGTTTTATTGGAAATTTTATGTTGTTTCACAAAGTGAAGCCATATCTCGGATGAAATGATTGGTGGTGTGGCAAATTTTGATTTAGTTCAGCAAGTCGTGCATTTTGGCAAAAATGGGTCCCGTTGTACATTAATTTTCTCCAAATGAGCCACACTACCTGCCATTAAAATATTCTCCACCATGAATGGGACACCCTGTATACTTGTTTAACGCGCTAGCACTACTAAACTGTAAGCCAAATTTTTCTTACTAAAAATTTGGCTAAATTATCAAACGCAAACGGTAATTTGATAACTAAAAGTTATTGGTGCAACAGCAATTTGCAAACGATTCGATGAAATGGTTAACTTTTCACTTACAGTTTGAAAATAATCATTTACGCATTCTCGCGTTGGTGCAACAGAAAAAAAGTCTCTATGAGTATTTTTTATCTTTTCAAAAATCACTTGAGTGCTTTTCATTTGGCGATTTAGTGCAACATAAATTTAGCAGAAAAAATGATAATTCGATAATTGTTGAGTGAAAAGTGGTTGGTGCAATAGGGCCCTGGTTTCCTAAATACGCGACCTGGCTGGTACTAAACAAACAATTTGTGTGAGTCAAAGCGTTAGTAATAACCGCCAATATTGGTTAAACTTTACCTTTTTGGATGGATTTTACAGTTTATTCAGTTATATTGCATACATTCTTAATTAATATTATATATAAAATAAGTATTCTTATCAAAACCATCGTACGTAACTCACAGCCCGGAACTAGAATTTGTTTATGCGCTAGTTGGACTCTCGTGACATACAATTTTGCATGAGTACGAAGAGTGCAGTTGAGAAGAGTAGTACATTGTCTACGTACTTGCGACAATGCTTGTAGCGAGAATATAGCGGCAACTGTTTGTTATGGCTATTATTTTGCATTAATTAGAAAGAGAGGCAATGTCCCGAGAGTCAAACTAACACATAAAAAAATTCTAGTTCCGCGTTGTGAGTAACGATGGTTTTGATTCTGATGCATTTTGCCACACGTTTTCATACTCTTCTATATAAAATACAGAAATTATCATAGCGAGTCAAAAGGACTCATGACTCAGGATTTCGGTGGACGTTTGGAATTTGATTATAGATAGTCATCAACGGATGGATAAAAAGGGGAACATTTCCGGATATTCAAAGTATAGTACAACCCGATTGTAACGTACCCGGGCCGAATTCCAGGCAAAAGAATTGCACCGGATGTTAGGATTTTGATTGAATGATTGTAAATATGCATGCGGAAATTGAAAGTGCAGAACAAATTGGTCATAGCGTTTCCGGGCTAAATTTAGTTTAAATAATTGCGGCGGTCGTTTGAATTTTGTTGAAAGGATCAGTGGATGGATGAAATATGCGGAAATATAAAGTACAGTATAACCTGCGTGTGAAGTACGCGGAGTAAAGTTAAGGAAATTAAATGATGCCGTTTTTCTTTTAAATTGAAGTAAAATGGTTGTAAGTATCGAAATATTGGCGAAACCAGGCACACTTGCGAAAATTCAAACTACTAACCCAGTTGAAACTGTTCCGGAACAAATTTAATGGAAGGAATTGTGTGGAATGTTTGGATTTCAAATGTATGGTTAAGGGTATCAATGGATGGATAAATGAGGGCACAAATTCAATGTATGTACAGTGTCCGGGCTGCGTATTTACAAAAACTGGTCACCTAATCCGTCAGATGCATTGCGCCAGCCTGAAGGTTAATAAAACACGGTCAAACCAATTTAAAGTCACATATCTGACAGATATTTCAATACAATAACTTCAAATATCACATATGCTACATCCCCAAGCGACAAACGGGTCATAGTGTGTAGCTGAACTTTAAAGATAGTCCCCATATAAACACAATTCTCGTAACCCATAACACACATTTCAATGAAAGAAACGAGTAACCTCAATCTGCTATATGAATAAGCAACATCTGTGCTTTTAGCATTAGAGTAATACTCTGTCCGTAATCTGAACTGATCCCCGCAAACAAAATCAAAACTCAAGGCCGAATACAGAATAATACACTACTCCCTCGCTCCCTTATACGTACCAAGCCTTGCCATGGCAGACGTTGCAAAATGCTGGGTAATATTAATTTAGTACTTCCATACCCCAGAGCATTCACAGCTCTAATCTACAAAAAGGTTTCCTTTGGTTTTCTCTTCAAAAGATATATCCGCACATCCGCACACATATGTATATAGTAGCTGTCGTTAGAGGCCAAATACCAAGTGTAAATCTATTAACAGAAACAAGAGAAATCTCCTAGTTGTCATGGTTAGGTAATCCCACAAAAGAGTAAAATTACAAGTTAGAGGATGTAATGTACGATATACGTATAATTTTGAATGAATTGGGGGGAGATGTGCGATTGCGAGTCCTTTGAATTAAATTTAGAGTACCTGTACATCCTCATCCATTTGAAGAGATTTATACAAAGTTTGTAAATGATATACGTGTTACTTCGGTGGACAAAAACTGAATAATTAGCCTGTGTGCTGCATTCAAATGTAGATACGACCGACAAAACATTTCCCCGAAGTACGAAAGTGCAACAGGTGACCAAATTCGATGTGTAATCTTCAACTTATCTGCACCCATACAAACTTTCCCGAAGAAGAAGTAGAAACTTAATCCATTTTGAATCCTATATATTCTTTTTTATAATACATTCAGCAGTAAACCTTGTTTTTCTTGAATTGGATATCGTTTACTACACAAACACATGCATACGTGTATGTGACTGAAACTTATATCCTTAGTTGCCGTACTTGGTTGTTCTGGCCCTGAGATGTCTGCCGCAGTGTGTAGTTTGCCAAACTAAACCCCAAATGACGACGAGACGTATGTATTATAAAGAAATCTCTTCAAAGTTTGGGAATGTCTCAGGAAAATTTGCAAACTTGAATCCTTTTTAGGGATACCACATATGTGTTGATTTTAATTTTTTTTTCTTTGGCAGGATACTGATTTGATGCAAATTTTGTCTAAAGAGGAGAGAATTAGAAGGCAAATGTGAGTAACGATGTTCTCATCGTTACCAAAAGTATCTTAGGCGGTTTATCTTACCGATAGATGCAAGGTCCCGTCGAAGAGGTGACAAACACAGGAGTTACTACATTCTCTAGGAAGTACTCATAAATTGAGCATTTCTGAGCATTAATTTTCTAAGCTAAAGACGCACCATTCGAACTTAGCATCTCTATCTAAACCAAGATTACAATGAGCACAAAAAACCTTTTCATTCTTAAATGGACTTCCATTTCGAGTGAATGGACCCCTTTAGAAAAAATGTACAGCAGGACACATACACCATTCACCCTCATATTAGTATGTATGCCATAAAGGCATAGAGAAAGGGATGATTTGCTGCTGGTACTTTACATGATTCGTGTGTCTTTTGAATACTTTAAATCATATTTGTAAGGAGCTTTATGCCGGAAACGATTACGTTTGAAGACAAAGCAATGATGGACGGACGGATGAAAAGTTTTCCAAAAAAAAAAGAGAATTCTTCTTTTATTTGTGTGCCATTCTTTTGTTTCAGTTTTTTCCTCTCCTTTATGCGGTGGAAAACGATAAAATAAAATAATCCGTATGAATTTTTATGATGGCTCGTCTTGTTATTATTGTATGCCCAAGGGTCGACAGCTGACAAACATACAAAGACCGAGTCATGATGACCGGAATATTTGAAAGATTATCGCAGATTTTTCTTAAATTGACAGAAAGATTATGTCCTTGAAAGTTGTTTGTTAAAGTCATTGCTGGTAATGGATTTAGTTTGGAATTTATTCTTTAGTGTTTTTTTTTATGAATTTCTAAAATGAAATTGCGAACAAGGCAATTATTATCTTTAAGGACATTTTTTAAAATTAGTATGACTTAGCATAAATTCTGAAGATATTTATGAAAATGTATGTAGAGGATAACTAACACACACACAGGCGCAACCACCGGAGGGGTTAAGGAAAAATATATAAATATGAATCGTGTTCTCCAAACACAGGTTAATCGCCAGTTTCGATAGCCTGTACACAACAAGCTTTGTTGCTAAGATATTGCACTGATTTCTGTATTAAATTTGATGATGTTCGATGTTTTCAATATAATGTACATAAATGGAAAACACGGAGAACATTGCACGAATTAGGATCATTTAATCAGGAATGAGGAGTTTCAGTGATGGCATTTTTATCTAAAATAGAAGAATTTAAAAAAAAAATTCACAACAGACTAAACAAGTTAAAAGATATATATATATATTACTACAGGTATACAGTAAAACACGGATAAGTGCACATCGATAATGCACAATTTTTTTGTGCACTTAAGCGTGTTGTGCACTTATCAGTGCTCCATACAAACTATCTAATTTACGTAGCATAAATGGAAACTAGGAGTAACAACTGATATTGATACAATTGAAGAAAGTTAGAAACTAACTATTTAGTTAGTTGCTATTATTTAATAGCAAAAATAAACTTGGTAGGAAAATTTTCCAGTTTACACCAAAAAAATGTGTCCATTTGTACTTTTCGTAGCAGAAGTGCTAAGGATGTGGGTTGAATTCCTTCGGGATACTGTTTTTTTACAGACACAAGTGGCATGTTAGTAATTGGCAGTACTAAATTTTTTTGAATATCATTTCCTATCAAAATGGTCAATAATTTCTAATATTGCATTACCACTCTCACTTATATGACCCTAAATAAAACATAATGACTCCACTTTAAAATATCTCGATCTCTCATTCCTAAATTACAAGCCCCGGGACAGCCAGGGTGGTTAGGAATGTGCTCCTTGAATGGAAATCACAATTTTATAAACAAAGCAAAACGTTTCGCGATTTCAGTCTAGACCAAACCACGTAATTTAAATTTGAAGAGCTCAAACGAAAAAAAAACTTTTGGACCCCACCATGTTTGGGACCATGTTTGTCCAACGAACCTAAAGGCCTTTTCAAGCAGTATTCGGTTATATTTACCTTGTGTTCGCTGCAAAGCTGCCACAAAAAATTATTGAAAATTATAGCTCACAATTAAATATATCTTAAAGAAAAATTAACAATAATATTTTTGCGTTGAACACAAAGCTTATATGGAATCCATTCTGACCTTAGCTTAGACTACTGTTTCCCAACAGGTGGACCGTCGGTGGTCCGTGAGAGCCCCGTAGGAGGTCCGCGGGGAGACCCTGGAGACTTGTTACAAAAATGTTATATTTTCTTCTGACTAATTAAAGTCACATGCCAAACACGCGCTCTCATCGTCATGTAACAGATTATCCAGTAATTACTTTGCTGCATGATCCGTGATTATGGGAAGGCGATACGTTGCTTATGTTCGTTGCTTATAGCTCAATTCTAAAATTATTAGAACTTATTCGATAGCAAAAATTCAAAATGGTTTTCGCGCTGAACTTTGTCACAAATCCCAGTCTAAAGACCGAACTATACCGATTACTGGATAACTTTTAATCGAAGTTAGCTCTTCGAGACAAGAAACCTATGCGAGAAAAATTTCAACTGGTTAGGCTAGTGTTGACGCGAACAAAAGAGTTTTTATCCCTTCTCTCAACCTGGCAAACATGGCAAATCTTAAATCATGCTCCCTAACAAGATGGTATTAGTATTCTAATTCCAGCGTAATGACAATCGGTTGCATCAGGAACTTTTGGACTCCGCCTTCGAAGAGATGGAAGCCGAACCTAATTCTCAGTAAGTCATCTTCCTCAAACTATAGCACCCAGATGACGTATGTATATGTTATGCGAAGGATTTTTATATGATCAGTGTTTTTGCACTTTTTTGAATTAGGAAATAGCAAACCAACAAAATAATAAGAACAATTTGTGATGGGAGATAGAGCGTAAGCTTTTGAATACAATACCTCGACCAAAAATTGAAACCTTAATTCGTTTCATTATAATTGAATGGTGGTCCGTAGAGATTCATTTTCAGGATAAGTGGTCCGCAGACTTTTCTGAGTTGGGAACCACTGTTTTAGACAGTATCAAGAGCATTCCACAGCCAAGTTGTTGTCAAAAATTTTGCAAACCAGATTGTAAAAACCAAAGCTGTTGAAAGGGAGCAGTACTTGGAAAGCTGTAACTTCTGAAAAGCAGCAAACAATTGTCAAGACTTAAGATCTTAGCTAAGCTAGCGAATTAAATCGCAATCGAAACTACCTACATTACTGGTCGATGCAAACAGGCCGCCAGATCTCCGAATGAATAGTGTTCGACTGAAAAACTGTGGTCAAATTAGGAGACATTGCGAGAAACCGTATACGTTATTGGACGTAAGTGCAGTCGATACTCTATTTTCCACAAGTGGTTAACCCTTCAGTGGGCGCGCGGGCAACAATTGTAGCCCACACTTTTTTAAATGGCGATCATTTTCAGGATATAAACCGAATTCATTCGAACTGCTCAGTAGCTGTTAAAATGTTGCTTCTTAATCGAATAAGAATATTTTTGATATTTATTGAGCCTAGAAACTAATATTTTTTTGCGATCAAAGTCCACTGGGCTACAAGTGTAGCCCGTGCGCCCAATCATGTTACTTTTTTGGTACTCATGGATATCCATTAAAATAAAAATATTATTATAAAACATTGTAGAAAATAGGAACAGTAAAATGTTTGACAAAAAAAAGGGTTTCAATATAAATGTACAAAAATTAGATTACTATTTTAACGAAAAACCTGGAGTTGAAGTCAAAGTCATTTCTTACAGCGTGGATATGATACCTATTACTAACATTACTTAGTTTCTGGGTGAAATTTTTATCAGTTCTAGCGTAAATATTGCGAGAACAGTTAATATGAATATTGTGAGTAAAATTCAATCAGTTTGACTCACTATATATGTAGCTTTCTAGCAAGAAACTGTACTCCCAGTTTAAAAAATTGTGAATATTGGGTACCGAAAAATGGGCTAAGTTTGGAATTCCACAAACTGGGCATTTTTAACTGCATTCTCTCGCTCAGTGTTCCATTTCGAAGATTTTTTGTTGATTTCTGAGAATATAACCTTTTTTGGGGTTTTCATTTTGAAAAGTAACTATTTTGTTCACCTAAGTAAGTTAATGTCAAAAAAGACTAAAAATAGGACTAATCTGCATTTTGCCCTCTTTTATTATATATATTTAAATAAAAAATTAAAGATTTTATATTTTTTAATGTGTACAGTTATCAGGAGACCATAGACCGAGCAAGAAAAAATAAATAAAATTGAACAATATTTTTTATATAATTTTAAATTTGGGCTACAATTGTAGCCCGCGCGCCTAACCACGTAACAAATGGGTGCGCGCCTAACGAAGGGTTAAGGCACCCTATAGTAGAATCATGAACATTTTTTCAGACTTTGCATTGCAACTTATTTTGAATAGCAAAAAAATAAGTATTTTTCCAGACATTTAGGGCGGTGTTCATAGTCCATACTTATACTTAAAAAATCCCTGAAGAGAATCCTTATAAATTTTACAATTACTAGATACTTTTTTATATTTTGTTTGTCAGTTACTTTAATTAGGCTTCCGAAATAAATTATTTTAATGAATGAGGTAATGCATTTATAAGTGACCTTTCGACCCAATAAACATTCCTTTATACTTATTCCTTAAGTGAGGACTATGGATTCCGCCCTTAATGCTCAGGTTTTAGGGCTTTCAAGACTTGTTCACGTTTCAGAGTAGTCTAGGCTCACATAAAATAATTGTTCACCTCACGTTTGGCGCAGTTCACATTTACGCGAGTCTACTGTATAGAAGACATTAAAAAGGGCCATCCGTAGCCCTCAGGATTGCTGTAAATCTGGACGACATAGAATAGATTAAGGCATGTCCATATGTATCTATGTAAGGTAGAAGAACGGCTTGTAATAAATTGATATGGAAATGTTACTGTGTGGTTTTTAGAACATGTAAACTGCAAACAAAAATGCGAAAAAATGAATTGGAATAAAATTATCTGTGATAGAATTTTTCCTTTCAGTATTATTAATATTAAGTAGTCTGGCTGGTCGAGCGGTTAGTGCGGGCACCTTCGGTGCACAGGGTCATGAGTTCAAATCTCACCGTGTTCCATGGTGTTTTTCGAACTCACGAGCTTGTGACGGACTATGATCTCACTCAGATGTTAAACGAGTACCCATTTATGGGGATAAATAACACTGCTGAGCGTGATGCTGATCTCATTACCTCAACAAAAAGCAGATAAGATCTTGGAAATAGGATGTCACTAACACATCCTGCGGCCTTAGTCCAATGTTGGATTGTCGCGCCTGTTATTTTTTTTTATTATTAATATTCAATTTAATAAAAAAAAAATTCGCCGGCCGGGGGGGGGCCCCTCCCTGCCCCCCTGGCTACGCCCATGCCTTCAGCTTCAGGCGCTCTGAGTCGGCCAGCAGAAACCTATCCGCCACCACACATTGGTACACGTCAAATGGGAGTCATTTCTAACGGATGCATATTACGCAGGTGCACTCCTTCAGAAGACAGGTAACTAAGGTTAAGCCCGAAGAAATCCTAAGCAAATAAAACTGATCGCAGACCGAAACGCTTGGATAATTTCATAGAACAATTCCATGTATATATTATTTAGTTATCATCTGGATTAGTGAGCATTTGATGAAGTATTTTCCGTCATTCCATCATTAACATAACTTACTGCTCTTGCGGTCATCGCAATTCTTCTGCTGCACTACGTCGGTCGTCCCACCATCAAGAGTGTCAGTCGTTTTAGCAACCTTTAAATTTTACTTTAAACTGGTTGAACGAAATTCGAATACAAATAGATTTATTTCCAAAAAATAAAAACAGGAGAAACTGTTTTAAATAAGAAGTGGAGACTATATTACGACTCGTGTTCTCGGCCCCCTCTGTCAGACGGCGGGGCACCCGGGCCAGTGCCCCTTTCGCCCCTCTCTTCGCACGGCTCTGATCCCTTCAATGTGAAACAATTCAGTTTATGAAGTTTTTCGAACTCGTCACGACCCATGTGACGGGCTGAGACTATGATATCACTCAGATGTTAAATAAGTATTAACTTATGGGAATAAATAAAACTGATGAGCCTGGGCTGTTGATCCCACTCGTTGAAAATTGTAAAATAGCCGGACCCCGGTTTTATTAGTACGGATTATCGAGTACACACTGTACTATAAAAACTATTCAGATTTGCTATATCTATCTTTTATCGCTTTTATTTAGAGGCAATAAATAAATACACGTAAGATATTATCATTTCCATTCATCAAGAAACAAAACAAATAACTTTAAAATCAAAACCACACGGGAATCTTACCAGAATCATCTCTTATCAAAGAACATTTCGAAATTTTCTCCTTCATACACATGTCGTGTCCAGAGAAATCTATTTACCGAATGTAAATCGCCCCAAACCTTTTATCAATTCTCATAAATGCTTTTCGTGTAAAAGGAGTCCCATCATCTATGAGAAGTTAAACCATATTAACCCTTCCGGAATAATGTGTGTGCCTAGTGCGCAAAGAGGACCCTATAATACTTGTATAGAGCCAACATTGAAATGTTACACCTTAATGCTTCCTTTTACCGAAAATTAACAACACAAAAGATCGACCATTCTATAGGTATTATCAATGGGGATACTAAACTTAACTGTTCGGGTGGTGGTATCATCCTCAAGGCTATCATATACATACATATTAATTTGACCATTTCAGAAAGATCTTCGATAAGGGTCTATAGGCACGGACGAAATTCTCAAGGATATTATTGCTTTGATTTCGAGATATTGAGAGTATTATACAGAAAACTGTTTTTCAATGGGCTCCCGATATTATTGTCTGACAATTTATACTGGCTTTAAAATGTTATTGCAGGTGTGGCTAAACAGTCTACGCTTCATGCTTGAATAATAATTAAATTTCAAAGGATTTGATTTCTGAGGGTCACTTCTATGTTTTGGGAATAGCATTGTTCTAAGAAGGAGACCATGACATTCGATACCATTGGGGTTAAGTGCTTGACATGGTTAATCTTTGTATTAAATGATCTGAGCGAATCGCCCAATTGTTTTATTAAAATTGATAATAAATAATCACGATTGAAATGGTTGCTATACCTATTTTTGTCTCAAGGCATTTCAATTATGATTATTTATTATGACTAGTTTTAGCAATACGAACGTTTTTGTTGGGATACCATCTACGAAGCGTCATCTATCCGCCATAAAATGATGAAACATACCTGAAAAAAAAATATTTTCCAATTAAAAGAGACACCAGTAAAATATTATAATAAAATTATATGGAATAAGTTTTTAAAATACGAGTAGGACTTAGGGACGGATACCAAATTGACTCATGTATCGGGATGGAAAGTTTCTTCTTCTTCTTGATTTGTCCTAACTCCTAGTGGAGCATGGTGCGATGCCGACTACCGTGTGTAGTCGTCAACGTTCGAACGACAAGCGTTTGATACGGGTGTCAGCCATACCACTTCCTAGTCGCATTATTAGTTTATTATTCTACGATAAGAATATTTCTTATCATCTTCTGAATTAAACTTGTGCCGGGTCGTGCCGAGTTTGGAAGTTCGTTTCTCTATGAATTTCTATATGGCACAGAGTTGCGACCGAACTATCACGTCGACCTGAGTTTCCTATGAAGTTTTCGCTTGAAAAGAGTAAGAGCATCCAACCATTTTTTTTTTTTTTTTCAAAATTGGAAGTTTGGATGGTATATAAACTTGAATGAATTATTGAATAACGTCGAAGTCATGTATTAAGTAGGGTAGGGTAGGTCACAACGTGTATATCTAAACATGTATGTATTAAGTTAAGATGTAACCCAAATCATGGAATCTATGAAATATTTTTTTCAACTCTAAGAATTTATTTCATAAAATATAATAATAATTTTGTACGTATTGCACAGCGTATCAAGTAGTTCAGATTTAAGGAACGTTGACAACATTCCCCATCGAGTGACATAGCAATGTGAACGCAGGCGGACCGGGTTCGAATCCAAGTTTTGGCATAAGGTTTTGTATGGAAAAAAATATAAAAGCCTGAAATAAAATTAAAACACAAAATTAAAAATAAAAGAAAAACTTTTTTTATACAACATTTTATGAAACTTTTACATTAGAATCGATAAAAAATTTCATTGTCATAATTGAATATTCACTTCATATTTCCAATGATATTTGTATCATTGCCCCAAAAAGGCTATCTCATCATACGGCCTATGCAATTTTTCTTCAATAAAAGCCATTTTTTTTTGGGTGATAGAACCACTTAATGAATAAAAACAATCGTCCTTACTGCAAGATAATATGACAATACAAAATAAACAATTAATAAATAGCACTTTTGGTACATTCATTTATAAATGGCTTTATATTTTTCTACCGACATAAATTCATTTATCATCAGCATATAACTGACTATCCTTAGCAAATTCTGTATTTTGACAATGTTCAACTTTAGGAGGAAAAGGACAATTCGTACTTTACTAATATAACTGTTCAGTGAAGTACTTTTGCAAATGTTAGTCAAATGTAGTCAACATCATGATTTTCCTAAGGAGCATGTAATTTTAAATGTAAAATATGTTGAATAACTATGATAACGATAACAATAACAAGATTACAGTAAGCTATCAAATATCTATCTAGTTATCTAAACGCAGATAAAAAATTACTTTTATTAATGAAAAATTACATAGGACGTATGGAATTTGGGCTATGATTTGGAGCCGATGAAATAGAATTTTTGGGACAATGATAGAAATATCATTAAAAAATAAGAAGTGAATATTCGATTATAACAATGAGATTGTTCATCGATTCTATGTATTGAATTTTATTATAAAACGAGACCGACGCTAATTTCGGGCGCTCCCCTCGGGCTAATTTTTTTTTTCGGGCGTACCCAGAGTTGTTCGAGTTTTTTAATTTACATTTTTTACGTAGTTTTTTACATGTGAAAAATTCAATTTTTTACATGAAGAGTTTTTTTTACATTATGTAAAAAAGTGAAATGTAAAAAACTACATCCAATACCATTTTTTTCACTTTCTGTTATTGGAATCGGATATACAAATTCGTCACCGATTTGGAGTGTGATTGATTATTTGTAATTAATGATGCACCAGAAATACATATGACTTAGCATAATGGCTGCGTTTTTTTTTTATTCGATTATTAGATTGTCTTAATAGAAAGGAGGACATTACTCACTACAGTCGTTTCAATAGACGAAAAGTGAGAACAGTTCGCACCTGGCATTTGATGAATTCCTCAAGCAATCTAACCGATATTGAGTAAGGAAACGTACTGCTAACATGTTTTCTGCTATTCAGAAGATGATTCCAGTATCACAAAAAATTTTCAGGTTGACTTTTTGATCCGGCTATGAATCAAAGTCTCTCTAAGCGATGTGGTCACACTTAGCAGCTACACTGAAAGAAAAATCCATTGTTGAATAAACAATTTTCAGTGATGCTCCAACAATTGATGAACAATTGTGATATTAAGCAAGAAAGATTGTTGATTTTACTACTTGCGAATTGTTGATTTAACAATTTGAAAATTGTTGATTGTAAATTTGCTAATTTTCTGTAGATATTGTAGGAATAATTACGAAAAATTGCCCTTATACAACCAAATCGATTGAAAAATTGTCAATATACTACAAAAATTGTCATTGAACTCCAAATATTAAAAAAAAAGTGTAACAATCAACATTTATTGTTGGTTACCAATTTTTTATTGGTAGAATAACAATATCAAATTGTATTGCTTAAAAAGTTAATTAATTGTCAACTATTTTTCGCAGTAAAAGAACAACGATTTAACAATGAATCTCGTCGACGATGCCGCTAACGACTTACGTTTACAAGTCAATAAGTATCGTTATCTTGGGGAAGTGAATTTAGTCTCGTTCGGTTATTGTTGTAGAGTGGTTCGCGAAAAAAAAATATATTGAAATGATAGTTTGTAATAATCCATTTTGGTGTGAACGGTTACATTAGTTTAACGTATAATTTAGTGTCAAGTGTGGACAATTTGCAACAGAAACGCAGGAGTCATTTCCCATGGACACGCTGTCGGGCCACTTCATTACATCAGGACCAGTGGATTCATTTGTGTTTTTTTTTTAATTCTTAAAAATCAAAATAAATGTTAATTGTAATTATTGTGAAAAAAATTTAATAACACTTTATTGTAACTTATTATTATATGGAAATAAAAATATAATACGATTATACAGTATTTTTTGTCACACACTTTTATTTCAGATGAAGGGAGCGCATTCTTGCTGAAAGAAACATCCCTAGATACGCTGTTTTCCTCCTCTTCCTTTAGGTATCACATCAGGCGAGATTTTCACATGTCATAAAAAAACAGACTACTTGTCTGTATTCTTTATGTATTGCGTGTTATTTTTCTATGTATATTAATACATAGAACAAGTATTTAAATTAGGTAGAAAAGTAAATACCTAACTAGGAGGCTTCGCCCCCTGCTCGCTACGCTCGCCAACCCCCGGGGCCGAGGCTAATTTCGGGCGCGGCCGAAATTCGGATACCCTTCGCTTGGGCTAAAAGTTCTTTCGGGCGTACCTATGACTTGCATTTAATCCCCCTCCTCATTCTTTTTCTTCCGTCTTGACAAAAGTTTTGGGCTTGGTTGAAATTAGTGGCCAAATAAAAATATTTACTCGGAAAATTTTATTGGGGTTGCCGGAGCATTACCCCACAGTACGATTCCATTCGTTTTGAACTTTTTAGTTGCTTTGATAGACACATTAATTCAAGGTTTTGTGAAATTGGTGTAAAGAAATGTTTCTTAGAAGAACCAATATGGGGGCAGCCCCATGACCCCATGGTCCGATTTGATTTAATCTTACATATGTTTTGTGTCATCAATAAAAATACATTTGTGTGAAATTTGGTTGATTTTGGTGCACAAACGAAAAAAATTTTTCGTAGAAGAACCTAATTTGGGGGGTTCGATTTGTATGGCAGCCCCATGACCCCATGGTCCGATTTGATCCATTCTGGCATATATTTTGTGTTATCTTTAGAAACACATTTGTGTGAAATTTGGTTGAAATTTGTACACAAATAAAAAAGTTTTTCTTAGAAGAACTCAAATTGGGGGGCTAGATTTGTATGTCAGCCCCATGACCCCATGGTCGGATTTGATCCAGTTTTACATATGTTGTGTGTCATTAATAGAAAGACATTTGAGCGAAGTTAGGTTGAAATTGGTACACAAATAAAAAAGTTTTTCTCAGAAGAACCTAAATTGGGGGGTTAAGTTTGTATGGCAGCCCCGTGACCCCCTTGTCCGATTTAAGCGATTCAAACATACAAACAGCCTGCAACAATAATAAGCAAGTGTACAAAATTTCAGCTCTCTAGCTTTTATAGCGGCCGAGAAAAACGCACTACAACAGACGGACAGACGGACAGACGGACAGACGGACAGACGGACAGACAGACAGACAGACAGACAGACGGACATCAACCAATCGACTCCCCAAGTCATGCTGATGATATATGTATAGTTTTTATATGGTCGGAGATGCCTCCTTCAATGCGTTACAAACTTCATGACAAAGTCAATATACCCTTTCACTCTATGAGCGAAGGGTATAAAAATGTACTCATACTATGAATAATCGTCAGCCTACAATCCACATATTAGTTCATCAACTACGAATATTGTTACCCAAAAACTACAGATATAGTGCAATAAGTACGAATAGTTGTGGGCTTACTATTTATTTGCTGGTTTAACAACGGATCGTTGTATAGTTTGCAAAAATAGCAAACAACAACTTCTAAATTGTTAATTTAACAATTTTCCGTGTTTGACGCAAAAACAACTAAGAAAAATTGTTGATTTTACCAAGGTTTTTCTTTCGGTGATATATATACTCGCGATGAACCTACACGGCCAAAATCAACCTCTTCCCTAAAACCCCTCCCGAAAAAATTTTCTGCGTACGCCCCTGCCTGCACCGAACGTGAGAAACAGCATAGAGCCAAACTAATTATCGGGATCAAATCGGTTTCAGAAGTTTCCACATTGCTTTCGTTTGCACTTTCCAGACTCCGTTCTCGGCACCCTCCCGCCTCTTCAGTGTTTGTACAACGGTTTCTGAAGGAAAATTCGGCATAATTTGCGGGTAAAGGGCTGAATTAAGCTCGAGAGTGAAACTTATTCCGCTGCGATTTTATCAATAAAAATGAATACTTACTATCGTGGAACATGTGACAAACGATGGAGAATACCATAAGCTATAACTCGAAAACAGTTTCATAATTTTTCTCGGCAACTTTATGCAGTTTTTTTTCGATTCCCCCCGTCATTTGACTTTTCACGATGAAATGACCGGGGAACCAAAAAAAGAAAACATAAAATGCCAAGAAAAATTATGCAACTGTTTTCGGATTGTAACTTATGGAATTCCCCACCATTCCCCACATATTGCACGACAGAAAGAATACATTTTCATTAGAAAAATCGCAGCAGACAAAAATTTCACTCTCGATGTCAATACTAGGCTTATCAAAAAAAAAAAAACAAAAAACGCGACCGAGACTAATTTCGGGCGCGGCCGAATTTGTTTTGACCTTTTAGTTCCTGTAATAAAGACACATTAATTCAAGGTTTTGTGAAATTGGTGTACAAATATTTCTTAGAAGAACCAAAATGGGGTTAGGGTTTGTACGGCAGCCCCATGATCCCATGGTCGGATTTGATCCATTCTTACATATATTTTCTGTCATCAATAGAAATAAATTTGTGTGAAATTTGGTTTAAATGAAAATAAAAAAGTTTTTCTTAGAAGAACCTAATTTGGGGAGTTAGGTTTGTATGGCGGCCCCATGACCCCATTGTCCGATTTTACCGATTCAAACATACAAACTGTAGCAAAAAGAAGCATTTGTGCAAAATTTCAGCTTCATAGCTTTTAAATTGGACGAGAAACTGCATCGCAACAGACAGACAGACGGACAGACGGAAATCGCCCAATCGACTCCCCAAGTCATGCTGATTTTATATGTATACTTCTTATATGGTCGGAGATGCTTCCTTCAATGCGTTTGACAAACTTAATATACCATTTCGTTCTATGAGCGAAGGGTATAAAAAATAGAAAAGAATATTGTGTTTTTATTGTGATTTAAATTTATTTCAAATTTTTATATTTTTTAATCACAAGAAACCTTTTGCCGAAACTTGGATTCGAACCCGGGCCGCCTGCGTGCCAGTCCGTTCACATTGGCATGAGACCAGATGTGGAATGTTGTCAACGTTTCTAAAATCTTAACTGCTTGATACGCGGTGCAATACAAAATTAAAATGTTTATACATATAGAGGCTATGCAAAATAATCATAGTTCCCATGAATGAATGAAAGAATTTGACTTACATACTTCGTTCGAAGTCATGTGTTGCACTAGTTGTATGGGGGCATGTTTTTATTCTATTACTACTGAAATCATGAATTCTATGAAAGTGTATTTGACCCAAATGGCATTTCTAATTAAGTATATTAAAAATTCATACGTTTAAAGAAATTTTCTTACTAGAAGTAAAGTAGAAACTTCATTGGTTTTCATACACGTTTTTTCTGGGTGTATATCATCACAATTAACATATTTGTGGCTTGTAATTTCTAAAAAAATACAAATGGAAAAAAGGAAAACGACCACCATAATGAAATTCCTGTATATTTTCCTTTAATTTCTCTTCGGTCCATGGACGTAGCCAGACGGGGGCACTAGCTCCCCCCCCCTTGTCGTTAATTATAGTAAAAACTGGTGTTGGGGGGGGGGGGGCGGTTCACCATTACGGTTTATCGTGTGAGCCTCGGAGCTGGCGGCTTTGCATAACCCGAGCCCTGAAGGGGCTAGTTAGGGAGAACGCCCTTGGTGGAAAATGCCTACGCGCCTATATCTAACTAGTTTGTGGATTGATGACCACACTGCCCGAAGGGGCCGCCTGGATGTGCAAAACAGCGCTACGAGTCTGCTTTAAGCAGACGAGTAGTCACAGGTCCAACGAGCCTGGGATGTGCACATCTGAATTCTACGTGAGGCTTAACCAGGGGGCCGAAGGAGGATCACACCTGTTATAGAGAAGTCTTTAGCGAATAGTACCTCGGGGATGGGCATGCCCAGGGCGGGGTCTCTACCCATCAAGGCGTTGGACTCGAGGTGGCTGGAGGTTGTTAAGCAAGTCATCGAGCTGGTGATGCAACCCCGGGGTTGGGTTCCTGAAGGTGAGTGTATTCGCCGGATGGAGAAATCCCCTTCAGGCAATAAGACCTTGCCAGTAAAACGCCGAAGGTCCAAACAGTCCGAAGGACCGGGAGATAAAGGCTAGGTGCTCCCCTGACGGTAAACCTCGTAGATGGTAAACTTGCACTTTACAATGCTTAAAAGCGTAAAAATGCGAGTTAGATTCCAGGCATTACGCAAAATTTTCTGCTCAGCTGAGCTTCGAAAGCTAAAATATTTGTAGTTTTCTGGCGCTTGATATCAGGAACTACGTATGAGCATCATGAATTGCTAACATAATTAGATCTGAAAAAGCTTTCCCTTAGGGAGACTCTTTTTTCTTTAGAGAGAATCCCATATTTTCATGCGTTTCATTTCTTGGCTGCAGAATACAATTTTAACCGTCACATGAAGGTCTCACCGGGAAGGTAGTGGAATTTAACTTCATTCCATCAGAAAGGATTTTAGTGACAAATGGTAACAGCTTGCCTAGTTAGGGACCTTGTAAAGAAAGAGTCTGATATTTCAGTGTCTTTTAAGTTATTTTATCAAGATTTATTTTGTAGCTGAATCATACCAGCAATGAAATTTAGCCTCTGTTAATATTTTGTTAAATTTGGAGGAAATCCTATCAAAACCGTATTATTTATTTCATATCACAAAAAGATTTATAAATTTTGATCAGAAGAAAAACAGTAACAGACGGCACACATTGATCCCTTGGTATATCTTTTTTGTAAATTGCAAGTGGAATATGGTGTCTGAGGGGCGGGAGGGATGAAATAATCTCTCAGATGAATTTATTTATTTTCTCTTTTTCTATAAAAGTTTTCACTTCTTACTCGTCACATTGCATAATAACGTTGTGTTCAACTTTTAGGCTAAGGAAATCGTTCAATAGTGTGTTTTTAGTAAAGGAAGCTCACATTTTTGATGCTGTCGAGTTGTTGGTGGTTTTTGAAATATTGAAGCGATTTAAATCGGAATATTCTGAGAAAATTGAAAATGTTAAGGGTATAAAACTTTGAGAGCCAGTTTTTGTTTTTACAATTTCGTAGAACTGGTTCAAAAAGGCATTTCAGCAATAAATAGGAGTGTAAAATATACAGAAACTCAGTTTTTGATAAATTTTTCTGCATTTAATCTGTCAGATGCATTTCGTTCGATCGTGTTAGAATTAGTATTGCGCCCGCCGGAAGGTTAAAATTTGGCTCTAAAATTTGCCTAACAATAGTTTCGCGACTGACAATTTCAACTCCTAAGAAAATCATGATGTTGAAAAAATTTCGAATGACGTGACGTCGTCAGTATTTAAATTGGCTGGACGTTATTTATAAAATGAACTGAATACAAAATTTATAGACTTGCATCAATCAGCATTTTGAATTTTATAAATATGTACATATTTTGGGCAAATTTCATTTTTGACGTGATAATTTTAAATGCTCATAGGCAAATCCCTTTCACCTGTACACCACGTAATCTGATTTATGAAGTATGTAATCCAATATGCAAAGTATGTCAATTGGTTTTGCCAAAGCTTTAAAATGCTGTACATTAAGAGAAGAGCATATATTATGATGTTTGATGTATGATAACAGAGACCTTCCCTTTTTCAAATGGATTACAACAGTGACAAGACAGCATTCAGGTAAACATTATATAAGTTAATTGCAATAATTACTCTGGTGGATGGATGGATATATTTTTAGGTAAATACTTCCCTTTCCCTTTCCTTTCTTCTTTTCGCTCTCCTTTACTAGACATATACTGCTCAAAACAAAATAAGGGCCACTAAATTTTCTGATTACTTTTCTGTGGAAAAGGAAAATCATAGTTTTGTTGGTCTAATTTAATAAAACAATATGTTTTTCATTAAATATACTGAATTTTATTGAATTTTGACCAAAAGTTACACTTTTTTTTAGCATTTTTTCGGATTGCTTACTTTTTGCGGTCATGTAATCGTAACAATAACAATTAACTTGTGTGTCTAATCTCTAAAAAAATTGATTCTTTGTTTTTTAGTATCGATTATGGCCTCCACTTTTTGATATGTAGTCTCGCAGCCTGGACGGAACGCTTTCAATAAGCCGATCGACGCTTTCTTTTGATATCTCGTCCCAACACATTTTTAGCAATTGAAACAGCTGTTGCTGATTGTGTATGTCCTCTTCAGCGGCCCGCATCTGGCGTTTTAATTGATCCCAAAGATTTTCTATCGGATTTAGGTCCGGACAGTTGGCAGGCCACTCCATGACCTCAATATTGGCCTCCTCGAAAACAGACATTGTCGCCCGGGCAGTATGTGGTCGTGCATTATCCTGCATGAGGATAAAACCATCCAACGCCAGTTGTGAAAATATGATATGTGGCCTAACAATCCTTTCAATATAACTTTCGAACGAAATTGTCCCGTTATTTAGGGTAAGAAGGTCAGTTTTGCCGTGCAAGATAATTCCGGCCCAAACCATCACACTGGGACCGCCTTGCCTCTCAATTTGATTAATGCAAGGATCCGAAAATGCTTCTCCGGTTATCCGTCAGACTCTTATGCGTCGGTCGTCACTAAAAAAATTTACTTTGCACTCATCCGAAAAGTGCACCTTGCGCCATTGTTGCATGTCCCATTGGATATGTCAACGAGCAAATTTTAACCGATTCGTACGATGCGTCCGGGTCAGTTGCGTTCTGTTAACACGTTTTCTTGACCGTTGTTGGTCTTCGTGCAAACGATTTCTGATTGTTTGAAAGCTAACAATGGTCCCAGTCGTCCTTAATAGCCTACTTTGTAGTCCACGAGCACTAATTATTAATTATTCGAACTCGGCCTGAACCAAGACGACGGGAGACACTTCCTGTCTCCTGGTACCGGTTCCAAAGATTGGCTCTTCGCGAATACCCTAATTGCAGGGCCACAGAACGTTGCCAACGACCTTCCTCCCACATTTCTAAGGCTCTGGACGAATCATTTAAATTTAAATGGCACCGAATTGCTGGCATTTTGTGTTTTACAGATTCTCCTTATCTTTAAAAGTGCAACAACTAATGTTGCAGTTAAAGAACTTGGCGAAAACTAATTCTAAATCAAAATGAGAAATAAACAAAACTACCAAATGTATGACTCTTGACCCTAAAAGAACTGTTTAAGTCAGTTCCGTTAAAGCTAATGTCTACGAATCATAATGTGATAACTCCCATCACATTCAGCTACAGAATGGCATTTTTTAAATTAATTATCACACTAAAAATTCGCCAAAAGACATTGTTAAAGTCAACGGACATTAGTGGCCCTTATTTTGTTTTGAGCAATATATTTTATACATGCGACAAAATTCATTCATTGTGCACTTTTTTACTTAACGTATGCCATTCCCGGATTCCTGATTCATTAATCAATTCCATTTTAGCAACAAAAAAAAAACTCATGAATAATTACTGCATATGCATGAAATATGAAATGAGGATTCACAAATTTTTACTGACTTTCCATTCACACACAGTGTGTTTTTTTCCTCCATAATAGATGCAGTCACAGCTGCTTAGAGTTAGTAGTACTCGTAGTTTTTTTTGCATCGTGTGAACATGTAAATCCATTTATTTGGGAATGAAATGAACTATAGTATCCTCGAACAATGTAATGCTTTTTCGTCCATGCATAGAATACATCCATTTTGGATATCTGCCAAATAAACTGGGTCCATATATGAAGCATAAGTGCTGTAATATTGACGCTGGTGTACACATATATGTACATATATCAGTAGATAGTTAAAAAAATTAAAATTTATTTATCATTTCGGGCTTTATATGCATTAAACTTTTGAATGTTTCTCTTTAAATACATAAATAAAGGAATTTACCAAAAATTTAATACCGAATCGTTGGAAATCGCTCGCTAAATAAAGTTTAAGGAAAATATATCATTCCATACTTGCTTGAGTATTGTTGGGATGTGTGCTTTTAACCATGGGCGTAGCCAGGATTTCCGTCAGGTGGGGGCAAGCCCGAAAATTTTTCAGCATCAAGACTTTCTTCGGAGTTGAAATCGATGGTCGCGAAAATATTGTTAGGCAAAATTAAGAGTAGTCTAGCTGGTGTGTGGTGATGCGCACACCTTCATTGCACAGGGTTCGAGACTCACCATGAACGAATTCAGTTTATGGTATTTTTCGAACTCACGCCTCTTGTGGCGAGCTATGAACTCACTCATATGTTAAACGAGTACCAATCCATTTTGGGGGATAAATAACATTGCTGAGCGTGCTGTTGATCCCAACACCTCAGCAAAAAAGCAGTTAAGATCTTGGGAATTGGATGTCACTAACACATCTGCGGCCTTAGTCCAATGTTGGACTGTCGCGCGTGTTTTTTTTAATTTTAGAGATGATTTCTAGGAAAGGACAGTCGAGAATGCTTTTCCACACCATTCAACGAAAAATGTCCCCTGAACATTTTACTGGTGATTCTGATTACATTTAACTGGCCTCCGTTTCTGCTTTTTAGACCGTAGCTCGTGCCGAAACATACCGAGAAACATTATCCGACAGTCGGCAGGAAACAATAAGGGATACATGCTTTCCTCTTCCTTAAAATAGGAGCCCAAGCTCTTAAGCTGCTTTTCCTCTTCCAAATAGGAGCCTAAGCGCTTCAGATGCTCCTCTATCCTCTTTATTCAACTCTTTGGCTGCTGAACCCAGCTGCTCCTCTACCCCCTACAATAACAGTGAGAGTCCTAACTAACCCTCCCCAGAACAAAATCCCACAGTAAAGCTTATAACGAAGTTGGGCAGGACTGCATCCTATTTCCGATGGTAGTTTTTGCTCATTCGACTTTATTTACCGGGACACGTGGTGGAACTTGTATGGTGAAGTTCCGACATTTAAGTACTCTCGCACAAAATCAACGATCTGAGCGTTATAGCTCTGGATCTCTAGAAGGAGTCAAATACAGTCGGATTAAAGAAAAATTTAACAACACCAAAGTGCTTAGTCTGAGTGGAAATTCAACTTCCCCATAAATATATATTTATCTATTTAGACAGTATTGTTGGCCGTTGATTGCGGAATCAAGAGCATTCCACAGCCAAGTTTTTGTCCAAAATTGTTCAAACCAGGTTCTAAAAACTAGAGATGTCAAAAACCGGACAGTAGTCCGAAAACCGGTACTAGAAGAACGCTTAACAGGGTTATTTTCGGTTTTTCCTCCTCCCGGTTTTAACCCGGACGATTGTTTGTCCATTCGGTTAAAACCGGAAAATTTCACGCAAGATCTCTGAATGAATAGTGTTCGACTGAAAAACTGTGGTCAAATTAGGAGACATTGCGAGAAACCGTATACGTTATGGGACGTAAGTGCAGTCGATACTCTATAGTAATGAACATTTTTTCACACTTTGCATTGCAACTTATTTTAAATAGCAAGAAATAAGTATTTTTTCCAAACATTTAATGTTTATGTTTTAGGGCTTTCAAGATATGTTCACATTTCAGAGTAGTCTCGGCTCACAAAAAATTGTTCACCTTCACGTTGGGCGCAGTTCACGTTTACGCGAGTCTCAACGCGAGACATTAAAAAGGGCCATCCATAGCGCTCAGGATTGCTGTAAATCTGGACGAAATAAAAGAGAGTTAGGTATGCCCACATGTAGGTATCTAATGTAGATTACTAAGGTAGAAGAACGGCTAGTAATAAATTGATATGGAAATGTTACTGTGTGGTTTTGAGAACATGTAAACTGCAAACGAAAATGCGAAAAAGTGAATCGGAAAAAAATTATCTAGGATAGAATTTTTTTTCTTTCAGTATTATTAATATTCAATTCAATAAAAAAAAGTTTCGCCGGCCCTGGCTACGCCCATGTTTTAACATTAATTTGATACGAGTGGGAAGCTAATAAATGCTTCAAGGAACAGTAAACGTTTTCAGGGAATCCTATTCACGAAAATATTCAACCAAATTTCTTTGAATTCATGAATAGGAAACAAATCGTTATCAATATCTTTATGAAAAATATTGAAAAAAAAAAGGAAGAAAACACTTCGTTCTGAAGTGATACAACAGAATTTATTCAAGAGCGTGCACGTGTGGTATTTTTCAAAAAATAGTTTTTATCACAGAACGAAAATTGAATAATATTTGCATTATGTGTGAGTGGAGCTCATCATATCGGCTATAAATACCCACGTGTTTGAATTCTATTCTGAATTGCGTAATGCTACTTAAACTACTCGAAAATTATTCTTATATAAATTATAATCTTAAAATTATGTTTTGCAATAAATCCCCAATTGTGTGCTATTGAAAAATTTCCTAAAAGAATACATATTCTGTAAAAATCTAATTGCAAAATAAAGCCATCACCAACTTCCACGTACTCGAAAATCTTAAAACTTTCAAAGAGCAAAAACTATGTTTTCCTTACTCGATAGCTCCCTTTCGCCTGAGCGTATCGTGGGAAACATGTCAGTGTCAACTCAATTTCACCTGTCAACATGAAAATTCAATTTATTTGCAATGTATGCCACTACTATAGAGTACTGAATACCACGACCAAATTCAAATGCATCTTGGTTTTCGCCCCGGTACTTGGAAAGTATCGTCCTCAAGTACACCTGGTACCCAACCCGTGTAGAACACAACCCTTTACCGTCTACTGAAATACTCTTAGAACGTCTCTGACTGACAACGAAAAGAGCAAATGGACTTTTCGACTTTCCTCCAAAACCATGATAAATTGCCCAAAACTCGATAATAATTTTCTTTTGCACTCTCCCGTTGGGATGTGTTCCTTTTCCTTATCTTTTACTTATAGGCTATAGTACGAGTATATGCATGTCGTTCCGTTCGCTCGTCGTATATACATATCCTTTGGTATGTACGAGTATGTATTATTATATGTTCAGGTCAAATACATATACACATCAGATGGAGAAAGTTTTAGTTGGGCGTCTGCACTTTACTTAACTTTTGCAAATTCCCTCAATTTTCTTTTCCAACAGGTGAAATATAACACCCTGAAATTTTCAAATTGTGTTTGGATGCTGGCTGCTCTTCTCTAGAGTCTGTAGAAGAGGAACGTCTTGTGCGACAGTTACCAAGCAAGACCTGTGTAAGCGAAACATGCAGCAAAAGTTTAGAGGAAACTGGAAGTTAAGAAAAGTTTCGTTATTTTCGTCTTGGGTTTTTGATTATCGGAATATTTAGAGTTTTTCAGTTCATTAAGTTGATATAGCGGCGAATGCACACGAGAAGGTGAGGAAAATCGTCCCTGTAATGGTGATGCACTTATATTTTTTCGCCATTATGTCGGGTATTTGGTTCAGTAATTTCGCGACTATAAGCCACCTAAAATACCCCCAGGAGAGGAGGTAACAACAAAATTTTGATATTCATTAATATCATTCTTATTCAGATGATTTGATAAAATCTAGTCTTAAGGTCCATCCAGACTGATCGCCAAATGGACGCGCGTCCCAAATCTGGCATCGCGTGCAACTATTTGGTTGCTACTTAGCATCCACACTAGCAACCAAATGGAGGCAGAAAATTTAATTTTAGTGATTTTTAAAATGTAATTATCACAATCGGACTCTGCGCAATTCAAGAATTATTCAATTTCACAAACAAAGTTGCAAAATTGTCACTGTGAATTTGACAAACGGTTGTCAACGCGGTTGGTTGAGTGGCCATATTGAATATCAAAACTGGACGCACACCCAAATGGCGATCAGTTTGGATGCAATGACAACAGCCATTTGGTTGCACGTGACACCATTTGGCGATCAATCTAGATGGACCTTCCAGCCTGAATTGAGTACATTTTTAAATTTTGTTATCTCTCACAAAAGCTGAGTAAGTTTTAAATGTTCGTTCTATACCATGACTTACCGTTATCGTTTTGATATATCCTTATTCACTTTCAAGTCCGCCTTTGTTGGATTAGGCTCTGGCCGGAATAGCAGAATAACTATTGAAACACGCAAAAAATTCGTTATGAGCATAGATCTTTAAAATGAAGCCGATACGTTACGAAATGTGTCCTACAACTAGTCAACTCGAATATGTCACTCCGAATCGCTGGAGTGACTGTTACATAGTTTTCCGTGCGAGGGTGGGTTTGCGCACCCTGCCTTTAGGCGAATAGACCTAACTAGAATATATTAAAAGGTGGAAATTAGCAGTTTTATAATTATTTCGAATTTTCAAAATAGATCTTTTCCACAATTGAAAAATATAAAATTTTAAAAATTTGCCACCCCTCCAAATTTTACCGCCCTGGGTAGTTGTCGTACATACATTCAGTATTAATTTTACTACATATTACATATTACTATGCGCAAGTTACATTTTTTTAAAGAAAAAATATTGTTTTTTGTGTATCTAAGTTCTTTTGAATGAATGAGGAAACCATATCCATTAGTTATAATTTACGCACGTTCCGGGATTTTCACTCGTTTTTAAATTTTTTACTGCACGAAAATCCGAGTTCTAGTTATAATCTATGTGATGTATGGTTTGCTGGAAAAATTTTCACCATGCATTCGAGACTCGTCGATATCGATAGGCCTGTTCGGTACCGAGATTTCAGTACCGGGTTTCGGTTTTTTCAATACCCGGTATACCACAAGCGGTTTCCCTGACTCAGGTTTTTTTTCAGTACCAACGGTTTTTTTAACCATAAGCCGTTTTTTTTTTTTTGAGTACCGGGTTAAGAACCGACGAGTCGGTTTTTTGGTACCGAGTTAAAATGAACCGACGAGGCAAGTTTTTGTTACCGAGTTAAAGTCGACCGACGAGTCGGTCGAAGTTGGGTGAAATAGGTAATTTATGGAAACATGCAGTGCAATGAAAATGAAACCTAGTTTGAAGCGTACGCACACACTTTTGAGGTTGCCGCCCCAAAATGGCATCCCTGTTTTCTCGAGGAAATACGCGTCCGATCGACATGGCAGAAAGACAAAGGTAAATTTAGGTCGCTGATTTCTAATTTAAGATAAACAACAAGAAAATTTTTTTTGGGGTTACCCGCCCCAGAATTGTACCCCTGTTTTCTCGGGGAAATACTTGTCCAATCGGCGTGGCAGAAACACTAAGCTACATTTGGGTCGCTGATTCCGAATTTGATGTCAAAAACCAAGAAAAAAAATTTTGGGGTTGCCCGCCCCGAAATGGTACCTCTGTTTTCTCGGGGAAATACTCGTCCAATCGGCATGGCAGAAACACTAAGCTACATTTGGGTCGCATATTCCAAATCTTAGATCAAAAACAAGAAAAAAATTTAGTGGTTGCCCGCCCCAAAATGGTACTCCGGTTTTCTCTGCACCGTATGTTTCTACAACTGACGTGTCTACCTCTACCTTCAATAATTTATTGCAAATACTTGCGCTGTCGAAATCATGCCTCCCATATCGATATCCCATTCTCCCTATCAGCATCAAACAGCACGAAACCAACCTCTCCATTTATATGATCATACATACAATACACTATGCCACTTCGAAGCCGATCCAAAGAAAAATCATATCCGCCCATGTAGACGATTTCATCGGCGGCAATGCACATTACAGCTGCTGAAAAAGTACGCGTATTCGGCATGGAAAACTTCCTCATCGTACAACCCGACGTCGCAGCAGTCTGAACGGCCGCAGTGTGAACGGGCTTTAAAACACCGACTTGTTGTTCGATTTTAACCCGGTACTGAAAAACCGGCATATCCGTCACCGTCAGTTTTAACTCGGAATCAAAAAATCAACTCGTCGGTCGGTTTTAACTCGGTGAAAAAAAAACGACTCGTTCGGTCGGTTTTAACCCAGTACCAAAAAAAACCGGCTCATTGTTGAAGTGAATCGGTACCAAAAAACTGACTCGTCGGTCGATTTTTTTAACTCGGTAGACCGATTAGTCCGTTTAACTCGGTACAAAAAAACAAGACTCGTCGGTTCTTTTTAACTCGGTACAAAAAAAAAACCGACTCGTCGGTTCTTTTTAACTCGGTACCAAAATACCGACTCGTCGGTTCTTTTTAACTCGGTACCGAAAAACTGACTCGTCGGTCGGTTTTAAACCTGTACCAAAAAACCTGAAAAAAACCGGCTCATGATTGAAGTGAATCGGTACCAAAAACCGACTCGTCGGTCGTTTTTTTTTTTAACTCGGTACCAAGAAACCGACTCGTCGGTCGGTTTTAACTCGGTACTGAAAAACCAACTCGGTATTGAACAGGTACCAAAAAAACGGGATATCGGTACTCTAGAGCAGACGTATCAAACTCGCTGCCCGCGGGCCACATGCGGCCCTCCTCACAGTTCTGTGCGGCCCGCGGCCATGTTGGAGCAGCACAATGTGTATCAACACAAAAATGGTGAAATTGGTATGGTGAACAAATTGAGCCGTTGAACTCAAGTCTACAAAAATTACTAAAGCTCGTCAGTGGCTTATGCAAGATTATTTTATGAATTTTTCTTAAATACAAACAATTTGCTGCTATGCTTATTTGGTTTTATAAGACAGCACATGTTTTTTGTACCGGACAATACTAAGCCTCTTCATGAAACTGTTCCGTCCCAAAATGCAGTTAATAAAAAATTGGTTGACTTTACCGGACATGAAATGAGATTTATTTGGAAGAATGGCAAAGCATTAAAAACTACAGAAATCTTGGAATTGGTGACAAAATCACCTGGATATGAAATTCCAACATAATAATTACAGCAGTGTCTGATTTTTAGATTTATACTTATACGTTTCTGCTGAAATTAATTTAATCTGACTACTTTGCTTGACCGATGCTACAATTTTTTTATCATCTGTCCAAAATTTGTCGCCAGTCATGTAATTAACAAAAAGTTTTTCAATTTTTTTGCTTCTTGTCTTAAGTTTTTAATGTTCTTGAAGTACATTTTCGAAAGGTTCCCACGGATAGTCGCGCTATAGAGAGCCAGACTTTTTGCCATATTTTAAAAGTAATATTCTGTAATCAACTTTCTTAATACGATTAAATAAAAAAAATTTAGAAATTTTGCTCCTGCGGCCCACCCAAACCTGAAGAGAGTCTTATTTGGCCCGGGCCATGTTTTGAGTTTGACACCCCTGTTCTAGAGTCTAGAATATCGGGTCCGGTACTGATTGAACAGGCCTGATCCCGGTTCTTGGAACAGGCCTGGATATCGATGCTGGTCACACAAAATCCGAAATGGAATACCGCATACGAAAGAAGCGCGGACAAGTGTGTAATTTTGCGGTTCTCTTTGCGCAGAAAAATAACTTTTCAAACTGTGTTTTCTAGACTTCCTCAGCCTATAAAATTGTAAAAGAGTCACATAGGTAAAAACACAATGAGTTGTCAAGGTCAATTTTTTTTGCCGAGCTGGGAAGCTTACGTCAATTAATTTCAATTACTAGCAAAATATTTTTTTTTAACTTCGGAAAACATTGATTTTAAAATATTCACAATTCCAAGTATACATACACTAAATAAAACCGCTCGTGACGTGCGTCGTGACCTTAATTGCCAGGAATCGGAACGGATAAGATAAATCAATCCACTCAATTCAAGATTCATGAATATGATGAAACGGAATCGGTAACCATTTACTACCAAAATCGATTTGTTTTATTTTGTCGCTCAACCAATGTCATTGATAATATGTATCCTCAATCCTTAACGCCACGGATAATACGTAACGGAAACAGTATAAATACGTGTGCAGTACATCTATAGTCGATTTTCTGCTATATATTTATCGTTGACTCTAATGAGTCTCTGTGGTCCTTTTATTTAGCGCGTGTACGGAAAATTCTCGTAAATTCAAGAGGTGAATGTCATTACACAAATGTGTGTAGCAGTGTAGCAGGAAGAGAGAAGCCATAGGCGGATAACGTATCCTTTACCTTAGGCAGAAAATGTTTATTACGTGGCACGTAAGGTGTAGCTACTTTCCATTCTAAGGAGTTGAGTGTATGGATGTGTAATTTTCAAAATGCGAGTAATACTTAGGGGGTTGTTGCTAAGAATTATACATGTTTGTAAGATTGAATGAATTATGCGCAAAGATTTAGAACGATTTAAATATGCATCTATGTTAGGAGGAAAAGGATGTATGTAAGCATATGTAGCACATTTTTATTGTAAATGTAAATGTGTTGGTCTAAATAGAAACATACAATTTTCAGGCTCAGAGAGCCACAATGCTAGCGATATCGACGCAACCTCTCCCAAGGACGTGTACCAGAGAAAACGAAAAAAGTTGTACTGCAAAAGGGCTCAGAGGAAGATGCACCCCTCAAAGGACGGGGGGACGGACGGATGGACTCAACATTCCAGATGTATTAGACATATGCATCACTAGCTCCAGCACCAGTTCCCTACAGATGCAGTGCGATCTGTGTTCGCGTCCAAAGTGATGCAATGTATCGAGCTAGTTCGCGGCGATCTGTCATATACATACATTCATTGTGACGTGATCTTTGTATTATTTTAGAACCGATCGCAGAAAGCACTGTGCTCTGGAAAATCGCATTTTCATCCCGCATTTTATTTGATGAGTATAATAATGAAAATACAGCGCAGCGACAGCATATTTGAGATCGCGGACACATATCGCGTTATGTGTGACGTAACCTTAAGGTTACCAAATAGCCTCAAAAACTGCTAGCTAGCTGAAACTATTCTATACACAGCCCCAGTCGAATGAAGTAGAAGTTCATATTGACAGTCAGTATTCTATGGTCTAAAATTACGTTCACTATGAAACGTTTAGTTAACCTAGACATCAGGGGGTTGATAGTGAGGAATAAACCTTGACATCACCTTCAATTCGCCTATGTAAAGGGATTATCGACGGTGACGATAAGCTCGTCAATACTAGTGAAAAATCTTTAGATGAAAAAGGGATCGCTTGTGCGCCTTCTTAGGGTGCCTTTGACAATACTGGCTATGATGCCATTGCAAAAGTCCTTGTCAACAATTAGGTGGATAGACACCATGCTGAAATGTAAGGAGATTCATTTTTCTTGTGGGGGTTATACTCACAACATCAACGCCATCAATGGCTGCCCTCAAGGCGGTGTACTCTCACCTCTACTGTGGTCGGAGATGAATTAGTTTCGCTACTTGAAGTACAGGGTTTCTTCGACATTGACTACGCTGACGATATCACTATTGTGCTCAGGGGTAAATTAGAGTCCGTGATTACGGATTTAATGACGACGGCCCTAACGATAGTCAACAGATGGTGTTCAGCAACAAGGCTCAGTATCAACCCATAGAAAAGAGTCCTAGTACGATTCACAAGGAAACTTGCTCCTACACTTGGGTCAATATACTTAAGGGGGTGCCTATTGCCTTGGCATCACACTCGCCGGTAGATTAAACTGGAATAGCCACTTGGAAAATGTTCTTAGTAAGGCCACGCGTGTCATGTGGACTTGCCGGGACTTCTATGTCAGAATGACGGCTAGTAACCTCCACCCTAGCCGTTGATGAGGAATGACGCCCCAGCACATCTTCATACGGGAAACTGGAGCGCTAAGCACTCTAAAAATCCAGTTATCTTCTGATACTCGTATCAGTGAAGGGGGACATATGCATATCCTGCAACAGTTTCCTGGCCTACCAATCTGCCTGTTATCAGATTAAGATCACGGAACTGCGCTTCGGCAGTAAGTTCGCCCTTCACATCCCAGATCGGACGGGATGGTCTAATGGCAACCCGTGCATTGATCTGAGAAGCATTATTTGGTTCGCGGATGGCTCTAATGGCGATTAAGGTAAAGGTGCAAACTAGCAAGAGGGGGTTCATCCTCTCGACTCATCAGTCCTGAGCCCTGCAATGGAATTATCTGGCGAGCTGCCAGAGGCGTGATTGGTAACCGGTCATCGGGCCTGAGGTTGAGTTGACGACGCACTCTGGGACTTTAAGTTAGACAAGAGCTAGTGTGCCCGTTCAGCTACTCCAATATTAAGTGTCTGCGCAGAACTGAGTTAAGACTTTTAATAGGCTTTCTTACGGGTCATTTGGGGCTCCGCTACCATCGCCATAAAATGGGTATATCAAAGGAGACCTTATGTCGCCTTTGCCTGGAGGAAAATGAAACCTCCATCGAATGGCTCGGCGATCGCAAGGTCCAGGAGATCACTCCTTGGATGATGATTTACTAAGCTCCAGGATGATTAGGAGCCCCTCTCTGAAGGATCTTCTGGCCTTGCTGGTTGATAACCATCTAAATTAAAGGACTATGGCAGAATATACCTTTTAGGTAGCATCTCCTTGGTAAGGTCCACTACTTATTGTTAATATTATTAACTGCGACTCTTGTGATGGACACTCTGCTCCGGAGATAATGTTGCGGAAGTCAAAGCAAAGTTTGTGGCACAATCTGCGACCGAACGCAATCGACATTACGGCTAATCGACAGATGGAGTAAGCAAAATGCGCTATCAGTAAATGCCGGGAAGACTATGCCTGGGTTATGTTTACCAGAAACCGAAATTGGGGAAATTTCACCTTACCCAGTCTACACGGTGTGGAGCATCATCTATCTTCTACAGTCAAATATCTAGGGGTGCACTTGGACCCCAAACTTACGTGGAAACTTGATATTCAAGAGCAATGCCATAAAGCCTGCATGTTGCTATGGTGTTCCCTTGATTAATTCTATGATGTCTGGTTTTGACATTGAGTGCCTTGGAGGCGATTTTTATAAGTTCGAAATACAATATATAGGTATATATATATATATATATATATACTGAGTAACAATTTTGAGTCATTTTCCTGATTTGTCCTATTTTTGTCCTAGTAATTTTTTATACCCGTCACTTTGTGAAAGGGTATATTAACTTTGTCAAGAAGCATATCCAGGAACGGATGGAATTGAAACACTACGTCACTGGGCTGTCATACAAACCAACCACCAAAAATTAGGTCTTACTAAGGAAAACTTTTTTCTTTTTAAACCAATCTTAACCCAAATGTGTTCCTAGTATAGCATCAAAACATATCTACGAACGGATGAAATCGAAACACTACGTCCTAGGGCTGTCATAAAAACCACCAACCAAAATTAGCTTCTAGTAAGAAAAACTTTTTTCTTTAAGAACCAATCATAAACAAACTTCAGCCAAGTATGTTCCAAGTAAATCCTTAATTCATATCCAGGAACGCATGGAATCGAAACACTACGTCGTAGGGCTGTGTTACAAACCAACCCCTGAAAATTGGGTTCTTTTAACCAAACTTTACCCAAGTGTGTACCTAATAAAGCCTCAAAACATATCTAGGAACGGATGAAATCGGAACAGTATATTATCGGACTGTCATAAAAACCCTCTGCAAATTAAATGCTTGATGGAACTGGAACACGTCATAGGGTAGTGGTAGAAATGATTAAAACGAAAGAACCTTAAGTTTCATTCAAGTGTGACGGATATTCAAATCTCGGCCGCGCCCGAAATTAGCCTAGGTCTCGTTTTACATAATTATTGAAAAAACCCTATTTGTTACGAGCGATTGTATGGACACAAACTTATCGTCGAATCGACAACCAGCCATAAGAAATTCTGCAGTTCTAAAAGTTACATAAAGTTCATCCTTCGTCGTTTGGACGACGCCAATTTCTAAAATTGCTTATTTCGATTAGCCGATATGTACCCGGTAAGATACATCGAAACGGTAAGTGCTGTACGAAAAATCAGCTCAAAATAATGAAAACTGTAAAGAAAAACGGGGGCCGCGTACACATACAGTGCTACGCCGAGCTTTTCCGGGCCGGACGATACGATGCGATGTGTTCACACTCATTGCGATGTCGGGCCGGGCGATGCGATGCGATTTGTTGCGAGCCGACGCGATTTCTTTCTATGGCAAGAAAACCTGATTTTTGAAGGGGATTTCATACGGCGCTGGCTCGTACGATTTGCTGCTGATATGGGTATGATTTCAGATCGACTTCGTGACATAGCGCTTCGAGTGTTCTACCATTGACATTTATGTAGTGTCGGTATATTTATGTAGTGTTGTAGATAATTGTGGGTATTAATGAATGGATTGTCGTAGGTAATAATGTAATGTAGTACCATTGGTATTTTCTATATACATGCGTACTTGTCGGTATGTCTATGTAGTGTTGTAGATAAATTGTAGGTAGGTAATGTAATAATGAATGACTGAAAGAGGTAGGTAACCTTTCTCGAAATTGGCAGTGTTAGCTTACGCGTTTCAAAACAATTTTCGGGCGGAATTTGGATTTGGTGTTAATTGTTGTTCAAATATGTATGAATGGGTGAAATAGGTAATTTTTGGAAACATGCAGTGCACCCATTTTCTAGCGTACTCTTATGAGCCTGCCGGCCAAAAAAAATGGCATCCCCTTTTCTCGGGGAAATACACGTCCAATCGGCGTGGCAGAAACACTAAGGTAAATTTGGGTCGCTGATTCCGAATTTGAGGTAAAAAATAAGAAAAACATTTTGGGGTTGCACACCCCCAAAATGGTACCCCTGTTTTTTTCGGAGAAATACTCGTCCAATCGGCGTGGCAGAAACACTAGGGTAAAATTTCGCTAATACGAAATTCAATTTCAAAAACAAGAAAAAAAATTTCGGTGTTGCCCGCCCCAAAATGTTACCCCAGAGAGGTTGCCATAACTGACCTATCTACCGCTACCATCAATAATTCATTGCAAATACATGCGCTGTACGAAATTTTCGTATATGTAAGCGTACGCCACAAACCGGGTTGTGCTGCACTGCATATTACCACATTCATAGATACAACCACAACTGTCAAATCCGAATACCGCCCTTTTTTGGGGGTAGGGGTACGCTACTTTTTTGGGGGTAGGGGTACGCTACGATCTGGGTTGGACAGCACTGTAAATTTCCACAAAGGATATTTAGTAGACCAATCCATTATTACATCACCTACATAGGGCTATCCCTTCACTTAATATATACAAATCTATAACACTATACAACACGACACGTATGTATGTATACATAAATTCTCCCAATGGTAATACAACCCGATCTGCACATAGCATGCCTCACATGTCGATATCTCCCTGCAGCATAAAACAGCACGAAACCAGCCTCTCTATGTACGATTACATACATACAATACACTATGCCACTACGAAACCGATCCAAACACAAATCGTATCCTCCATGTCGCTCCCAGCGGCGACAAGGCATCTTGCAGCAGCTGCTGAAAGCACGATGATTCGACATGCAAAAAGTTCTCGATCGTACAACCCGACGTCGCATCGCAAGCAGTCTGAATGATACAAGCAGGTTCGTGCTGGTTCCTATTTAAATGCTAAAAAAAATTTTTCCTTGCGATGGGAAGCTTTTGGCTTCTCATCGCATCGCATCGCCCGCGGTGTGAACGGGCTGTAAATGTGATGCGTCGTCGATTCGACGAAGCATGACCTTCCAGGGATGATGATTCCTCAACTCGAGATGGCCTGGCTTTTTGTTTTTATAACGTATACATATTCTGCAATGCAAATTTATTTCACTTGATTTCGAAATCTCATATATTTAAAAAATTACTTGATAGACTTTCATCATTGAGCAAAGACAAAAAGTTATTCAAACAATCGATGATCATTGAAGCAATGACATATCACGGACATGGATTTCAACAAGAAATATCTGAACACATTTTATGGCCAAAACAAGAAAACTAAAATTCTCCCATAACTGTATTACACCTAGATATGTGCTGGTATCACGACATCCTTTTACAGAAACAACTTCCTTTCGTTTTCGTATCAAAATATGTGTCGAAACAAGCGTGTTGTTGTTACGAAAACTGAATCAGTAAAATGGATAAAGTTCTTTAGGTTGGATTGGAACTTTCTTTCGACGAAAAAATACTAGAAAATACTTTTCCATATAGTTTTATTGAGCGATATTAAATTCAGATAGACATATTTAGCAGTATGTGTAGCTAAGGGTTTCAAACTTCAACACTGAATGGAATAAATATGAATAAATTCCATATTCATTCATTCTACAGACTAAAGGAAAACTTGGCCAAGATATCATATAAAATGACCATAATATCCGGATGATGCCAACCTGCATAATTTATGATGAATATCATTTACGGACCAAAAGGACTCAAATAAATAACAAATGTGCACGGCATTTTTCTCTTAAGCCGGCCCCACACCGACCGGAGTGTGGCACACACCGCACAAAAGATCGGTCCAAGAATGATACCTTGGAGTCGCCCAACTACACTGCTGCACTGCTGCTGCCCGATTTTTCGTATCAAAAGATTGAGCGGTGTTTGCCACACTCCGGTCGGTGTGGGGCCGGCTTTAATCGCACATTAAGTCAATTAAGGAAATATTGAAGAACATAGATATCTATTGAAAGTCAGTTTCAAATCTTTTCCTGGGAATAAATTCAAGCAATAAGAAAATCTCAAAATACTCAGCGCTGACCTTATTCTCAATATACCAAAATCCCCACTACAACATTTCTATGAAACTTATGTGCTCCGCAAAACTGAACAACAGATCTATTCAAATTTCTCATTTTATATTATTATTTTAAATCTCCTATTTGCTGGTTTTTATTTTAAGCTGATGGCGAAAAGCCTGGAAAATCATGAAGAGGCAAAAAGGGCACGCTTTTTCCCTTACACACCCGATAACGGACAAAGTTCAGCGCGTATTGTTTACTCTTCACATGGCAACGGAGCGAGCGTTTCACATTTCATGTTCATCCTTTCTATGCTACCTGGATGGAAAGTGAAGAACAATGTCTCTCGTTTTCTTTTTTCGCAGAGTTTTATATTCTCTTCCACTCTATACTAAAATACGAACGCTGGCAGGAAGAAGAATTGTAATAAGCTAGCTTGAGGCATACTCCCGGCCACGCCGGTTAGGGACTATATGAAGTTTAGGTAAGAAATATCAACGAGACTGATGTGGAGCAAATTGAATAGAATCATCTGTGCAAGGAAGACTCGACAGGATTTTCCTGGAAAAAAAGTTTTTGAACTAAGCGGAATGTAATTGTCTTGAGCTATAGATCGGAAGAGTGGGTTATGTACGGATTGTGGATTGATGTGAGCGATGTATTATTGAATAAGTAAAGTACATATCTTCTTCTTAGTTTTAGTCGACCGCAATCCACATAGCAGACAAGATTAATATTTTCCAGGAAAGTGTAATTATGATGGTTTGCGTGATAAACAATGGGTAAGGATGAATATAGGTTCCATCTCATAAGCAGGAAGATTCAAGCAATGAATGATTTCCACAAAAATATAGTCAAAGTCAAACTATAACTTTGTATGAATGAAGGCGAAATTTGAATTGAACCGGTAATTTAATTGCATCGGCTTACTAAAACTGTGTCTGGAATGATTCACTCACATTTCGAAAAAGGCTTTCGATTAGTCGTATAAAAATCATATGGAATCCTCGAATACTACCTTAAAAAATAGGTCCCTAGTGGCCACAAAAAAGAGCTCATGACAGCGATTCTCCAAAACGCATTGCTAAACCTACCAAACAGGACTTCTGCTAAGGCCACGATAAAATAGAACCGCGACAGTTACGAGAGTTTCACATTCAATTTACTATAATCGACTAAAAATAGTTAAATTGATCGTCGCTGAGAGTTTTCAAGGGACACTGTCTTATCTTGTTCTGATTACAGCCTTTTTTTTCAAAGTTCAACTTAGAGTGTGAAATGGTGTAATTCGGTTTAGGTACTCCAACGATATTCTCGACCTCAAAGTCACCACCTGGACGCAGGAATTTTTGGAGAAGCTACTGCTACGTACTGGTAAGCGTGTTACCAATCCTAAAATATTTGTGGTCTATTTGGACACCATGATGAAGTTAGTCGAATCTCTATGTCAAGGACGTAATCGACAAAATGCACCGTAGAAACAAAGGCACTGGCTGCCAGCTTCTGACAATGAAACCATGTTCGGAAAGAAATGAAACGACTAGATGTCCAAATACAACCTACCGCTATATGATGAATGAAAACCCAACCAATGGAGGTAGCGAACAAAGTAGTTCTAGCAGTCGGGGAACTTAAGGATGGATGGACTTAAAGAACAGTGATACATGAAGATACCTAAGAAGTGCTTCAAATGTGATGCTTGGGCACTATCAATGGGTTGAAGCAGCGAGCAAGCAGCGAAAAGCGAGAAAAACAAGTGGCCATCTGGACGTGCGGTGACTACCCTTTCCAGCAAGAAATGGCGGGCGATCTAAAAGGAGTAGTAAGAGCAAAAGTTAACGGCATATATGTGTATAGCTGCTACGCTCCACCACAGTGGAATGACGACGAGTTCGAGGAATTTCTTGACGGCCTTGTCCATGATGCAAGTACAAAAAGCCCTGTGATAATTGCGGGTGACTTTAACGCGTGGGCCACTGAATGGGGAAGCCGAGTGACGAATAGGCGTGGTCGTGCACTTTTGGATGCGTTCTCGAGGATGGATATTGTTCTTATGAACACAGGGGCTAGAAACACCTTCACAAGAAGAAACGGGGGATCCATCATTGATCTAACATTCGTCAGTTGCTCACTGGCACCTGCGAACGACTCAGGTTATTGCTCGTGATGCCCTTGTAGAATCCTACAAGAATGCTCGAAAAGCTTTAAAACTAGCGATCAGAAGGAGCAAAAAAAATATGTTTCATGCAACTCTGTGACGATACAGACATAAATCCGTGGGGAATGGCGTATAGGGTGGTAATGAAGAAAATAGTGTCCAGAGATGCTTCGAAACATTGTATCGGTTCTGTTTCCCCAGCACGAGCTACAACCCATAGGTCCACGTCTTTCAGGACATGCGGTTAACATCCCTGCTATAACCGAGGAAGAACTTTGGCAAGCGGTCTCGAGACTGCAGGAGAATAAGGCTCCAGGGCCGGATGGGGTCCCAAATGGGGTGCCACTCCTCAAAAGTTCATCGAAGTCTTCGACACTTGCTTAGCGGAAGGCACCTATGGAAGCGGCAAAAGTTGGTGCTCCTCCCAAAACCGAATAAGCCGGCTGGAGAGCCAAGCTCATATCGGCCAATCTGCCTACTCGACTCGCTAGGGAAACTATTCGAAAGGATAATTTTCAACAGGCTTCTTGCAGTAGTAGAAGAGAAAGAGGGCTTGTCGGACAGACAATATGGTTTCAGGAAAGCGCGCTCCACGGTGGACGCAATTGGGACTGTTACCAACTTGGCAAAGGAATCGTTAGAAAGTGGTGCCTGTTGCTTAACGCATTTAACTCCGCAAACTGGGCTTACATTCATGCGGCATTGCAAAAAATAGATGTACCGGAGTATCTCGCATCTATAATCAGGAGTTACCTGTCTAACCGCGTTCTCCAATACGATACGGGTGATGAGCCTCGGGAATATAAGGTTACTGCAGGAGTTCCACAGGGATCAGTCCTCGGCCCATTGCTCTGGATCATTATGTACAATGGCATCCTGGAACAACAAATGCCTAGAGGAGTGACTGTAGTGGGGTTTGCAGACGACATCGCAGTGGTTCTGATAGCAAAGAAGCCGGAGTACGTTGAGGTTTACGCGAGCGAAGCGATTACGACCATAAAGCTCTGGTTACTATCAGTCGACCTAGAGCTTGCTGAAAAAAAAAACAGAGGCTGTTTTGATCAGCAAGCGCAGAAAAAGGTGCTCGCTGAACATTCGAGTTGGTAGCAACATCATTAATACAAAAGCGGCGGTTAGGTATTTGGGGATCATGATCGACTCTTAACTAAATTTTGCAGAACATATCAGGTACGTTACGGAGAAGGCAGCAGTAGCCACCGTAGCTTTAGCAAGGATTATGCCCAATATAGGAGGCCCAAGATCTATCAAAAGACAGCTCCATACTATTATACTCCTCACCCGTTTGGGCTAACTCAGTCGACACCTCTGGGAACGCGCAAAAATTGAACTCGGTATACCGTAGGTGCGCATTGAAAGTATGTTCTGCTTACAGAACAACCTCGCATGAAGCGGCATACGTCGTGGCTGGAATGATGCCAATGGGAATTCTTGTCGAGGAAACAAGCAGACTCCACCGTGGTTGCCGTAATGAAAGCTCGACAGAGTTAGAGTTATGGGTTCGGCGCAAACACGGAGAAGTGAACCACTACTTGACTCAATTCTTGACGGGTCACGGAGGATACCGACAATACTTGTATCGCTTCAAGTTAGACAACTCGCCCGATTGCCCTATGTGCAAGGGAGTACCATAGGACGCAAGGCATGTGTTTTTTGAGTGTCCAAGATATCAAACGGGGCGGCTGCATTTAAATGCGGAGGTGGGCTAAGTATTAAGTCCACAAAATGTGGTGATATGTATGTTGGACAAAGAACGCAATTGGGAAGCAGTGACGGAGTTCGTGTGTAATATCCACAAGGACCTGCAGAGGGAAGAAGCCAGACGGAAGTCAGCAAATCAGTCTGAAGGCTAATTAGCCATAGCCCACCCCCGCGAAGTAATACTGAAAGGTGGTTCCACGGGGGTTGAGGCGAGAGAGGTGGTCTGGTTTTTGCTGGTAGGAATCCAGCATAACTGCAATGGCAGTATCTATGCAAGATTTCCCCAAAAATGGATGGATTTTTGGATGTCAAAACCGGTCAGACAGTGAACGCGTATATCATCCACTACGATTGGCGGCTGATCTGCTATGGCAAACTGTGAAAAGAAAAAAGCCACCAATATCACAATCTTTTGCAACCAATACAAAAACGCAGCACGATTTGAATTGTAAACAGCCTGTCTGAAATAAGATTAGTGGCAAAACTAAGATCAATAGAATTTACATTCAGAGTCGCTGTTCTCTACCAAGGATGAACAACTCTGAATTTGAGGTAATTTTATAGATGGATTAGTGCATGCCGCGATTTTACACAGCCCCGTGATAATTGCTAGGGACTTTAAGGCCTAGGCTGGAAGTAGAGTAGTCGGCAAACGAATAAGCGTGGACAGACTCTATGACTCTATGAGGCGCACCTTGCCGCCCGAGAAAGCTGCTAGGGGACCGAATAAATTACGTAGCTGGGGCTTAATAATCTGCAAGCACGGCATCTAAAGGTCAACATAGATAGATGCGATTAATTGAACAATTAAAGCTCATTTGGCCTTGGCCTAGGATGCTCTTTGAGGGACGAAGTAGTGATAAAGAACGTCGGACAAATAACGCCAACACTTAAACGTCGTATATTGTTGGTGAAAAATTGTCTCAAATCTTTTCATTATCCAGTTGGACTGGGGCTGTGAAATCTTCGAAAGAAGTAAGCAGGTCCATTTCATGTGGTTGCTTTCCAGCACGATTCGCCCAACTTGGGCACGCCCAAGGCCGCGCCCAAGGCCGCGCCCGGACTAGTGGGCGGACCACACGGTAGGGGCACTCAGGCCACTAACTCGAACCCTTTTGTTGCGCTTAGGCGCTGTTTTGTCTGCGATTGATGCAGGATTTCGCGAAGCGTAGCACATTCCTAAGAGGTAGTGAGAACGTCTCGCTCTCGACGATGAAGTACATATTCGCCAAGATACCTCATCCTTGACATTGAAAAGTCATAGGACAGCTGCATATCAAATACAATGCTGTTTCTTCCTCACACTGAACACACATAGCCGATAGCACCACCTTAATTTTGTGTAGGTGGTAATTTAGAGAGCAATGACCTATCACTAGATCTGTGAGGGACTTTATGTCCGCTTTTCTAAGATTGAGAAGGAAAAACGCCAAGGGTCGCGTGGGTGAAGCGATGGAGGCTTTGGTTTGTCGGCAGCATTCTATGTTCTCCCAGATTCCGGCATGGATCGCAGCCCTTTTTAGGGTAAGCTTGATCACGGGTGATGGTATGCCTAAAGCTGGCTCTGGACGTAGCATATGTGAGCTAGAGCCTTGTCCGGCGAGTTCATCTGCCATCTCGTTCCCATTGATGTTTGAGTGTCCGGGCACCCACGCTAGCTTTAGCCCGTTTGGTCTCCCCAGCCTTAAAACCGCTTGATGACAATTCCATTCCAGCTGGCTTGATATTTCTAAAGTGTCCAGCGCCTTTAGGGTAGCTTGGCTGTCAGAGCAGTTGCGGCCGCGTCAGTTGTACCGCATACATTCATAGGTTGCCACTATACGAGTAATGGCGTAAATTTGCTTGAAAGATCGATGTGATGTTCACAAGAGACTGGTACACCTCAATTCTTGGTTGAGCCGAGAATATCCCTGAAGCAGCCCTGCTATCTATCACTGATCCATCAACGTAGATAATTATGTCAGTGGGGATTACTTGGTATGTCTTATCGAAGACGTATTTTAAAATTATCCTGTCCGAAGGCCTCATTGCCTGAGGATGTTTTTGAAGTGATTTCATTATTGACGCATGACCGTGGAATGTTGTTATTTACCAGGTGCCCATGTTTACAAGACGATAAGGGTCGACCATTGCCGACAGACCATACTCCTGCTAACGCAAGGAGAGCGAGAAACTTTAAGCCTTATTCAGGCTGGACGAGGGTACGTCGTCAAGTTCGGATAGTGTTATCATCAAAGATGTATTGAGGTTTTTGAAACCTGTTTATAGCGAAGCAGACCTTTTCAAAATGGTAAAAAGGAAAACATCAGGCTCTTTTCAAAACCTAACAAGTCGGCCAGCGAGCCGAATTCGTATTGCCCTATTTTCCTTCTTGATACCACATACCAAAACTATACCAAAACTTTTTTGACGCATTATTTTACAACCGACTCTCCGTGCTAGTTAACGAAGAAGGAAAATTGTCAAACCAACAGCGCGTTTGACAGAAACTAATCGCCAGCGAGGCGATAGAAAATAATCAACTGTGGTATTAGAACTAGTGGAACAAGAAAAAGAAACTGTACTAACTGCAGAATGAATAAAAGCGCAAAATCGGAGTTGGAAGAACTAACATTGTAAAAAACTAACTTTACTCAATTTCTTATGGACGACGGAGGTATTTGCATAGATTTACACTAGCCGACTGGCCAGGGTTTGCAGCAGTTTGGGACCAAAGTCAATCCAATGAGAATAGGGACGTAGTAAGCAAAGACGTTTATGAGATTCACATGGATTTGCGTAAGAATGAAGCCAGGCGTCAGTCGGTGATGGTAAACAGCCGTCCCTGCGAGGTAACAACGAAACATGGGTTTCCACATCAGGGACCTATGGCCACAGAAGAGGTATTTTGGGGTTTGCGTGTAAAATTTTGACATACGACGCTTACACGTGGCGAGTACCTCCAGAGCATTAGCAACTCTATAAACCTAAAACCAGACCGATGTTAATTTCCGGAGCGTCCAAAATTTGGATGCCCCTTCTTATTTGTCGGGTAATTTTTTGGACGACCCTATTATTTGGGTTCAGATCTATTTCGTGATGTAACCGGCTTTTGATGGTGGGACTTCTATGGCAGCCCCATGATACCACGATTTGATTTCGGCGGTCGTATATATGGTATATGTGGTGATTTCAAAGGGGTTTGCTCAAAATTGCTCTATACAGTTTGCCTTAGAAGTATCTGATTATGATGGCGGGGTTCCATGGGAACCCCCCCCCCAGGTTTCATCAATTTCCACATAAATGTAAAATGATTGCAAAAAAACATTAATATGAGGTTTGATGAGAACAAGCTAATCAACATCTTCTTTTTCTTCTACTTCCGCTCTTAAGGTCTGGATAGACTTCGGGCGGAATGAAAATGAAATTTTTGTCCGCTGCGATTTTCTCAATGATAATGAATGCTTACTGTCGTGGATCATGTCGGAAATGATGGGGAATTCCATAATATACAATCCGAAAATGGTTCCAACATTTTTCTTGACCATTTTATGTATTATTTTTCGATTCCCCGGTTATTTCACCGTTGAAAATATCTAATGACCGGGGAATCGAAAAATAATACATAAAATGGCTGAGAAAAATTATGGAACCGTTTCTGGATTGTAGCTTATGGAATTCCCCAGCAGTTGCCATATATTCGACGACAGTAAGTATGCATTTTCATTGAGAAAATCGCAGCGGACAACATTTTCATTTTCATTCCGCCCGAGGTCTATCCAGGCCTTTAGTAAGAAATAGACAGGTAGAAATCACTCACTAGTCGGAGTGGGCTGTGTGTACTCTGGGAATGTTGACACACAAAACGACAGCAAGGAATAGGACGCCATCCAACATTTTAAAAAAGTTGAATTCATCAACGGGAAAGAAGCAGTGTTTACTGCGACGAAGGTGGCAAGTCCAGATAAGGGAAATGGAAAGAACTTGTCGGTTGAACTTGCCGTGAGCGCCATCTGTCGTCAATTTTTTTGAGGCTAAAGCCAAATAATAACAATCAAGGGCTCTATTGATTTTATATGATAGGCCTGCAAATATTTTTGTTAAAACCAAAAGTCTCTGCTCTGCCAAGAAAAGCAACGCGTACCAATATCGGATTCTCGTGCGTACGATAGTATCTCATTTTACACTATGAAATACCATGAAAAATTCGTCGACTTTTTCAAACTCCGTTTTCGAAAATTTTCCTATGAAAACAGATTTGGGATTTTCAGGCCTTTGCAAGCATTTTCAGGGGTCAAACTGGGCATTTGGTACCCCATCTTTAGATGTTTGCATCTTTGAAACGGTGATAGCTAGGACCCTGGAAATTTTAGCAAAATGTAGGTCTGGATGCCCATAAATACATGTCCTACATCGGCCATTTATCCTCTAACCAGTAATGCTCCGCGTTCTGCACACCATCTTTCATGTCACTCATTTGGAGGATATAGAAACTCGTCAAAACTCTCTAGGGCTCACCTGAAATATTTGTTTTATGGAGAGTTACCGTTCGCGCATTTGGCAGTAATTAGTACCTGTAACGGCCGATTTGGAAACATAAATGCTCATTCTCTGCTTTGGCTACATTTTTGAAATTTTTGTGATTTGAACTTATTTTAAAAAATTAAAAATGGCGCTCAGAGCGAAAACGGATATTTAAGTGTCGACCCGCAAGTTGGATTGGGTAACGACAATTTTGGCGGGAAGGGAATCGGCTGATTCTTGTTGCCATAGAGGCAACCTTGCGAGCGTCTACCTTTGGGCTTCTCTACGTGTTTTTTCGCGAAAAGGGTGTTTTCTTTTTTTTTAAACAAAAAGTGATTTGATTTAAAAGTCTATTTTGGATAATCTGCGCGTTAACGAAATCTGGTGGAAAAATGCTTTCGGGTTTATGGGCGTAATAATGTCCGCCATTTATTTGCGTAAGTTTCCCCGTCGCCCGTTCGAAGTGCTTTAGCGGGATGAGGTGATTTGCTTCATCCCGAATGTCGCAAGGAAGGCGCCTAAATTGTTGTTCGGCCGGGCGTTTATTTTATGGAGTGGGTGAAGACGGCCGAGCCTACCGCCACGGAGCGTCAAAAATGGCGACTGAACTGGCTGATGCCAGGGTCCGTTTTTTGTCAAGAGTTTAAATTTCTTCCTTTCCGCGTGCTAGTGTTGTGATTTAGTAGCTACGAGAATCCCGTTTTTAATATGTATGGACAGGCGGCAAAAACCCACACTTTCCTCCGAGTCTGAGCGTAGCAGTTAGCTTGTACCGCCGCGTCCTCATTGAAGGAGCCTTTCTTCGCTTGCAACTTTCACGGTCAGCTCGGTCCCTCCGTGGTCCATTACCTACCGTTAGATTCTCCAATCCAATTGTTGTCAATAACGAAAAAGACAGATGTGATTTCGACTGTAAGTGTGTCTGCACCGCTACAACAACAACAACAACAACTTCAAGGGCATACTGCTGAAATTTTTCAATTTTCTATTTCAGCTTAGTTTTGACACAAGTTCCTTAACTGGTACGGTTGTTTTGTGTGATGAAAATCGAATTTTCAACCATTTCAAAGATGCCATATAGCCGGAGTGATTGGTTTTGGAAGTCAAACCTTGATTACATCGTTGATTACTATGCTGCTAGGACAATTTACTCCGAAACTTAAACGCTAGAAAACGTCCTTGCTCTCTTGCTACCAGAGAGATGGCTTCGTGATCAAGCCACCATTTATTGTCTTACAAAAATGCGTCGAGGCTGGTTGAATAATACTATGACACCTTGACACCTAGTATAGCAACGTAAGCGTATATTAAGATGATAGCCAAAATGTCCAAAATGCTGGAGCTGGCTAGGCCAGAACAGGCTCTTCCTTGCCGTTATTCAGATCAGAATGCTCTTATTAATTTTTTTATTTTTATATATTTATTTATTTACATATTTAGTTACTCCCTCACTATCTAAGCATTGCTTGTGTTTAGGAGGGAGGATCATCATAATAAATTACAATTTATTAACAATCATTTATTAATTTAAATTCATTCAAAATGTTTATACTAAAATTTAAATTCATATTAAAACCATTCAAATATTCAATTTTTAATTTGTTTCACGTACAAGTAGATCTAGTATTTCTATTTAAAAAATTAGGCAAAGATGGATATATTTCATTAGTTTATATTATATGCGGTAACATAATTATTAATCTGCCTATTTTTTAAGTGCGTTTTTAAATGTTTCTTAAAATACCTCTCGTTTTCTGCCATATTTTTCAAGAATCTAGGTAGATCATTATACAATTTAGGCCCCGTAATTGTGAAGTGTCTTTGAATTGCTTCAGTTTGTGCTTGTGGTATCGCCATATTTGTAGTTCTATTTCTGGTATTAAACTGATGACTTATAGGAACAAAACCGTTTATTTTTAGCATGTATACTAGTACCTTCAGAGTGTATAGGTTTTCAAGGGTAAATGTATCAGTCAGTACAAATATATGGTTCGATGGATAATTTCTTGGGACTTTTGCAATCAGCTTTAACAATCTTTTTTGAGTTTTACACAAATAGTCTAAATGGGTAGTATAAGTAGCTCCCCATGCAATTAAACCATATGTCAATACTGACTGAAATAAGGAATGATAAATTTTAAGCTGTTCTTCGATATTTAATTCCCGCGAAAGATTATAGAAAATTGGTAAAAGACTTCTTAGTTTGCTGTTCAGATTTGCTATATGATCTTTCCACCTTAAATTATTGTCAATAATCAAACCTAGGTACTTCGTGGATGTTTTATTTGACAATTCAATAGATTCCTGTACACTTGTATTTCCTATATTGATGTTTACTTTAAAATTACTTGGAGGTAGACCGGCTTGATTGGTAGCAAATGGTAAAACGTTTGTTTTACGTAAATTAAGTTTTAATGAATGCGCATTAGTCCACCCAATAATTTCTTTGATCTTTTCATTAGCTCTGTTGTAACATTCATTCCAATCGGAGCCTGTAACAAGTATGACAGTGTCGTCTGCAAAGCCTATTATTTTTGTGAATGAATCTGATAATTTTGATAATTTAAGAAGAGATGTTACATATATCGTATACAATAGAGGCGACAATACAGTACCTTGTGGAAGTCCATATGCTGTGTTATAAACTTCATCACTTTTCATGTCATTTATTTTAACCTTCGGGCGGGCGCAATGCATCTGACAGATTAAGTGGCCAGTTTTTGTTGCGCCAATCAGCGATACGAAAAGGGAGAGATCTGAAACTCACTCAACTATCCAAATCAGTTTTCAGTTTCTATCTACCATATGTCTGAGGGGCGGGAGGGGATGAAATAATCTCTCAGATGTATTGCGCCCGATTGTGTTAGTTTCTCCTTTTCTATGAAAATTTTCACATGTTATACTCTTCACATTGCGTAATAACGTTGTGTTGACTTTAAGGTTCACCAAATCGCTCAATAGTGTGTTTTTAGTAAAATAAGCTCACATTTTTTAAGCGGTCGAGTTGTTGGAGGTTTTTTAAATATTGAAGCTATTGAAAGCGGAATATTCTTAGAAAATTTAAAATGTGAAGGGTATCAAACTTTGTGAGCCAGTTTTTGTTTCTAAAATTACGTAGAACTGTTTCAAAAAGACAATGCAACAATAAATAAGAGTCTAAAATATACAGAAACTTAGTTTCATCCCTTTTTCTGCACTTAATCTGTCAGATGCATTGCCCCCGATCGTGTTAGGACTAGTATTGCGCCCGCTGGAAGGTTAACAAATTGCTTTCTATTTGTTAGATAGCTTGTTAGCAAATTTAATGACCTATTTCGTATCCCTATTTTACCTAAAATTTCTATGAGCTTTGTGTGTTTAATAGTATCGAATGCTTTCGAAAAATTCAGAAATATTCCCAATACTTTCTGTTTCTTTCTAAAAGCATCTGTTATACAGGTGGTTAATTTGGCAAACGCGTCGTCAACACTTTTGCCTTTTCGAAATCCAAACTGGGTTTCAGGCAAAATATGATTGTTTGTCAAATAGCTATTCATCCTGGTTTTTAACAAACGTTCAACAACTTTCGCTATGGAATTTGTTAGAGTTATTGGCCGATAATTTTCTATTATTTTATCATCTCCGGATTTGAAAATTGGCACAATTTTACTTGTTTTTAATTTCTCCGGGAATATTCCATTTTTAATGCAACTATTGAATGCAATTTTTAGAGGTGTTACTATGTAGTTGCAAATGACTTTTAGTGTTTTTACTGCTATTCCGTCTTCTCCGGGTGCGGTGTTGCCTTTGAGTTGGCCAATTACTTCTCCAATCTCTTCTTCATCTATATGATACAAGAATAGTTCAAAACTATTATTAAAAACCTCCCTAAATGAGGTAGATTCGCAAGGTGCTTCTACTCCACTGGCGATTTGTTTTCCGATATTTGCGAAATAATCGTTAAACTCATTTGCGATTTTTTTCCCTTGGCTATTTCCAAAATCTACCAGATTTCCTGAAATGTTTATTTTATTGCATTTATGTTTAGCTTTACTACGATATGTGATTTCATTAATAATGTTCCAGTACTTTTTTAAGTCGGTTCCGGCTCTATCTGTTTGCGTTCTATAGTATTTTTCTTTAGCTGTTTTAAATATTGCGATTAAGTGGTTTCGGTATTGTTTGTATCTAATTTTAAGTGTCTCATTTAGTGGTTGTCTCCTACTCTTTTGCCCTAGTTTATCGCGTGTTCTTATTGAGTTGACGATTCCTTGTGTTATCCACGGTTTCAATATTATATTTTTTGATTTTATTTTAGTTCTAAGCGAAGCATATCCTATTTTTTCTACTATGTCGTTTGTCAGCGAGTTAATAAAAACATCAGCATCCTCACAATTATTATATTTGGAGCTCCAGTTTGGGTCTTTATCAAATGCTTTCAGTAACCTATTGTTATCTAGTGTTAATTTGTATTTATTTGCGACGTTTTCGTAAGGTCGTTGGGAAGATGTGACCATTGAAGACTAACAAATTGTGCAAAATGGTCGGTTATGTGCGACTCATAAATGAGAGTATTAACGGTCCAAGGCTCCGTTCTATTTATTATTTCTTTTCATAAAAACGTGGTCTATGCAAGTACCTTTATTATTATATACTCTTGTTGGTACATTTACTAGTTGCTCTTATCCTTTGGATAGAAGGGCTAGCAAATATCTATTGGTGTTATCGTTTAAATTTTCTAATAAATCAATATTTATATCACCTATTAGGATGTCAACGTCTTTGCTTTCGTTTTGATTGCAATATGATTCTATTTCATCAATAAAATCTCTTGCATTTGTATTGGGAGATCTATAAAGGTCTAATATCCTGATTTCTTTATTGCATACCCTAGCATCTATCTTTAATGCATTAGCATGAGTCAAAATATCGACTTGACTCACCAAGTGGCTAATGTCATTATGAACATAAGCAAATACCCCTTCACACTTGTTCTGCGGCTAATTAGTAAAATTTAAATTATAGTTTTCGATATTAAAGGCAACATCAAATTTGTTGTGAGGTAAACAGTGGCTATGATGGTGTGTTTCTGTTAATATTAATATGTTAATTTTTATCTTATTTATAGCGAAGTCGTTTACCAACTGTCCAACTTCATCTATATGTTTTTTAATGCTTCGTATATTTAAGTGAAATATTACCAAATTCGATTTTAATAGTACAGGTTTACACTCTTCGGGTTTTCGAAAGTATTCATTTTTAACAGATTGTTCCTTCAAGTAGTTTTGCGTGAAATCGAAATCTAGCATTATTATAGTAATTGAATCGATATGTTATGTACTATTTGCTTTTTAAAAGTTATAATTAATTAATAAAATTTTTAATATCATCATGATTACGAATTTTGAAAATTTTTTCATTCTCACCTTTTTTTACTAAAATAGATCCATCTTTCACCCATACAAAATTGAATCTTTTTCCTTTGGCGGCTGCCTTAGTTTGCTTTAGTAATTGCGCTGCATTCGCTGTGAAATGTTCATTGATGTAGATACGTTCCCTTCCCCATTCTGCACTGACATCAGTCGCCTTGATGCCTGCGCCGTCCTCTCTGTCTCTGACAATAATTCGTTTGTATGCCCGCAACAACTCGTTTCGTGTCGTCGCTCTTACGAATGATACTACGACTACGATTGCCGTCGAACCAGATTTGATGTTCCCAACACGATAGACCCCAGATAGCATTTTGGAACTGATCCTGCGGCATCAATAAGTATTCAATAATTTCCCCTCTATGTAATTGATTCTGCAATGGAAATTTATTGATGCCTGCCATCAATAGCCATTATTATGAATAATATCAATGTATAATTAGTATAAAAGCGATCCGCGTAATCATTAATCGGTCTTGCCCCTTTGTTCGAAATTTTCGAATGAAATTTTAATCAAGTTTTCCATGAAAAACGACTATGAAGAAAAGATTCGATACAGAATCAATCCAGGAATGATCCGTTCAACAATTCTCGACAAATAAGAAATCCTGTCAATTATAATTGTGAAATTGTTCGGATCGTCAGCAGTTTGTTCGTGAAACTTTTAGATTTACTATTATAAATAAGTTAATTGATGCAGCCACTTTTTGCTATTTCGGTAAGTGAACGTTTTTCTATAGGAACATACTCGTTAAGTATATTTATTGTGATACTTTACTCTTACTTTCAGAATTAGACGAAAATCAGGAGGGATGCTAGATTTATACGTACATCGCACCTACGAGTATACCCTGCGTTATGCAAGTTTCAAAGTATTTTTGTAAATTAAAATGTAATTTATTTGTTAACTTAATTTGTTTTTCTTACAATAAAGCGAAGAAAGTGTGTGTAATAAAAAAAATTGTTTTAATAAAAAAAAAACCTGTTTATAGCAGCCAAAAATATTATAGCAATGCCCAAATATTCAATATAATATCAATGATATATCGATGCCAATTCGTTTCTTTTTATCCTGCTGGTTCGATATTATTTTGATACAATATTGATGGCGATCATCAGTAAAATTTCCCCTTTTCGAAAACGACGACCAATCAAAACGCTTTAATTGCGGACATCGTCCATACAAAAGAATCAATAGTGGTATACTGAGAGGATCAATACATTGAATATAAGGTTCAGTACAGAATCAACAAAATATCAGTATTGTGCTATTTGGGACGTTGTTTATATCATTCTCGGTGACTGCGTGATTAACAGATTTCGAAACTTTCTGAACAATGTTGGTTAGATTTTCGGATGATGAGTGTTTCACACCAGATATTATTAAATTGTTTTGTCTTATTTGTTGGTTTAGATAATTGTTTTCGTTTTTAAGCGTATTTATTTGTTGTTTTAATGTAATGTTTTCTTTTTGCATTTGCTTTAAATCGTCGAGTGCTTTATCCAATTTTGCGTTATTTTCATCGAATTTATTCGAGTGGTATTTTATAGACGCGGTTAATTCGTAGATTTTTTTAACCTTCCGTTAGACGCAATGCATCTGACAGATGCCACGTATTGTTTTTTTGCCTTAACTTTTTTTCTATTGCGAATTCCACTTTCTAACTCATAGTAGCTTCGTATACCGAGTACGGAAGCATTTTAGTCTGAAAATGAAAATTGTGGGGTCCTTTGGCTTTACGTAGGAGGCTCGAGCATCTATTAGATGCATTGCGAGCACTCGTGTAACTGATTTGAACGTGTAATTGATATAGGCGCATCAGTATACGAAAAAAAAAATATTTACTACAAGTGCAATACTTTTAGAGTTACACTATTACACCTTTGTTTTACCATTGATGCCTATTTTACAATTTAGTTATGCTCAGAAAGCTGTAAAACTGCAATTATGTAAGACAATTCCAAAAAATCTCTTTTTTTAAGACTTTTTCTTAACAAAAAAAATGTTATTAACAGACCCGATTTTCATCCTTGGCTATTGACTATTGGTATGACAAGGCTTCAAATATTCAGATAATGAAGAAAAAAACCTTATGAAGATATTCATTACCTTACAGCAGGATGACAAAGTTGGCATCTAATAGATGCATTGCGTCTATTCGTGTTACATTTTTTATTGCGACTAACGGAAGGTTAATAGACGCTGTTAATTCGTCAATTTTCAATTCGATTTTTAGTTGTTTAACTAATTCACTAATGTTAAGTGTGGTTGAGCTTGACTCTTCTATTACTTTTTCCGTGTTTTTACGTTTAGAGGCGTGCATTTGGGTGCACTGATATTTTGTATGTATGTGGATTTGGTAGTTTTTTTGTGTCACAAAAATTGTACGTGGTGTGAACTATTCACTCTATGATACGTATGTAGTTTAAACAGTTACATATTTCACTGGTGACAAAGGGGCGCGATGTCGACAATAGAAAGTTTTATTTTGGCAATTATCGGACGCTAAGTCGATCTTTAATAAAAACTTGACCACCTTTGACCGCACGCAAGCTCAAACTTTTAAAGAAAATCGGTTTTAAGCCTTTACAATAATATTTTATTTGATAACTTTTTGAAAATCGATGGAGCGAAATATTGACCCACTGTTACGTTTGACAGATGAGATGATGATGATTTATGGTATTGCCTAGGCAAAAATCTCCGTAAAGGAGTAGTTCACTACCCAAATCGCGAAACACGTAAATTCTACTAGCTGCAGAGAGTTAAAATTCCCAAGCAGAGTATATTTGGGGCTAATTGTTGGGTGCCTATCTGTCAAGTTATTAGCTCAGCTTAAGACCTATACTGAGCTTTATAAAGTTAGTTGAGGGCTTCTTATAAAAAACTGATAATAACGGCACTTACTCCGAACTTTGATTTCATTCAAGCATTGCTAACACTTTAATGCCTACGAATTATACGCAGGACGATAGGAAATTTCGATCACGAAACCAAATGAATTAAATTAAATAGGCCAACAAAGTACATTCGGTAACCATTCAAAATACTCTCCTTCATACCTTCTATTACACATTACTCGTAATTGTTCGACGACAACCAATATAGGTACACCACAATCCAATTTCTTATTGTCCAGCCAGAGATGCCTACAATGACTAAATGCTGTACAACCACATCTAATTATTATCCATCATCGGGCATATATGCTTTTATCCTTGACCTGATCCCCTGATCCTCATCCTGCTCTACTAGGACCTTTGAAATGATGATGCTGCTTTGCCACATGATGGCATCGTTTTGAATTGAATACATTGCTGTAACATTGTAACCGTTTATTCCCGTAGATTGGAGCAATTTACTGTCGAAATGAGTTAAGACCATAGACAAAATTAATTGTGAACGTATACCAGCAAATTCAATTTGAGCTATGTGCTGGATTTGAAATAGCCAATTCTGGAAATTACAGTGAATTTGAATTATGTATGTCGTTTAATACTAAGTGATGAAAGTCTGGTGGTGAAGGGAAAATATTAAGTGAATTATGGAGCTTTGCTTTGAAACATAAGCATCGCTACATACTAATTTCAGCAATAAAACGACGACGCAGAGTTTTTAGAATATGTAAAATGGACTATGGACGATGTTGGTGCAATAGTTTTTACACCCGAAAAATAAGACAAAACACTAGGTCACGAGTCCAACTGTATTGTTTAAAGGGCTTTAAATGCCACAATTTAATTGCGAAAAATCCCCAAAAGTCCTTTCGATACTTATAAAAAAATTGATAAAACCTATTATATGTATATATGTATTTGAAAAAAAAAAATCACAGCCAAATTGCCCGTGAATAATTCTCACTGGACTCAAAATCGTTTCGCTTCTTCAAAATGTGTGTCACCCTTTGTCAAACAAAATCATCAGAAAATACGTAAACATCCTTCTATAGTCCAGTGACTTTTATTCGAAAGACTCCCAACTAGCAGGCAATTAAGGGAATTAGCGAAGCTAAGAAAATAATTCTGTGCGTAACCATGGAACCCCCCACTGGCAATTTATTTTGTCATAAACAAATTTGTCAAGACTTTGCCATAGCGACGAACCAAGGCTTCTTCTTGTGGTTTCGTAGTGTGGCTGGACATACAGTCAAACTGCCAATAGGAGGTAATAAACGGAGATGTTAAGGATCACAGGAGACAAAAGAGGATGAAAAGAAATGAAAAATAAGTGGTTGGAATTTATGGCGGTACTTTTTTTTGTTATTGCTTGCGGTTTGACGATTTTTTTTTGTATTATTCAGTAGCTAACTGCGGATTTATCAGCGACATGACATTTCGCATTCGCTGATGTTAGTAAATTTTTGGTTAGGGGTTTTATGAATAAATTTTATGTTTTTAGACATGGTCATCATTTTTAAATGGGATGAGAAGTCAATATAATATAATCCGCATTCTGAATTATTTATTGCTCGTACATTGTGATGTGGCCTTTGAAGCTCAATCCTTCAATGTTTTATGCTGTAAGTGTATGTGTAGTTTTTCGGTGTTTAAACAAAAAGTTACGATATCTGCCATACTAATAAAGTGGCAATGACTGAAAATGTAGACGGTTAACCTTAGAAGAATTTCATATGTACTTACGGTTACGGTTATACGAACAATAAAAAAGATGGTTCCAGCAGTACTAACCTGAAAGAATAGAAAACGCATCATTTAGACATTCATAAATTGAAATTTTTTTTTAGAAGTATAATGACCGATATATAGCCACCGAAATAATGATAAGTTCACCCATAAAAAGCTTCAAAAATCAATAAAAACAAATTAAATGTTAAATCGATCGACTACAAATTATTTATTAAGGGAATAATACTTCTCATAGGTTATAAGATTTAAAAAAAAATGTACATCCAGTTAATAAAATTAGTTTAATTATTGCTTTAGCTTATAATTTAAAAAAAAATGAACGATTTAATATAAATTAATATCCTGTCGGTCATCCATACACGGTAGAAAATCTTGGACTAAATTTTAACATTTTTTGTGTTACATATATGACAACACCAAAATAATATTAATTTTTAACACTTCATAAGTATTAAAACTAGATCTATTCCCTATTCCGACTTGCAATCTAATACTATTGAGTGTTAAATAATGTAATACTAGTAGTGTTAAAATGAATTACTTTAAGGAATACATTCTAATACGAATTGTGTTAGAAAGTATGCCAAATTAAATACTAAATTTTAACCAAATTTGATTATAATTTAAACCAAAAAAATATTACTTTTTAATATTGGCAATGAATGCAGTTTACTACATCGAGTATTACATTAAATGTGCACGTTCTGTAACCTGTAGTGAAACCTATATTAGAAATGAAAACAACACAAGATAATCGAGAAAATCCAAATTTTGTAGTTTATTATTTAAATTCATTCATTTAAAGGCTCCACTAAAACGTATAAATTATCATTTACATTATATAAGCCGGTTCATAAAAGAAGAAAGGAAATGTCGTTTTGGTATCAATTGGTTCCAAGCACATGACTTTTCTAAGATCCAATGTTTTTTTCAGCTTATCTTCAAGCACATTTCGCTGTTCACAAACGACACAATTTTTGAAAAAAATCCAAAATCTATTGCTGATTACGTTATGCGATACAATTGGTGAATTTTCGGGAATGACCTTGGAATCGCCTTCTATTCTTATCCGCTTTGCGTTGAAGTTTTTTAACCTGGCTGCAATGTATCCCGTGTTTTTTGCAGGGTTGTAGAATATTTCCTATTTTCAAAAAATCAGGTTTAAATTAAAAAATATAAACTAGGAGCACTTAATGTAAAATCCTAACTTACGATTCCTCCGGAATTTTTGATAGTCGTCGTGTACGAAGGAAACAGCTTGACGATTGCCTTCGCCAACGTAATTTTTTCGTGCTTGGTGGGGTAATATAGTAATATCGGATATGTGCCCCGTCCTTAATTTTGAAATCGGTATTTTTATAAATTCCGGGAAAGCATCGACTTCTAAATTGAAAACAACAACAACATTAACAGTTTGAATTGTTCACAAAAATTTTAACATAAATTCTACGTCTACACGATTTGTTAATTTTTAAATTACTTCACTTACTGCAAAAGGTAATATCATTTCCACATTTCCAGTTACTGATGATGATGATTCGTCAAGCACAATCTTCACAAATTTCACAATTTGGTTCACCTCTATTTTCACATTTTTTTTAGAATCAATTACACGCGACACACTTAGCATGACAGCACATGGATGCCTTGATGAGAGTTACGTTTACACCAAAGCAGTTTCATTTTTAATACAATTTTATTAAAATGTAAACCAACCAAAATTGCATTTTAATACATTGGTGGGAATGAATTTTTAATTCTGGCCTTAGGAATACAATCTATTACTGGTGAGAATTTATTTTTAACATTGAAAAGATTGATTTTAACACTATCCATACTACAATCACTTTTATATTGTAAATGTATTAGAAACAATGCCATGAAATATTAAAAATCAGCCTATTATATTCCAAGTATTACTTTTTAATACCACGTAGTATTAAATATGATTCTATTCCTTGGTTTGGTTTAGAAAATAGTCCAAGATTTTCGACCGTGTAGGTTAGGTTAGGTATAGTGGCCGCCAAGTGATAAAACACTTAGCGCACTTAGACCAAAAGTAGGTCCATTGTGTACCTTAAAGTTAACACCTAATCTGAAAACCAGCCCGTGCTGGCAATAAATTTGTTGAGCAATAGCGGGCTCACATCACGCAGATCATCTGTATCGTCAAAATACATTGAGCCAAGAAAACGTTTACGTTTCTCGGCCAGGGCCGGGCAATGGCAGAGAAAATGATGAACACTTTCTTCCTCTTCTTCGTCATCGCAACTGCGACAGAAGTCGTTATAGGGAATTCTGAGCCTCCTGGCGTGCTCCCCGATAGGACAGTGTCCCGTTATGATCCCGACCACCTTGCCGATATGTTTCCTGTCTACTGACAGTAAATTAGTTGATCTGGCCACGTCAAGTCGTGGCCAAATTAATCTTGTTGTAGCACATGTAGTACCGTTAGACCACCTTGAACTAGCCCTGTGCATTACAGTTATTTCTATTGTCTGTTTACAGGAAGCGATTGGCAATTTTATATTATTGCGTTCGCCCTCAAAGGTCATAGTGACCGCGTTACGAGCGAGACGGTCCGCATTGTAGTTTCCTTCAAATCCACTATGACTTGGTATCCAGCAGAGAACGATGTTAAAATATTCACCCATCACTCTAAGCGCTGAGCGACAGCTATCAACAGTTTTCGATGTAATCAGCACAGATTCGAGAGATCGAATTGCAGCCTGACTGTCAGTGTATATGATGACATCCCGCATCGTGACTACATGATTTCCCAACCAGGTTATAGTTTCCATTATTGCAGAAATTTCCGCTTGAAGAACACTACAGTGGCCAGGTAGACAGTGGGCCAAGTTAATGTCTAGTCCATCCGAGTGGATTCCAATACCAACTCCTTCATCTCTCTTAGAGCCATCTGTATAAAATACCAAATACCCTGTAGATAGGGGAGCATTGTTATCCCAGTGATCCCTTGGCGGAATCAAACAATCGTGGTTTTTGCCAAAAGCATACTTGGGACTAATATAATCTGTCTCCAAGGGGAGGTTAAAGTTTCGAAGTATCGTTGAGTGGCCGTACTCTAGTGTTTGCCACTGATTAGTTTCACGTAAGCGTAGTGCCGTGTTGGCAGCCATTTTTTGGTCGAGTAGATCCAACGGCAGCAGATTGAGCAAAGTGTCAAGTCCAGCCGAAGGTGTAGAACGCAAGGCTCCAGTTATAACAATGGAAGCCATTCTTTGAACTTTCGCCAGCAGGTTATAATAAGTATAGTTTTACTGAGTGCCGACCACCATACGCAAACGCCGTACAGTAGAATCGGTCGTACGATAGTAGTGTAGATCCAATACAGTGCCTTTGGTTGCAGGCCCCAGTTCTTTCCTACTGCTTTCCTGCACGAATAGAGTGCAATAGTTGCTTTATTCACCCTCTCTTGAATGTTGGGTTTCCAGCTAAGCCTTCTATCGAGCAACAGTCCAAGGAATTTAGCCTTTCCAGCAAAAGTGAGTTGCCTATCCCGTAGCATGGGAGGGCTAACAGAAGGAATGGTGCGTCTTCTAGTGAAGAGCATCAACTCAGTTTTAGCTGGATTAAGTCCAACCCCGCTGAGGTTTACCCAGTTTTCCAAAATAGACAAGGCGTTCTCCAATAGTCCGCTAAGTACTTCCGGAAACTTACCTGTCACAGCGATTACAACATCATCAGCATATGACGTGACCTTGCAACCAATATCCTCGAGATTTACAAGCAATTGATTAATAGCTATATTCCAGAGTAGGGGAGATAAAATACACTGACAATCAATAGGATAGTTCCACTTGAAAAATGTCTGTATCTCGGTAAGTGATAACGGTATTTTCTTCAAACTTGGTGACATTATTTCCAGTAGCCTGCTCGTTCTTTGAATAACAGAAGATCTCAAATCCGGAGTCCAGTTAGGATTTTCTTACGAGAATTCTTAAAAGCAGTACAAATGGTGAAGTCAATAGGATAGTTCCAGTGGAAATAAAACATCAAATAACGGTACGAAAAGATGATTTAACTTTGAAAAAAGTAGCTGGTAATAAGTAGAACTTTATTAAAGTAATTTGAGCTCAAAACGTTAATCTGGGATAGAATTGTATAGGTTTTAACGGTAAATTAAGTTGATTTGGTCCCAAGCTCCTCTAAACGTTCGCCAAAGAGCTGCAGTGTTCCTAAACTATCGTCTAACGATATAGATCTTCCTCGTCTTTCATTCCCATACATTTTTGGTGATTTTTACATCTAGGAAGTATGAAGGTCTTTCCATAATCTTGATTAGTTGGTCTTTAAATCAATCTTTTATCAGCCTTGCTTCATTATTGGTGTCATTATCTTGTTAAAATCTTATAGGAATGGCATGGAAAATGTCGGAAGTTTTAGGCAATACATTAGGAAGAATATCTTTAAAAGCCTGGGTACTCTGAATAACCCTAATTTAAAAAAGCTCAATAGTTCCATACAAAAGATATTCAACCCCAATGTAGAAACTGTATGGATTGGACTAATGCGTTATTTTTACTGACGGAAAATATTAAATCTCGTTGGTTCAGATGGATTTGGGTATTATTTCCACAATTTGAGCAAGAAGGAATTAATTTTATAGACGCATCACTCAGAGTAAGAAATGTCGAAGTAAGGGGTTGAATATCTCGGTATGGGACTATTGAGCTTGTGGAAATTAGGGGTATTCACAACATCCAGGCTTACAAAAATATTCTGGGTAATATAATTCTTAAGATGACTGAAAATTTCCATACAACATCCTTGAGATTATAACAAGATAATGGCGTCAATAATGGAGCAAGACTCATTAAAGATTGGTTTCAAGACCAACTAATCAAGGTTTTGTTAAGACTTCCATTCTTCCTAGATGTAAATAGCATCTAAAATGTGTGGGGATGAATGACAAGGAAGATCTATATCGCTAGACGATAGTTTAAGAACACTGAAGCTCTTCTGCGAACGTTTAGAGGAGCTTGGGCGAAATTAATTTAATTAACCGTTAAAACTTATACAATTTTCTCCCAGATAAAGTTTTTGAGCTGAAATTACTTTAATAAAGTTCTACTTATTACCAGCTACATTTTTCAAAGTAAAATGATCCTTTCGTACCGTTATTTGATGTTTTTATTTCCAGTGGAACTATCCTATTGACTTCACCATTTGTACTGTTTTTAAGAATTATCCTGAGAAAATCCTAACGGGACTCCGGATTTCAGACCTTCTGTTATTCAAAGAACGAGCAGGCTACTGGAAATAATGTCACCAAGTTTGAAGAAAATACCGTTATCACTTACCGCGATGCAGCCATTTTACAAGTGGAACTATCCTATTGATTGGGAGTGTACCTCCTTGTGGTGTACCCCTGCACACATACCTACTTGCAGATAACGAGCCCAGCGAGGTGTGAATTCGTCTAGATGTTAATAGCGTATTTACTAGTGTGCAAATGGACCCTTCGACGTGAAAACTTCGAAGTGCGTCGGTAATGGCACTAGGTTTGATGTTATTAAAAGCACCTTCAATGTCTAAGAAAACAGCCATTGTGTATTCCTTTTGGTAAAGCGACTTTTCGATATAACTGACTAATGAGTGCAGAGCTGTATCCACTGACTTTCCTTTGCAATAAGCATGCTGAGCCGTTGAAAGAAGATGCGGTAGGATGCTAGCTCGCACATGAATATCAACGAGACGCTCCAGTAACTTAAGCATAGTTGAAGTAAGACTAATTGGCCTAAGATCGTTAGGTCGTGCGTGCGAGCTTCTGCCTGTCTTCCGAAAAACCTAACCCGCACCTCTCCCCATGTGCGAGGGATCAACACTAGACCAAGGCAGGCTGTTAGTATGTTCTCTATCCAAGGATAAGTAATCTACAAGCATTGCTGCAAGTCTGCGGGGATAATTCCATCAGGTCCCGCTGATTTAAAAGGTTCGAAGATAGAAATAGCCCATAATATCTTCTCACGAGATAAAATATATTCACTGTCACATGGTTCTGTGGGACTTGTGGGACATTCAGGTGGGGAAGTTACCGAACTTCCCGGAAAATGCGCGTCAAGTAGACATTCAATAGTTTCAGTGCTAGAGGACGTCCACGATCCATCTTCCTTCTGAAGAAAGCTGGGCGTAGATGGATTTGAAGCCATCAATTTCCGAAATCGAGAGGTTTCCGAAGATCCTTCGATATTTTGACAGAGGTTTCTCCAACCATTACGTTTTGCTGATCTTACCTCTTTTTTCGAAAGAGTTAAGATAACTTCCAGTCCGACTCCATTCTCGAAGCTTTCGCCTTATTGAAGCTTCTCCTGCACACGACTCTTAGCTCGGAGATCTTGCTACTCTCCCATGATGGTTTTCGCTTTCCAGAAAAAGAAGTGACAGGACACGATTCAGAAACCGCTGCCTTCATAGCTGCCGTAAAAGCGTTAACCATCTCATCCAGCTGTTGTTCATTGTCTGGCAGATTAGGTAATAATAGCAACGCTTCAGCGAGAGCCGTTTGGAATCTAGACCGATCAGTCCTTCTGCGATTGACTGTGTGCGGAGTCACTTCGGGCCTCTCTAATAGGCTGAATTGTAAATACCGATGATCCGAGAAAGAGTGTTCTGACGAAACTCTCCACTCTTTGATTAAATGAATTACATCCTCCGATGCTAGAGTGATGTCCAAAACCTCTTGTCGGTTTTTAGGGTTTTTTAGAAATTTTTTTTCAAAAAACCCTTATGAAATCGATTTTGTCCGTCCGTCCGTCCGTCTGTCCGTCTATCCGTCTATCCGTCTGTCTGTCTGTCCGTCTGTTCACTAAATAACTCGCGAATGGCTCAACCGATTGTCATGAAATTTGGTAGGAATGTGTAGAATGGTTACAGTCTTTGGCACATATACATTAGAAGTTGGTAGGAAGAAGACAACAGGGTGTCCCGAACGTTTGAAAAAAGTCGACTTTTTTAGTTTTTATCGGAGATTGACATATGGGTATTTAAATCAAAGAACTAAACGAGTACATCTCACATCAGTTAAAATTTTCCAGTTTGGAGTAACGGTAAAAAAGTTATTGGCGTTCAAAGTTAAACTTCCTTTTCGACCTCCGTTTTTCTAAACCGTTATAGGGATCGATATGAAACTTTGCACAAAGGTTGGTCAGTATGGCTTTATATACGTTAAATATTAAGACTGTTGACTTTTGCTAAGGAAAAGTAAATAACAGTAAATTTGTTAAATTTTAGTTTGATCGTGTGTAGCTCCTTTCAGGTTTCCAAATATGATAATTCTGCTAGGAATTTTTAGAAAATTACATAGGGAATATGTCTACGAATTTTCATTCGAATATCTGTATCCGAACCGGAAATATAGGCAAGTTAGTATTTAGTAAGGGCCTTTCACAATGCAAGGGAAGCCTCTTAAGCATTTCTTCAATGCATATCATTTAACTTGATGAAACAATGAACATGAAATTTGGTGGATATGCATAGAATGGTAATAGTGTTTGCCACAAATATTTTTGAAGTTTGTAGGACCAAGTTAACAGGGTGTCCCTGAATAGCTGCAAAAGTATACTTGCTCAATACTCATAGGAAAGCTTGCATGGGCTCTTATGTCAGGGGACACAATGGAATCATTTCATATAAGTTGCTTTTCCTTGATTAAAAAAAGAGTAACAGTAGTTTCACAGCCAAGAATTCAGTTCATATATAAAGCCAAGCCGGCCTTACGTTTGCCTGAGTTTCTTTTTGCTCAAAGGCCATCAGAAATCTTAAATCGAAAAATGCCTGTAGATTCGCCTTGGAGTACCTACTTTTATACAAACTGGGTAAATAGTAAATCTATTTTTGGATTGGTCTAATTAAAGGTGGAACAGAATGAAAGGCGCTAGCCTTTCATTCTGGAACGCGTTTATTTAGACCAATCCAAAAATAGATTTACAGGAAGCATTCCATTAATGCTGTACACAATTCTTATCTATTGCTTATAAAATATATGTACAAAAAATATTCACTATGCATCAACATTCTAAAAAACCCTCGTATTGCGGGCGCAGCCCTCTGTACGCCGGTATTTTTTGTAACAAAAGTAGGCTCACAGCCCACATTGCAAAGTAAAAGATTGGTACCCAGAAGGTACTCGAGAACCAATTCACCTCGCTCATTAGTATCTGAGCTGCCCCAGACTATATGATGTGCGTTAGAGTCGCACCCGAGGATTACACTAGTTTCTGAAGCCTTTGCTGCCGCAATGGCATCCTTTAAGTTGGGAGAAGGTAGAGTACTATCATAAGCCATATAAACCGAACCAACCCAATACACTTTACCTTGTAGCTCCAGGCACACCAAAACAAAATCTTTATCACTATAATTAGGCAACAGAAACGCCTTAGGGGCTTTTCTAACAAGAACGCAGGATCGCGGTGTACCCTGTCCAGAGTCGTAAAAAATATTAAACTCGGAAGACGTAAGACCTCTGACCAGATCTTTGCCCACTAAGGGTTCCTGAACAAAAACGATGTCGTCATTACCCTGGAGTAGACGATGCATGAGAGCAGCTGAAGCTGCCCTTGAATGGTGATCTGTATACACCTCATCATTATGTTACCTCCAACACCGTGACATTCTGCTCCTCATCCGTTCCGGATTCATGGAAGTCAACGAGTGGAGACGGTTGAGATGCGGTGTCCTAACCAGCTAAGTCTGAACAGAGAGAGACGCAGTCGTCATCTACAACTTCATCTCCAGACATATAAGCCGCTTGGTCTATACAGACCGTAACTGAGGCGACATCTTCCACATGCTCCACGGGTGCGGAAGCCGACTGGTTGGCTCTTTTTATGTCTCCCTTATATACCCTGAGTTTTAATTACAGGAAGCCAAAACTCACGACCCCACCTGATTTGGTTAAAGGAGTTAAAGACGCTTTGTTTATTAACAATACCGCACCCCTGCGGTTGTTGACGGGCTCTTCCAGCTTCACGATTCGCCAATCATCTGCTGGAATATTTGGGTTGCACATTCGTATTATGTGCAAAATCTGGTCCTTATCGGACACCAAGGGTGGAAGCCACACTCGCGCCCTCGGTCGTGATGGGATATCGTCCTTTGAAATCACATCTAATTTGGCGCCAGGCCAAATTTCACCTGCCATGGTGATGGCAAATTTGAACATAGAGATTGACCTCTCGTCCGCAAACTTCATCAGTTTCACGCGACTGTGAAACCAACCCCTATCTTCACACACAGGAGGCGGGCCTGGAAAAGCTTCCATGACTTTTTGAAAGTTTATGGTGAGGAGGCCCTCAACCATAATCCACCTCTCTACAGACATGCCGCAATCGGCGTCATTGCGGTCGACGATAGCCATTTCAATCCAGCTCCTCGCCGCTTCTGCGTATGAGACAGCTGGATTTACCTTGGCGACTTTCAGCCTTTTCTGGCCCTCCACAGGATCTTCCGACGAGCGCTGTCGTTTAACGACCTGCTTCTCTTTGGGAAGATTTGCAATCACACGAAGAGCCCACGCGAGCGACTCTTTTTGCTTTTCTGTCCTCTGCGATTCCTCGATGTTGGAAATAAAATCATGAACACGAAAAGCGTTATTCATCGCTCGTGCGTCACTTTTTGATGGTGTGACGTTATTACGATTGGATCGTGGCTTAACCACAACCTCTGAAGCAGTCTTAAGCGAGGAAGCTCTTGACGAGGCTTCCTTTGTGGGGCAGGGACCCAGTGGGTTTTTGCTCATGAAAGTGCTCATAACCGCGCTGGGGCCTACACTGGGAGAGGAAGCCCTTGACGGGTCTTCCTTGCGACTACTGCCAGATGTGGAAGCTCGTGACGAGGCTTCTTGGCAGAAAATGGATATACTAGGTGAGGAAGCCCTTGTCGGGTCTTCCTTACTAGTACCACTAGATGTCGAAACTATTGACGAGTCTTCTTTGCAGCTGATGGCTGTACTAAGCGAGGAAGCCCTTGACGGGTCTTCCATACGATTAATGCCAGATGTAGAAGCTCCGAAGCCTATCTTCTAAAATCATAAAAAAAATTACGTTTTTCAGATTGCACGGAAAATGCACATTCGGGCATTTATATTGCACGTTTTCGGATTTTTATTGCACGTTTTAGAATTTTTTACTGCACGAAAATCCGAGATCTAATTATAACCTTTCACTTAGCTATGATACTCTTGCTCATTAGTAGGCCTATTTACACTTAAATATAGAGCTGAGAATTTCAATGCGAAATTTAGAAGAAAACCAGATTTTTGTGTAAACTTTCTTGCACTGCAAGCAAATCTTTAAACAGTGTTGCCAGACAGGCTGTGTGACTTTCTCCTAAATGACCTTTGACATAGTGACGGGTATAAATATCTTAAGAAATCTAGGTAAGCTATAGGGTAAGGTAGCGTCCATTTACAAAGAATCCGGAGCAATAAAAAGACAGGACCACCAACGTAATTTCATAATAGGTATTTGACTGGCCCAAATAACCATTAGAGGGAATGGCTCGGTTAACCGAAGAACCAGTACTTTCTTTCCAATTTAAATCGGATGGACTAATCGTCTTAAAAAATAACCGGAACATCCGAGAACCGGGTGATTGGATGATTTTTGACATCCCTAGTATGTACTACAACAACTTACTTTTACCCTTTTGTATTCCCTTTGAAAATAGTTCTTCTGTAGTAAACTGAATGCGGGTCTCCCATACGGTATTGTACTGGTCGTCCCTAATATAAAAGTTTAATTCAGCTGATAATTTTCATGATTTGCGGCATCTATTGTCCTTCCTACACACTTAACCCATACTAATGGATTTTTCCATATCTTGATTACGAAAGTAAAGTTAGCCAGCGAGCGCACTAGTTTTCAGACTTGGAACTCATTAAAACTTTCAGCAATAAATTGCTACCGGGCATATGGATACGTTCAAATTATGACTCTCTCTGGACGAACGTACCTGCGAATACGTACTCATGTATGAAGATCTGTATTTATGTGAAAATCTCAACTCCAAGGATATATCCATATCTCATTATTTTCGAAGCATTTTCCACGTAATAATTCTTTTGGTCGTGTAGCATGCTCATATACGACGACGTTGTTTATTGTATGTAATTATTTCATATGGAATTGCAGTGTTGAGTTAAATTTGGGATTTTGGTATTTTGTTTTTAGACACGTAGATAACCGTAGGAGGACGATGAACGACTAATGTGGGATAATGAAAAGGAGTTTACTGGAGTAATGTGTTTGTACTCGGCCTGAAGCGGTGTGTTGATTTACACAGATTAACACATATTTAATATTTTAAAATCATATCCGTAAGCGTAACTCAATATTCTCCCCTTTTTTTCTCTCTCTCGGAACTTTCAACATGAAAAATGATTCAAATCTCCCCAATGCCAGTATACAGTATTCATTATCCTTGTACTCATCTTCCTCAATATGCTTATTGTTACGTCGTCGTTCTGAGATCCTGGAAAATTTCACATTGAAAAATTTATATTAATTAAAATGTTTCGAACCGTTTCTATGAATATTGTTCTTCTATGTCTAATTTGAATAATCACACCCTGTTGAACGCTATATACGCGACAAGCACCTTATCTTCCGGTTGCGAAAAGACCGTTTTTTCGTTGTTCGTCCCTCTACTAAAAGGATTGTTCATTAATATTTTATGGCGGACGAATAAATTATGACGGAAGCGAAAGGGATTTTATGTGCACGAAGAAGAGTTCTCTTAGCAACCATGCATAATTGATAATTAGATTGTGATAATTATGACAATTTTCAGGATACGGATGGACGATTTGAGTAGATATTTATCAGTGTTAATGAACATTTGTAGGGTAATTCGAATTTTTAAATTTTATTTTAATGTGAAGGAAATTTAAATTTTTTTTGAATGGTTTAGGCATGAGGGTAAGATGTGTACAATGAGGCATGTGAGGTATGGACTTAGGATCATAAAGTCAGAAATGATGCTTTGTAACGCCGACTCGTGTATCATTTATGCGTATCTAAATGTATTCCTATCTCATGCTCCTACAGTTACAACGCCCCAAACACATTTATTTCATCATCCAATTGACAACCCGTCCTTCGAACGAATATTATCAACGCCGTCTAGATATTAAGGCCGCAATGTAGAATCTTAGACGTCAAAATCAGCTTATAATTTTAGGTTATGTTCGCCAATGTTGCACTGTTTTGTTTTTGCTTTTTATTACGTCACTACTTGTTTTTGTTGTTTGTTCGTGTAAATAAAAAATTTAAGAGCTAAGCAATAACGTCATTGTACAGCTGAGTTGCGGCTATGATATTTCTAGATGGCGTTGATATTATGCTACACAATAGCAAAACCATCTGAAAACATCCAGCCAGGAACTAGAAAAAGCCAATAAAGCTTTTATTTCTAACTAATGCAAGTAATAGCCATAACAAACAATTGCCGCTATATTCTCGGCTGTGAGTAACGAACAAAACCATCGTTACTGACAGCCCGGAACTAGAATTTATTTATGTGTTAGTTGGCCTCTCGGCACATTGCCTCTCATTCTAACTAATGCAAAATAATAGCCATAACGAACAATTGCCGCTATATTCTCGCTAATGCAAGCATTGTCACTAATACATACACAATGTACTCTTCAAGAGAGTCCAAATAGCGCATAAACAAATTCTAGCTCCGGGCTCTGAGTTACGGTGGTTTTGGTAACGAAGGTTTTAATAATAGCATGCATCGTGAACTTAAGCACAGACACGCTAGCCTGCACATATAAAACGTCAGCAGCATGCAGCATCACTACTTATCGGCGCGATCAGCTATAAAAGGTGAGCCCAATGAGCAAGTCAATAGCATTCTAGTCTTGGTATCGAAGCGTTCACAACTGGAAAAAAATATGGAATTGGTGGCATTATTCAATTGAAGTACTTAACAGTAAAATAAAGTTAAATTACTGTTGGGTTGTTTCACTAAGAGAAACTCCCTGCAGAAAAATCCTGGGCATTGAAGCAACTTTATGGATGGATGGATGGATTAGGCAGTATGATGGGTTGGGCTGGTTACGCCCAATATTGCAGCCTATTGGCTTCTTGTATTTCCCATTAGAGCGAAAGAGTTTCAGGTTATTAGCTCTGTTATTCGTAAAAGGCTTATTTATTTATTTATTTACTGAACAGAAATAATCCAATTACATCAGTAACATTAGATATTAATCCAGGAGTTCAAAAAGGAAAAAAAAATTTCAATTTGTAATGAGAAGAAAAAAATATTACAAAAATAAAAAATCATTATGCAAAATATTAAAAAAGAAAAAAAAATTAAGCAAAAGAGCAAAACAAAAGCATGATGACTTAGATATTAGTTAGAAATTTTTGACGAAATAATACTTTTAACCCTGGAAGGTTAGGGCGTTATTACTAACAACACGTAATTTTGACGTGTTCATATTTTCCTACAGTCGCTTTCCCAGTTTACATATTTTGCACCGAGCTTATCATTTTTCAGTGCCACAGACAAACATTATTTGACAAAAATATGCCCTCGAAAAATGCACTTACCTATATTACTTACAAGACGTATAAATTACATGCTATTTTCTATTGGTATTACTATTTACACGTCAAATAGGTAGTAGCACCTAGAACATTGCTAAGCTTACCGCCATAGACCACAAATAGGATGCTGCCCCTCACATGGACATACAACAACTAACTAAGGAAAGCACTGCTGCAGTGAGTAGTAAACCAGACTCGTGGAACAGCTTATACGCATTATAATGTGAGCGAACACGTCAATTTTACGTATTGTTAGTAATTTAGGGTTAAAATGATGCATGAGAAGAGGGTAGAGGTCCAATTTCCATAGAATCATATGTTCTCATCATTCGAATCAAAGGAGAATTGGCATATAGAGCTAGGTCAGTTACAGGAGGGTTAAAGATGGCATTAGATCGAGTGTTGTATAATGGAACTCTATAATCAATTTTATCTGCTAAACTTGAGTGTATAAATCCTCGGCAAATTTTGTATAAGAAACATTGTTCAAGGAAAGTTCTTCGCTTCTCTAGGGAAAGGAGTTTAAGGAAGTCTAGTCTTTCTGGGTAAGGAAGATACGGAAGTTTAAATTTGAAAAATAATGATTTGGTAAATCTTCGCTGAACCCGCTCTATGGCATCAGTAGACACGTCAGTAGTCGGGGACCAAACCACTGAAGCATACTCCAAAATGCTACGTACAAGGCAGTTAAATAATCGCACAGCACTGATTTCAGAATGAAAATCACTGGTGCAGCGGAGAACGAAGCCCGCTAGCCTCGAGCCCCTTTTAACTATAGTTTCATAGTGATCATGAAATCGAATTTTTGAATCAAAGATGATTCCCAGGTCTGTGACTGTGTCCACATGTTTTAAAGAAAGCATTTTGACGCAATACGAGAAAAATGTAGGGAAAAGCTTCAGAGAGTAGATCATTACCGAACACTTCGATACGTTAAGAAGTAGATCTTTGGTGAGGCACCAGGACGAGAATAAGATCAGCTTGCAACGAAAGACAATCTTCTAGGCATGAAACAGAGGTAAATATTTTGCAATCAACCGCGTACAAAAGACATCGGTTGCTTAGAATAGAGGGAAGGTCATTCACAAAGAATGAAAAAAGAAGAGGCCCTAAAATAGATCCTTGTGGTACCCCTGATGTTGGTGTAAATTCCGTTGAAATGCTGTTATTAGAAATTACTTTGGAAGATCTGTTAAGTAGGTAAGACGACAACCACGAAAGTAGCCAAGGGCGGAAACTTAACTCATGAAGTTTATTTAGTAGCACAACATAGGGATGGGACTTTTTGACAAAAATACCGGTTGTCCGGTTATTCCGGTTATTTTCCTCATCGGTTATACCGGCTCGGTTTAACCGGCCAAAAATACCGGTTATTGAAATAACCGGTTAAAAACCGACTAACAAAGAAAAGGCCCTCCTGTTCTATATTTTTCCATATATTTTTTTCTATATTTAAGATAGCATTGTGACCGCAGCGTAACTTATTAGGAAGCCAGGCACCTCGCATTAGCATTATTTCTTAAAACAGGACATTTTGCGCAAAAATGAGAAAATTTGCCCAAATAATGACAAGTTTCAATAGGAAACAATAAATTTAGACGATACGGAATTTCTAATTTTAATAGAAAAACTCAGCTGCATTCGATGTACTAATTTGATGGTGAAGCTGTGCATCCTGCCCATACATGGCGAATTAATTAATTAATTAAAATTCCATTCGTTGATTTGGCAGAGTGCAGAGCTTAACAGGTTGAGTCCCGGCGTCCAGTTACCTGGACACCTGAGTCAATAACTATAGCCCGCGTTCAGTATACTGGGCACTTACATTCATGTATTTCTATGGCTTTTGGAATAACTTTGGGATATAGTTTTGAAATGAAATGAAAGCCTCGGTCTATGGCAAGAGTTTCGTTCTTCTTTCACCTTTGGAATTGTTACCAGAGAGCATGTGCAGCTTGCAGAGTTGTGCATCTTATTTGGACCTGTATTTCTGTTCCGTTTACCTTATACGTAACCAACATTTTGAAAATATAATACCTGATATCGACAAATGATAAAAATATAATAATAAATTCGTATTTTCTAAATATTCGAGTGTCGAAGCTGAGCCGTTTGTATGGGCGTTCGATTTATATGGACGAAATACTTTTCTATAGCCCAGCCGTCCGACGCTATCCGAAACAATGTCGGGACTCAACCTGTTAAGCTTTATCCACACTGCCAATTGGCAGCTCGCGATGCCAACTGGCAGTTGTCATTGCATCTACACTGACTGCTATTTGTGTGGCCGTCCAATTTCTCAGTCTTCTCGAATTCAAAGTGACAATTTTGTTCGTTTTTTGTTTGAAATAGTGTAATTTTTTAATGTCAATAATTTAAACGCGCGTTGTTCGATTTTATAATTAAATTAAAAAAACCCCAAAATGAAAGTAGTTTGGTTATATCATTTTCAGGCTCCATTTGGTAGCAAGTGTAGATGGTAAGCAGCTGCCAAATGGCAGCTCACGACGCCGACGCCTGTTTTTTGACGAGCTGCCATTTGGAGGTAATGTAGGTACAGCTTTAAATACATTTTTATTTGTGGATTCGCCACTTATGTGCGCCGTTCGACTAACTTACTCCATTAAATCGAACACCCAGTGCAGTGAAGTTTTTTTGGAAAAATTCTAAGTTTAGTTTAACCAAATAGACCTTTTTATTGCACTAGCTGCTTGTTCTCTGTTGAAATATAGTGTGGAAATTTGGAATGTGCGCCAATTTTAAAAGTAATCACCGGTTATTCTCGGTTTTTCCATTTTAAAAATAGTACCGGTTAATAACCGGGCAAAAATAGTACCGGATATAACCGGTTTTTTAAAATGAAACTACCGGTTATTCATAATAACCGGTTATTAATTCCCATCCCTAGCACAACATGGTTGACCGTATCAAAGGCTTTGGAAAAATCGGTATAAATTGCGTGGACATCCAGGCGCTTGTGAAACGAGTTCGCCACAAAATCAACAAATTCAGCCAAATTTGTGGTAGTGGATTTTTTATTACGGAAACCATGCTGAGCAGAATCAATTAAATAGCCAAATTGTTCATCAATATAATTGTATACAATACGTTCCAGCAGTTTTGAACAAGGTGATAATAAAGCTATTGGCCGGTAGTTTGACGCAATATTTTGGTCTCCTGATTTAGGAATTGGAACTATATATGAACACTTCCATTGACCCGGGAAGATACACTCACGAATACTCTTATTAAAAATTATTGAGAGTGGTATTGAAATCGTGTTACTAACTCTCTTTAAAAAGGTGTTTGAAAGTCCATCAGGTCCACAGGACGATTTATTACCTAGAGAATTGATTAAAAGACTAACCGAATTTGGCGTAGTTTGAGGTAAGACTGGAAATGCTTCGAGTTGGGTTACAGGATTGAAAAAGTTCCTTAATCCGGGAGTTGCAGAGGACTGTCGGAAAGTACTAGCAAAGTATGATGCAAATAACTCGCAAATATCCTCGGCAGTGTTGGCAGACCGATTATCCAGATATATAAAGGAGTGAATGGATGATGATGATCGCATGTTCTTAACATACGACAAGAAAAGTGTGCAGTCATTGTTCCCGATGCTTTTTTCAATGTTGTCTGGCTGGTCTAGCGGTTAGTGCGCTTACCTTCGGTGCACAGGCTCATGAGTTCGAATCTCACTGTGTTCCATGGTGTTTTTCGAACTCACGAGCTTGTGACAGACTATGATCTCACTCAGATGTTAAACGAGTACCCATTTATGGGGATAAATAACACTGCTGAGCGTGATGCTGATCTCATTACCTCATCAAAAAGCAGATAAGATCATGGAAATAGGATGTCACTAACACATCCTGCGGCCTTAGTCCAATGTTGGATTGTCGCGCCTGTTATTTATTTTTTTTTAATGTACGCATTTCTGGAAGCTTAAATCGATCTTTTTGTTTCAGAACGAAGTCTCTTAAAAAGGACAAGATCAGATTGGCGTTTGAAGCGCTTATATCGAATACGCACTCGGTTTTTCCTCTGAATCAATCTTTGGATTGATTTAGTTATCCAAACGGGGCCTTTGCGTGGTTTGGTATTGCAAATTGGAACACAGTCCGCAAAGATGTTGAAAAGAATTTCATAACAAACAGAGAGAGCAGAGTCACAGTTCATATCACCAAGTATAAAAGGCCAATCTACTTCAGACAACCTGGCATTAATTCGTTCATAGTCGGCTTTATGAAAATAAACCTCGTATTTGGATTAATTGCTGTAGGACAGAGAAAGTTAATTTTAATATCTAATAATAGTGCTGGATGGTAAGGGTCGCATTAAATAATAACATCTGAAGCCTCTGACGAGGTCAAGCATGATGGCGATAGGTTACTAAAAATCAGATCAAGATTACGATCCATGAAGTTCCTAGTAGTGTTGAATTGAAGTAGACTACAAAACTCCATGAACGAGGAAACTGACAGAAAGACAGAAGGAGAAGATGAGGATAAGGGCAACCCTGGGAATTCAGGCCAGCTTAATGTGGGTAAATTAAAGTCCCCGCAAATGATTGCACCTGAGTTGGGGTGGGACACATTAACGATGTCTGAGAAATGAGAAAAGAGGAGCTCGTATTCAGACAAAACAGAATTAGGAGGTACATAAACACAGGAAAGTAGAAGCGAAGAACTTTTGGATTGAACTTTAACAGTAACACAATCGAAAAAAAATGAGTCAGTGGTGGATATCAGTTGACACTCAAAGATACTGCGAATAGCTATAAGTGAACCGCCACCACAAGATTTACCCGTCAGATCAAAGTTACGATGGCAACGAAAAACAATGTAACCTTCCAAACCCTCCGTACTGTGTATAGCATCGCAAAGCCAGGTCTCGGTAAAGCAAATAAAATCGAAGTTGGAAGCCAAAGATGATATCTTGATGTTATGGAGTTTAGACCTTAAACCTCGTACATTTTGATAATAAAGAGAAAGGTTAACGAAACCGAGTTCTAATCGTGCGAATAGCACGATGAGTGTAATACCCTACACCCATGTACACACCTAGAAGGCACGCAAAACACAAAAATTATATTTCATCTTTTTTGTAGGGGAGGGAGGAGTAGATGGCAAATATTTTATATTATATCAAGACATCTAACAGCTACCATTTGATAATAATTAGAAGTTTTTCGCGGCATTCAAAAGATATGGCTGAATATAACTTTGTATGGGAGGTAGGGGTTGGGGCAGTCGCTAGCGATATTCTGTTGAAAAATATGGGCGAATTAAACTATCACGGAGGGGTCATTTGTATGGGAGGTAGGGGAACCCTTGTTCCGATTTGACCCATTTTCAATACCATTCAAACTTTTATCAAAACAATCATCTGACCTAAATTTCAAATCGCTAGCTGACAGACACACGGACGGACAGACAGACAGACAGACGGACATGGCCTATTCGAATCAGGGACCGACCCTGATCATTTATATATATACTTTGCCATACCTCCGGTGGCTCCTTTGAGGTGTTACATAAGTCAACGTAACAAAAACAATATACATACCCTATATGGGTATAGGGTATAATTATTCTAAGATCATGTTTGATTGTTAAATAAATGTTTGATAATTGATGACGAAAATTTCGTTTCTTAAATTCCTTTAGGAGAACCCCTGACGGCCAAAATGATTCATTCGAAAGTTTATCGACATCCTCGGGAAAGGTAAGTTTGAACGATGAGACAATTTTGTTAGGAATGTTATCCTCGGTAAGCTTTTTACATGACAGCATCGAAGGTTCAAAGCCCAATTTATCAACGACGTAGCGTTTGATATCGGCATCCGATGTATCGTAGGCTAGCCTCGAAATGAACAATTGCTTAGGAGGCTTGAATACGCGCAATACACCGAGATGTCCAGATGTAGCATTGTCATTTCTCGAAGGCGATATAGGCGAGAAAGGCAACAGCAGATTGGGAGATTGAATAAGATGATCGTTACCTGAGGTTGACGCATACTTGGAAAGCCCTGATGTTTGATGAATGTTATCGACTTCACTCATAGTGCTGATTTGATGCGTTTGACTTGGTTGTTTCTGCCTCTTCGCACTGTCCTGCACTTTTGCTGCTGACGGGTTGTAGCTCCAGATGATGGTTGAATTGAAGAACGTTGACTTGCCGGATAAGAATTCGAAGTGCGACAAGTGACATCATTGGAATAAGGAAGCGATGACGGTACAGTAATTACATTTGGCTGATCAGACTGTGATTTGGCTCTTGATCGAGTGCGGGTAGCGATACCTTGATTTGGGATATTTAAGGTCAACGTAGATTCACACGATTGCGCAATTGCGGAATTAGATTGACCTAATGCTGTGTTATTTTATATTTCACGCACGCGGGAAGACAATGAGTGTGTATGATGCAGAGAGAAAGTTAACCAGGATTACTTTGGGTGCGCATATTCCAATGTTTTGAGCCCCAACAAAGGTTTGTCTCCAGCTCATAAGAGCCGGGCATTCGAAAATGACGTACCTCATTTTCGTTTCAGAAGCGGCATAGTGGATCTTGTGTGTAGATCCCGATTGTATGCAGATGTTTTTGCAGAGTATAGTGACCGCTTATGAGACCTGTCACTGCCCAGAGATTCTTTTACTGAGTCTTAGGACTTCGGTGCAGCTGGTTTGCCAGTTGGTTCCCAACAGACGCTTGCTGTGTCTGACCTCTTCAACTAGTCTCCGATTTTGGAATTTTTCTTCTGTTCACTGTTTGACAACAGTGTTAGCAGTGAATTTACTAATTCCGATTGCAGGTTCGGGACCAGTGAAGGGTAGTTCGGAACCCTCTCTTGCAAGGGCATCCGCTTTCTCATTGCCTTCGATCCCATTATGTCCTCTAATCCATTTGAGAGTTACGTTGTTTCGGGTAGCAAAGTTTTTGAGGTTCTGATGGCATTGTCAAATCAATTTGGAGGTTGTTTTGGGACTTGCAATAGCCGTTATGGCAGCTTGACTGTCGGAGAGAATATAGATGTTCTTGTTTGTATATCTTTTCGAGTACTCTACCCTGCTGTTGGTTTTAGTATAAACTTCGTCTGTCTTCGACCCGTATGTGTTCCACACTATATGTTTTCATAGATGGTCGTCGTTCCATTTACTCCAGTCTTCCCTAACTGTAGAGGTTTGAATGTTGGAGTCGAAGTTATGCATGGCCGGAGTATAGTTGCTGCTCATATCTAGGATTGGGTTTGCAATGATTTATGTAATCCTACAGTGTCCTACCCTTAGAGGTGTCCACATATTCGATATTCGATATTCGATTGTAGGTAGGTAAAAGTGGTGGCTTAGGTCAAGCAGACCAGAAGCCCAATTAGCGCAGAAGGCGCCGTTTTGAAACCACATATTCCGTTAAACTAATAAAGAAGGAGGTTACAGAAGGTTAGATGTCATGAGTGGAGAGGCGTCTAGAGCCACGCAGTACAATTGAGGAACTAAAGCGGCTCCCCTATTTTCGCCTCCGACGCATCCTCTAGACTATCAAACAAACACGACCGAGCGTTCGATAGCGGGATCTAGCAAGACCTGGGCGTTTGCAGAGAAAGTGAGTTAGAGTTTCTCTCTCATTTGCGTTATCGCAACTACGACAATGCGAGTTGTGAGGTATACCCAACCTGGCCGCATGGTCCCCTATTGGCCAATGGCCCGTAATAACTGCTGTAAGTCTGGCGATATCCTTCCGCGGTCTTGTAAGAATCTCGGACGTCCCTTTCCAGTCATATGATGGCCATAACTTCCGTGATATGGCACAGGTTCTTATGTTTCGCCAGTAACCGCCTGCAATCGTAAGATAATGCAAGGAAATCTGTCCCTTGACAGTTGACATCGCAACGTGTACGCGCTCCTCATATGAGGTGTCCATAGAGGCCCCTTTTCTGGCCAACTCATCTGCCAGCTCATTGCCATCTATATTCGTATGTCCAGGCACCCAAATTAGTGTGATTGAGTGCTTTCTACCAAGATTGTTTAGCGTCTCCTCACAGCATTTGACAAGCTAAGAGGATATCTTCGCAGAGTTAAGTGCCTTAATAGCCGCCTGACTATCTGAGCAGATGGCTATGTTTTGGCTGTCTTGAATATTTCCGAGTGCGAGGCAGGCCTTCATGATTGCAAACAATTCCGCCTGGAAAATGCTAGCATGATCAGGAAGACGGTAGGATTCAGAGATGTTAAGTGTATCGCAGAAGACTCCTGAACCTACACCGCAGCTCAGTTTAGATCCATCTGTGAAAATAGAGATTTCGTAATCCCCTACTGCCTCACCCGTACCCCATTCGCACCTAGTCGCAATTTTGACAGCAAAGTTTTTCCCAAGACTCAGTGTAGTCACTGCAAAGTCTGTTGTAGCCTTGATCTCATCTAGTGGCAGCTGGTTGAGGATATCAGCGTGACCATATGGCTTGGAGGTCCAGCCACCGGACTCTTTAAGCCTTACCGCGCTACATGCCGCCCGTTTATTAATAAAAAGGTTGATTGGTAGAAGATGCAGGATTACATTCAACGCATCCCTCGGGCATGTTCGCTTACCCCCTGTGATGCCAAGACATGCCGTTCTTTGCACCCTACCCAGTTTCGTTATATTGTACTCTCTGCTAAGCGCTGGCCACCACACAAGTGCTCCATACGTCAGCATGGGACGTACCACTGTTGTATAAAGCCAGAGTACTACATTTGGTTTAACGCCCCACCTTTTATTGAGGACTGTCTTACAGGCGTAGAAAACTACGCAGGCTTTCTTAACACGCTCTTCAATATTCAACTTCCAGCTGAGCTTCGGGTCTAAAATGACTCCCAAATACTTCGAACTAGTCGATAGTGTGAGTTGCTGTCCGTTAAGTTTTGAAAGGGAAAAAGATGGTATCTTGGTTTTTGTAGTGAACAGCATCAGCTTTGTCTTGCTTGGGTTTACACCAAGGCCACAGCTTGTAGCCCACTTGCTGACTAACCCGAGCGCTCTTCCCATGATCTGACTGATCACGGAGAGACACATTCCTGATACTATGATCGCTACATCATCCGCATACTTTTATACCTAACTCGTCGAGTTTAGTTAAGATTTTATTGATCACTACTAGCCACAGTAGCGGAGAGATGACACCACCCTGAGGTGTCCCTCTACAGACGAATTTTGTCATCTGGCTGTTCGCGTGAATTACCCTGGTCTTCAGAAGACTCACTATCCATTTGCTGAGTCCCACCTCCACTCCCGAATCCGCAAGGGCTTCGTGAATAGATTCTATGCGGACATTGTTGAAAGCCCCCTCTGTGTCCAGGAAAGCCGCTAACGTGTACTGTTTGTATTGCAGGCTGTACTCGATGCTGCGCGCTACTTCGTGGAGAGCCGTTTCTGTGGATCTACCCCTTACGTATGCATGCTGCGACCTAGAGAGTGCTGAGCTTCCCATGCTTTGCCGAATGTAGAGATCAATAATACGCTCCAGTGTTTTCAATACGTTGTTTACATTCGATTGTAGTCTGTACGCTGCCAGTTTTGACTCTTCTGTGATTGTAAGATCTAGTGATTGATTTTAGTCCACCAGACAATCGAGCCATTGGTCAGATGGAATTTGATCACAGCTTTGAAAATCCAGTGAATCATTCGTGATTTTAACCTCCACGTGTTTCCTATTGTTCTTTTAGTTGCATATAGTGTCTGTTTTCCTATTGTGATCATGTTTTGCAGCTGTTTATTCCACGTGAGTCTGTTGTCAAGAGTGACTCCCAGATATTTTACCTCAGCGCTAAACTGCAATTGTTGATTTAATAAGGTTGGAGCATTTAGCCCTTCCAAATTGTGTTTGCGACTGAAGGTTATTAGTGTTTTTTTTTTGGCAGGATTGACCGATAGGTCTTCCCTCCTGCACCAATCCTCCACTTGAGTAAGAGCTTGTTGCATGAGTTCTGAAAGAAGCCCTGAAAATGTTCCACTTATCAGGATACTGATGTCGTCGGCATATCCTTGAGTATAGAAGCTCGTGTTATTTAGCTGGACCAGTAAGCTGTCGACTGCAAGGTTCCATAGGAGGGGTGATAGGATACCTCATTGTGTGCATCCTTTGAGGACAGCTGAATAAGTTTGCATGTACTTGCCGATTGCCGTCCTTGAAGCATATATTTTATCCACCGACAGAGGGTGTGTTGGACTCCATGACTCAAGGCGCCAGCCGTGTACAAGAGATTCAAAGGAAGTATTGTCGAAGGCCCCCTCTATGTCCAGTAAGGCCCTCTCTCTTTGCTTTCTAGTGTGGTCTCAATTTTTCCAACTAAATGGTGTGGTAATGATTCTCACGATTTCCCTGTCTGCTAAGCATGTTGGTTCGGGTGCAAAGGGAAAAGCGACAGGCACCTCTCCCTGATATGTTTATCGACGAGCTTTTCTAATGACTTGAGAAGGAAGGAGGTTAGGCTTATTGGCCTATAAAATTTCGCTACGGTTTGGTCGCGCCCCGGCTTTGCCAGGAATGCTACTTTTACCTGCTTCCAGGTAATTGGAATGTATCATAAGGCTATGCTGGCTCTAAATAGTCTTAGTGAATGTGGAACCAGAGTCGTAAGACCCTGCTGAAGCAGGGCTCGATAGACACCATCTGGCCCTGGTTATTTGTAAGGTTCGAAAGAGTTGACTACCCACTCCACCTTATTGTATGTTCCTATTTGGGTCGCAAGCGACCAGTCGTTTTTATTTGCCCTGAAATGCAGGGAGTTGTAATCCAACTGGTCTATGCGTCCCGTTGTAATGGTGGCTCCAGGAAAGTGAGTTCCTAGAAGGATGTCCACGGTCTCCTCACCTGTTTTTGTTTGGTTTCCGTCGGAGTTCTTAAGCGTTCCGATGGGGTTTGTTATACTCTCATATTCACAAATTCCTCTATTCACACATACATATGTTCATTCTCTGTACGATAATACTAAAATTAACGAAAAGAAATAACTAAGCATAACATAGCTTCTCCCCAATGGAAAATGTTGTTTCCAAACGATACAATGATTTTCCTTTCCATTGCCACGAAATTGTCTACCATTCGTCAAGGGAACAAACGCTCTGCATTGTCAAGTCCCGAGCGTTTGTCCGCAAATAACTTGTGCCTTGAACGACATCGGATCCTGGCATATGGGGCTACGTACAGACGAGTACATACAAACGAGAACCATTTCTCACTCAAACTTATGAGGGTCGAAGTTTAGGTTCCTTAAGTTTTCCTTTCTGGATTTTTAATAGAGCAAATTACATTACACACTTCCTTCCACCATAGTTGAAGTTAAAGCAGGTCAACTCTTCATCGAGGTAGGCTTTTCTCGGTTCCTTCACTTGACAAATTCGTCAACTGAAATTCAGTAGGCTACAAGAAATTGAGCACCTGCGAACCTTACACGGTTTTAAATAATAAGATGAAGTGTATCTACTTTCACTTCATATTATGCTACACTGAACAACAAGCCTTAAAAAATAGATTTCAACTTTATTCACGAATATATATAGCATGAAACCATGATACGAAGCCTACATATAGATGAAAAACAGCTTGTCTCGTGTCCTTTAAAGCACACTTCACTATGAAACACTTGAAATTGATTTCAGTGTCATTTCGTCTCGCTGACGATGAGTGTAGTACACGAAAGTATTTTTGATGACTGTGAAAAATGTCCGACATTATCCACACTGACGAGAGTTTTATCAAAGTTCATTCGTTCTGTGTGAAGAATAAAATTTTCCAAATGAAATACATATCTGGCAAGTGACGAATTTTATTTCAGAAAGTTTTTCATTCAGACCATAAGAGGAGCGTTTTCAAAATGAACGTCGGTGTCGGTAGCACATTGCCGTATTCGTGCAGTATACGTATTGTCCAAGAATGGACAAAGTATGAAAACTCTTTCTATTCTGTTCTGTTTTTTTTTTTTTGTCAAATACTCGTTGTATAATGACGTGCAATTTCTTTGGGAAAATACCTCATTCAAGTTGAAAAGTTTTCTAGTCCATGATATGTTCTGGACATTTCAGGACTTTGTGATATTCGGAGAATATCTTTTTTTTTGTTTTCAATTTGTTTCTCTCTTTTTTGGGAAATGTATTCTTAGAAGGATATTTCTGTAGATGACATTGACAAATATCAATTGTAGGATGCTTCTTATATGTGGGTATGATTGCACTTGAAATTTCTCATAAATTTCTAGAATCAAATAATATTATTTTATATTTCTAAATCGTAGCTACTTATTGGAAAACACTCTCTCGAGTATGTTTCAGGTACCTAATGAAAGCGAATCCTTTCTAATAAAACACGTGTAACGCAATATATTTTTTTCCATATATTCTAAATGTTTTTTCTACATAACTCGTCCATCTTATCTAGTGCCGGTCTGGTTAGTCTTATCGTACAGACAAAGGCGCACATCATTTATCGAAAGCTTTAACATTATATTAAATTGAAAGTTTGCTAAGTGTCAGTGGCGGAACAACTTCACTCAGGGCCCTCCCGCCAACTTCTTGAGTGGGCCCCCCCCTACACTGGAAAAAAGACAGAATGAAATCAATCGAAAGTCGATCCACACTTTCAGCCATCAGTTACAGTAATTTTCCATACAAGTTTACAGATTTTCAGTTCATTGATTGATGGACTATATGTCAATTCTGTATGGGTCATTTGACTGTGACATTCTTTTATTGAGGATATATAGGTAATATTGTAACGTTTATTAATAATTTCATCAATCGATTTTTTTTTATAAAAACGCTAACGCAGGACAGCATTGACCTCTGTTGGTGATATTTAAGCGCTACAATGGTACTCGATCCCGATCATGCATGCATTTGACAGAACGAAAAATAAAAAAAATAGATTTGGACACTTCGTGTGTGGGTGGCCTAAGTTTGCAACTTGCTAGACAATTAATTAAAGCGAAAATAGTATGTGTTTCTCTATGGTTATATTAGTGATGACATACCGGTCCCCTGTGCTCGCAAACTTTAAAGGATTCGAAGGGTATATTGTGGGCAAAATGTTATCTAAAAACCCATGCAGAGTCCTTTCTTTAGTCTAGATTTTCTCATAGAGGTTGATGGGAAAATCGGATGGATGGAGCTTCATAGAACCTTGCTTAGCTAGAGCCTTGAAATGTTCACCAAAATATGGACAGTGCAATGTCCTACAAGTCTGCCTAATTTCGAAATTCACATCAAAAAAAGTTATGGGCAATTTTCGATTTTAAAACACAAAAATGCGATTTGGGCTGCTCTAATTTCCAAACGAAACGCGGATAGGAAGGTTGAAACATGGAGAAAATGTGCGCCAATCGCCAAATAGCTCTACAAGTGTGCCAAATTTTAGAAATTTTGATCGATTCGCGATTTATAAAAAATGTACAATTGAAGAGTTGTTATCTCGTTAAATATCGATTGCACATGAATCAAGCTTTACTCCTTAAATTGCATGTTTCGACGGCCGTAACTTCTTAACCTTGACGGCTTGAGCCTTGAAATTTTCACCAAATGTGAGCAGTATGGTGCTCTACAAGTTTTCTTAATTTACAAATTTTTCGTTCACGCATTTCCGAGTAATAGACAATTTTCAATTAGAAAACTCAAAATTTGGGAAACCGTAATTTCCGAAGGCGGATAGATTGGTCCGCGTGTAAACGAAATGAGAGCTCCAACAAGTCTGTCAAATTTCATATAGATCGGAAAGAGTGCCTGGGTTATCGAAAATGGAAAGAGGGAATCAGAAAGAATCTTTTTGCCCATATGATACTTGGCTAGGAAAATGGTGGGTCATACTACAAACCGCGGCTACAGTTACAGCAAATAGCGTAGCCATGCTAGGACCTGGTGAAAGAGGAACAATAAATTTAGCATTTGTTTTGACTTCGGAAAGTATTTTTATGGTTCGAGAAATCATTCATGTGGCTTTTGGGCCCCTAAATCTCGTGGGCCCCCCGCCACGCGGGCTCTGCGGGCCCTTATGCGCCGCCCCTGCTAAGTGTATTAACATTTTTATGGTTTTTAATAAAATGGATCTCGGCTTTTGACAAATAACATATAATATAACATAAAACACTTTTTGGCTTTTATATACTTTTATGAAAATTTATAAAAAACATAAATAACTAACGCAACAGTTCAATATTTCTAATTACCAAAAATCTTAGCACGCTCAGCAGATTTATCTATACCCATAAATGGGTCCTCGTTTAAAATCTGGGTATAGATCATAGTCCGTCACATGGGTGGTGAGTTCGAAAAACACCATCAACTGAATTCGCTCACGGTGAGACTTGAACCGACGACCCTGTGCACCGGTGGGCGCACTAGCCACTGCACCAACCAGACTACCAAATAATAATTTATACTCACTTTATTTTTTTTTTCTCGGAGCATACATTATTGCATACACTGGGTGGCGCCACGTAAAAGTATACGATCTAAACATGAAATTACTTCTGTGTTTATTAATATTCTTTTTTGAAAATTTTGTAGAAATTTACTAGAGGCATGGGAGATTTGTTTCCATTATGCAACGCAGGTGTAATTTTATCCGATAGTTTTCATTTGAAGATTTGAAAAAATAGTCATTGTTTTCCATGAATTTCACTTTTTTTTATATAAAAATTAAAAAATTCAAAGGTGTTTAAGGGTATTTTCCTAAGATTATTTTTTCTAGATGACGTCCGTCACTTTCTTCGGAAAGCCGAGCTCTTTCTTCCGTATGTTTCATTCATTTTCCGAATGTCTCTGGGCGTAGAGCCATGACTTCCGATCGTCTTGGCTAATAAGGATAAGCCTTTCTTATAGGTAACCTACGAAAAAAATCTTCAGGTGTTAAATCTGAAGATCGAGCAGGCCGTCTTGCTGATACCATGCTATGTGCTGATGGGGCAGCGGGCCCAAATCTCCCTTTATAGATCCCGCTCAGGGCCGGCTTTAGGGTGGGGCGGTCGCCCCGGGCGCCAGGTTTAGGGGCGCTGAAATCCATACTTTTCATTAAATTCTTTTTAAAAATTTTATTGTTGCTTAAGAAAATGTTTTATTTTGGTTTTTAACTGCTGAATTAAGTATGATATAAGAATATTAATGCAAGCTTAAATAATTAACTTAATGAATGTTTAAATGTTGGTGGTTCAAAAACGAACCTGTGGTAATGCAAAATAGTCAGGAATAAACCCACGGTCAAAATTATAAAATTAAATGAATTGATGTTTTGAAAAATATGGACTAAACGTAAATCGGTATCATCAAATTCAATCGTATTTAGAACCATTGCCAAGTACGTTTTGGCAGCGACCATCAGAGTCTGTAGATGAGGAACGTAGTCATTGGAACTGTCCACCCTTACTCAATCTTCGTCTGCTTCGTCAATTCAAAATTATAAAGATAGTGTAGTCTTCAAAATGATTACTAAAATGAAAAAAAACGAGACCGAGGCTAATTTCGGGCGCGGCCGAGATTTGGATACCCTTCGCTCCCCTCGGTCTAAAAGTATTTCGGGCGAACCTATGACTAGTGTTCAGTCCTCCCCGCTTCCATGCTTTTGAATTTTCTCATAAGTGCCGTGGCGAAGATTTATTGGGCGAAGCGGGACGTGAGTTTCTTATAAGAACCAAAAAGAGGGGGAAGGAGGTTGTAGGGCAGCCCTATGGCCTTCCCATCAATTTTTACGTATGTTTGTGGCATCAATTAAAACCCATTTGGTTCAGATTGGTGGACAAGTCAAAAAGGTTTTCTTCGAAGAACCTAATTTGGGGGTTGGGTTTATATGCCAGCCCCATGACCCCATGGTCCGATATAATTCATTTTTGCATATGTTTTGTACCATCACTAAAAATACATTTCCATGAGGTTTAGTTGAAACTCGTGTCCAAATAAAAAAGTATTTTTTAGAAGAACCTAATTTTGGGGGTCAATGTTGTATGGCAGCCCCACGACCCCATAGTCCGATTTCACGTTTGTTATGTGGCATCAATAGAAATATAATTTTCTGAGGTTTGATTGAAATTGGTGTGCAAATAAAAACGTTTTTCTTAGAAAAATTTGATTTGGGGGGCTAGGTTTGTATGGTAGCCCCATGACCACATGGTCCGACTCCATCTATTTATACATATGTTTTGTGTCATCAATAGAAACACATTTGTGTGAAGTTTGGTTGAAATTGGTGTATAAATAAAATAATTCTTAGAAGAACTTAATTTGGGGAGCTAGGTTTCTATGACAGCCCCATGACCCCATGGCCCTATTTGGTCAATTTTTACATATGTTTTGTGGTATTAGTAGAAACATATTTGTGCGAAATTTGATTGAAATCGATGAGAAAATTAAAAAGTTTTTCTTAGAAGAACATAATTTGGGGGACTAGGTGTGTGTGGCAGCCCCACGACCCCATTGTCCGATTTGGTCGATTTTTACATATATGGTGTGTTACCAATTAAAACACATTTGTGTGAAATTTGATTGAAATTGGTGCATAAATAAAAAAGTTTTTTTAAGAAGACCCTAAATTTGGAGGGTAGCTTTGTATGGCAGCCCCACGACCCCCTTGTCGGATTTTAGCGATTCAAACATACAAACTGCCTGCAACAAAAAGAAGCATGTGTGCAAAATTTCAGCTCCATAGCTTTTAAACTGGCCGAGCAAAACGCGTCGCAACAGACAGACAGACAGACAGACGGACAGACGGACATCGTCCAATCGACTCAGCTCGTCACGCTGATCATATATATACATATTTTATATGGTCGGAGATGCTTCCTTCAATGCGTTACAAACTTCATGACAAAGTTAATATACCCTTTACGCTTAATAAGCGAAGGGTATAATTAACATCGAAAAGGATGAATGGAAAATTGCTACCTACTTAATTGGGGTTTGCTATCGCATTCCCATTCAACATTATAAGAAGTACGGAAATTTAATTTTTTGCCAAACAGATGCGAGTTTCGGCGAAATCGGCTCATTTTAACAAATTGATGCAAAATGTTCTGAGCTGTACTTTTCCCACGAAAAGTTATTTCTTCTCAAAAAAAAAATTATGATAGATAATTTTTTATTTCAGATTGACTTTTTGTCAAAAGATTCCTTTTAATAAGAATAGATGAATTTCGAAATACATGGAGTTCGCAGAATGACGAACACGATGGCTTGCCAAGCACAAAGCAAGCTGTTTAGTCGGAGGTTGGATGAAAAAAAATTGTTTTCTGCAACGGGGTTTTTTAGATAGAGCTTTTCTCGTGGTTAGACCAGCCCCGAAATTGAAATTAACTGTTGACTTTGTCGTAAGTATTGTCAAAAACATTTCTCGACAACTGAACTGGTAGTATGATTCAGTTGTCAACTACACTGCTTTCAGCTAATTGAAAAAAAAAGATGCAATTGAGTCTGATTTAAAAAAAAAACAGTTGAGAAGTATCAAGAAATTCCTTTCAAATAATAAAAAATTCACTCAAATTAGAGTTAAGAAGATGGAAGCCAAATAGGATAGGTTTAAAGGCGGGGAAATGGAGAAAAATATTTCCGGAGAACGTTCAAGTTGGGCCAATGACAGAGGTGGCGATGAAATTAATAGTATCAACCTCCTTACTGATTTCGTCGCCTCATGTCTCATTGACGTAACTTGAACATTCTTCACATACCGGATATAAATGGTTGTCATATCCACTACAATGGGCAAAAATTCTAGGCCCTCAGTTTATAGAAGCTGTCATAGAAACTCGGCCAACTGAAATGGAAGAATCGTAATTTCCACTTGGCAGTCAAGACAGACACTTTTTCTTAAAATTAACTAAGAAAAATCTAGAGAATGGCGAAGATATCAAAAGAAGCTGGCTAGTTAACTCAAAAACAGCGTTTTGTTTTTGCTGCAGGCTATTTTCGGCGCGAGCGAGGTCTGCATTATCAACAACGGGCTACCAGGACTGGAAGCATATATATTCTATAGTCTATACAAACTTAGGTCAAAGGATTTTTTTTTTTTTTTATTTTTGTTACTTCTATTCTATTGAAATTTTTCGGGTATAGAAACTATATAAGGGGGCGCTTCCTTCAAGTTCGCCCCGGGCGCCGTTTCACCTAAAACCGACCCTGATCCCGCTTTCCATTAACTGAAATGCACTCCGCCACTCGCCAGAATTTTGACATTGCTGATGCAATTATCGGCGCTCTTACAGTCGAGTTCTCTGCCGCAGAGTTATCTCTTACTCAGTCGTACAATAGTGAAATCGTATATGATTTTTTGACTATGATGGCATCAAAAATTATTTTGATTCTACCGATTGGTTAACATAATTATCTTTCCTCCCCTACTATCGATGATATCGTTTCTTTTTTCTACGAGATAATATTCCATGCTATTGATTATCACGTACCCAAAATAAAGCGACGAAACACCCTTTCGGAGCCTTGGCTTGACAGAGATCTAAGGCATTTGAGAAATCGTAGAAATAAGCTCTATAAGTATATTAGAAATAACCCCAACATTAGTGAAGATCTTAAGAAAAACTATGATGAGCTAGCCGAACAACAGGAGAAACAAGTGAATCCAGGAAGTTACTAGCCGTTGGTAGATCAACAGATTTATGTTCGGCACATGGATTGAACCAGAGGTTGATGGAATTTGGGGAGAACTTCGGAAGAAATTAGTATATTTCGTAGCTAGCTTTGGACCGCTTATTCCTAATTGCGTAGGTGGAATAGTCGATTCCGTATTGACAGAGATAGTGGAAAGAATTACATTTTTAGTGTTATTATTCGAAGGGACGATATTTAAGTTAGAAGGCTGAGTATCAACATGAGTACAGGATGTGTTACAGCGGGCCTCTTTTCCGTTTTGCTTAGATGCACGTACCACCATGGAACTATACCGATTTACTACTGACAAAGTTATGTATTATTGTTGCAAAGTGTGGCATTTATTTTAGAATGGCGGAATAACAACATGATTACAAGATGGGTTTGATGTGGTCTCTTTAAGTTGACCTATGGTAGGATGTGACAGTGGACATCGAACACCTCTTTCACTAGCTCTGCAATTAATTATCTTTTAAAAATTATTTTCTAAGTTAAAATTGAAACTTGTAAGTTCAAAATGTCCAGTAGTGTCTGCGCTTTTTGCCAAGATGAATTAAAAAACCCGAAGGATGTCGTAATGTGCTCCATCTGCAATGGTTTCTTTCACTTCAAATGCGCCAACATCAAAACTCGACTGGGACACAAGCGAGACGATTGGTCATGCGAAAAATGTAAAGGTATGTTGTCCTCGACGCGGCCGCACGACAGCGACTCGCTCATTCCATATAAAATCTCGTTTCACTCTCATTTTAAAAACGAGTTTTTATATGGAATGAGCGAGTCGCTGTCATTCAGTCGTGTCGAGGAAAATGTACCTTAAAGGTACGCTGTGCTCGACACGACTGCATCGGCTCTAGCGACAGCGACTCGCTCATTTCATATAAAAATTCATTTTTCTCTCATTCTAAAAACGAGTTTTTATATGAAATGAGCGAGTCGCTGTCGCTAGAGCCGATGCAGTCGTGTCGAGCACAACGTACCTTAAGTTCGAAAAAATTCTGAGCTGCAAGGTGAATTAAGGCAACTGGTACTCAAAAGAAATCTCCAGATCCACCATAAACATCAAAGTGATGAAACCCAAGATCTGAAAAAATCGGTCGAATTCATGTCCAATAAATTTGACGAGTATGCCACCAAAATGGACGACCTAATTTCCGATGTGAACAGGCTGAATAAGGAAAACCTAGAACTCAAGCAATGTTACAAACATCTACACATGAGCGTAGCCAGGATTTCGGTCAGGGGGGGGGGGGCAAGCCCAAAAATTTGTAACATCATGATTTTCTTAGAAGCTGAAATTTCCGGTCGCAGAAATATTGTTAGCAAATTTTAGAGTAGCCTGGCTTGTGGTTGGATTGATGCAGAGGGTCATGGATTCCAGACTCACCGTGAACGAATTCCTTTTATGGTGTTTTTCGAACTCACGACCTACGTGACGGACTATGATGTCGCTCAGATTGTAAACAAGTATCCATTTATGGGGATAAATAACAATGCAGGGCGTGCTGTTGATCTCAATACCTCAACAAAACAGCAGTTTAGATCTTGGAAATTGGATGTCACTCACACATCTGCGGCCCTAGTTTACTGGTGGACTGCCACGCATGTTATTTCTTTTTGTTTGCTAATTTTAAAGTAAAATTTTTAAAATGGAGATGAGAATGATTTTCTTCTGCATTCTGATTACATTCAACTGGCCTCCAATATCTGCCTTTTAGAGCGAAGTTTGTCTATTTTCAGTGCATTTTTGTATCTCGGACTGCATATTCCACTTGCGAAATCAGTTTGTTTCGTCTGTCACTTTCATCTTAGCAAAGTAGCATCGTCAGAAAATAAATATAAATCCTTTATTGATTGAAATATGGTTAACGGTTTTAATAAGATTTCCTCTAAATTTATCAAAGTATTAACAGTGGCTAAATTTTATTGCTGGTATGATTTTGATTTAATAACTTGAAAGACCCGCTCTGTGGCTCACTTGGTTGAGTCGCACTTTACGATGCTAGTAATCTAGAGGTCCGGAGATCGAATCTCGGCGTGGTCCAAAATTTCCGTACATGTGAATGGAAATATGTATATAGTGCTTACAACATTATATTTATACACTCCGAAATGATATGCAAGGTAATGTTGATTCGAAATTGCCTATAAACGGCTGAGTTAACGCACCATGGCCCCACAAAGGGCTATACGGTACTGAGAAGAAAAAGAAGAACTTGAAATATGAGGTCCCTAACAAAGCAAAGCTGTATACCATTTATCACCCTTTCAGATGAAAATAAGTTGAATTCCACTAACTTCCCGAAGGGACTTATCGTTTGAAATTGTGTACTCCAGCTCAGAAGCAGCGTTGCCACTCGTGTTACAATTGTAACATATTGTTACAATTTCCAATTTCTTGTTACAATGTTACACCCCGACCAATTTTGTTACAATCGGGCAAGAGTGGAGAACTCAATTATGTTTTTCTACTATAAGTGACATGAAGAAGTATTTTGAAAAACATATTTCCTATTTTTGTGATTTGTTGACCCATCGATTCAGTAAGGCATGTCAAACTTGGGGCCCACATCGCAGTTTTGTGAGGCCCGCGGCCAGATCGTCGAAAAACAAATTTAAATGTTTGTAAAATTGAAATTTTGAGGTGTTGAACTAAAATCTAAGAAATGTATTTAAATTCGCCAAGAATTCGATAGCTTATGCAAACTTAAATTATGTATTTAAAAATCCTAGTCTCTGTTCTAGAAAGTGGTTGTTCAAAGTACTTTTGGGCAGTAAAAATATAAAGTCCATCGTGAAATCGTTCTCTCTCGAGATTTGTTTAAGAATGCAGTATTTGGTTTTGCTACAGTTGCATTATAACTCGCGTTCACATTTTTTAGGTACTGAACCTTTTGGTTCGAGCTTAATTATTGTCCCAAGGTTATTTCTGGGTGATTGGTTCGGATTCGGAAATAGTGAATGTGTTGATCGATCCACCAAATTTCGCCCATTTGGCCTATGTCAGGGTTTAATTTTGATACCTCTGGATTATGTGCCCGTTTTTGCTGCTCCTTCATTGATTCAGGATCAGTATTCATCATTCAATTGTACCAGCTAAATTGCGCCAAGCCTTTGAGTCAGTTCAAAAAAAGAATTGAATTCCACCTTGACGCAGATTCAAACGAAACATTTACGATAGCCAATGATTTTTCTTGCGATTCGGCAAAATTTGGAATCCAAGCTTCCTATAGGCACCAAGTTTCATTTTAAATCAAAAAAAAAAACATTTGATAGGGAACGAGATACAGAAGAACCCCGATTATCCGAGGACCGATTAACCGAGATCTCGATTAACCGAGGTTAAATTAAGATCGGATATCTTTCAATTAACCGATGCTTTGACCTTGGTTAATTTTGAATTATCCTCTAAAGAAGATGTCGAACAGTGGGTTTTAAACGATGACGAAGAAAAAATTCTCGGGGGATGACGCAATTTTAGAAATGGTTGTTGGGGAAAATTCTGACAGCGATCAAGAGGAACAACCCATTCAGAAGATTTTGCACGAATCAGGATTTGAAGCTCTAGAGACTGCTCTGAAATATGTTGAGGAACTAGCCTTCAGCAACTTCTTCAGATATTCTAACTATAAAAAAATGGCGCAATTACGCAGCCCATATGCGAGCAAACCCCCCAAAACAAAAATTATTAACAAAATACTACTTTAAATGATATTTCGTTATTACATATTTTCATTAAATTGTTCAAATAATTCAATTACATATCAAAATATACATTTATGAGCCTAATTTTTGTTTTGGTTTTTATATCTATACATGCACGCTATATGTATGTACATTTATTCCCCACCAGATGTGTAAATTATTTCTTTATTTCGATTATCCGAGGAAACCGATTATCCCAGGGAGGTTCAACCCCGTCCACCTCGGATAATCGAGGTTCTACTGTAGTTGAATTCAAATTGATTTGCGAGTGATTTAATGGTACGAGTATTTTGATGAACAGGAAAGAGCAGATGAGTTAACTTGTAAGACAACGTTCGACATCTTTACTTACGGCTCCTGAGCCTTTTTTCGCACTCACTTTGAAAGCTCAAGCATTGTCTGAGGCACTAGAGACAGCATAAAGAAGTGGGATGCCCGTTCAATCATTCGGAAACTAAGCATCTGTGCAGAGCAGTGTCAATATTAATTGCGAGATTTCTAAACAATTGTATCACATCTGTTCTCAAATCGTGGTTTCGTAAAAAAAAAATGTTGAAATTTTGGACATATCGTTTCTTGTACAAACCAACTGCCCGTGGGTGTCTGTGGTAATATGACATCTAAGATTAATTGCGAAATTCCTATTTCCTTATTTAAAGTTTCATTGTGCCCTGAAATGCTGGCTATCCACATTACCTTTTTAATTTGTTTTATAGTACCTTACAAATACTGGGTACAACTATTACGTAAATTTTTCGTTAAATCCATGAATTCGCCATAATATAGGGAAATTGTGGAAGAGATTGAATAACATTTTCGAAAAAAGTCAGTCATTTCCAAATCTTTTGTTTTAATTTATAACTCTCCACTATTTGTGCGAGCAATAATTCATTTCCGAGTTGCACAAATTTATTGGTTAATTTGTTCATTAACACCAATATCTTCAAAATTGTTACACTCAACCTAAAAATGTTACAATTTTATGAAATAAATGTTACACTTAGTAATCTAAAAACGGCAACCCTGCTCAGAAGCCATGAAATGAAACAGGAAATATGGGATCCACGCAGCCACAGTAGCACACTCAGAAGTGAAATGTGTGTGCTGGTACGCAACCTCCGTCAGTTACGAGAGGTCACTCGCTGTGATCTATTTGTATGCGTCTCCTGACTGCAAACTGTCCCGATCATGGCTTCTCCGGCAGGGCAGCACTTGGAGTGGCAAAAAAAAACATCTGAAAATTTTTTAAAATGTTGAATAGTGCAGCGATTTTTTTACTACATCGATAAAGATTTTTTACCATGTTCATCGACCAGGGGGGGGGGGGGGGGGGCGAAGAAAAGAAGAATTAGTGGCGTAGAAAGCTTTTCGGATGGGGACGAGATCAGTGGTTAGGATTATTTTTGTTAGCAAGGGGAAATACATTAAATTAAGGGGTTCTAAATAGGGATTTTAAGGAGTAGTCATCATCATCTTGCTTCTATGCTTTCCTTGTAAATAAAAAATTCCTTTATTCGTTTGAGGTCTATTGAAAAGTTAAATAAATGGGATGTCGCTTCAAGGTTTTGAAATTGCTTCAATTCTACTTATTTAGCTGAGGTTCCGGAGGAATGGGTTTGGCACAGCAAAGCAAATATTGTACGTCAACAACGTACTAGGGATTAGATGCAGATTTTGCATAATCCCCACCTTAGTGCAGGCAGGCATACCTGCTTAATGGACGTTGGACTAGAGACTGAAGACTGCTGGAAGTATCTTAGGAAGAGCTGAGAACTTTATAAAATCGCCTACATATTACGAGCATAATACATAGAATACGCTATACCTTTTGAAAGTTCAATTCTGGAAAGTTTTGGGTTGAAGTTAAAATTGAAAGTTTGTCTGTAATACCGGAGATAAATGCGGTAAATATGGACATTAGAGAGTGGTTACATACTATAATCAGATGTTGATTATAACAAATTGGCCGACGAATAAAAGAAAACCAGAGTCAGTCGGGGAGGGAGGCTTGTGAACTAGAACGTGTTATATGCCGAGTATACGTCCACTGGTCATACCTGTGTCGCAACGGGTTAAAATTAAAGAACACATACTCTATTTCAAATGGGCAAATGTATACCACATTTTGTGAAATTTATGTCAACACACTTGGAAACATTTCACAACCAAATTAATTTCTTTAAAATAAATGTACACTGAAAATTGACTAATGTCATACTATATTTCTCTTCCAAACTTCTACAAACCAGGATAAATGCCATTACCTGTTCAAATAGCAGTGCACTCGACAATATAACGTATTCCCTCTTTAACGCATTCACTTTACATGATGCAGTAAGCCGCAAATACGATACCACAAAGTGCTACGTTGCCGAGTTCAAATCGAAATTGTCGACCACCTTTATACAAAACTGGCACCGGCTTTTCTATCCACACTATTTCACTTTTAAATACCACTTTCGGCTTGCCCAACAAAGCACCATAGCAACCATTTCGTTTCTGTACAAAACACAACCGCCATACAAATACGTTAACCCATCATAATTATTCCTGACATGCACGAAATGGCGGTCAAAACCCGTTTCCACTAATCACTTTAAGGATATTCGTCGAAACCACACAACATTCTTATACGTATACAAACCGTACTATGCTTATTCGTAAGAGGCTTATGTTGAACACCTATCGACAATAAGGACAACGACAACAACATCAACAAAAAATCACGACCGGATATTAAAAATTCAATCGCCGCTACAAATGTGAGACGTGTAATCCTGTTTTCGGAGGCCGGGCGGGGCGGCAAGAGATTACTCCAAATACCTACGTTGGCAGAAAAACGACGACAAACTTTCACAATGCACATTCATTCCGTCAGGAACCCAAAACGTAACAGTTCTATTCACTTATAAAGAGGCCTTCTGCTGAAGGACATCCAACTTTATTCCGGAATATGGGTAACAAACTTTCGCTTAAACGTTTAACGAAAGCAGACATTCTCTACTATGCGTAGGACTATATTACGAATATATAGAAACGTCGTTGTCGTCGATTCTAATACGCGTTAACGTTCCGAAACTATACCACGACAGGTGTAGCTTGCCCGGATATGTTCGTCCTGATTTCATAGAAATCCCGAAAGGACTGACTGATAAGACACCAAGTTTTCAGCTAAATTGAACTCGGACTGGGGTAAACGGTTCGAAACGGTTGACAGTGAAAGGACTCAAGGTGGGCGGTTTGTGCGCAAGTGCTAGAACCGTTTCACTACGCCTTGTTTTGGTATTCCGGTGAATGGTGAACAATGAACACCACGTGGACGCGTTTTGTGTTAATTGCATTGAAAAAATGCATAAAAACAGATGTTTTCGTTTGATAGGGATATGAGGGGTGATTTTGGATTTTTTTCGGAGGATCACTTGTTAAGTATGTATTCGAGTGAGTTTTAAGATTTAATTGACGTGTTTTACACGCGAAAAGATTTCTTGGCGCATCCTGGACAACTGTCCGGAACGGCAAATTTTGAAGGGCGGCATATTTATTAACCCTCGGATGGTTGAGTGGGGTCAGACAGACCCCAGAGAAATTTAAATCTTAAAATTTTCATAGAAAAACTTGTTGAATGGTATTTTGCATATTTAATTTAAGTATGTGTCACATACCTTCATTTAAGCATGGATTTGTTTGAATTTGTGATTTTATTAATTAGTTATAGCACTTTGAAAGTGCTCTGGGGTCTGTCAGACCCCACGAACCATTTACGTATGTCTTTTTTACAAAAGTAAATTTTTCGTTTTGTGGGAAATTTTCAAAATATGTTATTTGGAAAACGATAAAATGTAATAACAATAGTCGGGAACGGTTGAAAATTTGTAATTAGAGTACATTTGGGAAATTAGGTATGTTAATTTTGAAAGAAATGGAAAATTTAGGGTGTTTTGAATTAGGGGTTTTTAAATTTTTTACTCAATTCATTCAAAACTATGCCGTTTTTTACCTGGTTTTCATTTATAAGGATCTTCTTTCACTATTGTGTCATTACCTTATGTTTTTTTAAGTCAAGGCATAAATATATGACTTTTATGAGCGTAATAATTAGGTGGGTATTTTACATAATACATAAAGCTTCCTAAGCGAACTTGGCTATACACTTGTCGAACCTCTTCTCAGAAGAGAAATCAACGGGCAATATTCGCCGAAGCCCAGTGCAAAATATTGAAGACATTTTGTGCATTGTTCAACTTGCCCCCCCTTCTTTGGGGGCTGCTGCCTCAGGTCCCCCAATGTGGCCAGATGGTCCCCCAAAGAGGCAAAAATGTTTTCTATGCCCACGATCAAATGATTGGAAGACACAATACAATTGCAACGAGTGCAAAAAGCCAATCTGCGAAGACCATCGAGGAAAAAGCTGTGAGGAAGAATGCTCTAAATATTGACAAACTTTTGATCCCGATTTAAGAAAAAATATTAACCTTAGCTGAAAAATGTTGATGTACTTATCTTTGTTAATTAGTATTAAATACGTTTTGACTAATAAAAATAACATTTTGTTAAAATTTTAGTTTTTATATTGATTTATTTGTGATAAGTTCAAATTACCCTCAAATTTGACACCACCTAATTTTTTTCATCCACATACTAAAAGCTACTGTCTACTTAATCAAAAGGCTTCACAGTTACTTCAAGTTCAAACAAATGTGCCAAAAAAGCAAAAATTGAAGTTTTAGAGCGATTTTTGCCTTGGGGTCTGTCAGACCCCACTGAACCATTTACGTATGTAAAATTTACCTGAACCATCCGAGGGTTAAACTTTATATGTAGGGCCACGGCGAATAAGTGGATAAGTCGACTTATATCGAAAATGAGTTAAGTGCATTAAACTACTCTTACAAAAGTTCTGCGTAATATGCAGAAGTATTTAAGCTCAAAACGCAACGCTTTCATAGTTACAGAAATGTGCATTTTCAGACAACACACTCATTGATGTGGTTACCCGGTTAAGTCTACTTGTACAGTTTTGTAGGGAAACCATTGGCTGGGAATAATAAGATAAGTCGACTTGTATTATTATTGAAATTGGGAATAAATTACATTCGGGTTGCGCCAATTTCGGCTTAAAATCGGAAATCACCCTCAACGAATGCAAATAACTATAGATTTCAACGATTAAATGTTAAAAACTGGGGACTGATTACTTAAAACTCTTATCGGATGGTTAGTCTTATCGCATAGAGAAGACACACACAATTTTCAGATAGCGTTTACATTTCATTGAATTGTTGTTGATTTTTTTGCTTATTTTGCATAGTTATGTTACCTTTTGCTTATTTACGCTGTTGTATGAAGCCGCGCAATGATTTTTTCAATCTAAGATGATGGCGTAACCAAGCAAAATATGGCAGAACTATGCAAAATAAACGAAAATTCCATTCAATTTAATGGAAAAGCTTTCTAAATATTTTGTGTGTCTTCTCTATGCGATAAGACTAACCAGCCGATCGGTACTGAATAAGAGTTATCAGAAACCGAGCCTGGATGTCACAGAACTCATTGACCGTGTTTTTCAACAGCTAACATACTCTACGGGGTAATTTTCATACAAATGCTAGCCCGAAATCACATCCACACAGCATTGAGTTTTAATAAGCTTTTAACATTTTTCGAAATTTCGCCTAAATGTATGCAATCTCAATCACTTCCAGTTATTATTTTTAAAGTTTCAGTTCAAGTGATTTTTTTTTCTTTAAGCATAGTTCCCAAGCACAAAAAAAGTTAATTTTAGTTTGCAAATACGTATATGAAATAATGAAGAAAAAGCGTTTAAAATTTGGGTTTCGTGTAAAAAAGGCTTTAATATATTTGACAATTTGAAAATTAACCTTAATGCTATACTCGATTGTTTTACGAGTATGGGTCGGCACACCTGCCTTTAAAAAAAATATAGCCATTGTAGCATTGAACAGAAGCGCATATTTCTGAGTGTCAAAAAAAGTATATTGTTCATACTTGTACATTACATTAGATAAATCTGATGATGATGTATATAAAGGCTGTAAAATAAGGAGAAAGCGGAATCGGTTTGTTCGTGAAAACCTTTCTCCAGTTCACTTAAGGCGGTTTTTTACTGACAATTCGAATTACTGTAAAATTTATAGGAGTGTGTCGCTAATTATGATTGCAGCGAATCCGTATTTTGACGAATCATGATTTGCCTATTGTGCGTGTTAAAGGCATTAGCTTTTAAAAATTCATAGAATACGTAATTCTGTTGTGATAGCGAATAAGTTGCCAAAATGATCTATCGTCGCAGTATATAAGTGGCAGTCCCATTTTGATTATATTTAACTGACCCACTTATTCGACGGTGCAAACGGAACTTGGACAATCGTTAAAATTTTTAAAAGCCAAATTACCGTAGACAATTCATTCACCACCTTAAGACTACATCTCCAGCTGCAATTCACTACATATATCATATTTAAACCGATATCAGCTATGTCTGCAGGATATTGCTTTCAAATTCTAAATTACATAGAATTGTAGTTATAAAACAGTACCGAAAAATGTCTAACGGTTTATTTTACTAAAACAGAATGGGGGCGTTACATATGAATGACCCGATATTAATAAATGATAAAATTAACAAGATTTTTTCAAGACTCATCAGAAAAAACAAATATCTCTCCATGGGATGAATTCGAAGGTGATGAAAATATTCCATTGTCCATCCACAATTTTAAATACGTCTCCCAAGAAGTTTTCAGTTTATGGCTTCTAATAAGTTTCTACCTATCTTCCAACAATTTGGGTAAAAATATTAATTAAAACAAAAAACTTGCAGAGAGTTATCGATAACTGATTGTCCCAGTGCACAGGCCAGATTTGTTATACAGCGTTCAATTTGATCTATTTTGAAATCCATATTATCTCATAATTATCTTAACAATGATCTCTCTTGATTTGCCCTAACTCTTAATGGTGGTGCGTTGACGAGTACCGTGCGCAGTCGTAACAATGATAGGCCCACAAATAATAGCAAATTAAAAAAAAATTTAATTAGAAATACTTGTATGGTGGATACCAAAATTATACTCCGCACGACTTTTATTGTTATAGATTCCGATCGAGTATTGAAGGGTTAAATGTCCATACTTCCGGTTTGGATGAAAGTATTCAAATGAAATTCCGCAGATCAAATCCTGACACTGCAGAGGACATCTAACAATAAGAAAAGTTTTTTCGAGTTGACGCATTCGGCCAATATGGCACGGCAAACATTAAAAATGCTGTCCTGAAAAGTTATACTTTTCGACTTATCCACTTATTCTCCCCGACCCTAGAATGTACTTTGAAATGACTTTAAGTTCCGTGAAATACGCATTTTGAAATCGGTAGAAGCATTTAACATAATTAGAGGAAAAATTCCGCAAAAGCGGTCGCTTGGGTCAGTGGCAGATTCATATATTTGCCTTGCGGCCTTCAGATCTCCAGGAGATTTAGCTCTCTTACATTCACAACTGGCCATTTACCGATTGATCTTTGATTCCCAAATTGTAGAATACGCTAAGAAAGTATCGATGTCAGCTAATACTACTCGCCAAACTTTCACATCACTTGGCTTTTCATGTAAATACGACGGGTCCAGTGGCGCAACCACGGGAGGGGCATACATAGTTGCAACAGCCTGTCTAGATGTTAAAAACATCTTTGGGCAATAGAGAAGCAGGCAACTGCAACACGTCTGAGGATTTTTGAAAAAAAAGTTTTCAAAATAAATTGTTTGCGCAAAAATTTCGCTTGGTTCCACATTAAAACACCGACCTCCAAATATTTTACTGCTGATACATGTGGGAGCCATTCTTATTCTTATGGGTACGTGTGAGACTATACATTTGAATTTTTTCATTACAATGTTATGTACTTATGGAGGATTTTACGCTTCGAAAATAAGTCTTATAGTCCCAAAAAGGGAACAACAGCGAAAATTTCGATGGTTTTTCACCCTGTTTCGCAACGAAATTTTGGTGGAGAGCTCCGTATTCGAGCTGACCATCCCAAAAACATAAGAAACATTAACGAGACCGAGGCTAATTTCGGGCGCGGCCGAAATTTGGATACCCTTCGCTCCCCTAGGGCTAAAATTTTTTTCGGGCGTACCTATGACTAGTGTTCAGTCCTCCCGCTTCCATGCTTTTGAATTTTCTCATAAACGCCGTGGCGAAGATTTATTGGGCGAAGCGGGGACGTGGGTTTCTTATAAGAACCAAAAAGAGGGGGAAGGGGGTTGTACGGCAGCCCTATGGCCTTCCCATCAATTTTTACGTATGTAACACATTTGGTTCAGTGGTGGACAAATAAAAAAGGTTTTCTTTGAAGAACCTAATTTGGGGGTTGGGTTTATATGCCAGCCCCATCACCCCATGGTCCGATATAATTCATTTTTGCATTTGTTTTGTACCATCAATAAAAATACATTTCCATGAGGCTTAGTTGAAATGTGTGTCCAAATAAAAAAGTATTTTTAAAAGAACCTAATTTTGGGGGTCAAGTTTGTATGGCAGCCCCACGACCCCATAGTCCGATTTCTTTATTTTCACGTTTGTAATGTGGCACCAATAGGAATATAATTTTCTGAGGTTTGATTGAAATTGGTGTGCAAATAAAAACGTTTTTCATAGAAAAATTTGATTTAGGGGGCTAGGTTTGTATGGTAGCCCCATGACCACATGGTCCGACTCCATCTATTTATACGTATGTTTTGTGTCATCAATAGAAACACATTTGTTTGAAGTTTGGTTGAAATTGGTGTATAAATAAAAAAAATTCTTAGAAGAACTTTATTTGGGGAGCTAGGTTTCTATGACAGCCCCAGGACCCCATGATCCGATTTGGTCCATTTTTACATATGTTTTGTGGTATTACTAGAAACACATTTGTGCGAAATTTGATTGAAATCGATGAGAAAATAAAAAAGTTTTTTTTTAGAAGAACGTAGTTTGGGGGACTAGGTGTAGGTATATGGCAGCCCCACGACCTCATTGTCCGATTTGGTCGATTTTTACATATGTTATGTGTTACCAATTAAAACACATTTGTGTGAAATTTGATTGAAATTGGTGCATAAATAAAAAAAATTCTCTAAGAAGAACCTAAATTTGGGGGGTTGGTTTGTATGGCAGCTCCACGACCCTCTTGTCGGATTTTAGCGATTCAAACAGACAAACTGCCTGCAGCAAAAAGAAGCATGTGTGCAAAATTTCAGCTCCATAGCTTTTAAACTGGCCGAGCAAAACGCGTCGCAACAGACAGACAGACAGACGGACAGACGGACATCGTCCAATCGACTCAGCTCGTCACGCTGATCATATATACATATTTTATATGGTCGGAGATGCTTCCTTCAATACGTTACAAACTTCATGACAAAGTTACGCTTAATAAGCGAAGGGTATAAAAATTTGCTCCACCCCATTTTGAAGAATCAAATCACCTGATGACAATAATAAAGTTCCCTGGAGCAATTAGAACGACATTAGCCTAACTTTGATCCCGAACTTGTATGTTTGTGCCTACATTTCAATTTTACTCGTACCCTACGGAGTGTTGATAAATGTTGCTTTGACCTTACTCGTAACACGTTATGAGATAACCTTTCCATATACATATTTCGACTGCTGAACGGGGATAACAACAACTATTCTAATAGCACCATCACTTGTGGAGACGAACTTCCAGTAATATGGATGGCCCCCTTCCCCTCCAGGACAAGATACTGATTGCGCCATTGAACTGGTCTATTTCCAGGCTTAACACATGATAAAGGGCGGAAATTAATCTACTGCCCATGGGCGCCTTGACGGGCAAATCCAACCCGGGTTTGCGCTCCAAGACATTGCAACTTGTAATATTAATGTAACTTAATGATTTTAACAGTTTTCATAACCTTCACTTTATAAGTCAAAGAGAATATTAACATAAAGTTCGACTAGACGGGGGGTCCTGGGGTTATCATAGAAGCCGCAGTAGTAGTAGACTAAAGGTTCTTCTAGAAAAAATATTTTACGAACTAACGAAACATGTGTTTCTACCGAAGATACAAGACATAGTGTAAGGTAGGACGCTGGTTAACCAAACATGCTTTAGGGGACGGTACCCATACCTCTACAATCGTGCAGGTTGGGCGAAATCAATTGTAAATTTAGTATAAAATCATTGCGATTTTTTTTTAACACAAATGAATATGAATTCAAAAGAATAATTTTTAAATTATTAGAGTAATTTTAATTTTTTTACGGTTTAGCACTCTTGGAACTACTGAATTTTTTGCACTTTATACCTATATTATATTCCTTTTTTTGCTTTTTTTTTAATACCTAGCTACTAGAAACAAAAAATTATAATAATAAATTAATGTTTTTGATAAAACGTTCAATGATATGACAGCAACATTATAAAATATTGTAAAAAGGACTACTGTCCGTAGATCTAATAATAAATGAATAAATAAACATTTCTCTCACTAAAAAGTTTCAACTGCTACTGCTAACGTTCCTAAAATTAGTTTGCAGGATTTGTTACAATGAAGCTAAAATTTGGGGGACAAAAATATGATCTAAACTTAATAAAGTGGCGGAATCAAAAGCCTTACTTTTCGCTACTTAAAATCTTGCTTGCGAATATCCATCCTAGTTCAGTTTCGTAATGAGGCTATTTCTAGGGAAATTTTGTTTCAGTTCAACGTTCTTACCTCTCCTAAACCCAGCTAAAGTTAATGAATCCAGCAAAAAACACTCGCAATGCATATTCTCGAAATTCTTTACATGTTTTTTGCATTCACTAACATCCTTTGCACACGTTACATCAACATAAAATCCAACTAAGTCAATCCTGCTGTCAGGCCAACAGACAATCATACAGCCTCTGCGAGGACGAAGTAAACACAATAGTTTAGTTTCAGCTATTGTTCCAAACGTAATTGCACCAACAGCAGACAAACGAGTGGCATGCTAAATTTCAGCATGCAACAAACATCTTTCAAAATGAAGCCACAAATTCCGACTGTGGAGCTTCCTCTGACATATGGCTTTACACCCTACAGATCCAAACGTGACTTTTATACGCCCGCACAGTTCGCCGACGTTCGTATTTGTAAAATCCGAAATCTAAACCAAAATTTGATTGTGGCTTTATGTCGTGGGCAAAATTTCAAATTAATTAAAATTTCGCAAACCCTCCAATTACTAGAATGCGTTATAAATTGAAAATTGTATTATGATCCAATGGTAGTTTCTCTGAATTCTAGGAAAATCCTTATATTATATGCTGAAAATTGCAAGACCTGATTTTTTTTCGCTCGGCAAGTGCGAAGCTTATTTAGTTAATGGCTGAAACATATTCCGGCACAAAGAACTCTTTTCTATGCCATATAGTGTAACGGGAGAAAAGCCTTACTCAAAATTTTGTACACAGACGTATTTGTATCCGCAAAAGGAGTACACAAAAAAAGTCCTTTTGTAGCTTCACTTCCGGTTGCCAGCATCACGATGGTAACCGTGCAGTACACCACACATGTTATGTATGAGCTTCAACTTGCTGCAATATGTGTTAATGGCTGAGTGGATTCAAAAATTTTACATAGTCATGACGTCCGGACGAAAAAATTTTCACAGGCATTGCTGGGCTGGGATTGCATTCCTATTGTGAGGAATTACTCAACATGAATTCGCTTCCATACAGGGGATGTGTGTGCTGTGTGGTGTGTATACAAAATTCGTACCTATACAGTAAAATAGCAGATATCAGCTGGATTTTGTTTCCCTTTCATTCTTTGTGATAAGCAAGGATATAGTGTGTCTAGTGGAGGCTCATATTTTTTTTTAGGTGGTTGGGCCTATTTGAAAATTTACTATGCAAAGGATTCTGATTTTTTCGCCACGCTTTGAAAATATTGCAGTGTCAGTTTATTTGATGCCTGTTAGAATTCGTGGGTGGGTGGCTTTTGTGATCTATTCAATATTTACGTTGATACACTACTCGTGTCTAAAAGTTATGGAGTTATCTTTTTTGGATAAAGTGTTACCATTTTACATAGAAGAATTATTGGGTTGCAATATGAAGAATTTAGCAAGAACATCTTCAATGCAACTAAACCTTAAGCCTTACTATACTAAATTTTTCTTATTTTCACTAGTTCTAACACTATGAGGTTTGACAAGTTTTCGGTTTTGACCATGATAGGGCAATATGGTTTTGATACTTGGTAACACTTGAAGGAGGCTTGGTGTTTTTGTATGATTGTATTTTCATAGTAGGCCATGAAATTAAATCACAATTGAAAAATAAAATAGAATCGGTCATTTTTCCTAGCGGAACGTCAAGCGCTTTTATGTTCCTGGTGTGGTTTTGCTATATTTCTGTGGTCAAATTACGCGAATAATAATCGACGCGTAGAATTAAGTTTATTTCACACGATCGTGTTTCGCATCAAGTGTTTTTCCGGGGTGTTTGTGAAGTGTGCCGCGAGAAAATCCATTTCAAGATATCACGACACATTCGATGGTTGTTGGCTGCTGCTAAGGTGTCCCATCGTCTTCTTTCCGTCTTTTGCGGTGACAACAAGGAATCGGTAGGAAAAAACGTTGTGCGTAGGTGAGTACACTGAGCTTGTAGTTGCTTGTATTGTGGTTATACTTATTGTGTGAGATCTGATTGATGGCGGACTAGGTTTTGCTGTGTGTACAGCACCGAAAATTACCTACAGGTATTCTAAGATTCAGTATTGAGTGAGTGTTGTATGGAAAGGTTGTGGTTTCCCCCTTTCCGGAAAGAAATGATAGTTTGAGAGGTTGTGGTGTCTCCCCTCTCAGTGAGATGTTTAGAGCCGTGTGGGCTTCACCTCGGAGTTGGTCCCCTCCGATTGAGTCGTTGAGAGGTTGTGGTCGTCCCGCTCTCAGCGTTGTGTTTGTAGAAAGGTTGTGGTGTCTCCCCTTTCTACTTGTGATAAACTCGAGAGGGTGTGGTGTTCCCCCTCTTTGCACAGAGTTTACGTTTTGGAGAGGTTGTGGTGTTTCCCCTCTCCATGTTGAGTTGACGTTTGTAGAAAGGTTGTGGTGTCTCCCCTTTCTACTTGTGATAAACTCGAGAGGGTGTGGTGTTCCCCCTCTGTGCACAGAGTTTACGTTTTGGAGAGGTTGTGGTGTTTCCCCTCTCCATGTTGAGTTGACGTTCGTAGAAAGGTTGTGGTGTCTCCCCTTTCTATTTGTGGTAAACTCGAGAGGTTGCGGTGTTCCCCTCTTTGCACAGAGTTTACGTGTTGAAGAGGTTGTGGTGTCTCCCCTCTTCGTGTTGTGTGTTTGAGAGGTTGTGGTGTTCCCCTCTCTGAAATGTGAGTAGAGGCGCGGTGCTCCGTTCCGGAGTTGATCCCCCTCTGTATTAGCTAGGAGGTTGTGGTTTCCCCCTCCGCATTCTACCATAGAATACCTAATGAGAATGTTTTCGCCAGAAGTTGTGTGCCTTAGGTAGAAAGGCTTCACTTCTGGATATAGAAGAATGAGGATGGTAGTGAAGTGGGATTGAACCAAGGAGAAGCAGCCGAATCAACCGATACATCCATCCTGCGTCTACCTCGCATTGCCGTTTGAATACCTGAGCCAGAATCAACCGATACAACGAGAAGCCGATGACCTATGCTGCGATGACCGATGCTGAGACGACGACGCCGACAAGTGGTTCTCCTTCGCTCTCCTCTTCTTCCTGTTTGTTGGTCGGGCCAACATAAAGATTTGAATTATTGTTCGTTTTCGTTTCAAATAACTTAATATCTTCAATGCGTGTAACTGCAGGCTCATTGGTTGTCTTTTTCTTATTACAGATGGTATCAGGCGGTATAGATCAGGTGATTACCGTATTTTATGCATACAAATGTCCAGTACGCCATATCCATTAAAAAAAAATTATATAACAAAATAAAGTTTGAATCTCTTACACACTAACTCATTTCAGACCGATACACTTAGTACGGCGGTACTTCAGGTTTTTCATTAGGGATGTCAAAAACCGGACGGTTAGTACGAAAACCGGTACTTTCGAAACGGTTAACCCAGTGGCGCCGGAACGAATTTTTTATTGGGGGGGCAAGATTTTTTTTTCTCAAATTCATATTAAATTAAGCGGTTATATACCGGACCTCTAGCCAGGACCGGCTCTACTATATGTGCAGAATGTGCATTTAAATGCGCCTCATTAAGTGAGGCAAACAAACAATTTAAATTTTTGATTATCTTAATTATCTCATTTTTAAAATAAAAATTTTGTAATTTTTAATGTTCTTTAATCGGAAGTTTTGACAATTTTGCCCTTTTATATTTTAAATTAACATTTTCAAAAAGTACGAAAATCTCGATTTAAAAAAATGAGGCAAAAATTTGCACTTTTTGTGGAATTTTTGGGCGATTTTAATTTTTAAATTGTGACAGTTACGACTTCCGCTATAATAACCTCTACATTGGGTCTGAAACCCAAATTTTCGAAAGTTTCGGTTTAAAAACATCAAATTCAAAAATAATTGAAAATCAATTCAAAATTATAAAAATGCGAAACTACAAAATGTGCAAATTTTGATTCTTATGTTTTCAAATGGAAAGTTTGGGTTTCGAAACCTTATTTAGAGAATATTCGCAAAATAAATAAAATCACAAATTTCTTTACAAAGCTGAGGGTCCTGTACTTACCACAAGCGAAGCCCTAGTGAAAGTGAGCCACCCTCACCTCAGTATAAGCTTTTCATTAGATATATTGCGCTGATAGTGTAGTTACCACGTGATAAACCTAGTAGATTGCAAAATGGGAAAAAATGTTTTTTGTTTTGTTTTTTTTGGAGTGCTTAGCACAAACATTTCGTTGTGAAACAGGGTCAAAATCATATAAAAAACACAAAAAAATTACTATCAATTGTACAGATACAGCTTAACGCATTTTAAAGATGAATGGTGCGTTGTACCCGCAATTATGTTTTTTCTAACATGTTCAAGCACAGATTATCGGAGAAATGTACACTTTCGGAGTTTTAAGCCTCCTCCTCCCAAAAAAAAAAAAAAATTTGGTGGCAAGCTCCGCATTCAAGCTCAGCCCTCTAATAAAACATTAAAAATTCTCCACCACACTTTGCAATCTGAAATCACCAAATGACTACACCATTAATAATTTTGGAAAATACTAATTTCTAGACTGGAGACTAGCCTTTTAAGTTTCTTTTTGTTACCCATTTTGATCCCATTGTAAAAGTGTTGAAGATTATAAACATATTCTTCATTTTATATAGCTTTATAAAATTAGGTTGTTTTCCGGTTTCCTCGGGAAACAAATACATTCATGATTTTTGAGGAATCTAAATTCCCTGTTCGTTCCCTGTGGACATGGAGAAGGATAAGATGTGTCATTGTTGAATGTAGCCATGTTAAAGACGTCGTAAAGCACCGAACGACGTTTCTGATGATGCCGCTGATGCTGGAACCGTCAGAAGTAATGTTACTAGCCGTATTAACTTGCTGTGCTCGATATGCTTCGAAAGTGATCAGCAATTTCGGCGCAACATGTAGGTGAAGCTTCCCGCATACTCTTCAAAAAGTTAACTGTGAGCGATAATCAACAATATGGAAATCGAGCATAGCAGCCCAATCTTACTGTGAGATTCCCTACCATCGGTACGGTTTTCTGACAAGGAGAATGAAAAACTTCCTCGTTTTCGTTGATCAACGGTCAATAGTTTCGCTATCGTTGGCCTTGTCGTTAATTCGAGGTACTCTTGTTAACGCAGAGGAAATGAAAATGGAATGATTATGATTATTATACTCGTAGGATACATGCACTAGATGCACGTATGCAACTTTCTGCGAAACAAATATTCCATCATGGAAAACAAATATCCACATTCTAGTAGTGGATATTTTTTAAATTTTTAAATTGAATATGTACATTGTATACGTATAAAAATATAAAATAAAATATTCTTCATTTTTAATATAGAGCAATATATGTAGTACTAATGGCCCCTTTAGCCAAAATATTGAGGGGGCAGTTGCCCCCGCTGCCCCCCCTGTTCCGGCGCCATTGGGTTAACCGGTTTATTTTCGGTGTTTTCCTCCTCCGGTTTTAACCCGGACGGTTGTTTGTTCATCCGGTTACAACCGGAAAAAAAATCTTTCAAATTCATACAATTTTTCATACTTTCTTGATTTTTCAGTTAGCAATTCTATTATTTGTCCCTTATAAAAAATTGCGTTTTCAAATTTCATCCCTTAAACATATTTTCGAACACTCTCCTTATAACTAAACTATAGGGGGCGCCAGAGAAACTTACTTATTTAAAGGGTCAATAAAAACAAAAGTAAGTACTTCATAGTTATTGTTTTAATTCTTTCTATTTGAGAATACAATATTTCAAGTTTTTTTTTCATACAGTCATGAAAATGACAACGGTTAAATGGCGACTCCCTTTGTGCATACACTGATTAAGTCGAGTTTTGAAGTTCGTCTCCACTCTTTGCAGCATATCAATCGGTATGTTAGATTGTTAGCAATGGCGCCGCGAATGAAAGGGTTTTAGGTGAGGGTGAGCTATGGTCCGTGGTCGATCGACATAAGTCAGGGATTTCAAATAACCACATACAAAAATCGAGATGAGATGGTCGACGAAGAGTTGTCGCAACAAATTTATTCAGCCTCGTGCAGTGTTTTCTATGGCTCCATCTGTGACTGAAACCACACGTCCCTAAAGTTCGTTTAAAAAAAATCCAAGATCATATCGTTAGTGAGCGACCGTTAGAAAAGAAGCTCTCGACGGCAAAGGCCTGCTGCTGTCTACACCAGAGCATAATGGGGACTGACTAGAATGGGGAACAAACTTGGTAGCTTCCCCCTCCAGATGCGCCCCCTCTCACCCATCTACCCGCCCAACGAACCGCTCAGAAGTTTTTTTTTTCAAATAAGTAAGTTTTTCTGGCGCACCCTGTGTATGCATTTTGATTTAATTTTCAACACCACCATTACTAGTGTGTTTTTACTACAATTCTAAGCAAATCAATTAAAAGCCTCGGTTGACCGAAAAACCGATACTTTGAGCCCGGTTAAAACCGGACGGTCTAACCGGCTTTGCAAAAAAACCGAGAAAAACCGAAAACCGGGTTATGGCCCGGTTTTTGACATCCCTATTTTTCATGCTTCCTGAATTATTGGATATTGGAAACACTGCAAAACAAGAGACTTTTACCTCAAAATTTTAACATGAGACGCTTTCGCCGATCCAAGACTTAATTTTAAAGCAAAAATAGTCACTCGCAACCAGGTTATCAAAGTTTGAATATACGGTGCGACCCCGTATCTCAATTCTACCAGCATTGTCTGCGCTCTAAATGAGGCTTTATCTCCTTAAATGCGGCATTGAATTGAGCTAATAAATTACTGCAGCATTTCTCTGTTACAGTTATTCCATTCTGTGTGGAACATCGCTTTCGAATCCTCAAAAGTTATCCAAAAAACTTTTCACCCTACGGGATCGTCTTTTTCTATTTCTAAGCCAATTTACCTTGAATATCCACTGCTTAGACTGCTGTTTGGTGGCTGGTGCGAATTGGTGGGTCCATGCTTCTTTAACGATCACCAAATTTCAAATCAAAATTTCACTTAAACATGGCCGAACTCTTGCTTGAAGTGGTCACACAATTTTATTTGTGTCGCATCCACCGCCCAAACAGCTTTTTCTTGTCCTAATGGTCGTCCACGATGTTTGGCACATGTTCATATTGTCATATTGTCTGCCCCTGACCTCTTCATTTGACCAAAATCCATCTGGTGATCGGCGACCATTATTTTCTTATTTGGAGTCGTTGTGGAGGTCCATCCGTAGTTAGTTGTTGTCTTTTTGCGATAAAGATTATATAGGCAGAAATTTACCTGACAATATTTCATGGGTTTGGTATATGCCAGTGAAATACTGTCAGATAGTATCTTGTCAATATTAGTACAGTGAAATTAAGTTCACAAAGGGCCAAACCCAAACATCCAAAAAAAGAGAGAAGTTTTGATGCCAAATTGCTGCGCACTCTCCCTTCTAAACGCACTGAAAAGCGCTCGCCCGGGGCCCAATTTAGTTGGCTCATGGAAAAAAAATCTACAAGAAAGTTGAAATGTTCAGCTCACGATGGGTGGAAAAAATTGAGAACAAAAGTAGCTTAATCATAACTTCATAACAAGCCTTCCAGGGAACATCCCCCAAAAATTTTTTTTACCAAAATATTCCACATCGATCGGCACAATAACGGGTAAAATATATGCAATAAACGGTGAAATTTTCACCCTCACAGACTCAAGCGAGTAACCCAATTTCAGACTGGAATCTACAGTTGCAGAAAGACTTGCTTCTACTGTCTCTCTCCGTGATGGGATTTTTATGAAATTTGGAATGAATGATCCTCTGGTGGTCCTTCCAAAGAATCAATGTCTTCCATTTCGATAAGTGGATGGAATAACGGTAAATTAATTGGTAAAGTCAACAAAAGATTTCCAACAATTGCGTCTTTCGGCTCATCGCATTGACAATTTTTTAAAACACACTGCGACATTGGGACATTATGATATTGGAACACTGGGAGACTAGGATCTTAGGGCAGTGGAATATTAGGAAATTGGGGTCTTGGGACATTAGGACATTAAGACATTGGGGCATTACGCACACTGGGGAAACTGGGACGTGGGGACATCGGGATATTGGACCATTGGGACATCTGGTTATTGGGACAATGGGACATTGGGATATTGGGACATTAGGACACTGGGAGACTGGGACATTGGGGCACTGGGATATTAGGATATAGGGACATTATTATGACTTTGGGACAAAAGGACAATCGAACAATCGGACAATCGGACATTGGGAAACTGGAACATAGGAACATTGGGTCACTGAGACATCGGGATATTGTGACATTGGGACATCATGATATTGGGACATTGGCGCACTGGGATATTAGGACATTAGGACTTTCGGATATTGGGACATTAGGCACACTGGGAAACTGCGACTTGGGGACCTTGGGCTACTGGAACATGTGGTATTGGGACATCGGGGTATTAGGACATTGGGACATTGGAACATTAGGATATTGGGACATCAGGACACTGGGAGACTGGGACATGGGGCACTGGGATATTAGGACATTGGAACATTATAACTTTGGGACAATAGGACAACGGACATTGGGACACTGGTACGGAGTAGCATTGGGCCACTGAGACATCGGGATGTTGTGACATTGGGATTAAAGGACATGTGGACATTAGGGTCTTGGGTCATTGATATTGGGTCATTTGGACATTGCGGCACTCCGATCTTAGGACACTGGAACATTGGGATGTTAGGATATTGGGACATTTGTAGATTGGGACACTGGTACAATAGGACATTGGGCCATTCGTATATTATCACATTAGGATACTGGGACATTTGGGACATTGCGGAACTGGGATATTAGGAAATTGAACATTAGCACAATTGGACATTGGGATATTAGGACATTAAGTGGGACACTGGGACACAGGAAGACTGGGACATTGGGATATTGCGATACTGGGACATTGGGACACTAAGGTAGTGGGACATTAGGCCATTGGGACACTGTGATATTTGCGCATTGGGACATTGGGACATTAGGAAATTGGGACACTGGGACATCAGGATCCCAAAACAAAAATATTAGTTGGCTATTTAAGTATGCAAAAATATATGATATTTGACCAAAAACAACAAAGTTGTAAAAGTTACCCCGCCAAAGAAAAATATATCTGCCGCAAAAAGAATACATATCCCTCCAATGCGCCGCTCATATGTAATTTTGTTTTAAGTGTAAATGCTGGAGAAGTTTAAATGTACAGGACTACTTCCTAAAGTAATTTGGAGGGAGCCGTCAATGTGGCACTGAAAAAAATGTTAAAGCTCCCACCAAATTACTTTAAGAAGTAGTCCTGTACATTTAAACTTCTCCAGCATTTACACTTAAAACAAAATTACATATGAGCGGCGCATTGGAGGGATATGTATTCTTTTTGCGACAGATGAATTTTTCTTTAGCGGGGTAACTTTTACAACTTTGTTGTTTTTTGGTCAGATTAATTAGGACCGAAATTACACAAAATTTCTCATAAAATTGACTGTAGTTGTTTAGACATCCGACTATTCTTCACAGTTACCCAAATTTCAGTTCGTGCTGCAAATATAAGGGTTCCCGCCAGTACAGGTAACCGTGTTCCGTAAAATCGAATCCTGATTCCAAATACGACAATGCATTCATGTACCATGTTAACAGTGCTAGCACGTCACTCTCGCGTTCCAGCAAATTTCGAAGTATTTGATTGACTTAAATACAATAAAAAAATTGTCTCTAACTCCTTGACGGAGTTTTTTTTTATGAATCATCAATTGTTTGCCCCGTATTTTACTTTTTGGATAACGGGACAAGAGAGATGGTCATCCGCACAATTCGCTGCCTCGAAATATCCAAGATCCCGAGACTGAAATCTTTCTGGAATTGTGGATTGAGACCAGGCGCCAAGTGATCGCCTTCATATCCATGAAATAACTCATTTGACTTGGAATGGTATATGAGCCCCGAAAGAGCTGATTATAGGTTCCACATCCAATGTAAAGTCCATTTAACGGTTAGTGAAAATCAGGGTAAATTTTGTGAAAAAAAAAATCTTTGGAAATGTGAGCGGGTCTTTTATGCTTTTAATCGAAAGAAAAATCAAAGCCATACTGTTGTGAAATCGAGCGTCTAGTGTATTCATAAAATTGTACAAATTGACGATTCTATCATTTTCATACCAAAATCATGTTCTACAAAATATCAAAATGCATAAATAACCGTCACATCTGCATAATATATCCTTCCTTCAACCCCAAAAAAAATTATCTGTTTTCGCCGCACACCAAAATTAAATTCAACTCTGCATATTATCATCCCCTATTTCGCCCCTTCGTCCATACTAAATCATGCTGAATGTCCTCTCTATTTATCCGAGGTCTCATCATATCAAATACGAACAAGAATATTTGTCGAGATAAATGATATGGGTCGACACAATTTCGATGTATTATTTTGTATACTACACGAACTAGACGCTACTGCTGATATACTGATTAACACTTGTGTCGTGGTGGAAAATGGGGAAAATGTTGATGCAGGACCATACCATCAGCATATAGCGCAGCAAAGCAAGAAAAATCAAATGATTTATGATATTTTCCCTGTCACCGAAATTTTTTTTTTCGCCATACAATACGTACGAGAACGAGTGTCACTAGGCTAGGGAATAACACACTACAGAGATCTACTTATTGTTTTTGTGGGCAAATGTGTTGACACACTTATTATGATAGATCATGGCAAATGTTGGGAGGTTTTTCGGGGCATTTGATATAGGTTTTAATAATCCTATAATATCCATCATCAAGAGTAGCTACATCCGAGGCAGCTTGTCGATAGACCAACCAATCACCGAAAAGCTCGAAGACCGACGAATGGATTGGTATTGGTATTGCCATGTTCAATAGAAGAACCCCCCTGAGAACCCCGCAAAGAGAGCGATATCAATGGAAGTTCCACTTGATGGACCCAAGGCCAGAGGCAGACCGAAGAACACTTGGATGTGTCAAATGAAAAAGCAACAACAACGCATTGGTCTCGGCGATGTCACGATCCAAGATAGAGCTGCCTGTAGAAATATGCTGAGAAATTATCGCCAAAACGGGCGATGTGCCTACACCGCAGGTCGAGCAACGCGGAACCATGGAGCGGTATAAAGAACGAGGCAAGGAAGAAGAAGAATCCTATAATATCCTAAAACGAAAAATTATTAAACTATATATGAAAACTTCGTTATCTCCGTTAAGGAGAGAAGCAGAAAAAAATTCAAAAATTATTTAAAATATCTTAAAATTATTGCTATTATTAGATAATTTAATTTATCAAAACTGAGCAAGATAAATTTATTAAAACCAAAAAAAAAACACAATGCCCGGATTCGCATGGATCATTTCATTTCACATTTGCATCACACCCGCTGAATTTTCAGGACACAGACAACAAATTGTCATGTTGAAAAGATTGCATCAACAATGCTATCGGCAAATATTTGTAAAATGGAATAGGGAAAAGTAACGAAGTGTCAAACGCACGATATTCAATTTTCAATAGTGGGCAAAGCCATTTGTCATTCACATATACATAGGTCGTTTCAGGCAATAAATCTAAATTGCTTCACCATTGCACATGCATTTATCGGGCAATAGGTATTATAAATTCAAATGGGCTCGTCGGAAATATGAAAATTTTAGTGAGATCTGCATTGCATTTTATAGAAGGAGGAATATTCAAAAAACAACATGGCTGAGCTCAAGAAAATCAGAGACCAACTGCAATAACTCCAAGATCTTGGAGTTCGCTAATCCGAAGCGACCTAGCATTCGGATGCTTCTTTGACCGCAAAATTAAGTTCGATTTGAGACCCAAAGTGGATGCCTAATGAATTGTTGAGGTCCTTTAGTATAAGAAGGCGGACAGAAATGAGAATCGCTTTCAGATCAAAGATCAGATATCGAACATTTTTTCTAATTCGTGAATAAAACGAAAAAAAATCCCGCAGCACGAAAACTTGAAGCGATTTAAAATCAAGAGAATTGTCAGGTAAGCTACTTGGAGCCACTGAAAGGACAATATTCATATGTTCAAGGTTCAGCAACGTACAGGGGCGGTCTTAGCTTTCGTGATGCCCTTGTTTTTGTTTTTGTAGGTGAAGACGAAAACCAGCTGGGCTTCAGAAATGGAGGACAAGGTCACGTAACCGCGATAATTAGAGGTCAACGATTTGTTTTTGAGAGCACTACAAGAGTCTTACCCTTTTCATACATTCATTTTCATATAATATTTTCCAGTTATGGAAATCCAACATTTATGAATGAATATCGACTAGCGTTTATCTGTGACTTCAAACAGCTTGAAAAAGTTGATGATCTGATGATCTGTAATACCAGGAATGGAGACTACCTGTTATTACAGATCATCAGGTCATCAACTCTCCCAAGCAGTTTGAAGACTAAAAAAAGACAGAGCTCCAGGAAAAGATGAGACCCCTATTAATGCGTTAAAGGTAGCAATACATATGTTTCATCTAAAGTTCGTCGAGAGAGCATGTCAGACCGACAGCACGATGTTAAACGGTCGCGGTCTACCGTGGATGAAATTGAGTTGGTCAAAATTTGGCCAGGTAATCACTGCGGTCAAAATTAAGAACGCTCTTATTTTCTTAAAATGGACCACTATACATGGTTTTTGCACCTATGTGGTCCTACGGCAACTGCCTCTACGGGACCGACCACACCCGTTTTTTACAAAACGGCCAAAAGCTGCCAATATGCCTTCCTGGCAAGAGCCCTGAAGGTTCGATGCAGGAAAGTTGTTTTTGTCTGTGTATATGTGTGGATACGAGCAATGTGTTTTTTCATCATATTGGGAGCACAGCGCGGCTGCTCTCAGTCTTACTAATTCGCGCCGGTGTTGAAACAAATCCAGGCCCAAGGGTACGGATTTGTAGTGTCTGCAACCAACAACGAATGGGTGCGAATGCCAGATCAGTGCACAGCAAATTTTATTTCTAGTAAAAATCCAACTAGACGAAATCCAGTGATTTTTTCTACTGATAAATCAGCAAAAAATTAAATTTTCACTTAGATTCAACCAAAAAAAACTAGATTTCTAGTTTACACCTGAAATCTAGAGAAAAAACACTAGAAAATCGACTAGATTTGCTTCGCCACTGCTTTTCCAGTCCGACCCTGGTCTGGGATTCTAGTGAAAAGCTAAGATAACTAGAAATCCAGTAAAACTGTTTAGAAATGCAGTGAACTAAAAGTATAATCTAGCGAAATCCAAAAAAAAAACTTGACTTTCAGTTATTATCACTAGACTTTCAATTCAACATCTTTGAGTAATGGAAAAAAACGTTAGGAAATATATTTATGGAGGCTATGCTACTCCCTTTCTAGTTCCCAACATCCTCAAAATCTAGTGAAAACAATTCATTTCAGTTTAAAAAACGAAATATAACTTAATTTCTAGTGATTTTCACTAGATTATCAATTCTTAGAATTTATCGTTGGTTTGTTCAACTTCGTGCACGGTCTTGTATCGCATTCGCAGTTTAGCCGTCACCGTGCGTGTAAGTTTCAAACATTAGTGTAGGTGTGTGTTTCGCTCGCGTTCAAAACATTCGGTCGGTGCAACAAGCGGTAAAAGATTTGTGTACAGTGCTTATCGTCTACGTATGTGTTTCGCAACCGAAACTACCAATCGAATAGAATTTTTGGACGCCATATTGTCGGTCAACATATAGCTCAGCATTTCTTGCTTATGGCCGTGTGCTCGAGTCCTGTCGCCATCGCCACATAGCCAGTGGACATTGCGATCAACAACCTGCGAGAGAACTGTTCGTGCTTCACCGTCATCGTATGGGTGACTTTCTAGATTTTCGCGGTCGTCGACTAAGGTAAGTAACATTACATTTTACGTGTAAGATCCTTCAGATCCCCTTCACATATCGCGACTATCGATTGGACGACGGGTTGGAAGATGTATGACCGCTCTATGCTTCGAATTTGCCACTCTTCATCCACTCTTAATGTTTGAATCTAATTTTCCTTCTTCTTTTTCTTTCAGCGATCGAGTCAAATTTTTGGACGCCACGTTGTCGGTCAACATATAGCGCTAGCGCAACATTGCTTGCTTATGGCCGTGTGCTCGAGTCCTGTCGCCATAGCCACATAGCCAGTGGACATTGCGAGCAACAGCCTGCAGGAGAACTGTGTTCGTGTTCCACCGTCACCGTGGGTGACTTTGTAGATTTTCGCGGTCGTCGACTAAGGTAAGTAACATTACATTTTATGTGTAAGACCCGCCATACACCTTCAGCTCCCTTTCACATATCGCGACTATCGATTGGACGACGGGTTGGAAGATGTATGACCGCTCTATGCTTCGAATTTGCCACTCTTCATCCACTTTTAATGTTTGAATCTAATATTTCTTCTTCTTTTCCTTTCAGCGGTCGATTCAAATTTTAGATTCTACTCAGTCGATTCTACTGGATTATTATTTTCTACTACTGAAATTCTAGTGACTTTGAGGCTTCTTTCTCTAAAATTCCAGTGTGTTTTCCCTGCTTATTTCATTTATTTTACTAGAATATTGTTTCTAATTAGGGAGATTCTAGCGATTTTTCAGTTTCATTCACTGGAATATTGGTGTTTAAACTCCTTATTTTCTAGTTTATCTCACTGAATTTATGCGGAAGACCTACTGTTTATTCCGTTCACTTTACTAGATTTCACTTTACAATAAATCTTCTATTCTAGCAAACTCAACTAGAATCTCTATAAAATTTTACTAGAAAACCGTGAAAAAACAACACAGAATTCTAGCAAATTCAACCAGAATCTCGTGAAAAAACAACACAGAATTCCAGCAAACTCAACTAGAATCTCAATATAATTTCACTAGAAAACCGTGAAAAAACAACACAGAATTCTAGCAAACTCAACTACATAGAATCTCAATACAATTTTACTAGAAAATCGTGAAAAAACAACACTGTGTTTCTAGTTGAACGTTTTTCACTAGAAATTCTAGCGGTCATTTTCTAGTGACCTTATACTAGAATCTAGTTGAAAAAAAATTAGTGTGTGCAGTGTAATAGATGTATGGAATGGGTTCACTTTAGGTGTTCGGGGTTACGAAGACAGGGTCAGCATTCCTTGTCATATGTCGCGGCAGGTTGTATAAATTCTGGGCAACCTAGGGCTGCACCCAGCCCACCTTCTCCTCCACTGCCCCCTACACCGCCCAACAATGTGATAAGGAATGCCAGATCCAGTCTTACGCCCGGCCCTTCCTTCTCCAGCGGTCTTCACTCGACTATCCATATTGCAGTTTAACTGTGATGGCATTCACCGTAAAATCCCTGAAATCACACACTTCTTGAGTTCCAACAGAATTCTCATCGCCGCCATCCAGGAGACGTTGCTCCATGCGAATTCTTCTCTTGGCGTCCATAGCGATTATGTTATACTGCGGAAAGACAGACCAGCCGCCACGGATGATTCTCACTCTGGAGGTGAACTTGCCTTCCTAATACACAAGTCCGTACATTACTGTGTATTAGATGTAGTTGCTGACGGTACGGTGGAAATGCAAGCCTTCTCAGTTCAATCAGGGAGTACTAATATCGAAATTTTTAATGTTTATATTCCACCCCATTCAAGTTGCCCTTCTTACTATCATTTCGATATTGGTCCTCTCCTTTCCGGAGAGCAGAGCGTCATCCTTAGCGACTTTAATGCGCACCATGAGCTCTGGCATTCGGACCTCAACAACAATGCCAGGGGTATAACTATCGCCGAATCACTTGACGCCTCAGAATTCTGTTCACTCAACGAAGACTCGCCGACTCGAGTCACGGGCACTTGCAGTAGTTCTCCTGACATAACCATCGTGAGTGCTAGCCTAATACGTACTTCTCTCCAATCAGATATTATAAGAATTGACAAATCAGCAAACCTGACGAAGTCTGAGAAGCGCATTGACAAATCAGCAAACCTGACGAAGTCTGAGAAGCGCTTGTCAATCACAAGAAAGCCGATTGGGACGGTTTCTTGTCGGCGTAGTTCATCGAGGTATCTACACCAACTAGCGTTCACAAAGTCTTACGAAATATTAGGAACATCACTGCCAAAGCAGAGGCACGTTATATTCCTGCGGAAGGTATCCCGGAAGTTCGACCTAACTTCCCTACCGGTGCCGTCAGATTAGCCAATGAACGATAAAACATCACACGCGCTCACCTTGGTGATCCCAGAATTCAGGAGCTTAACTCCGAAATCAATCGGCAAGTGAAAGACTATCGGAAGGCGAAATGGAATGAGGACTTTAATGACTGCAACCTCAGTTAACTATGGTCTACTGTCCGCGCCTTATCCAATCCTAGGAAAGGAAAATTTGGCACTAAGAGCACCAGCGATCCTCTTCACTGCGCGAGCTTGTTCAATAAGCAATTTATTGAACACCGCAACACTGATGGCCTTAAGCGTAAAATTAGAAGCCGGATTCGCAGCAGACATATTGACACTATACCATCGTATACTGCGGACCAGGTTAAAAAAGTCATTGAGAATGCTAAAAACACTAAGGCCCTCCGAACCGATGACATTTAGATGTTGAAACATCTTGACCTTCCAGCCATTAAGTATTTCACGGTAGCCTTTAACTTGTCGACCTCTAGGCTTGCCATCCCTGAATCTGGAAAACAAGACGGATTGTCCCCTGTCACATTCCAGGGAAGAGCGCCAGTCTCGGCAACCCACCGACCTATAACGATGCTTTCTCCTGTTGCAACCACGCTGTAGCCCTTATTCACGCCACTCTTGTCGAGCATGCGGCTAAACCAGCGACGTCCTTGCCACAGCTCTATTATTGTGGCAATTGACCTATCAAATGCATTTGAAAAGGTCAATCACTCGATGCTACTCGCGAACCTGCTGAATATGCATATTCCTGCACAAGAGATCCGTTGGATCTACCTAGCTGGTCCGCATTCCTTCACTGATTCGAGGCAAACGTTCTAAGCTGAGGAAAATCAAATTAGGAGTTCCACAGGGTGGGGTACTCTCCCCCACTCTGTTTAACATCTACAAGGAAGGAGGTGATTTTCTAAGCAGACGATTGTGGATCAAATGTGCCTCCTAATTAATCGCTATCTTGGCCGATTACAGGCCTCCTTCCAAAGCCGAAACCTCACCATCTCTGCGTCTAAATCTTCTGCAACATTCCTCACCACCTGGTCGGGAGATTGTAGGTGGGAGGGGGATGTATGTATTGGCAACAATCCAGTTCCTACTGTAGCAAATCCAAAAATTCTCGGGCATCACCTGGAGAACACGATGACGTCAGCTCTTCACGCGGCATCTGTTTGGGAAAGGATGCGCAGTATAGGAACAAAATCCTTAAAGCACTAGCTTGTAGCATCTGGGGCAAAGAAGAAGAAACCATGCTAGCCACTTACAAAACGGTGGTTCGAGCAGCCGCTGACTATGCAGCCCCAGTTTGGTCACATAGTCTATGTGATACAAACTGGTCCAAAATTCAGGTCTGCCAAAATGCACAGCCACAGGTTGCCTCCTGATGTCTGCCCAGGATCACTTACATCAACACAATTGATGCCAATACGTGACCAGAATCTCCTACTCTTAAAACAGTACCTTGTTCGTTGCTACCGTGAAGATCATCCCAACTAAAATCTCATGGACCGAATTCCTCCACCACGACATGTTAGGTGTGGTTTACGAGACCTAGAGAGAGAGAGAGAGAGAGAGGTCCAGGGATACAAGCGGGACCCTTACGATTAAGATGCATACCGAGGAGCCATCGCAGCGATTTACACTGCAGAAGTGAGACGCTCTATTGCGAGTTTAGGTGCAAATAGAGTCTACTCAGTGCGTCCACCACCTACCTCGCCTGAGGAGATTAGGCTCCCGAGAGCCACTAGAGTGAAATAAGCTCAACTTCGGTCGGTTTTTGTACGCGCCTCAATTCGTACCTTTCTCGCATAAACCCGGATATCCAAAACATCTGTCCAAAAATGCACTCCTCATGATGTGGTTCATTTGTTTCAACGCCCAGCTACGCCTACTGACGTAACCCCTATCTCACTGTGGGAAAACCCTATCGCATCAGCTAAGTTTTTGTCCCTTGGCATCACGGACAAAAGCATCGACGAACCATGACTCGAGTCCACATAGATGCGGAGCGATTCCACGCCTTTTTGCAACGCTAAAAGAAGAAGGTATACACAAATGAGAATCGCTTTTCTGTTCATCAGCAAAGATCCGATATCGAAAATGTCTCCCAATTTGTGAATAAAACGAAAAAATCTCGCAGCAAGAAGACTTGAATCAATGGAAAATCAAGAGAATTGTTAGGTAAGTCACTGAGGCCACTGAAGGGACAACGTTTGTTCAAGGATCAGCAACGTACAGGTCCCGAGGTCCCGGGGGGCAGACTTTTGCGAGGCATTACCAAATAGTCATTAAAAATCCGACTCTTATGACATCTTTTTTGTAACTGCAACTCCTTGTGAATGAAAAATAATAACCACATTTGGGTAAATATATGAGTAAAATTAGATGAACAAAAACAGACACTCACCTGTACTTCGTCGCAATTCATCTCTTGAACGTGTCCTGGATTTTGATCTGCTTCTTCTCTGATATCTTTCTGCTGGTTTTTCTTGCTCCTCGTCCGACGACTCATCCACAAGCACTGTATTAGCACTGGCACATCTACGAACGTGTTTTCTACGACGTTTTGGTTTACCTTCACTAACCGCCGGTGGCACACAATCCCGCGTCATTGTCTCCTGAACATTCACCATTTGTCCAGAATCCGTTCCGGCATAATTAACAGCTGGAGCAGATCCTGTATGTGATCCTTTCGCTAACTTGTCATCTACCGTAAGATATTGCAATGTCGGCCTTAAACGCGACGACGACGGACAATTTACCATAGGTGCCGACCCTATATGCGACTCTCTCGATATTTGTTGATTGTCCACCCGAACATCACCGGCACTGCAATGTTTCGCGAACATCGGCACGGATTTATCGAAACCACGCGGCGGATATGTATCCCGCTTTGACGAGACACTTGATATAAGTTTTTCGATTTCCGCGATTGCATCGTCATAGTGGAAAGGATCCTCATTCGGATGATAGAGCTCCGTGGCCGACGGGTATAAATGTTTTCGAACTATCCGCTCCTGACTAATCGCTGGCGAGCCTAATGGCTTATTCAGTACTTCTTCGGCCCGGGGACATGATTTCGGACGACGACGAACTTTTCGATTACGAAAATTCTCCTCACACACAACCAACGTGCCGGCTTTACTAGTTCTCAGAAAATACCGAGGACCATGCTCAACAACCGATATCGCCACATCTTGACTATCCGTGGACGAAGACCTTCGCTTGAACGCACTCATTCGTTCCAGAATCGATCCGGAAAATTTCGAAGGCCCCGAACTGTTTGTTCGACGACAAAACTTCTTCTCAGTTTCAACATTGCCAAAATCAATGGCACTCTTGCTTTTTTGCAGGTCAAACCGCACTTCTTTGACTGGTGTTAGGGACTTTTTGTTTTTAAGTGTATTTTTCGGCATTGCACCCTTCAATTGAATATTTTTTGAGACAGATATTTCGTCGGCGATTTGGATATTTTCCAAGTTTGTCGTTTTACTTTTTGTATACTCTTTCCGTAAATGACTGAATTCCTTGGCGTTGAAGTCCCGTTGCAACATCCCCTTTTCACTGTACACCATAATCGGAATCTCCGAAATCGGACTTTCCGGTCCAGTCGTCTTAATCTCTTTATTAATTTCATTATCCTGGTCAAACTTTTCCAATTTGGCATCTACATGAATAGTCTCATTACAAGTTGGATTGACCTTCACGTAGTCCTCATCGATTTCCTCCGCTGCGGTATATAGCTGGGGTGTACTTTGTTGTCGTTTTAATTTGTGCGGCCTTCGACGACTTGTCCTCTCGGATCCAGCATCCGAAATGTGCCGTACCTTGTAATTGATACCACTGCTCTCCAATTGATCCACTAAATCGTCCAAGTACTCATTAATGCCGGGCAAGTTTGTAGTTGACGAGCGTCGATTTTTACTACGCACCGAAGATGTGCTACGCGATGTTCGTGAACTCTTACTGCTCGGCTCAGGTGTTGTCCCAAGGGACGACGATGCGACAACTACGCTAGCAGCACGTGCCGTTTTGGCCGATTGCGTTCGACGGCAATCTGTCGCAGCACTCCCGCCGAATACACAATCAGCTTCCTGTGCGTCGGCCAGCAGTCGACCTTTCTCGTTGTACAACATTATCCGGGGAAAGGCGATGTTTGGGGATGATTTCGAAGTGCTCAATTCCCAATTCCATTTTTTCGGCTTCTTCAGCTGAAGCTTAATGATGTCGTTAGCGTCATTATCTCGTATCTCGCCGGGATTGTTTAGATAGCTATTTGGAATGTCCTGTCGTCCGGGCATGGACGTGAGTCCACCACGATCCATTAGTTTTGTCGACATAGTTGTGTGGGGGAGTTGATTCGATTCTATGACGATTCTGTTTGCTACTCTATGCAATTATTTTCGCTGATGATTCTGTTTGCTAAAAATCTCGTCATAACCGTTCGATTTCGGTTTTGTATACACTTGCAGGATTATTTGTCCAGTATCCGTTGGGTACGGACAAATGTTCGTATGTGTTGAGCTCTGTGTTTGTCTAAGCAATCAGGAAAGGCAACGACCACATTAAACATTAAACACAAATATTGTGTGTTTTGATTGGGGTGCACATTTAACTGAAATATTTTATTTATGTTCAGGATGGAACAAATAATTGACAGCACCTACAATAGTACCAAATATTTTTATATCGTGCACAATAAAAGGGACTAATTAAATAATACTTTGAGCTTAATAATATTTTTGTTTTTAATATTCGTCGAGTTTTTTGTGATATTAATGTTTTTCCATTAGAAATAGTACAATATTCCTGTTTGCTGTGGAGGAAACTTATTAAGGCTTGTGCAAGTCAGTCATTAACTTTTGACTCTACGACTTTTCCACGTGGAGTGTAGTAAATTTTGATTCAAAGCTTTAGAAGCTTTATTGAGAACCTGATCGAAATCTCCGGAAGTGCGTTTAACATTCGGAAAGCTTGCTGAAGCATCAAAGTCTGCTTGGCAAATAGGGAGATGTTAATTGTCAGGACTGAATTTCAAGGCGCAGATGATCGAAATTTCTGCCTATTTGTCATAAGGATTTGAGTACTTAACTCGATTCATTTATGGTGAATTTGCAAATGGATAACAGAAACCCTCATTTACTGCATCCCTGATAATGCTCCAATGTTAAATCAATCAGTTTGGCTCTTCAACCCGTTCTTCTGTGTCAAAACATCTGTACAGATCAATATTCCGAAAGTTTTCTCTTTGGCTTTGAAGCAAAAGTACATCTTCGTTCCTCATTAGATTTCTTTGCAGACCACTCGTCAGTATGGGTGTTTTTTCCAATAAATAGAAAGAATCAAAAGATCTTTTCCGTGAACCTGATAATTTAAAAGCTTCCTTTTAGGAACAAACATCGTTGGCATTTTTTGGGATTTTATTTGGAGACACTGCGAATGAAATTTCATTTGGCATTTGTTCTGCTCCAGATTAGTTTCTCATTAAATTTACCGTTATAAAGATATTTACTAAACCCTTCGCGGAAGAGCGTGTGATTTTAAGCTTTGACCGAACGTAGCTTCATTTTCGAAGTTCAAAATTTAAGCCTACCTTTGAGCTTACGTTACCGTTATGACATGAATCATCACTAAAAAAATTACTGCACGCTGTGAGCTCTTTTTGCTCCTGGAGACGCGCATGGAATATAATGGAATTTGAATATTCTATGGTCGCACGCACATGGAGAATCGATGGGTTCCGAACCCAACGAAACTCTAAATAAAAAATGTCAGTTAGACAAGTTGTAATTTCTTATATGAAATTTCGTTTGATTCGTGCGTGTGCTAACAGTCATAGGAATAATAACAAAAATTCATTTTTTTACGGTTTGAATTTTTGAGGCTCTCTTTAGAGCCAGTTTCTTGAAAATTCTACAGGCTACCGAAGCTGTAAGTTTGTTATACATACTTTCAATCCATTTTATCGTTATTCATGTTTATATAAAAATCTATGTTTTCCCTTACCCTACACATATCACACATCTTTGGAGGGATGTTAAAACAAGTATCCATTTATGGGGATAAATAACTCTGTTGAGCGTGTTGATGATCTCAACACCTCAACAAAAAAAAACAGATCTTGGGAACTGGATGTCACTAACACATCTGCGGTCTTGATCCAATGTTAGAGTATCGCGCCATTTATTTATTTTTACTTTAATTGATACAACGCAAAGGATGGCAATGAGACATCCGTCCAACGAAAGAAGGTCGCTTAGGAGCTATACCTATCGATCATTGATGCACCCATCACCCTTCGACAATTAATGATTGAGCAAAAAAAGAGCCAAAAGTGTACATGACATACACGTCGAAGAGAAACACGAAAGAAAGTGAAGGATATCCAAATTTCGGCTCGCGCCCGAAATTAGCCTCGGTCTCGTTTTGGTTAAGTCAATTGTGTTCTTATACTTATTAGGACTCTCTTGTATTTGTTTCCAGGAAAAAATAAAAAATAGTTATGGTTTCCTATGGAACGCTACAGAATACTACTTCATGAGAGGGGCGATTGCCCCTCCCCCCCTAAACGGTGATCACGGTAAATTTTTTCTACTTACAATTGTACAAAAAAATACGTTGACTGCGATATTTAAAAGCGTAAAAATGCCGGTTTAGTTCTGAAACGGCACGAAAACTTTCTTACTACAAATAAACAACTGCGCATAGGAGTTGGCGCCTAGACTCGGGTTTTCTTCAAAAAAATTGTAGTCTCAGTGGCTCGGATATTCCGAGACAGAAAAACCAACAAACCGGCATCCGCACATTACTGCAGAGACCGCAGTCTCGAAGACGAAAATAGTGGGTGCCTAAGGTTTTGCTTTCGCGATGATCCCCAGAGTATACACGAGCTACGGAATAAAAAGCAGAAATCGTAATCGCTTTTGACTCCGAAACCGTACATTTTTGCGAAAACCTGTCCATGGACATCTTAGAGAAAACATTGCTGGTTCAACGCGACATTAATATTCAAAATGCGTTAAGCGGTATCGCTTCCATCGATTGGAATTTTTTTTCCGATTTTGACCCTGTTTCGCTACGAAAATTTGGTAAGAACCTACGGATTCGGGTTTAGTACCCCAAAATACATAAAGAACAAGACAACTGAAAATTTTGCTACCCAAAAATGAAAAACCGTTCAATCTTAAAATGTATTTCATAATTATGGAACTATGTTAAAAATGGCAAGCCTCCCATACAAATTACCCCACCTTGATATTTTAATAATATACTTCTCAAAACAAAATAAGGGCCACTAATGTCCGTTGACTTTAACAACGTCGTTTGGCGAATTGTCAGTGTGATAATTAATTTCAGAAATGCCATTCTGTACCTTAATGTGATGTGAGTTATCACAGTATGATTCGTCAACATTAGCTTAAAGGGAACTGGCTTAAACAGTTCTTTTGGGGTCACGAGTCATACACTGAAACAAAAGACGTCGTAAATAGCATGTAAAGCTACTTCAATTTAACGAAAAACCACATTAAAAAACCTCCAAAACAGTAGTTCGTTACGCTAATGAAACTAGTTTCGTTAAAATTTCTAGTACGAAAACATTTCTTACTCTATATGAAAACTTTCGTTGGTATTGCGTTAAATAATTCGTATGATTGACGATTTGATTTCTTAAAATTGAAGAATATTATACTTAACTGAGCGAAAAAAAACGTAAATACAATGAAAAAGTTCTAGCTATGTATTGATGTACATAGAAAATATAAATTGAACCTTTTTTTTTTATTAAAAAAAAACTGACGCAGTCCATTATTGAAAACCTAGCTCTATAAGTGTTGACGACATTTATTTTACTGCTGCTCTGCTCTGAAAAGCATCATAACTGACCTACACCTACGGTGGGATTCGATCCCGGGATCCTATGATTTGAAGACCTGCATCCTACCTACTACACCAACCAGACTATACGTGCTGAAGGTTTCTAAAATCCACGTAATGTATTTGTCAGAGTTAAGAAAAGCTTTCATTAATGTTATGAACAATTCGTTAATATCGATATCATAAAAAATATACGTATCGTTTAACCAGGAAAACTTCCTGAATGTAAGGTAAAGATTCTTCAACATGTTCCTTAATTTTAACGAAATTTTACATTAAATTTACAACAAGGAAAATAATCATTAATTTTATGAAAGAAGTTTTTGTTAACCTAATGAACGAATATTTTCTTCATGTCAATGTAAATATTCGTGCTATTGACGAACAAAATATAAACGAATCAGATTTCTTTAATGTGACGAAATGTGGCGTAAACCTTTATGAACGTCTACCTTATCATAACGAATAATTACGTTATGGCAATGAAAATAAGTCAACGAATGTGATTCGTTAATAATAGGAAAGATAATTTTTTCAGTGTACATTAGGTAGTTTTGTTTATTTCTCATTTTGATTAAGAATTAGTTTTCGCAAAGTTCTATAAATGCAACATTAGTTGTTGCGCTTTTAAAGATAAGAAGAATCTGTAAAATACAAAATACAAACAATTCGGCGCCATTTAAATTTAAATGCTCGTCCAGAGCCTTAGAAATGTCGGAGGAAGGTCGTTCGCAACGTTATGTGGCCCTGCAATTAGGGTATTCGCGAAGAGCCATTCAAAATCTTTGTAACCGTTACCAGGAGACAAGAAGTGTCTCCCGTCGTCATGGTTCAGGCCGAGTTCGAATAACCACCCTCGCAGAAGACCGATATGTGAGACTTTGTGCGCGACGGGATCGTACCATTAGTGCTCGTGGACTACAAAGTCGGCTATTAAGGACGACTGGGACTATTGTTAGCCCTCAAATAATCAGAAATCGTTTGCACGAAGACCAACAGCGGTCAAGGAGACGTGTTACCAGAACACAATTGACCAGGACGCATCGTGCGAATCGTTTAAGATTTGCTTGTCGACATATCCAATAGGACATGCAACAATGGCGCAATGTGCTCTTCTCGGATGAGTGCAAAGTAAAATTTTTTAGTGAGGACCGACGCATAAGAATCTGGCGGAGAAACGGAGAAGCATTTTTGGATCCTTGATTTAATCAAATTGAGAGACAAAGCGGTCCCGGTGTGATGGTCTGGGCTGGAATTAGCTTGCAAGGCAAAACTGACCTTGTTATCCCAAATAACGGGACAAATACGTCCGAAAGTTATTGAAAGGATTGTTAGGCCACATATCATTCCTTTTTCACAACAGGCATTGGATGGTTTTATCCTCATGCAGAATAACGCACGACCACATACTGCCCGGGCGACAATGTCTGTTTTCGAGGAGGTCAATATTGAGTTCATGGAGTGGCCTGCCAACGGTCCGGACCTAAATCCGATAGAACATCCTTGGGATCAATTAAAACGCCGGATGCGGACAGCTGAAGAGGATATACACAATCCGCAACAGCTCATTCAATTGCTAAAAATGTGTTGGGACGAGATATCAAAAGAAAGCGTCGATCGGTCTATTGAAAGCGTTACGTCCAGGCTTCGAGACTGCATATAAAAAAGTGGAGGCCATACTCGATACTAAAAAAACAAAGAATCAATTTTTTTACAGATAAGGCATACAAATTAATTGTTATTGTTACGATTACATGACCGCAAAAAGTAAGCAATCCGAAAAACTGCTAAAAAAAAAGTGTAACTTTTGGTCAAAATTCAATAAAATTCATTATATTTAATGAAAAACATATTGTTTCATTAAATTTTACCAACACAACTATGATTTTCCTTTTCCACAGAAAAATAATCAGAAAATTATTAGTGGCCCTTATTTTGTTTTGAGCAGTATATAATATCGCTATCGACTTGAAATTTTGATCGATGCCTAATTCAGACATATATTTTCGGTTGATGGAAAATGGAATAGGTTCGGCTACCCCTAACTCTACCTTTTGATAGAATGTCGCGAAGAACTTCATAATAGTATCAAACGGTAGTTGTTGAATGCCTTGACAAGATGTTAAAGACGTACCAGGTCCGATCCATCTATACCCTCCCTCTCCTACAAAAAACATAAAAATTAATAATGAAGCACTTTGCTTTATCTAACGGGTGTCGACAGCAGTATTCAAGGAATTCAATTTAACCCTTCTGTCGGCACATAGGTCTGGCCAGACCTTTGGCACTATATATTGGTCAAAAAAGTATAGAAGATGAAATCGCAGCGACTTCATATTTCATGATATCCTAGAATAATATGTTTAGAAGCATTTTGCGAAAATTAAAAAAAATCGGTTGAAGTTTTGAGCATGTTTTTGATGATTTTCAATTTATAGTGCTTTTTGATACCCAATAGGTCTGGCTAGACCTATAGTTTTTCCCCCCATTTTCGCCTTGAGGTAAAAAGTGAAAATATTAAATTCTCTTAAAAATCTCCTATTTATAATGTAATAAAGTCATTGAAATTAAATTTGTACGATAAACGATAAAATTTTCTGAGATTTTGCTTTAAAAAGCCGTGAAGTTCGCAAATTGGGTACGCCTAATTTTATCCCGTCTTATAACATCACCTAATCAACTGAGATTTGATTATAGGAAAATCAAAAGAGTTTTATTTCCTTTGTAATAGTATGAACTAAGTATTAGTGACATACGATGGTGTTTCTTAATAGATTTAATTGAGATATTTACGGAAAATTTAGAATGAAATGATTTTTGCGGTTGAAAATTCCCTATTTCTATCTATCGATTTTCCCAAATCTGCAGACTAATATCGCGATAAAATCTACCAACAGAGTGCCAAATATTCCCTCAAAGATATTGGACTTGGAAAATTTGATGAAAATTTCTGTACGGATACGCAATGAAAAAAGACAAGCAGAATAGAAGAAAAAAACGGAAAAACATGTTTGTACAAATACCACCTCAAAATATGTCTTCCTAAAAACGCTTCTAGTATATCTACAAAAAAGATTTTAATGCTTTTATTGTTTATAAATGGCTGTAAAGAATGGGTAGAATGATTATACCGATAAAAATTTAACTTTTTATAAAAAATAAAAAAAAATTCTCAGCAGGTCCAGCCAGACCTATTGGGTATAGAATATGCATATTGTAGTAGGTGCCGACAGAAGGGTTAAAACGGCACTACAAGCAACAACATGGTGCAAAACTCGATACATACATATAAAGAAAAGTTTCGCAAGGAAAAAGTGGATGAATTAAAGAAAGGCCTTACGTGTCAAGAAAATCCTATTCAAAGACGTTAGAACCAAAGCCAGCCGGTTGCTAAAGCAAGTTCTGTTTTGGCCAATTTAATCGCAAAAAAATCGAAGCCTTTCTCCGATGGCGAATTTATCGAAGAATTGTAAGCATTGCTGATACGATATGTCCCGGAATAAAAGGCAACTTAACAAAAATCAGCTTGTCCCATGAAACCATTGCCAGGAGAGTGGACGATAGATAGAACCCGCTATTTCTATTGAAGGCGATCTTAAAAAGTTAATTAATTTATTAAATTAAAAGACCGTAAGGGGGAAGATAAAGGTTAAAAGGCTTCGGCTAATTAATATATTTTCTTCAGTTGTGGCATAACTGCGGACCCTTAGCTATGCAGGAGGAGTTTCATAGGAAAAGGACTTCGGCCAATTCCCATGTCTCTCTACGGGGCGTTACTTTCCCGCATTATCCGAGTAACCGCTGCGCCTGAGTGCTGTATTAACATCTGCAGCGTCTCAGGTTACTTAACGTGATAGGTGACAGAAACCATTTAATTCAACCACTAAAGCAGCATCTTCAAGGCATGCCCATGATGGCCTTTACTCAACGATTAAACCCTATCATGGTTAAGCGATGTGCCGACAACTCATCCTAAGAAAAACTTCAAGTCAAGAAACCTGAAACACTAGCCTCGGATTGGACGGAGACAAAACAACGACGACCCCGCAAACGGACACATGATTACTCTTTCGGATCCTGGAATGTACGCTCCCTGAATAGACCGGAGGCCTTAAGGGCCCTCCTGGATCAGGTAGAACAATACAAGCTGAGCATAGTTGCAAACCAGGAAACTTAATGGCTCAAAGGCGAGATTAACGACCTTAATTCGCACACTATTTTTACGAGTGGTAAAGAGGAGGGCAACAAGGAGTTTGGATTAGCTTTCATCGTGAATAAGCAGCTCAAGGACCACGTCGGCTTCAAACCGATCAACGAGCGGCTATGTGCGATCCGCATTAAGACCCGTTTCGCTAATTTCTGGCTCATTAATGCGCATGCCCCTACAGAAGTAAAACGACGTCAAACTGCTGCTAGGAGACTTTAACGCCAAAGTCGGAAACGTAAGCTGGCATAGGGGAACTACTGGAGGTCATAGGCTCCACGACGAAAACAACAACAACGGTCACCGACTTATCGATTCGCGAGCGGCAGAAACCTGGGCATAAGCTCTACATGCTTCCCTCATCGATGAATCCATAAGCAGACCTGGAAGTCTCCAGATGAATACACCGTGAACCAGATCGACCACGTACTGATCAGCAAGAGATGGGCTTCTAATGTCTTAGATGTTCGATCCTATCGAGGAGCCAACTGCGACATGCTTGATAACATCAATAATTTAGGCATCCATGAGTTCTGGGAGGAGCTCAAAGACAGCATCAAGGGGGTCGCAGAAGAGATCGTGGGCCATAAAGGCCGGCGCAGACAAGCAGACTGGTTCGACGACGAATGCAGGGCCTCGATTGAGGCGAAAAATGAAGCCTATCGCCAATACACACAACGCGCATCCCGAGCCAAGAAAGAAAGATATAACGAACTTCGGCGAGTATCTAATAAGTTAATTAGACGTAAGCAACGCAAACATTTTGACGAGCAGTTACAGCAAATAAACCAAAGATTAGCCAGTAAGAACACTAGACAGGCGTACAAACTTATAAATAATGTTAAGAACGGATATCAACCCAGGACAAGCCTATGTAAGGACAAGGATGGTAACATCATCAGCGACATCGAAAGCGTCAACAAACGATGGGCCTCGCATTTTGAAGAGCTCCTCAATGCACCATCAACATCCCCCGCGGAGCCAGCTCTTGACCAGTTACCCGAACCAGGCCCTCCCGTTCTACCCCCAACAGTAAAGGAAGTGAGCTTTGCCATACAGTCGCTTCAAAATAATAAAGCGCCCGGCGCTGACGAGATCCCAGCAGAACTGCTGAAGCATGGTGGAACGTGCCTGACCAACGCTGTACATGTGCTACTGCTGAAAATATGGAACGACGAGATAATCCCCGAAGATTGGCGCAAAAGCATAATCTGCCCAATCCCCAAAAAGGGTGACAAGCTGAAGTTTGAGAATTACAGAGGCATATCATTAGTTTGTACGGCCTATAAGATATTATCTTAAATACTTGAAAAGAGAATTCATCCGTACGCAGAACGAATCATTGGCGAGTATCAAGGCGGCTTCAGACCTGGTCAACGACCGATCAGCTTTTCACAGTGAAGCTACTACTCCAAAAGTGCTGGGAATATAACATCGAAGTATACCAAATCTTTGTCGACTTCAAGCAGGCATACGACAGTATGGATCAAAGTGTACTGTACAACATTATGCTGCATTTTGGTATACCGCCAAAGTAAGTGCGACTCACAAGGATGACGATGACTAATACCGTCTCGCAGGTCAGAATGCAGAACCGAATCACTGACCTATTTGAAACTCGTACTGGACTCAAGCAGGGCGACGGGCTGGCGCCGACGCTCTTCAACCTGGCTTTGGAGTATGTAATTCGAGCCATGAATATGGACAGCAGCGGAACGCTACTCATCAAGTCGACTCAATTAGTAGCGTACGCCGACGATATCAACATCATGTCTCGAAGGTTGGGTGATGCAGAAGCCTTCTGCATAACCTCAATAACGCCGCAAAGGAAGTTGGACTACATATCAACGAAAGCAAAACAAAGGCCATGATGCAATCGAAAACAAGGACGCCAGCAAATTCAAGCATCATAGTGGGGGACCTTAGTATCGAGTATGTAGACAACTTCAACTATCTGGGTTGTAACTTATCAAAGGACGCCAACGATACCGACGAAATTAAGCGACGGATACAACTAGCTAATAAGACATATTTCTCGGTCCTCCCTATAATTAATTCGAAACTTGCGCACAGGAACACGAAGCTCCGCGTGTACAAAACGATCATCCGACCCGTGCTATGTTATGGCTGCGAAACATGGACTCTCACCCAAGCCTCCGAAATTTTGCTAGACCGATTCGAACGAAAGGTCCTTCGGCGAATTTTCGGGGCCGTTCGCGAGCGAGATCAATGGCGTATCCGGTACAACCATGCGTTGTATCAATTGTACGATGAGCTGGAAGTATCGAAAATCGTGAAGCTTCAACGTTTGCAATGGGCGGGGCATGTACAACGGATGGACGATAATCGCATGCCAAAGAAAGTGATGAACGCACAACGAATTGACGGAGCGAGGTTGCGAGGACGACCGAGAGCTCGCTGGGAGAACTCCGTAGGTGAAGACGTCCACCAGCTGCTGGGCTTCCGAAACTGGAGGACAAGGTCACGTAACCGCGAAAATTGGAGGTCAACGATTCAGGCGGCCAAGGCCCGACGTCGGGCTATCGTGCCACATTGATGATGATGAAAATAAATTTTGGGTACCCCAATTTTAATCAAAGTTTTGTTATATTTTTGTTTAATGCAATACCAATCTAAAAATAAATTATAACCAAAAAGTCATCAAAACCCACACTACATAGCACACTGAACTGAAATTCACAAATTAAAGTAAAAAATTTCTGAATGAGAGCCGGCCAATTGAATTGCTTCGAGTATGTGCTGAAATGGCCTCTAGAGCTCATTTTGTAGTATTCCTCTTAAGTGCCAATATGATGCACATTTTCCCCGACCTTGCTATTGCTACTGCAATACATATGACAGATTCCACCAATTTTAATTGATTGCTCGACGAAAAGCAATTTTCATGATGCAGTAGTTGAACGAAAGAGCATGGTTATTGGTTTTAGTCAGAAAACGTGAGCTCTGTTCAGTTCGATGTTCGATGAATCTCAATCCGCAATGTGTACACATATCGAATTGACGGGGCAAAAAACATGCATTCCATTTGTACACATCATGTAGGTGTGTGCTTCAATTGAGTCAAATTCAGAGCAGACAATTTTAGGTTGTTTAATGCGAATGCAATCGAAATTGCAAAAAGATAGAAAGTTCACTTTAAAATAGTTTTTATTTACTTATTTATTTTCCATTAAACACAAAAATGGGATACCCCCCAAATAATTTTCTTCAATTGTTGCTGTCAATTATTTGTTTTAAAATCGAAAATTTAAAAATATCTTTGAGAACACTGAAAAGAAATTTAAAAACAAAATTGCACCTGCAAGTTGTAGGTAATTGTTTCGTTAAACACAAAATTATGTTTATAGCCTGTGCATACAATATTTGTTGTGTTTCTGTGAAGAATCCTTGAACGGCATTTGCTAAAATTAGTTTGTTGTCATAACCTTATCACATAAATTCACCATACGCGTTGTACACGGGACGGTTAAAAATAAGCACAAGCACAGAAATTTCACGTGGGCGTGTATCGTGTACAAGAATTTCTCACATATTTACACAAGCATTATGTATATCCCCAACGAAAGAGAGTGAGAGCTTTTAACACATTGAAATTATTATTAATCACTAAATTAAATGGAAGAAATTCTGGGACTTTTATTTTCACTGATAACACGTAGAAAATTTACACTACACACTACGTAGATTTTCCTTTATTCACTGCACTATAAGGACCGTTTTAGCACTTGTAATCAGAGTATGTATTTTAAACCCGACATTTCCGAGTTCGACTACTAAACACTAAACTACCCGACCTACTCATCCTTCAACAGCCGATTCACAAAAAAATCTCCTTTCCACGCAAATCCGATCCACCCACCGCCCATTGTTTTCCCGAAAATACTAAACGACTTGTATTTGGAGTATCACGTAAATCACACATTTCACATTCTTCTCGCGTACTCTAAAATTTTCCCAAGAAAAACATGCAATTTTCATCTTACTTTCTCGCGAATTGACTCCTAAAATTCCGACTGTTTCCTATTTCGTTTATTATATCGTTTCGTTTCGACAAAAAAAAATTAAAATTACTTATCGCTCGCGATCCCAACAATAATAATTACACAATTGCTCGTTTACAGGTGATCGCGCTCTCGGAAAATTGCACGGCTTTTCCGAGAAGATCGCTTCCGCAGCCGCGTGTCGTGTGTATTTTTGTTTCGCCTAAAGAAAATTTGCGATAGGCGTCGTATTCGCGTATTTCATACACTCTAGAAGTCGTAGATTTTTCCAATTTTCACATTCGTGGTGAAAAGCGCAAAGTGTCTTGTGAAGAGCGAGCATTATGTGTGGGGATCAGAATCGAAAGGAACAACAAGTGTATTATTTCTCATTGGACAGCATGTGGTGCGCAAGCACATGAATGGATCTGGCTGCTGGCCTATGAATTGGAAAGATCATAGAGCCAAAACCACTTTCACACAAATTCAGATATTCTACGCGAGACAAAATTCAGATTGTGGTACCATACGAATGTCTAATTCCCATCGATTAATTTTAGATCTGAAAAAATTGGTTCATCTTTGAATTTTGTTGCTTTATATTTTTATATAAGAAATATATAATAAATAAAACGTATTCAATTTAATTTTTTTCTCTTGGAGAATCTGTCCCCTATTGTCTACTCAATTTTGAATATAAATAAATATAAGCTGAAAAAGATGTCCTGTAATTTATTTTGCGAATTGATAATTTAATTTTTAGAAAATATATTTTACGCTCTCTTATTCAAAGATACGGTTAATTTAGCACAATACTGAAAACCCGCCATAGCAATATAATTAGGTGGTACTAAATTATGAGTTTGAATGTTTTGACATCGTGAAAAGTAACCCAGCAAAATTTCCGTAAGGTATATGAAGAAGTAAGACTTAGAAAAGGCTTACTTAGTACTGAACTGTAAGCATTCAGTAAGCTGAAATAGCTTTGCGTGATTAGATCTTATTCATATCATTATATAAGACTTACTTCTTAGCAAAATGTAAGACAAAATATCAAACTCAATGTGCACACACTACTTGAAAGCTCCCAGTTGCCCTATAGATTATATATCAATGAAAGAAAAGTTATTTATAAGGTTTATAATATACTTTACTTAAGACATTTATTATATTCATATAAAAGCCTTATTAGTAAGTATATAAATGCCATTTCGGGCAGGTGGCATAAGGCAGTTTGCAAATATTTATTTATAACATGCTGTGTGGCTCACTTGGTTGAGTCGCACTGTACGATGATAGTAATCTTGCGGTCCGGAGATCGAATCTCGGCGTGGTCAAAGTACATGTGCGGATAGGAAATATAAACAAATATAAATTAAACAAATGACTGAGTGAATGCACCATCGCCTAGCAAGGAGTTACAGAAAAAAAAATACTAATTTCAACCTTTTATTAATGGATATATTTTAGTTGCCTTAGATTATGCTTGAAATAATACTTAAATAAGAATTATTGTAATCCTTAAATAAGAATTATTGTAATTCTGAAATAAGTCTTATAATCAGGTGTATATACAAGATTTGGAAGCTTCAAAGCTTTAAACCTTACCGCCAATGACATGCCCCATGTTAAGGTAAGCCTTTTAGTAAGGATTTCCTCTAGTAAAAGACTAAGACTTTTTTGAATAATCTCTTATTGAGTAAGTCTTATTCTGTTCGAATATAAGACTTATATAAAACTTTCCGATTTTGATGGGTAACCTAATCGACAAATACAGTGTGTTTTTTTGCCGTGGTTGAACTTTACATTGAGCAAAAAAGCACAGAAAAACAGCCTTAATGCACACATTCATTAGAGATTAGAGCGAAGAGGAGGTTTTGCCATTTATATTTGATCATGATTTTTAAACAGGTGTCGCCACGGCTACATTCCGTTATTTTGAGATCAACTTTTCAGCTCACCATATTTTTATGTACCCTTCGCTCATAGAGTGAAAGGATCAGAACAAAGAGAATAAGGAAGTAATATCGTGTGAGAGAATTGAAGCAATTTTGCCTGAAGAGTTTGGTTAGTGTTGGATGGATGGATGGATGGATATGGCGCTGAGATAGGTTGGGCTGGTTGCGCCCAATACTGCAGCCTGCTGGCTTATTGTATATCCCATCTAAGCGATAACGTTTCAGGTTAAGAGCTCTGTCCTTCGTATAAGGCTTAGAAGAAAGCTAACCAGGTTTACTTTGGGTGCACCCATTGTGGTAGTTTGAGCCCCAAAGAAATTTTGTCTCCAGCTCATAAGAGCGGGGCATTCGAAGATAACGTGCGAGGCTGATTCCTCGTCTTCGTTGCAGAGGCGGCATAATGGGTCTTGTGAGTAGATCCCAATTGTATGCAGATGTTTTCGTAGGGTACAATGACCGGTTATAAGGCCTGTCACTGCCCTGAGGTTCGTTTTACTTAGACTGAGGGCTTCGGTGCAGTTGGTTTGCCAGTTAGATTCCAGCATACGCTTGCTGTGCCTGAGCCCTTCAGCTAGTCTCCATCGATTTTGGAATTTATCCTCGGTCCATCGTCTAGCAACGGTTCTGGCAGTAGATTTACTGATTCCGATTGCAGGTTCAGGACCAGTTAAGGGTAGTTCGGAACCCTCTCTTGCAAGGGCGTCCGCTTTCTCATTTCCTTCGATCCCCTTATGTCCCTTCACCCATTTTAGAGTTACTTTGTTTCGGGTAGCTAGGTTTTTGAGATTTTGTTGACATTCCCAAACCAATTTAGAGGTTGTTTTGGGATTTGCAATGGCTTTTATAGCAGCTTGACTATCGGAGAGAATAAATATGGTTTTATTGGTATATCCCTTTCGAGTACTCTCCCCCGCTGCAAGGTTTATGGCTATAAGTTCTGCCTGGAACACAGTTGTATATTGACCTAGGGGTTTGGAGATACAATAGTTGTTGGTTTTAGTATAAACTCCTGCCCCTGTTCCTTCGTCTGTCTTCGACCCATCCGTGTACCACACGATGTGATTTGATAGATGGTTGTCGTTCCATTTACTCCAGTCTTCCCTAACCGTTGAGGTTTGGATATTGGAGTCGAAGGTGTACATGGCCGGGGTATAATCGCTGCCCATATCTAGGATTGGGTTTGCAATAGTTTCTGTAATCGAACAGTGTCCTGTCCTTTGTGGTGTCCACATGTTCGATGATTGGAGTCTGTACGCTGCAAGTCTTGCCTCTTCTGTGATTGTGAGGTCCAGTGGTGGCAGGTCTAGTAGTTTCTCTAGAGTTAAAGTTGGTGCACTGCGCATGGCGCCGGTTATGCTTGCGCAGGCCAGTCTCTGTACTGATCCCAACTTCGCTGCTGCTGTTTTTTGCTTGATTTTGGTCCACCAGACTATCGAGCCATAGGTCAGACGGGGTTTGACTACAGCTTCGTATATCCAGTGTATCATTCGTGGTTTTAACCCCCACGTTTTCCCTATTGCTCTTTTTGTCGCATATAGGGTCTGTTTGCCTTTGGCAATTGTGTTTTGCAGCTGCTTGTTCCACGTGAGTTTGTTATCCAGGGTGATTCCCAGATATTTTACCTCCGTGGTAAACTGCAGTTGTTGGTTGAATAATGTTGGAGCACTGAGCTCTTCCAAGTTGTGTTTGCGACTGAAGGCTATTAGTGTTGTTTTGGCGGGATTGACCGATAGGCCTACCCTCCTACACCAATCCTCCACTTGGGTCAGAGCTTGTTGCATGAGTTCAGAAAGAACTCCTGGAAATTTTCCCCTTATCAGGATACTGATGTCATCGGCGTATCCTAGGGTATAGAAGCCAGTGTTGTTTAGCTGGACCAGTAGGCTGTCCACTACAAAGTTCCACAGGAGGGGTGAGAGTATACCCCCCTGTGGGCATCCTTTGAGGACAGCTGTATACATGGTTTCGCCGAATAATTTTGCATGTACTTGTCGTCCTTGAAGCATCGATTTTATCCACCGACATAGGGTGTTTTGAACTCTATGACTAGAGGCGCCGTGTACAAGAGATTCAAAGGAAGTATTGTCGAAGGCCCCCTCTATATCTAGGAAGGCCGCGAGCCCTATTTCTTTGATTTCTAGTGTGGTCTCAATCTTCCCAACTAAATGGTGTAGTACTGATTCACATGATTTCCCCGTCTGATAGGCATGTTGGTTTTGGTGTAACGGGAAATGCGTCAGACACCTGTCCCTGATATGTTTATCGACGAGCTTTTCCAATGACTTAAGAAGGAAGGAGGTTAGACTTATTGGTCTATACGATTTCGCTAGGGTTTGGTCACGCCCTGGCTTTGCCAGAAATGCTACGTTTACCTGCTTCCAAGTGATTGGAATGTATCCTAAGGTTATGCTGGCTCTAAATAGTCTTAGTACAAGCGGAACCAGAGTCGTAAGACCCTGCTGAAGCAAGGCTGGGTAGACGCCGTCTGGTCCTGGTGATTTGTAGGGTTCGAAAGAGTTGATCGCCCATTCCACCCTATTATATGTTACTATTTGGTTCGCAATCCGCCAGTCGTCTTTGTTAGCCCTGAGAAAAAGGGAGTTGTCATCCAACTGGTCTGTGCGTTCCGAAGTTATGGTCGATCCAGGAAAGTGAGACCCTAGAAGGACTTCCAGTGTCTCCTTACCTGTTTTTGTTTGGTACAGTACAAGGGAAATTATGCATAGGCGCCGTATAAATCTGAGTGCCTTATGAAGATGGGCTTGGGGGGAAATTTAAAATGTGTGATTAATTTGCATTAGGTGGTCAAACGTCAAAGCCCGACGTATCGGGCTATCGTGCCACATTGATGATGATGAATAATTTGCATGTACATATATTGTTAATAATAAATAGAAAATAAAACAGTAATATGTCTGATGCTCAGTGGCGCCGGAACGAATTTTTTATTGGGGGGGCAAGATTTTTTTTCTCAAATTCATATTAAATTAAGCGGTTACCATTTGAACAGGGCGATTCATTAAGTGAGGCAAATAAACAATTTAAATTTTGGATTAATCTTAATTATCTCATTATTAAAATCAAAATTTCGTAATTTTTAATGTTCTTTAATCGGAAGTTTTGAAAACTTTGCGCTTTTATATTTGAAATTAACATTTTCAAAAATTTCAAAAATCTCAATTTGAAAAAAATGAGGTAAAAATTTGGGCGATTTTAATTTTTAAATTGTGATAGTTAGGACTTCCGCTATAATAACCTCTACATTAGGTCTTAAACCCAAATTTTCGAAAGTTTCGTTTTAAAAATATAAAAATTCGAAATTATTGAAAAATCAGATTTAAAATTTAAAAATTCTTATGTTTTCAAATGGAAAGTTTGGGTTTTGAAACCTTATTTAGAGAATATTCAATCGCAAATTTCTTTACAAAGCTGAGGGTCATAGTACTTGCCACAAGCCAACCCCCAGTGAAAATGAGCCCCCTTCACCTTAGTATAAGCTCCTCATTAGATATATTGCGCTGATAGTGTAGTTAGCACATGATAAACCGAGTAGATGGCAAAATGGTGGGATTTTTTTTTTGTTTCCTATGTTTTTTGGGGTGCTCAGCACAAAAATTTCGTTGCGAAACAGGGTTAAAATCGTATAAAAAACCAATCAAAATTACTATGAATTGTACAGATACCGCTTAACGCATTTTAAAGAGTAATGGTGCGTTGGACCCGCAATTACGTTTTTTTCTAACATATTCAAGGGCAGGTTATCGGAGAAATGTACACTTTCGGAGCTTTAAGCCAAAAAACAAAAAACAAAATTTTGGGTTTTTTTTGCGGTTTCGATCCTGATTCGCAACGAAATTTTGGTGGCAAGCTCCGATTCAAGCTCAGCACTCCAATAAAACATAAGAAACAACAAAAAGATTCTCCACCACACTTTGCAATCTGAAATCACCCAATGACTACACTATTAATAATTTTTGGAAATACTCATTTCTAGACTAGAACCGCTCAGTAAAGTGAAAGTCCCCTTTTTCTTAAACGACGACAATCTAAAAATGAATATCTCTCGAATTAAGTATGTTCAAAGAATAGCTCATACTGAGGGGGTGGCACACTTTGACTGTAACTACGGATATGTATATCTAAAATTGAAGAAACGGCTTTCAACACACAGGGCAAACGGCGCGATAATACCTAGGACCGTCGCTGCCTCTAGCAGCGGTTTCCTCGGGAAACGAATTCATTCTTTTAAGAATTTTTCAGGAATCTAAATTTCCTGTTCGATCCCTATGAACATGGAGAAGGATTAGATGTGTGAGACGTTTTTGTGTCATTGTTGAATGTAGCCATGTTAAAGACGTTGTAAAGCACTAAACGACCTTTCTGATGATGCTGCTAATGCTGGAACCGTCAGAAGTAATGTTACTAGTATTAACTTGCTGTGCTCGACATGCTTCGAAAGTGCTAAGCAATTGCAGCGCAACATGTAGGTGAAGCTCCCGGCATACTCTTCAAAAGAGTTAACTGTGAGCGAAGATCAACAATATCGAAATCGAGCATAGCAGCCCAATCTTACTGTGAGATTCTCTACCATCGGCACGGTTTTCTGACAAGCAGAATGAAAAGCTTCCTCGTTTTCGTTGATCAAAGTCAATAGTTTCGCTATCGTTTAAAAATATAAAATAAATGATTCTTCATTTTTACACCCAGAAAAAAGCTGCAGTAACTTTGTCAACAAGTCGTCGTCATTTCTATATTTGCTGTAAAATAGCATATTCTGCATACAATTATCCAACTTACTGTCAAAACTACCGAAAAAATGTAAAACGTAACCACTATATTGTCATAATAACAGCAAATAGATTACGAATTTGCTTTTAAAATCACAGTCACGTTGTAAAAATTAGTGATCAAATTGACAACGAATTTATGATTAAAAGAAAGAAAGTTTTCATGGCTACAACAACAAATTGTAGCTTGAATATATGTTTACTTCAAAAAAAGTTGCTATAAAGTTCTTAATTTTATATAATGTTTAGCAATTAATATTTCCCACAAAACGGAAAACGTTCTCCGCTTGAAATAAATTTACTTTCACCAATTTGTACATTGCTTATATCACAAAGAATATTGTAGAATTGACAACTTCTTTACTGTGAATCCTATTGCAATGTTATTGTTAAATTCACATAGAAAAATGTGATCACGAAATCATCGATGTTGTTATTGTGAACACTCCAATGTGAAATTCACAATCGCTGGTAGTCATTATGAAAGCAACAATTGAGAGCTTGCAGCTGTCTGTTGTTGATTTGAAACAAAATAACGGGAAATTGCAAATTTTCACACTCGTCGTCGTCATTCGGAATCGATCCAGTAAAGACGCGACACGGCAGCTCAGTAACATAGTGTTCATTTCGGTAGTTGGAATTCGTTTAGTTGTACACGGTGTATAGTTGAAAATGTGTGAGGATTTCCTCTTCTTTAAAATAGGTACTAACATCGACATTTAACGTTGAATCCATACAAATAGTGCGAAATTTTCATTGATCGTTAAATCGAAATCGAATGGTAGTACTCAATTTGGACAATCTGCGCACCAGTTTTTAACGATATCCAAATCCAAGTGAATTTCTGATGTTAATACCTACTATTATTATTAAAACGTATAAAACTGTATTGTCAGCGAGCACCCGGGCAACGTACATTTTGAGCATTAAAATAAACTCAATATATCATGCGGAACCAATCGCAGATTCAAAATCCAATATTCCCATTGCAGGTCGTGGATTAACTAAAAAGAGTCTTCTCCTTCCAAAGCCTCATCATTTGGATAAATTTTTTTTCGCCAACAGAGTTGGGCATACTCGAATTCGTATATGACCTACAACGATGGGCAGAATCTGAGGTTGAGATTATGCATTACAAACGTTAATACCAAAATTAATTTATTTTATTTCTAGATTGATGTGGCCAGTACAATTTCAATGTCATCAACTACCGAGTGAAAGTTCATGGTAATTACAGATTGTCATTTCAGACTACGACATGACATCGGCATTTCACCTGAAATCCATACAAATACTATCAAAATTTTGAAGATCATGAAATCGAATTTTGATAGTCGTACTATTTATACTTTGCGCTAAATTTTCCACACGGTTTTGAAAGATGTCATGGACAATAACAAGACCGCGGAGTGCCAAATTCATCTTAAATTCGTTGAATAAAAATAAAAATTAAAAAATAGCTGCAGAAAAGTGAAATGCATATAAACGAACAAATAGAAAATAAAAACCGTGAACAGTATCAAAAATTAAAAAGGGACACTATTTTGGTTCGCTGTGCAAAGTATTACCCGAAATACAGGGTGCGCATAATGTGTCTTATCGAGAGAAAAACTAATAATTTGGTTGTACGTGTGATTATACCCTTCGCTCATAGTGAAAGGGTATATTAACTTTGTCATGAAGTTTGTGACGTATTGAAGCATCTCCGACCATATAAAAAACTCTAAAAGAAATGTATTTCAATTTTCATTTATTTCAAATAAATATGTATTAAAAAAAAATCTGTTAATGTTTTATTAGTTTTCAGAATAAGAACATTATCTCGAAAATAGGAAAGTTTTCGATTCGATCGAAATTTACCTTCAAAGTGATCAAAGTGTTTTCAATATTACAATTTAAAACTGTTGATTTCACCATCTTTAGTTGTTAATATTACAACCACTTGTTGCATAGTAGCATATTCGTTGAAGTGAACCTTAACGTTAAGGTTGTTAAAATGAAAGGTAAAATTGTTGATTAATTCTTCTTCGAAGTAACAGTAGAAAACTTTTAAATTTACAACAGCTGTCAGCTTAACAACGATCTCATTTTAATTTTGACAACATTGGTTGTAGGGTCGATTTCAACAACGAAAATTTGCAAAATTGACTGTAAAATAAATAGATTTACGACGATTTTTCTCTGGGTGTAATATAATGCAATATAGTAGTACTAATTGCCCCTTAAGCAAAATATTGAGGGGGCAGTTGCCCCCGCTGCCCCCCCTCCCCCCTGTTCCGGCGCCATTGCTGATGCTGAAAAAATTAAAATAAGGAAATATGAATGTATGTACATATGTCTGTAAAGTTATCTACGACAATTTTTGGAATAGAAATGATGTGGAGTAAACCTGAATATCTGCTCCTAGCGTGGTAGTTCAGTAATATCGTGTCGATTTAGTACCAATCCGTGAAAAAAATACAGAAGTTTTTTTCTCACTCTTTCTTTATGTATTATGGGGCGCTGATTCCGAATATGAACTTTGCACCCTAAAAAAAGTGCCGCAACCTTTAAAAAAAGGGGGGAAAGGGGGGCATTTTTCGTTTTTTTGCGATTATTTCAAAAACGGTAAGAGATACAGAAAAATGGTCTGAGGACGAAAAAAACTACATAAAATTATCTTTGCAATGATATATAACACATTAGAGTCTAATTGAATATTTCGGCGTTAGAATAGAACATAAATTAGAATATTTTCATTTTAGACCTTTTTTAAAAGCTCCATAACTTTTGAATGAATGCTATTTCAGCCGTAAAATTTTGTACAAGTATTCACAATAAGTTTAAGATCATTTTAAGGTAAACATTGAGCCGCTCCGGTCAAGGACCCCCATTATCCCCACATTTAAATTTTTCAAAACGGCATATCCATAACTCCCCCCCAAATTGGAGCAGAGTGCTAAATTTTGGTTTGTTGGGATTGGAGGTCATAGTGACCCCACCCACCAAAAATCAGCTCATTCGGATAAAAACTAAGGGTACCTCCCATACAAAGTGACCCATCAGGAGTTTGTTCTACGTACTACTGTATGATTTGTATATGGTAGTACGTAGAACAAACTCCTGATGGGTCACTTTGTATGGGAGGTACCCTTAGTTTTTATCCGAATGAGCTGATTTTTGGTGGGTGGGGTCACTATGACCTCCAATCCCAACAAACCAAAATTTAGCACTCTGCTCCAATTTGGGGGGGAGTTATAGATATGCCGTTTTGAAAAATTTAAATGTGGGGATAATGGGGGTCCTTGACCGGAGCGGCTCAATCTTTACCTTAAAATGATCTTAAACTTATTGTGAATACTTGTACAAAATTTTACGGCTGAAATGGCATTCATTCAAAAGTTATGGAGCTTTTAAAAAAGGTCTAAAATGAAAATATTCTAATATATGTTCTATTCTAACGCCGAAATATTCAATTAGACTCTAATGTGTTATATATCATTGCAAAGATAATTTTATGTAGTTTTTTTCGTCCTCAGACCATTTTTCTGTATCTCTTACCGTTTTTGAAATAATCGCAAAAAACCGAAAAATGCCCCCCTTTCCCCCCTTTTTTTAAAGGTTGCGGCACGTTTTTTAGGGTGCAAAGTTGATATTCGGAATCAGCGCCCCAAAATACATATAACAAAATTGAGAAATAAACTTCTGTATTTTTTTCCTGATGAAAATACCATATGATTGGACTATGGTCCGTCCAGATAGATGCACTCTTCAGGTCTTGCATCTTCGCGTCTATCTGAAAGTTGTGATCTTGTCTATGTTTGTTCCCACATTGAACACTAAAGAGATGGATATAAACAGAGGTTATGATCACAATGAAATTATCTGTATGCCGCACAATAGCTGATCAATTACATCAAAGCTGCCTACTAAAGTGTGAACAAACAACAAAAACGATCATATGACGTCATTAAAAGCAAGAAAAATGCAGCTTGTAGCTTGCAAAGAAACACATTTCTGTGAGTTTTGGTTTGAATTAGCGCACAAATAAAAACCAATTCTTAGAAGAACTTAATTTGGGGGGTTTGGGTTTGTATGGGAGCCCATGACCCCACGGTCCGATTCTATTTTTTCGCAGATATTTTTTGTGTTTTCCATAGAAACACACTTGTGCCAAGATGGGTCCAAATTGGTGTGCCAATAAAAAAGTTTTTCTTAGAAAAGCTTAATTTTGGGGTTTGGATTTGTATGGCAGCCCCATGACCCCATCATCCGATTTTAGCGATTCAAACACACAAACTGGCTGCAGCAAAAAGAAGCATGTGTGCAAAATTTCAGCTTCATAGCTTCACATTTGGTGTGAAGATGTGTCATTACTTTATTTTAGTGTAACTTTACATTTTCAGTGTATATTTACCAATTGGAAGTTGTAATTTTAAGGAAATTGTCATGCAATATTCCGATTTTGGTGTAAAAAGTTACACCTACATTTGTGTAAAACTGAGTGTGTTACAATACTTTTGTGCATTATTGCATTTTCCTGTATCTGACAAGTGGCTTGTTCTGTGTGAAGTTAGTCTGTTCCGTCCGTTCATGTGTTGTAGCGCTTTTTTGCTCTTGAAGCAAAGGGGGTGTGGCAGCTCCTGGCCATTGGAATAACGGGTATCTCAAGGACGATTTAGATCGAAGAACTGGCTGCCGTAAATATTATTATAAACCCGGATGTAAATTTACATATTTGTCGGTGTAAATTTACATTTTTTCCAGTGTATTTTTTTTGTAGATTTACACCAATTTTGTAGTAAATATTTACACCGTAAAGTGATGCCCACACCGGCGGGTCAGCGAATTTTTCCGCGGCGTCAAAACTGTAACACACTGCGTTGTATGGAGATGCCCACACCAACGCGAATATTCGCCAGTTTTGCAGTATTTTTTCCGGTTCGAATATTTGCTACCTAATGTCATTTTATTCAAATAATTTATTTGACAGGTGCAGTGTAGTACAACTTGATATTGGTGTACCCGAAAAAGATGTAGATTTGGAATGAGTTGTTTAATTATTAACCGAGCATTTAAGTTTTGAATATTTTATGGTATAAGTGGATGAGTAAAAGAAGTAACCTTTTTGGAAACATGAATTCCAAGGAAGGAGGGTTTTTACCCGTTGTTTGGACTTACACAAATAAATTGCCCTATTGTGGCAAGTCTGGCGACACCCCGATCGTATCGCTTGGCCGAAGAATTGCAGAAATATCGACTATTTTCCAAATCGACTATTTCATTTTGCATCTAGGTTGGCAACTACCAAAGGCATACATTTTGTGAATTATTGTACTTATCTGGGTTATCCCCTTGTAAGCTTCGCAGGAAAGATGTTCCGATACCACCTTAGAAAATGTTGTTGCGAGTTCAGCGAAACCTTGATCCATCCTTTCGTTGGACTCAAGGATTCCAAAGATTTCGACGTATTATCGAAGTAGTACGAAGTTGATTGTGAAATTGCTGTGGCCAACATCAGGGTTGACGGTAATCTTTGAGCACCCTGTGCACTGACCGGAAAAATAAAGAGGATCCGATGACCCATTCGGCAATTTTATGGTGAGTCTAGCGCCACCTCGGTAGATCCGCCACACCAAAGGATTGCAGAGATATTGACGGATTGCCGAAAGAATACAAGGTCAATCGTTTCATTCATGAATAGTATACGATAGGAAATAAGGGTCCTGGTGGTTCGGTACTAGCGTTTGTCCCTAAGTAGTTACATACACGCTTGAATATTCTATTGAATTGAATATTTACTTTGCATAGTTACGCCATATTTTGCTTGGTTTCGCCATCGTAAGGAATCACGTAAGGATTATACTAAAAATTATTATGCAATTTCATACAATGGCGTAACCAAGCAAAATATGGCGTAACTATACAAAGTAAACATTCAATTCAATAGAATATTCAAGCTTGTATGTAACTACGCATTTTGCGTAACCGTGCTACGTAAACAGATACATACATATATTCAATTCAAAACAGCCACAAAACAATGTTCAAGCTTTGTGTCTTCTCTATACGATAAGAATAACCATTCGACGGGCACAAGATAAAGTGTAAGAGTTTTCGGTTACGCGATAGTCAATTCAAACAATCAAATCGAACACTCCCGCATCTTTTTTTAGGGTACGGTTTACCAAGGTTGTACTGCACTGCATATTTCCATCAATTTGCGCATGTCAATGATTTTATCCTTAGAATAAGTATAGACATGGAGAGGTAAAATGTCGAATTTCACGTCGATTGCTTCCGCTTACGCTTTTACATAATAAGTAAAGATGCCGCGACATTTTGATGTAGTGCACGAAAATTGCAGCATGATTATAAATGTTATAATAATTGTATTTGGCCAGTTCTTGCAGTTAGTCTCTATCATGTCAAGTCCCTTCCTTACATAAATCTAATACCTTTTCTAAGGCAACAACATGATATCAGCTGTGGGTGACAGTACCCAGCGAAATATTCGCGCCGCGCCGGTGTGGCACCCAAAAATGTCCCGCGAATTTTCTGGCGCGAAAAATTCGTGACGCGTTGGTCTGGGCATCACTTAAAGCGTAAAATTACTCTCGTTCATTTCGTGGTGTAAATTTACTACTATAATAGAAGGAAAAAAAGTTTCCTCCTTATTAGAGTAAATTTTTTTCGAGTGTAAGTAAACGGTTGAATGAAGTGAATAACGGTACACCTTATCAGGACGATTTTTTAGGGTTGGTACCCGCGTAGTAAAAGAATGCTTTTTGGAACTCGAAAATCCAGGAAATGAAAAGACGAACAATTTCTTTTGGGAATACTATGTGACTTTGGGAGTACTATGGACATGTAATTAAACTTTAAAGTCTACTTTCTTTGGCGGGCTTTAAGATAAAAGTTCACTACAAACTTTTCACGTCCTAAGTTTTTGGTATGATATTCACTCGTATCGAATCGTCTCGTCGCTCCTTAGTGATGTAATGAGTAGCTTTGAATAGCGGTTAGGCTTTGAACAGTTTTAACAGATTTGAATCTTGAAGTGTTCGCTGTGTCCGTTGTTCTTCCAGTTTTCTTTTTAAAAATGAGACTAGTTTTTTCCTTATACTGGAGGTCTTTTTTTTACGGAATACGTCCGTTTTGGAACCAACGTAAATCCTTCTTCAGTGCTGACCTAATAAAACAAAATTGCACCAGATCCTATTTATATAAACTACATAACTATTGAAAAGCCTAAGGAACTACCTGCGACTTTTATAAAGATCAACGAACAATTCCCTTCGTCGTAAGATCCTTTTCATGTTTTATTATTTGGAGACTTTCCGCCGCGTCTAGCAGGCGGATCTCGTGTTTCCCCAGCATGTGTCTCGTCACCATTGATTTTATGTGCCTTACTACATCATTTTTGCCCTTTTCGTATTCGCGGTAACGCTCGTCGAATCTTGTTGTGACCATTTTTTTGGTTTGTCCGACGTGACGTATATCATGGGGCAGCTGATTTGGTAGATTCCGCTCTTCTCGGTGTTCTGGAATGTGTCCTTTGGTGATCGTAGTTTGGTCCTTATTTGGCGGTCTCGGTTCGTACATACAATTTGGATATTGTGATTTGCTAGGTTTTCCTGATACTGCTTGAGAAGGTTGAGTGTGTGCAGTTTGCTCTGGTCGCAGGCTTTTCCGTGCTGGTTTGGTCGAAGTGTGTGCTTGGTATAGATTTCATTCCGTTCTGTTGATTTTCTTCCTAAATAGCTTGTCTATCGTTTCCTTGTTGTATCCGTTGGCCTCCAATTACATTTATGTCCAAAAATGCGATACGCTGGTCTTGTTCCTGCTCCATTGTGAATTGAATGTATATATTTGGTTGATGTCGATGAATATTAGCTCGACATCACTCCTTGGCATTATGGCTAGCAATTCGTTCCCCTTTGACACGATGCTCTAGAGAGTGTATTGCCCATTGCTGTGCCTGCCGTTGTTTTGTAATACTTTCCCTTCCAGGTATCCAGGTGTTTCAGTGAATTAAATATTTTGGAGCGATAATGAAAAACTTGAATTTATAGAGTCTCTCATAAGAAACCCTCGACTAATGGAGCCTTGCCAACTGCCAAACAAAGAATTTAACTTCGAATTATAGAGTCATCCTTTGAGTTATCCAGTTTATCTACTTTATTGCTTTTTGTTCAAATGAGCTGGGGAATTGGCTTTACTTCTATACTTAATTAATTTTTTCGAGTTAAGGCGTTTCCACTGTATTTCAGATTGGAAACTCGTCTTTCCTCTTTGAAAAGCGCCGAAAATTCGCCTACACTAGTATTTCCTTGAAGGCAGCCTGTAAATGAGGGGTTTTTGAAGTAAGAGTTCATTCAAAACGCATCATCTTATACATACTGTAAACTATACAACATTGGGTGTCAGTAACATAGCCTTTTCCTTTGTCCAGCAAAGCACAAAGGACGTCTTCGTATCTCAAAGGCACTGACCTAAGCAGGTTTCGTCATTTCTTTTGTGTACTTGAACTTTTTTGCATTATTAAATTTATATGCTCCAAATATTCCATTGGGTCACAAGTTTCAGTATAGGAAGACACATTTTGTTCATATATCGGTCACAGGTTCGAGTTCGACGGCTATCAAATAAATTGATATAAATTGGCACGTGACAAAACACCTCGTACTCATATATTCATCGAACATTTTCCAAACATATTTTCGTACATTCACTTGCAATATGGTTACGTCACGGTTGATGCTTCTCACACCCTTTGTCCTTGTAGCTTGTACTATACTCATGTATGTGTATACGTATTATGGTCGATTTTATTCGCATCAAAATCGACCAGGACATTGTACAGTACAGAGGTTACGTAAAGCAACTTTCTTCTGTATTTCTCTGTCTCTGAAAATATTTTCAGCATTTCGTATCCTTTTTTGCCTGTACACTGATATATGTATGTATAATTCGTACAAAAGCAAAAATCATGCTTTGAAACGTGAGTGAAATACCAAGAAAAGTGGCAAACTGGAAAACTGGCCTCGGCACGCTTTGATTTATTGAATTCAGAATGTGAGACTATTTGAGATATTTTATCTTTCGATCCCGAAGACCGTTACGCGCGTCCTCGGGGATATACCATATCGTGACAAAGAGACATGAACGGATAGAGTATATATGCAAAAAAAAAGGAAAACAGACAGAAATTGGCCTTTATCATTTGATAATAAAAAATGTTCACAATTTAAAGGAATTTGTTAGCAGACAGACGTTATGGGTTATGAACAAGAACAGAGTCCTCTCCACGCCGCCGGGGGTGGTGTACACAGAAGTAGAGGAGAGAAAAAAAGGCAAATAAGCATGACATATGAATACTTTTTATGACTTAGTTTTTCCTTCAATGGTATAATGGAGTTGTATTTTCTCAAAGGATTGTAAGATGAATATTAATGAAAAAAAGATATTTTTAATGGATTTAAGAAGAAAATTTGTAGAGGAAATAACTCAGGAGGCTATATCGAGCTATAACGAAATATTGTTGTTCTCTCAAACAATTTTCAATAAATGTTTTTTCGCCGAGCTTTCGGCATAAGCACTAGATAATATGAGATGCCACTACAGGAAGTGCATAAGTCCTTATTACGTAAGTACGGTTTAAGTATTAAACATAAATTACAAACTTCATAAAATCCATATCCTGCCAACCATACCATACTTCCAGTACGTACTGGGAAAGAGCGAAATTTGCATTTCATAAATCATGGATAAACGTCTTTGGTTGGCGATTATTATCATCGTATGGCGCAGAAAATGGTGCAATTTCCGAACCCATCGATGGAGTATAGTATCGGCGTATCGGTTTAAAGTACATAACCACTTCAGCGAATATTAACTGCATACTGCAAGGAAATCGTGAAATTAACTCTCTGCTACGGTAATAATATGAAAATCGCATTTTTTTGGGAAATGCTCAAACAGAAAATTAAGGATAATTAATTTTAAAGTGAAACTGAAAAATTTTATCAGATCTGAAATTGTTATTTTTACTGAAAAATGGTATGTATGTCATGTAGGATGCGTGTATGCACATACGTACATAATTTTACTTAATATCGATTTTTTCTTTTGTAGTTGCAGTAATTTAAAGAGTCGAAAATGGTAGTGGTCCTCAGCAGATTCAAACATTTTAATATACATTATGATAAAATAAATCAGGATCCACTTCCTTATTTTCAAAACTAATCTTTACTGCTCTGCTACCGTCCGAGTTCACACCGGCGCGCGTCCTTGTTTAATCTATACAATACAGTATTCATGAAAAGTGATGAAAGCCATGCTAAAATGTACCCATATACTAGGGTTACCAGACAGGTTGGGTTGAAATCGAGGACGCTGAAAACTGGCAAGGGGGGAGGAGGGGCGCGGCGGTTACACCTATACTCTTATGCCTATATCTGAGTGTCTAGATGAGCATAATAAGGTAAAAAATATCTCTAATAACTGAAGTTCGTTAATTTTAAATTCATAATGGTGAAATTATAATTTTCGAAGAGATATCTAACATTGTTTGCAGTCTAATTCTGTAAAATTGAAGCTTGGAATCATGTGATCGTGAACCGTTTTTACGCCTAGTCGATTGCGCTCGTCACTCCATTGTCACTCTTATGAGCAGCGTCCGCTTTAGCGCTTATGCCGCCCCGGGCGAGAGGACAGATTGCCGCCCCTCAGGTACCGTACCAGGCAGATTCATAGTAGATAGTACATGTATGTCGTTGTTGTTGTTGTGGAAGCGATTTAAAATAATTTTTATTCTTGAATCGGGTGATTTTGGCATTTCTAACACATCGGATCCATGATGGCTGCCGTAAAATATCAATATCATATCAACACAACAATTCAGTCACAGTGGAAACTGAACCAACGCTTTAATAATTCAGAGACAATCCACCGCAGTTCAACAAGCTTAAAATTCAAAATTAAAGTTAAATGTTGAATTTCCCGAGCCATATTTTATTCCTATAACTGCCAAAAAATATACAAATGGCACACGGAAACCTGGCAGCTTTTAAAAAGACGTAAGAGATTGCAAATCAAAGGAAACATTTGTTTTCCATCAAAAGATTTAACAAATTTTATAAAACTCCCCTCTCGAAAATGGTTTGCCAAAAATGGTGCTCGTTTTCATTACTAACTTTCTGAAGTAGTTTTCGATAACTTCCTCACCTACTGCACAGCCAATAAACTTCAATTAGCCGGGTTTCTTCGTGGACGAGTTTCTTCAGTATGGTTTTAACTTGGGGGGCCTATTTTCATCTCGCGAATTTTTATAGAGAATAAGATATTTAGTTAAATCGGGGGAACCTAAATCCCGATATTATCATGTCCGGAAGCATATTAGAGAGGTCTGCTATTGCGGCTCTGGCAATGTATATTGTCGTTTCCTCATGTGGATGGAAGTCTTCTAAATTGACTGAATAACGAGACCAAGGCTAATTTCGGGCGCGGCCGAAATTTGAACACCCTTCACTCTCCTCGGGCTAAAAGTTTTTTCGGGCGAATCTATGACTTGTGTTTAATCCTTCCCCATGATTTTCCTTCCGTTTTCACATAAGTTTCGTGGCGTTGATAAAACAAAATTCGTGTGAGGTTTGGTTGGAAAAAGTGGGAAAATAAAAAAAAAATGTGTTGGGGGGGGATGCGGGAGCATGGCCCCATAGTACGATTCCATTTGTTTTCCTTTCTTTTTTTTTTGTTTTGATATAAAATATAAAAAATATAAAATATAAAAACAGAGTTTGGTTGGAATTGGTGCACAAATAAAAAAGTTTTTCTTATAGAAAAACCAAATTGGGGGTATTTTACGGTTTGTATGGAAGCCCCACGACCCCGATTTCATCGATTCACACATACAAACTGCCTGCAATAAAAAGAAGCAAGTTTTCAAAATTTCAGCTCGATAGCTTTTAAAATGGCCGAGTAAAACGCGTAGCAACAGATAGACAGAGAGACAGACGGACATCGCCCAATCGACTCAGCTCGTCATGCTGATCATATATATGTGACCGGGAAAGTTAACCCTCGGATGGTTCAGTGGGGTCTGACAGACCCCAGAGAAATTTAAATCTTAAAATTCCCATAGAAAAGCTTCTTGAATGGTATTTTGATGCATATGTAATTTAAGTATGTGTCACATACGTTCATTTAAGCATGAATTTGTTTGAATTTGTGATTTTGTTAATAAGTTATAGCACTTTGAAAGTGCTCTGGGGTCTGTCAGACCCCACGAACCATTTATGTATGTCTTTTTTACAAAAGTACATTTTTCGTTTTGTGGGAAATTTTCAAAGTATGTTATTTGGAAAACGATAAAATGTAATAATAATAGTCGGGAAGTGTTGAAACTTTGTAATTAGAGTACATTTCGGAAATTAGATATGTTAATTTTGAAAGAAATTGAAAATTTAGGGTGTTTCGAATTAGGGGGTTTTAAATTTTTTACTCAATTCACTAAAAATTATGCCGTTTTCTTTACCTGGTTTTCATTTATGAGGATCTCCTTTCACTATTGTGTCATTACCTTATGTTTTTTAAGTCAAGACATAAATTAATGACTTTAATGAGCGTAAGAATTGGGTGGGTATTTTACATAATACATAAAGCTTCCTCAGCGTGCTTGGCTATACACTTGTCGAACCTCTTCTAAGAAGGAGGAAGTCAACGGGCAATATTCGCCGAAGCACAGTGCAAAATATTGAAGACATTTTGTGCATTGTTCAGCTTGTTTGGGGGGGGGGGGGGGGCAAGCTGGGGGCTGATGCCTCAGGTCCCCAATGGGGTCAGGTGGTCCCCCAATGGGGTCAGATGGTCCCCCAAAGAGGCAAAGATGTTTTCTATGCCCACGAGCGAATGATGGGAACACAAAATGCAATTGTAACGAGTGCAAAAAGCCAATCTACGGAGACCATCGAGGAAAAAGCTGCGAAGAAGAATGCTCTAAATATTGACTAACTTTGGATCCAGATTTAAGAAAAAATATTAACCTTAGCTAAAAAATGTTGATGTACTTATCTTTGTTAATTAGTATTAAATACTTTTTGACTAATAAAAATAAAATTTTGTAAAAATTTTAGTTTTTATATAGATTTATTTGTGATAAGTTCAAATTACCCTCAAATTTGACACCATCTAATTTTTTCTTCCACATACTAAAAGCTACTGTCCGAATTCCACTTTTTTTTATATACCACTTAATCAAAAGGCTTCACAGTTACTTCTAGTTCAAACAAATGTGCTAAAAACGCAAAAATTTAAGTTTTAGAGCGATTTTTGCCTTGGGGTCTGTCAGACCCCACTGAACCATTTACGTATGTAAAAATTACCTGAACCATCCGAGGGTTAAAAAGGGGCTATCGTGTAAAAATTTCGATTTTCACTTTTTTAGTGATTTCCACAGAAAACAATGTGCTCTTTCCGATTGTGAAAACCGCAGATGCCAAAACTTCAAAAATGAGTCTGAAAACCGATCTTGAAGTTCGCCACCAAATCATCAAAATCCAATGTGAAATTGAAATTTTGTGTATTTATGAAAATCTTTTCAACCGCTAAAGCAAATTTACCCAAATTTTCATCACGTCTCACTCACTAAGTTAGAAGTAAAAATCAATACCGCAAATCATATAAGTCTGCATAAGATGAGGTAGGGAGCGGTATGAAAACAGAAAATGTAGTATCGAATGCAAACTTTTTAATAAATTTAAGATTTATAAGTTTCGAAATTTTATGAGATGTAGGTTTTATTGTATATAATGTAAGTAATGATATAACTTCAATATTTTACCGTTATCATTTATTATCAAATTATAGAAAGTAGACTTTTACATACAGAATTTTAAATAGTTGAATTCATTTAAAATTTTCAATAGAAAATATCATCAAAGGCAATTTTTATATTTTACAATCTTTTGTGTGCTAGTTATCAAGCTAGGTCAATAATTATTGATTTGAAAAAGGACACAAAAATATCGTTAACGCGGAACGATCATGTGCGATATCGCATCACAGGAGACGTCGAGGACATTCGAATCCGTTAATACATCTCATTCTTACGCGTATAAAAGATTAATTTCACAGTCTCTCATAATAACCATGTTTGTATTTGCAAAGCCATAATTTGAAAAAATACTAATCTGAAACGCATTTCTTAACTTTTTAGAACGGAAAATAACTAAGACTTCTATCATCCATTTTGCGACGACGACGACGTCTAATTTATTTCATTCTCGATATCAGCTTCTATCTCAGTGATCAAAACCGACTTAAATGGCATTTGAAGTGTACAATGCAATAATTTCTTTATGCACGATCTACGCCATCCAGGGTGCCTCAACATGCCTCTCGTTCACTGTCTATGAGTCACATGTGCCCACAGCGTTCCCCACCGCTTACGTCTCTGATTTTCGAATGCCAGTCATTGTGGCAATGTCGGTAAAAACCGTTCACATAGTGTTAAAGCCGCCACAGAAATTTTAATAGAAATATTCGGGCAATTCTAAAAATGCCTTTTTTGTTATACAATGCAGTTGGCTCATTTTTATACAAATTTATCTGTCTCCACTGAACAATATCTATACTGGATAATAATAGTTATTCCGTTCAATAGAATGAAAAAAATAGTTTTAGTTAATTTATTTCAAAATTTTATTCTTTTTCCTCGGATTTTTTCTTAATAGTAAAAGAAATGCTAAAAGGCATCCGAAAAATCCCAGTTTAGGACTGGAGATATTTTTTTCCGAGTTCTGTGCCGCCAGAACCGTTAGTTTGAAAGTCCGCGACACATATCGTAGAAGTATAAGTTTACATCCCATAAAAAATGTTTGATTTTTTGACTAAAAACTTTCAACGTTGGTTAGTTGAAAAATACCATCAGTTGCGTTCATGATCATCACGAGTAGTTTTGAGTAACGAACTCCGTACAAAAAAATTCACCTACCCAGTTAATTTTCACACGTGCCACTTTCCTTCGCGGGATAGAGTTCAGGAGAATGAAATGTAGATGGCTAATGCATAGGAAAAAAAAAATTTCGTTAGTTAGAGTAGCTTTAAAAAAATTACAATTCAAAACAAAACAGCGAATGTTTCTTATTGAAGTTTTTAGATTTTTCAGATATATCATTGTCTTCTGTGACGAAATCCACCAAATCTAAAAAAATAAGTGATCTTTTTTTTTTCTTTTGAATCGCGTTAACTGCGATGGCAAAAAACGCGCTTATTGTCATAAGTGCTTTTCGACTTTGTGGATCATTTCCATATTTACTGGAAATCCCATACAAAACGATAATCTGGAAAATTGATCATCTGCCAATGCCATCCCCCAGATGGCTCCGCAAACAATTTCCCTAAAATTTCCTGTATGTCATTTTGTTTTTCATTTTATTTGGTTTATAATCATGATAAGAGTCAATCATTTTAAAATTGAGACATTTTCCTTTAAATTAAATCTCGCACGGCGTATAATATCAAATGCAAGTTCCAATTCAGAATATCGCGTTGGGGTTGATGACACAATAGTCAGCTGTTACTGAAGGGGGAAATTTTGATCCGTTTGCGTTTTACTTTGACAATGATCCTGTCCGTCCAAGAATGAAACGACTATAATTAAAGATCTATTCAATTCACAATACCAAAGGCACTTTCATCATTGTCTTTAAAAGGCTATTGCCTCGAGTCACAATCAGACAGAATTGTAATTGAATACTTTTATTTAATAAAATATAATTCATGCATATTTTCTGAGTATATAATACCCTTCTTCTTCTTCTTTTAGCGGTACAGAAAGTGTAGTGGTCCTACCACAGATCAGATATACTCTACTCTACTACTGGCAACCATTGCTTATTGCATTTGCAATTTGCAATTCCAAGCCTCTCCGGGGCGGACCACCCCCATTTGCGACAACAAACGGCCAAGAGTTGCCAAAACGCCTACCTGGCAAGAGCCTCGAAGGTCTCGATGCAGCAAGGTTGTGTATGGCTGTGTATATATGATACCCTCGTGATAAAGTTATTTTCACTGTGGGGAGAAGGAAAGATCCTGACTTATGTCAGTCAGCTGTAAAATCAGATATAGCCGACAATATTTGCTGTACCAGTACCAGTAGTAGACTATTGACGTGAATATCATAGAAATCGCAATCTAAAACAAAGGGTACATAATGCGAATAAAATATTCTTGATTCGAATATTCTGGTGTCCCCAAATGCCAAAAAAAATTCAAAACCATTTCAATGATTTCTTCTAATCCGTCCCTATTGTTTGAAACCCATCTCGCCTATCCACAACCAATTTTCCAAAAATGTCCTTTTCAGGAGAGAAGATCCTTTCCGAAGATTTCAAAAATGTACAATTAGTATTTCGGGGCACTTGTCTCACTAATTTTTTCATTTTCATATCCATATTGCTCATATTGGACTTCTTTAGCAAAAAAGAAGCTTGTGTCCTCACGGGTATTCCCTGGGATTAGTATGCACTTTTAGATATAAAGTGTCCTGCTGATAAATAACTACTTATGTTTTATTAAAAGTAGCACACGAAGAGAATCAAGGCAAGTAATTGAAAGGAATTGCATCGTTATCTTTACAGGATGATTATTCCAGTCACTGGTCAACATTGCAATCTCTGAAACATTTTTGTGGTCACCAATGGATCCTGCATATCAACTATAAAAAAATATACCATAGAAAGTGCTATATATATGCTCGAACTTGTCGAAAAATTAATTTAAATTCATTTACATTTAGATTTACTGTTATACTACCCGTTAATCACATTTCCGGTAACAGCGTCCAAATCAGGATCATCGAAAGTATATAGATACAAAGTTTCATAAAAATCAGATCACGATAAATCGATTAAATACAATGCACCGACTTGATTTGTTTATCAGCCGTTTACTCGCTTGTTTGTTTTTACCAGATAGCCCCCTTTTAACTTTCCCGGTCACATATACATATTTTATGAGGTCGGAGATGCTTCCTTCAATGCGTTACAAACTTCATGACAAAGTTAATATACCCTTTACTCTACGAGTGATCAGTTTCAAAATATTTTTTTTTTTTTTAAAGAATCTGATGTCCCAGGGGAGGTTCGAACCATGGTCCACACTGTCGTCAATACCTTCCAAAAATTCGACAACGAGCACGAAACCGCCTTGACCACACTGCGCCTTATCAGTACGAATAATTTTAGTGAGCACATCATCTGGTCTATATAGTCATCATCACACAGTGCAGTATAGTTAAGCCTCAATCGCAATACTCCGTTCCGTTCCGTTCAGCTGTCAAAAGTAGACCTTACGGACGGGGCATGTAAACGCACACAATGGTTGTAACGGAACGGAACGGATCGGAAGAGTTGACCAAAATTCAACTTTTACGGATCACATAACCTCACTTTATGGAAAATGACAGTTCAGTAGCATAACAAACGGATATGGATATGGATGACGAGTAGTACATCGAGGCCGTACATTAGGTACAGTAAATATAAATGAAAAACTCCGACAAAAAAACTGCTATACGTATTCGTCACGTATGACAACTGCCTGAACGGAACGGAGCATTGTGCTTTGAACTAATATTTTGACAAAAGGGAACGGATTGGATGGTTGACGGAATGGAACGGAACGGAGTATAGCGATTGGGGCTTTACGTGGAGACGTGCAACGGATGGCTGGTGCAAATGCCTGCTACAATTGCAAATGGCGAGCAGGTATAAATTGAATTGTCGATTGCATATGCGTGCACTTTCCAATTTGTCACATGTAAAATGCGCGCGTAAAAAAGAGGCATCCAAAATGCATACGATTTATCGCATAAGTTTACGAAGAGTAGAAAATCACAGTTGAATGAAAGTTGAATGTTGAAAAATGAAACAGTACGTAACAGTGGTTGTACAGTATACGTACAATGGTTTTGGAGCCACTGTACCTTGAATTGAATGTTGAAAAGAAACAGTGTGAAGAGTTTGCACATAAACATTTTTAGCAGTTAAATTTCAACCAATGTCCGTCACCGCACCGCAAATCATTAATTCGTTGGACATTTCTTTCTCTCCATTCAGCAATATGAAAACGCTCTGCAAAATGTTCGAACATGATCATGTGATTATTGCTAGATTCATCGGGCCAATCTGTAGTCGATGTAGCCTGGTTGGGTATCATATCAACCAGGTTTGGTTCGTAGTGCAATATGTTCGAGTCCCCACAGCAGCATATATTTTTTTTCTCTTATTAGTGTCCAAAACATTTTTTTTAGCTTGGTGATAATTATTTGGAACATAGTAAAACACGTGTGATTCTTTTAAGGAAATTAGGATGTATACGCTGGGTTGTTCTGTGACAAAATGTGACATTGTAAAAAATAGCGAAAACCTAACGAAACTTTAAGTCAACCTTTCAGTGGTTTGATTATTGCTAAATTTGGTATACATTTTCCTTTGATCGCCCTTACAAAAAATCGACAATCACTGATGAGTTGCGGGAATAGCGGTAAATTCGCGTTGAAGCGAATGAAAAGTTATCTTTCAATTGGTTCTCTTGGCTCCCCCTGTGGAGCGATTTGGATGAATCTCGGTTGGAAGTTGAGTGGTGCGATCCTTATTATTTTGGTGTCGGCACTTGTTATGAGAAAGATGTCCTTGGACAAAAAAGATATCCTTTTCTTTAGGGATGCATTATAGTCGATATGCATATCAAAATACAATATTCGGTGAGTTGAGCCCTTTAAAATCACCACAAGCTCATTTTGGGTTTTCAAAGGATATTATCCCTCGGATGGTTCAGTCAGGTCTGACAGACCCCAGATAAATTTAAATCTTAAAATTTTCATAGAAAAACTTATTGAATGGTATTTTCATGCATTATGTAATTTAAGTATGTGTCAGATACTTTCACATAAGCATGAATTTGTTTGAATTTGTGATTTTGTTAATATAGCAGTTTGAAAGTGCTCTGGGGTCTGTCAGACCCCACGAACCATCTACGTTTGTCTTTTTTACAAAAGTACATTTTTCGCTTTGTGGGAAATTTTCAAAGTATGTGTTATTTGGAAAACAATGAATTTTAATAAAAATGGTCGAGAAGTGTTGAAACTTTGTAATTAGGGTACATTTGCGAAATTATATATGGTATTTCTGAAAGAAATGGAAAATTGAAGATGTTTTGAATCGTTTTATTTTTTTTTATTTTTTACTCAATTCATTCAAAATTTTGCCGTTTTTACCCTTTTTTCATTCATGAGGATCTCCTTTCACTATTGTGTCATTACCTTATGACTTTTAAGTCAAGTCATAAATTAATGACTTTTATGAGTGTAAGAATTAGGTGGGTATTTTACATAATACATACATGAAGCTTCCTCAACGAACTTGGCTATACATTTGTCGAACCTCGTCAAGCACAGTGCAAAATATTTACGACATTTTGGGCATTGTTCAGCTTACCCCCCATATGAAATCAGATGCCCAGCCCCCCCCCCCCCCCCCTCCAATGGGGTCAGATTGCCCGCAAAGAGGCAAAGATGTTTTCTATGCACACGAGTCAAGAATCGGAAGACAAAATACAATTGCAACGATTGCAAAAGACCAATCTGCGAAGACCATCGCTGTGAAGCTGTGAAGAATGCTCTAAATATTGACTAAACCCGATTTAAGAAAAAATATTAACCTTAGCTGAAGAATTTTGATGTACTCGTACTTATCTTTGCTAATTAGTATTAAATTCGTTTTGACTAATAAAAACACAATTTTGTGTAAATTTCAGTTTTAATATTGATTTATTTTATTTTATTTATTGTGATAAGTTAAAATTACCCTTAAATTTGACACCACCTAACTTTTTCTTCCACATACTAAAAACTACTGTCCGAATTCAACTTTTTTTATATACCACTAAATCAAAAGGCCTGGATGTGTCAAATGAAAAAGAAAGCAACAACAACGCATTGGTCTTGGCGATGACACCATCCAAGATAGAGCTGCCTGTAGAAATATGCTGACATATTATTGCCAAAACGGGCGATGTGCCTACACCGCGGGTCGAGCAACGCGAAGCCATGGAGCGGAGCGGTATAAAAAACGAGGCAAGGAAGAAGAAGAAGAAATCAAAAGGCCTTACAGTTACTTTTAGTTCCAATAAATGTGCTAAAAAAGCAAAAATTTAAGTTTTAGAACGATTTTTGTCTTGGGGTCTGTCAGACCCCACTGAACCATTTACGTAAGTAAAATTTACCTGAACCATTCAAGGGTTATGTACATACATATGTACCACCAAAAAGGACACTTCTCTAAGGAAACTGAGGATGGGCATTATGGTTGTCGTTCGAAAGTCGACATTTGGGGTACTGTACGTAATCGGTTTGAAAGGATTTTTGGCTTCTGGAGTGACAAAGATAACGGCTGATGCAATGTGGATTATTTTGTAAGGAATAACCTAGACATATACGAGTACATGATCTAAATTTTTTTTTTAAGAACTTCTAGGAGTTTTTTTATAACACCTTTTTGTGCTGAGTGCTTATTCTCATTTTATATGATTTCTCCGGGATTCAATATTTATTTAGTGGACGTGGTCTTCTTAAACCGCAAGCACACTGATCCGGGTTTACAAATATTCACGTAAAAGATCAAAGTTGTGGGCAACACACGCTTGGAAGGAACAGAAATGATTGGAATTCAATTTTATCATTTGATCAACGGTCAACTGCTCTACAACAGAAACACAAAACTTCCTCTTATGAGAATGGATAGCAGAACAAGCCAAATTGTGGCATATCGCATATCCTTCCAATAATAAAGTTTCGTGTTTTACAAGAACTAGGGATCATGTAAGGGCAAGCAGGTCCTTAATTATGATGGAAAGAAGGGGAACTAAATATTCAATTTGCGGACGAAACTAGCACAATAAGCCCCCCTTAGAGCGGGCGCTGCTTATGAGGAAAAAAACCCTTTAGCAATTCGCATTGTGTTCAGAAATCGAGAAAAAATATTCACCTATTTTCAATATTTCTGAGAAGTCCTCAATGTCTTGGTTATTGACTTTGACGCCTCATACAAATCACCCGATTTTCATCACATCGATTTTGAGTAATTTTGTAAATAAATTGATTTATAAATCAAATTTTCCCAATTCAATGTTATTTGGCCGGAAATATTAAACATTTCATTTAAAAATGAAGTAAATTAACACTTTCCCGGACACAACGTCTATAGACGTCCAATTTTGAGCATTTGACCATACAAATCGTGTCAAATTTTGGCGTTGTGTCCGGCAATGAGTTAAAAATTAACTTTGATACAAACCAAAAAATATGCTCGAATCATAAAATATACATTTTAAACTTAATACGAAATTGAATTTAATAAATGAGAAACGCTTTTAAAAACAAGAGGCACAGCGATCCATTTTGGGGCCCAAACCTAGGTTTTCTTCCATTTCACCTATTCCAGTTCTTAGAGTAAATTTTAAAATTATATACAATAAATTAAAAAATTTCTTCTCCTCGAGTTCACTTGATTAATTTTAATTCTATGTATGATGTCTGGTTTTGACATTGAGTACATTATAGGCGATTTTTAGGAGTTCGAAATGAAATCTTTCTAAAATGAGGAACAATTTTGAGCCATTTTCCTGATTTGTCCTATTTTCGTCCTAGTAAATATTTTTGCATAATATTTGAATAATTATTTTCTACATTTCAAATCGAAACATATTTGTCACGAGTTAGTTGTACGGACACAGACTTATCGTCGAATCGACAACCAGCCATAAGAAATACTGGAAAGAAAAGGTACACAAAGTTCATCCTTCGTCGTTTCGACGAAGCCAATTTCTAAAAATCCAACTTATCCTGCTTACTTCGTCTAGCCGCCATGTGTCCGGCAAGTACATCGGTAAGTGCTGTACAAAAAATCAGCTCAAAGTAATTAAAATTGTCAAGAAAATCGGGATAAATGTGATGCGTAGTCGATTTGACGAAGCATATGACTAGTCCATGCATTGATCAAAAAGCTTCGTTTCGGTAAAAAATGTCTCCTTTTCTTTCAGAAACTTAGCTGATTCTTCAACGCAATTGAAAGTGAATGGTACACCACGTTCAAAATCCAGCCATTGGCAAATTTGAAATACAATCTAATATTAAACAATAAAAATCTAATTAGTTAAAAAGAATTAAAATACCCGAAATTCTGCAAGAGACCTCGTCCATTTAAGCAGGAACTCTTCAGTTTCCCTATAAACCATCATGGTCTTCTCTGTAAATTCGTCGCATTCTCGGCTCTTACCCGATTTCGTAATCACATACATTCAAACTAAAGTAAGATATTAATCTTTTTATTTATTGATGCGTCTTTCTATTAAATTTAAATTTGCAAAACTACTTGAAAGAATGAATTTTGTTCGGTAAAAACCAGGACATTTTGCTTATTTTCGGGAGAAAACCGGGACACCAGGACAGACGGGTCAAAACCAGGACTATGTTACCAATCTCCACGACACTGTTCTCAATTATCGTAATAATTAAATTTGTTTGAATATCAAGAGATGTTATGTAACACCATGTATTGTATTTGCCACTGCATTTGAATTCATATTGCCACCCGGTCCGCATATTTTTTTACGTCAACGATAATGGCGGATGACGAGCGCCACCACAGTAGAGGAGAGAACTACTCGACCGCGCCACCACAGTAGAGGAGAGAACTACTCGATCGTGGTCGCGTTCGCAACAACACGTGGAACGAAGCCAAAAAGGGAACCGGCGAACGGGGAATCGGCCTCTTTTCCTCTTGGTCAGGCTCGAGGGAGGTTGGTACTGAGCAACGACAAGGGAACGGATCGTCCTGCGGCCGCTAAAGATTCGAGTCGTCCTGCGTCTTCAAACGAGAATTTTACGAATCGTGCCGAGAACATTGGAAACCGCCCTGCGTTTTGAGAGCCCGAAGTCTGCGAATCGTACCACCTGGCGCCTGGCATTTACGAGCCCGAATTCCCGAATATTCGCCTTGCGCTTGCGAGCCCCAATTTCCACGGATCACACGATTCGAAGACATCCTCCACTCTACGAGCCACGTCCTGCCGAATCATCGGAAGCAGAACTCCACGAGTGGGGCCCCCAACGTCCGACCGGGTGTGGCAAAAAGGTACCTATATGTAATTTGAAATCATAAAAAAATATAAGACCTGTATATCATTTTCATTAAACATCTTTTATTTGTGAAGGAAGTGGAGTTTTGGTGTGTTCGCGCAATTTAATTTCACAGCACTATGAATCGTGGTGTGATCATACAGCAATCGATTCGTTGTGTCGCGAGGAGTATATCCGTGGCGGCATTTTCGCGTTTCTGGCCGCGGTGTATAAGTATTAGAAACGTGTGGCGCCCACGCCCGTCTCCGTTGAGCCGGCCCACCTTCGGATATTCTCCCCGTGTCGCAACGTAGCAGAGTTGAATCCGATATACGAGTAACAACATGCCCTGGAAAACCACGACGTCTGGTAACCCTACATATACGAAATTTGCACATATGCCCTACTATGCAAAATATTGATCGAAAATAGGCAAAAGCAATAACAATTTTAATGTCAACTATAAAATAAACGACATGAAAATTTATAGTATTCACGATAATAATAATAATTCCGATAAAGTTTATAAAATAGCGACGAATATTGTTCGACTCTATTCAAAATGGACGGCTATGTGGATGTGTACGAACGAGTATAAGCTAACATTACGACAATACGAGCAAAATCAAATAATGGCATCTACTAGACAGGATATAGAGGGATGAAGATGAAAATACTCTACTAATATGAAATAGCGCATGAAATGTGTGTAAGAAGCGATAAGGCTAACAATCAAACAAAATGGGAGATAAAATACGAAATAAAACTAGTTACGCTTTGTTCACGAAATATATTTTTATTTTTTATTCTTTTTTTAGTTTTAACTTCATTTTAAATTTCTATTCAACGTAATTGATTCCGAAAAATATTAATTTTATATTTTCATCCGAAAATAACACATAGCGCGTTCAAATTGTTTGATTGTTGCCATCGCGCTGCGGATGACGTGTTCACACTTCAGCCGTGTAGACAAGTCTAACGATTCTTTGTTGAATGACGGGCTTAGTCTCTTCTACTGGAAGTATAAAACAGAAAAAAAAATAATAAATTATAGTTAATATTAATTGCGGAGTGAGTAGAATAATAGATAAGAAAGAAGCCGTAAAGTAGTTGGATTCTCCAGATCCAGTGGTGCACCTACGGAAGGGGACAAGGAGGCTAAAGCCCCTCCCAGACCCAGAAATTGCGAAAAGAGCATATTGCACGAAATTGCACGTTTAGGGTTTTTTAATGAAGACGCACATATCCATTTTTTGAGCATCTTTCATGACATTTTTTCCAGAAATATGGAAATGTCCAGAATTTTTCGATAGACACCAAAGAGAATCACAGCAATGAGAAAGAAACAAGAAGTTGAAAAACAACACAACTTAACAAAATCCATCGCCATATGGAAATTTCGTCAAACGCCAGTTGATTTTCACACAATTTTGCAGTTGTTGTTTGTAGAGTGCATGTGAATTAACTGGTGATTAACTAAACTTAAATACAAATAGGAGCATTTGCCCCGATTCATTTACGAATTAGAAAAAACCAAAAGCTGTGCGATGGATCCTGAAGTAATAAACCTCATTGAAATGAGCTAATCTAGATCTAGAGAGCATATCATATGGGGAGAAGCTTACGTTAGGTTAGTGTATTTAGGTACAACTTATTTATTTTTTTAAAGCTAGTCCTCTTAAAGTGTATTATTCCTTCGTCGACTGCTCCAAAGTCTGAGCTTCTAAAAGCCTATAAAACCGATTTTTTTGATATTACACGCAAAATGCACTTTAGCAATTTATATTGCACGATTATGCACGTTTCGGAATTTTTACTGCACGTTTTTCAATTTTTTAATGCACGAAAATCTGGACTCTAATTATAACCTTTTAAAGAAGAAAATGTACAGTGGCTTGTAGACAGATTTTTAGGTACAATTAAAGAAACTCGCGCAGGTCCATTAACATCTGTTCAAAAAATAAGGGTAGGCTTACGTTATCTCATTGATCCGGACTATCAAAAAGGGATCGGTGAAGAACTTGGTGTTAGTAAGGATACGGTTTCGCGGATTGTAAATGAAGTAGTAGCCAGCATTATTCCCAGCCAAATGAATGGATAAAATTTCCTTTCATGACGCCAGGATATGAAAAAATTCGCCAGTGTGCTTACAACTAAAAGAATGGGTAGACCTCGATTGTGAACATTTTTCCGCTGCTATTTTCTCAATAAAAATAAATAGTTACTGTCGTGGAATATGTGGTAACTGCTGGGCAGTTCCGTAAGCCACAATCCGAAACGGTTCAATAATTTTTCTCGACCATTATGTCTATTATTTTTAGATTCCCCGGTTAATATGAAATGCATTTCCTTTGAGGAAACCGCATGGAACCCTATCCCTCGTACTGAGATAATATACAACAAACTTTAAAAAGAGAGAGTAATAATTGAACGACTTTTTGGTTAATTGAAACTACGGTTTCCTATTTTGCAATACGTTTGTCGCGTGAAATGTATCCAAAATAACAATTTTCTGGATTGTGGTACATAGTTTTGCAAAAATATTACGCGATCTAGATTTCGAACCAACGGACGAGTAAAGCGGAAGATGATGTACCACGTTCTGATTTATGGTCAACCTTAAACCAACCTTTTTTCGTACTTGAAGGAAATTCTCGTAAGTATAAGGTAATGGTTATGAATACGAAAAAAAGGAAATGCTCATACTCTTACCTTTTACTTCAGATCATAACCTTATACTTCTACCTTATGCTTTGGGAGGATATCCTTCGTTTTTATGAATACGGCCCATTGTCAAAATTTGACCAACTATTTTTCAATTAGCAGCAATGGAGTCTGAGAGTCTCGGTTAATGCAATAAATTAGTTCCTATGGTACTTCATTATTGGAGTAATTACGAACATTTTGCACTAGACTACATCGGCAAAGTAATATGGCTTTGGTTTTGGTCCAAATAGTTTTAACACCCCGTTCACATGGCCAGCGTGGCGATGCGATAAGCAGCGCAAGAAAACAAATTTCTTAGCATTTAAATGGGAACCTGATTTTACTATTCAGAGTGCTAGCGATGTGACTTCGGGTTGTGCGATGAGGAACTTTTGCATGACGAAAAAGCTTGCTTTTTCAGCAGCTGGAATGCGCATTGCCGCTGATGAAATCGTCTATCAGCGACATGAGGGATATGATTTGTGTTTGGATCGGCTTCGTAATGGCATAGTGTATTGTATGAATGTACATATAAATGGAGAAGTTGGTTTCGTGCTGTTTGGCACTGTTTGATGCTCATAGGGAGATAAAGAGGCATGATTTGTATTCAGATTGGCTTGCATTACCATAAAGAATTTTTATATACAGGGTGTACGGAAACTACCGCATAAATGCACTGAAAAATAATTCCGCACGTGATTCCCAGCAATAAAGTTAATTCTTAACCCTTTAGCTGTCACAGGCGTTTGCAATTTTTTGAATAAATCCTCATTTTCTTACACGACTTAAACCTCAATATCGCCAAAAGTATACTATAGCGAAATAAAATGACTATCACAGCCAACAAACTCACATATAAAACAAAACTAACCGTACAAGTCGGATAAGTGGTTTGGTTTTTACGGAGCTTCAAACTTCAAATTTGTGTGAATTGACCCGAAAAAAACTGCTTGTACGATTCCTTTTCAAATTGGCGCATAGTCTCACAATAATATCTTTCAGACATAATTTTCTTCAAGGTTAATTATTTCAAACACTTTTATGGCCTTAAATGCAGAAAACCAGGGTTAATTTTTGCTCGATTTTGGCATAATTTGCTTAAATCTTGCACAAATTGCAGAATATTAGGAGCAATTTGAATGAATTCGAGCTAAAATCACCCCCAGTTTAGGCACTTAAGGCATTTAAACTGTTAGAAATAATAAAGTTAGAATAAAATCATGTAAGAGAAATATGATAGGTAGACTATGCGCCAAATTTTAAAAGACTCGTACAAGCAGCACACCTTGGTAGAAGTTGAAGAAAAATGAAAGTGAAAAAAAATATTTTCGGGTCAAATCACACAAATTTTAGTTTGAAGCATGTGTCAGCACTTGATGCAGGATAATGCACGGCCTCATGTTGCTCATGTGGTGACCCAGTATCTACAGCACGTCGGTATTCGTACGATGGACTACTCAGCTCGAAGCCCGGACCTGAATTCAATAGAACATTCGCGCTCCAACAACGATTCCAGGCTGCGAATCGCAATTGAACAGGAGTGCAATGCAATTCCCCAAGATTTCATCACCAGCCTCGTGAGGTCTATGAATACGAAGATGCTAGCCGTTATTCGAGCAAGAGGAGGGAACAGTAAATACTGACCAACCAAACACAATTTTTTAATTTTTCTTTGTTTTCAGCTTGAATCTGTGTTTTGTACTTGTAGGCCAGTCAATTACCGATTTTAGGTCGCAAAAAATTGCTCGGGTCTGGTATTTTGGGATATTGTTAGGATGGATACCAGAAGTGTACCACTAAGTTTGCAACTTCGAAAAACCTGTGCTAACCTCGTGACCCTCAAAAAACCTCAAAATTTTCGGACTTTTTTCATGTTTTTGTTTGTAATTTCTAAAAGGTGCTTCCTACAAGTAAGTCGTCCACTGCACTTTTAAAGCTAATCTTCTTTAATTTGAGTGTAACTCCAGCTTTGTAACTGCAAAGGATCCCAATGTGATTTTTTTGTAAAAAAGTTCGAAATTGTATTTCAGGAGGTTTGTATGACAGCCCTATGACGTAATGTTCCGATTCCATCCATTCCTAGATATGTTTTGAGGCTTTACTAGGAACACATTTGGGTGAGGTTTGGTTAAGATTGGTTCATAAAGAAAACAGTTTTTCTTAGAAGAACCTGATTATCAGGGGTTGGTTTGTATGACAGCCCTATGACCTAGTGTTCCGATTTCATCCGTTTCTAGATATGTTTTGAAGCTTTACTAAAAAACACATTTGGGGGAAGGGTGGTTAAGATTGGTCCATAAAGAAAAAAGTTTTTCTTAGAAGAACCTAATTTCCAGAGGTTGGTTTGTATGACAGCCCTATAACGTAGTGTTCCGATTTCATCCGTTCCTAGATATTTTTTTAGACTTAACCAGCAACATACTTGGGTGAAATTTGGTTAATATTGGTACATAAAGAAAACGTTTTTCTTAGAAGAACCTAATTTTCAGGGGCTGCCCTATGACCTCATGGTCTGATTCCATTCGTTCCGACATATATACAGCTAAGGAACTGGTTTATAACTTCATGTCACATGACTTTCTCTGTAAAATGCGCATTTAATCCGATATTCAGCTCGGAACATGACTGAAATTACAATTTGGAACTTTTTTTCGAAAAACAATGTTCAAAGTGCTGTATCTTGAGATCCTGTGCGCCTACAAAGCTGGGGTTACACTGAAATTAAAGAAGATTTTCTTAGCTTTAACAGTGCAGTGGACAACTTACTTGTAGGAAGCACCTTTTAGAAATTACAAACAAAAATATGAAAAAAGTCCGAAAATTTTGAGGTTTTTTGAGGGTCATGGGGTTAGTACAGGTTTTTCGAAGTTGCAAACTTGGTGGTACACTTCTGATATCTATCCTAACAGTATCCCAAAAAACCAGAGCCGAGCAATTTTTTGCGACCTAACGCCTTATTTTTCGGTTTATTGACTGGCCTATTGGTGATTTACGGTAAACGACTGAAAAGGAAAAATTATGTGTAAAATCTTAATAAACTGAGAAATCCCATAATGTGTTTCCATTCATTTTAATTGTCATGAAATGCACTTCGTGCATATACATATAACTTTCATAGCTGTAACTTTTATACTTTTTAAGAATGCAGAGCCCGCTCTAAGGGGGGGGGGGGCAAGCCGGGCGGTCGCCCGGGGCGCCAAATTTTGCAGGCGGCTTTTCGGCTAGCAGTCAAATAAAGAAAATATCTAAAAAGCCGGAAGGAAAAATTTAATATCAATTTCAATTTAGTGGAAAGTCAACCATAGACAGATGAAATGGTAAAGAGGCAAAATAAAATACCGTAAAGCAGAAAATTGACACCCACAAAAGCATGCCATTTTTTTGGAGACGGCGGATTAAGTTTTTTTTAGTAAAGAATTTGCGTTAAAGCTTATTTAACTTATGTATCATTCGTTAAAATTGCGTTTTAAGACGCAAAGTCCTTGCCTAGCTTTGAAGAACCCACGATTGATAAAGGCGGTGGATTTAGAATCCTAAAATGCTTAGTAAACGTTGCTTAAATTTTGCTAGCACCCGGTTCTCTTGCAAAATGAATAGTAGGACAATTCGCTCAGATGTCCACTAATGAGGTTCTAAATTTTTTGTTTATTCTGTTGAATGACAGAGAATAATGAATCGCACTAAACAGTCAGCACATTAAAAGAAGTCTTCTGCGAGAAATTCCTTGGCCAAAGGCACGATTTTATTTACTATTTTCCTGATAGCTTTCATCTTGCGGAGCCGTTGTACTTCAATTCGCCCGATATCTTCGCAATTGCATTGATTCATCTAGCCTTCAAAGCTAGGTAATCCGTTTCAACAAAATGGATGGAGCCACAGGACACAGTGACAGAGCCGCAATAACAACTCTCCATAATTTGTTTCCGGACATGTTTTTATCGGGATTTGGCTAGGTTGCTCGATTTAACTAGCTCTGACTTTATTCTCCAAGAATTCTCCAATTGGCCTATTTATGAAAAACATACACAAATCCATCCGTGAAAAGTTTCGGCTAATTGAAGTTAATCTGTTGCGCAGTGTGTGAGGAAGTTACCGATAACTTCTCAAAAAGTTACCGAAAACTACTCCGAACGGTTTTCGTGTGAAAATGTAATTCTTTTCGAAGCTACTCGCTGTTACATCGACCAAGCAGTGGCGTAGATAACTATTCTTCCCGGCAGATGGAAAATCAATTAAATGGCGAAAATCGCTTCCCAAAAATGTTTTGGTTTTAGTTCGTATTTTAGTAATAGTAGCAAATAATACAGTTTAAATGAATGCTTAAAAAAACGTGCTGACTTAAAAACGACATTATCTCGATATTTGGATGCAATGCAGTAAAATCGTAGAGAGGTAAACCTTTTGTCAGCACCACCACAAATGGTATGCATTTCCGCTGAAATGAGAAATTCTTTCGGTCGATTGAGGTCTTCCGACACAGAGCGAAAATATACTTTCTTGTAACAGAAGCTTTTCAACTCCCTTCATCCAGTAGAAGCTTCTAGTTTCTACTGACAAATGTGAAGTTAAGCGAGGTAATGCTCAGAATATAGACGACTATCGAATTAAAGGATTCTCAGGAATACCGAGAGACGAGCGCAAATGTCCAGATTTGTTCTCGAGCTAGAATTGGATGCTGAAAGAATGAGTGTGTTTGTATCAACAATTTTCTGTGGAGGGAAGAAGCAAGTCTTCAAATCGTCAGAGTGCTTTCTAAATACCCGAAGCCATCCTACCGAAAGACTGCATCGGCAGGCCGTAGCCTTTGAAGATAAATGAAAATAGGTCCCCGCATTTAGTTCCGGGACCAAACAGGTAGTTTAAGAAACGATCAATGGCAGCCAATATCGTATTGTCTTGTAAAATGTGATGTGACCTAAATTTCCCTGGAAATTACCTATATGACAGATTCTTGGTTTAAGAGAGTTAGTTGAGCATATGGCCACGATGCCACTAAGGTATGTTGAACTCTTTGTAATGGCTTCATATCCCAAAACGTTGGTCTTAGCTATAATGTCAAATTAACTAATTTTTTAACTGGCCAACATTTGTATCAAGAAATTTTAAGTCTTTAAATATAAAGTTTTAAGGCCAGTATATGCTAGCAGTTACCCAAATTCTAGCCAAGGTAGTAACATAGCACAAGGCAAATACTGTAGAAGGATCATTGGATCGCTTTAATATTTATTCTACAAAATATGTTTAATTAAATAGTGGAGAGCCTAATTAAGATATCTTATTATAAAATAAGATCTGACAACAGAGGAGGAGGGTAATCCCCTTTATGCCCCCTCATCTATGCCAATTCGACCAAGAGCTGCCAAAAGCACCCGATTCAATCTAATCTACTATAAATCTGTCTGGTATAGAACCAAAGGAGCGACAAATTGTCCTCTTGGCCGGGGCGCCATAAACGCTAGAGCGGGCGCTGTAAGAATGTAATGTAATAATGAATTGGTCTACTAAATACCCTTTGTGGAAATTTACAGTGCTGTCCGACCGCTGTTGGGCGGCATTCGGATTTAACAGGAATTGTTCTTATACAAATCTATGAATGGGTCAAAGAAGTAACATTTGTGGAAACATGCAGTGCAACACAACCCGGTTTGTAGCGTACGCCTACGTATAAGAAAACTTCGGACGGCGCATGTATTTGGAATGAATTATTGAAGGTCGCGGTGGATAGGTCAGGTGTGAGACCATGCATGCATCACAACCGAGTATTTCCCGAGACAATAGTGGTATGTGCTATTGCAGGGTGGACAACCCCAAAAGTCTTTTTCTTGTTTTTTAACCTCGAAATCTGAATCGGCGTCCCAAAACTACCTTTGTGTTTCCGAAACGCCTATTGGTCGAGTATTCCCCTATATAACGGGGTTTCATTTTGGGGCCTGCAACCCCAGTTTTATTTTTCTTGTTTTTGACCTGGAATTTGGAATCAGCGACCCAAAATTACCTTAGTGTTTCTGTCACGCCGATTGGACGCGTATTTCCCCGAGAAAACACAATTTAGGCCCTGTGAGGTGCAGTGTAGCCGAGTTTGTAGCGTAAAAAACATATTCGATTTCCCACGCTTGTTACTTTTTCATTTGACACATCCAGGTGTTCTTCGGTCTGCCTCTGGCCTTGGATCCATCAAGTGGAACTTCCATTGATATCGCTTTCTTTGCATGGTTCTCTGGCGGAAGCCGTTGAACATGGCAATACCAATCCATTTGTCGGTCTTCGAGCTTTTCGGTGATTGGTTGGTCTATGGACAAGCTGCCTCGGATGTATCTACTCTTGATGTGGTCCCTTTTGGTTACACCAACTGACATGCGTAACATTTTCATTTCAGTCCCTGTCATTTCTTTCGCGTAACCTTCATACATGGTCCAGCATTCTGATCCATACAAGAGTGCGGGACGTACAACCATTTTGTACAACTTGCCCTTTAGCTTCAGTGGCATTTTCTTATCGCAGAAAACTCCAGAGTTTTCTCGCCACGTCATCCACCCAACCTTTGTGCGATGTTTGATGTCATCATCGCATGAAGCTCCGTTGTTCACCATCGAGCCAAGGTACTAGAAATTGCTACAAGACTTAAGCTGCTCTCCTTTGACGTATATATCTGGTATCGGTGCATCTGGGTCTGAGAATGGGCAGCATAAGAACTCAGTCTTTGTTATACTTACCCTCAGTCCATGCTCCTCCAGAATGTCACACCATTTTGTAAGTGCAGCTTGCAAGGCAACGATGTTTGGGCTACTGAGGACTATATCATCGGCAAAAAGAAGAGATATTTCTAGGCCGTCGGAGATACGTGTTAATAAGTAGCACACGATGACGTTGAAGAGCAACGGACTCAATACACTGCCCTGGTGTAATTCGACATTCACCGGAAATTCTTCTGATTCACCGGCTGTGCATCTAACCTTAGTCGTAGCTCCATCATACATGTCTCGTATCATCCTGACATATACTTCAGGGACATTAAGTGCTCTCAAGGCCAACCATATCAGATCACGAGGTACCCTATCGTAAGCCTTTTCCAAATCGATGAAAACAAAGTGCAAGCCCTTTCGTGCTGCTCCATACTTTTCCATCGCAATACGAATGCACTAAATCGCATCGACTGTAGATCGACCTTGAACAAAACCGCATTCATTGTCATTCAACCGAACAATCTTTCTCAATCGGTTGCAGACAACTCGTTCGTAGATCTTCAGTTTATGCCCTATAGTTGTTGAGTTTGCGTGAGTCTCCCTTGTTCTTATAGAAAGGAAGAAGAAAACTTTCCCAGAAAGCATCAGGCATCGGTTGCCCACCTTTGATTTTGTTGAAGAGAACTGTGAGCCAACTAAGTCCGACATTTTCCATTTTCAATCAAAATTCAGCGGGGATTTTGTCCGGTCCGACTGCCTTTCCGCGTTTCATCTGATGCATTGCCTCCATCACCTCTTCCTCTGAGATATCTTCAATATTTGTGGTATTCGGCTCAACATCTCGAAAAGCTGCTCGAGGAAATTCTTCATTTAGAAGTTCGTCAAAATACTCTAGCATCCTGCTACAGATTGCCGTATCGTCAATCCGCAACATTCCTTGCGAGTCCTCCACGTACTTTGGCGCCTGTATTTCCCGAGCGTTCCTTCTCCTTTGGGCTGCGACCCTAAATATCCTGGCGTCGTGGTTAGGTCTCTCGCGCAAAGACGGTCCTTTTGTCGCAGTCTGTGTTTCTAATTCTTGGTAGAATTGACCTACCAAGCGCTTTATGTTTTTTCCGGCATTGCATATAATTTTCGCGAAGTTGAACCCGTTCGGTTTCACTGCTTGACTCACATTTCGTCCATGCCTTAAATTCGTTTGATTTGGCTTGCACTGCTTCCTTAGTTTCGGTGTTCCACCACCATGTTTCTTTCTTCGTGTGGAGTGGACCTTTCGAAACTCCAAGTGCCTTTCCCGCCTCACCTACTGACATTTCAGCGAAATTTTTCCACATTTGTGTTGGACTGTGCTCGTTGCAGTTGGTGTTGTTTTGAAACCACTCCGTCATTTTATCAATGAAAGGATTTACTACAGGGTCAAAGTTGTCGTTTGTGAGATTGTGCCACTTGAGTTTTTCGACAAGGGCTCGGATTCATCATTCCTCAGAATTGTGATTCTGCAAAAATAAAATCTTAGCGTCCATTTGTTCGCCACAAAAACATTAAGGGACAATCTGGTATTTTTGTAAAATGACATTTTAGGAAGTTCTCGTTATTTTCACACAAGACAAAACATTTACAACTGATTAAGTTCGGGTAACGCCGCCAAATGTCGATATACTCGTAAGCCTGTCCGGAAACAAGTTGCGTAGAGCGGAGGAAGGAGTGTAAATTCTAGTATAAAGTGTAACTGGGGATTACACAATCCCCATGTAAGGAATTAGGGTTTCCTTATTAAAAAAGAACACTTTTAGGAGGTTCGTATTAATAGACTTCACATATTAGGGTATTGCCTTATTTAATTTAAAACGATTATTTATATGACGAAGTCTAAACATAATTTTAGTTTTCTAAATCCCCATAAAGATTGGACATGGAGCTCAACTGACCTTTTTCCCCACTGGGGCAGAGGACAATCTGAAACGGGATCGTTCGATCCATCAAAAAATCGAATGTCTGTAGTGTAAGATTGTTTTAAATATATAAAGCTAGAGCTTCACCTCTTCATCAGTTTGAACGATTCATGACTTGAACAAGATATCATGTTTCCAGATGTTTTTGTTTCAAGATGCTTTCAAAAAGCTACAGAAAGTGACATACACTAAAAGTGTTTTACAAAGAAACTCCTTCATTCTGATTGATAACACATAACATAGCAATTAAAAAAAACACTCACCATATGTCATGCCGTCATCATAATCCAAAGAATGGAAGCAATCATCTTCATTGTCGGCTTCCTCCACAGTTTCTTGATTGCACAATTTCCTCTTGGCCGATGGACACCTAACAACCGCAACATCGGTGTTCGAAACAATGTCATTATCACGCGACTTTTCCATTACACTAGTCACTTCCGCTTTTGTAATCACATTTTCCGGCTTATTCGAAATATCAAGGATCCGCCCTTGATGACTTATCGGAGATATTCGCCGCCCGATTCGTACATCGTGCTTCATAAACGGAACCGACTTCATATCAAAGTGATTGCCAAACTCACCACTTATCGAATCTGTTGACTCTTCACTGTTCATCTGGAAGCAAGTCAACAGCTTATTGAAATGCTTACTTCGATCGACATTATTCTCCTCCAAGTAGGGCTCGTTCGGTTTCATTACTAATGCCTGCTGTTTAACGGCGGGCGCGGCCTTTGACTTAACTGGAGCTACATTCTGGTTTGACATCTTTGGTGCTGCTACTGTAACGGTGGGTGTATTTTTCAGCGCTTCGTCAAAATCATCAAACACCTCTTCACTTCTGGGCTGGAATATATCAAAACTGGGCTCTTTGCGCAGAGCTTTCTTTCCGGATGGTTTTCCCGACCAGGCACCATCCGCCTCTTCGATAGCGCTCAAGTTGATTTGACTCCGTTGCGGTCCTTTGAACACATCCGGAACCCATGCATCTTGTGAATCCTGTGACATATTCACATGCATTGATGCATTATAAGTGAGTGAATCGTCATGTCTTTGGGCAAAACGTTTTCGAATCATCTCCATTTTCGACGGATGTTCGAAATTCAAGCCATGGAAACCACTCGGTTTCTGATTGGGCACTGGCGGAGCGGGTCTTGAGACAAACGTATTTTCTTGATAGTCTTCTTGGCGATGTGCCTCCCATGAATTTTGGCTAATCATACGCATTGGCGGTTTGGCTGGGAAATCTTGAACAGGTTTATCATGCCGGTTATAACTATGATTAGTGTCATCTGATATGTGTATGGTTGGATTTCGATCTTTGGTAAATCGTCTTTCAGGTCGACTTTCGGATACGTGCTCGGGACTTTCGAGAGAGTCTTGTTTGGACAGAAAACGCGAATGACCAATCGGCATGTCGACACGTGACGATGCTCGTGATCCGTCCTGGGCGGGAAGACTTCGTATGTAGCCACCATCTTCCGGACCGTATGAAATACGGGGGAAAATTACTTCGGGTTCCGATTTTCTAGATTCCGGATCATGCGATTTGGGCGGGCCGTCATGATTATGCATGCGCGACTGCAGTGTCTTCAGCTGTTGGATTTTATTTGACATTTTGGTTTTGGCCTTATTACAAGCATCGTCAAACGTTTGACGATTGAAAGACATTCTGGGTAATCCGCTCTTTTTACTAGGCGTGCTTTCCTCTTTCGTCCCGTAGGCATTGTCTTCTGGCTGGGGTTTCGCCGACTTCTCTGATCTTTCGGTGAATTCAGAAATGCGTTTTATTGACATTGTTTTTACTTGTTTGAATAGGCTGCTCTTGTTCGGTTGCACGTCACCGGAACTGGATGCTCTTTCGACATTCTTACTTTGAATCCTTTTCGGTGGAGGTGGCGGCGGTGGCTGATGTTTGGGCGGCGGAAGCGAAGGCAGTGAAGTCGATTCGTCAAAACTGTCATTACTCTCGTAGCTGGCTTGTCGCTCGCCTACATTTATGTGCACTCCAAATGGACGTACGTAATCGTCATGTTCAATAAACGAACCATCCGGACCGAGCTGTGCATCGGGCAAGGATTGAATTTCAAAATCACAATCCGATCTAACGGAAACAACATCGTCGGCACGAAACTTAAAATCATTGACATTTATACTAGTCGTTTTGACAACGGTTTTTTTATTCAAAATGCTTTTAAATTTGAAATCCGACAGTTCCTTGTATTGTTTCGAAAATTTCGCCTGGAGTGTTAGTGCTTTACCGGTGGTCGAGTCACCTTGGTTGGATGGGGATCCGTTTAAATTTTCTTCACAGTGTCCGGTCAACTCGGCAGTTGATCGTGCCACGTGAAGACGACCAAATCGAGAACGGTTCGAATCAGGTTCAGGTTCGGGATCGTCGTTTAAGAGCGAGCCAATTGTCGAGATGCGAGACGGGGAATGCGAAATAAAGGATGATGGTTCTTGCGGTGGTTGGATTGTATCTCGATTCGGAGCGGCCTTCGAATTGGAAACTTTTCGTGGTTTCAGTTTGGGAATTTTGAGAGGCGGTAGATTTATGTCTAAAAGAAAATAAAATAAAAAGTTTGTAAGTTTAGTTTTTTTTAATTATTTAATTTAATTTAATTATAATTATTTAATTATTATATTTAAATTAGATTTGCTTTCTGTGTACTAAATAATCAGCTCCAGGAATTTTGTGAGTTTAGGTGTGCATTTGGAGAACGTTGATATTAATCAACTTCAGTGTTTTACTACGCTTAGGATGATTTAGAGAACAGGTTGGCGAGTAATTTAAACCGTGTGATATCAGAAAGGACCTTTATGCGAGTCATGGCAGCCCTTTAACCTAAACCTAATCCAACCTGTGTAAGCTGTGAATAGGAAGATAATCACAATAAATCCATTTGGATTTACGAGTACATATATGCGTATTTCATAACTGAATGTCTGATTGATTAGTTATGTATGGAAAAGTTAAAATACAAGCTGGCGTTTCGAGGAATACAAACAACACAAAAACTTTAATTCCATTTCAAGTCGCATAGTATGACATTGACTATTTCCGCGATTTCTGCAGTTGCAGGGCTTTGCTATTAAATTTCAATGGCAAGTTCAAATTTAAACCGCATTGATGACGGAAAATAAGTGTGCGATTTGAATAGAAAATTTGTGGCACTTTATTGTCCCACGTGCGACACGAATTTCGTGAATCAGTATCACATATGTGATTAGAGCGGTTACACAAGGTGATTGTGCTTTTTTCATAGCCATTTTTTTGTCGTTGTATGATTGAAAGAGCCCTTAAAGTTGTCAAAGTGACGAAATAAAAGAATAAGTACACAACAGCAAACTTGATTCTCCTGTATCCTGACTCTGCTCCATCGAATTAACTCAAATTTTGAAATAAGTTAAACATGGACAATTAGGACAGTAAGCCCGTTTTTTATAAACGTAAATTAAGGAAGCTTCAACTCAAGGCGACCTTTAGACAAGGAAACCTTAAAGGTCTGGATAGACATCGGGCGGAATGAAAATGACATTTTTGTCCGCTGCGATTTTCTCTATGAAAATGCATGCTTACTGTCGTGGATCATGTCGGAAATGATGGGGAATTCCATAAGCTACAATCCGAATATGGTTCCACAATTTGTCTCTGCCATTTTATATATTATTTTTCGATCATTAGATAATTTCCACGATGAACTCGTCGTGGACAGTGAATCGGTTTGACATTTGCAAAACTCACCACGCCCGACGGAGAATATGCTACCGAATCGACTCATTTTCACGTTGAAAATGCATTTGGACAAGGGGGAAATTATTTTTTTAGTTATTTTTAAGATGATTTAGGACGTAAACCGCCTTTGTAGCAATTTTCGAAGCTAAAATTTTAAAGTCACCACGGTTTTTATGCCGGTTCATTACCGTTTTCTTTTCATTCCGCTCGAACTCTATCCGGGGCTTTAGTAAAGAAATTAAATGTCATTTTCAGTACTTGATTAGGAGTTTTTCACACTTGCGCCCAGATTACGTAATCATTGCAAATTATTAAGCTGTCAAATTCCATTCCACATTTTTGAATTCACCACACCGCAAATTACGTAATCTGGCCAGATTAAGTACAGGTGTGAAAATCTTCCTAGACAAAAAAAAATATTTTTCCAAGTATGTTTGTTCAAATTTAATATAATTTGTTTATTTGATCAATTAGATACTTGCCAAACTCTTGTCAACTAACATCATAGATTCGCTTGAAAGTTATATTTTTTAAAATTTAATAGAAAAAACAGTTTAGTGAAGTTACGTGAAATTATCAGAACTCAAGGTACGTAAAGGGCTACCTTGAGTTCAAGTGAGAGTGACTGCGGAGATTTCAAGAATTCCTTGACAGCGAACTTCACTTGATTTCAAAGAATGTTTATAAATTCCTTAGAGAAAGCATAGTAACCCATGCCATGCGTTAGTCCAAAGTGGCTATGTGATCACACAACCCATATGTGTTTGACTCCAAATTTATTACACTTTACACTGTCGCCGCCTATGAGCTATTATGCCTAAGGTGTAGCTAAATTTTCTGTCAAATCAATCTTATTTTTCGAAGAGGTCTAATTTTGGTTCTAGAAACAGTTTACATACTATGCCTTACGATGATGCGCCGTTTTTTCGTTTCTTTAGACTTAGTTTATATTTCGCCGAACGCATTTGTGGCCGTCGGCTCCATTGAAATACATATGGAAAAGGGGTGGAAAATATTGTTGAACGATATTTTCCATCAATATATAGTACCAATGGTCTGTCTTCTAGGTCTATGTGCCAACCGAAGGGTTAATTATATTGTCTGCATTTTTAGAGAGTAATAAATACTACGCGGATATTATATTCTCAATTGTAAACAAATATTTGACATTTGAATAAAATTTTTTTTTAGATGTGTGAACTGCGATAGTGTGAGAACGGTGCCATTTTTATTTTCTGATGCCCACTCTGGACTAACGCATGGCATGGGTTGCTATGCTATCTCTAAGATAAATTCAAATAAGTACAGGAACTCACTTAAGGTCGCTTCAAGCCAAGGGTGCATTTTGAGTATACGGACAACTATATTGTCAATTTATTTATCTTCCATTGTAACTGCAAATCAAAACTCCTCTCATGAAACATGAAATCGATAAACAACAAAAACAACACAACAACCAAAACAAATAGCACTCTCGAAGTAAAAGTGGCATCCATTGCTTTGAGTAGTTCCACTACGGAAAAAGGGAAGGCTAGTACTTCGGGACAGCCAACGGATATCAACGAACAAGCCACCCAACGTAGCGTACAGGAGCTCTACCTCTCGGACATTAACGAGCCTAGACCAATCCAAACAGATTTCAAGCTCTTCGAGTCAGGAGGCGTCAAGCATCATCGCGGAGGCCACCGACAACCCCCAGGCAGCAGGAGACTGTCGTAGCACCAACAGACGAAGATGGCGAGAGGGTGATGACCTCCAATCCCCTATCTCATAAACCGTGATTCATATGGAGACTGAGGTAGGGGATTCAACCAAGGAACAGGGACACATCAAGCCAGTGGACGACTCCGATGAACCCGTCGACTAACGGATCACTGGGCGTGCTGCAAGCTAACCTGCATCACGCCTTTACAGCCTCAGATGCGGTAGTGGCCAGGTTCGCCAGGGAGGGCGTGGGCAAGTTCTCATTCAGCAGGAGCCCTGGCAAATACGAGGAGGAATAAAAAAATTGAGGTAAGCGGGTCCACAGCAGTAGCGTAGGTAGCTTTTTGATGACGGGGAGGGGGATCATTTTGCAAGATTCCTTATAATTTTACGGCTATAATATGATGAATTTGAGAATACCAATTACTGTATTTATTACACTTCAAATTGGCAATTTGTTAGCAAATGATGCCTCGATAATTTTGTCTTCTTTAATACGGTGAGTAAATCCAAAGTATTCAAATTTTCGTACAAATTTTCGCTACTGTGGTCAAAGCTTTATATTGGGTTAGATCAGTTGATCCCAAACTTTTTGGAGTCACAGAACACCTACCATCGCCGCTTTTCTGCCCGGAACACCCCAATATATGGATTAAATAAAATCATATAGTTATATGTCTAGAAAAGGCAAATTGTCAAGACGAGAGTTCGTTGGGAATGCCCAGTAATAATGGGCCAGTGTGGATAAAGCACCGAAAAGCACACAAAATTTTCAAACTAGTAGGACACCGTGGCAGCTATATACATATGCTATAAATTTCGAGGTCCTAAGCTATCAGCCAATTGTTTGAAAAGGAAACCATAAATCTGGGTTGAATTTAAAATTTGGACTGTTAAATTTTCGTTTTAGAAAAATCGTAGAACAGTTTTGAGTAACACAAATTTATTCCTCTAATTCAGACGTGTCTAACTCGCGGCCAGGCCCCATGCGGCCCTCCTCGCAGTTCTGTGCGGCCCGCGGCCATGTCGAAGCAGCACAATCTGTATAAACACAAAAATGGTGAAATTCGTAAGGCGAACAAATTCAGAAGGTGAACTCAAGTCTACAAAAATTACTAAAACTCATCAGTGGCTTATGCAAGATTATTTTAGGATTTTTCCCCCAAATACTATTAACAATTTGAGGCTGGTTATTTGATTTTAAATGACAGCTCATCTTTTTTGTACAGGACAATACTAAGTCTCTTCATAAAACTGTTCTGCCCCGAAATGGAATTAATACAAAATTGGTTGGCTCTACCGAACATGAGATTTATTTGGAAAAATTACAAAGCTATAACCGGTATAAGCCCAAATTATTTTTTTCTCGAAGGTTTAACTTTTTTTGGTATATATGAAGTCGACAATACTCCAGAGCATATTTACGAAAAAAAAATATTTTTTTGTAATTGTTGTTGTAAATAACAGCCGCCCCAAAATGGGGCGTTGGGCATGTTAGGCTCCATATAGATTACATACAAATTTGCTTGAGCCATAAAGGGGAGACACAAGTAAATTTCAATTTTATGTTGTTTTTTGGTAAAAACTTATTATTTTGAATCGTAATTTTGGGATCGTAAGGTAAGCCAGGTGGAGTCGAAACAAAAATGTACTTAGATACGACATTGCATTAGGTACCTACATATTTTTGCTTCAATTGTTGTAGTCAGGGTGAAGTTCATCTTGAATCGTCTCAACCGCCCTTATTGGGGTCAGGTGGCTCCCGTGAGTGCAATGGGTGGGTGCGACGGGCAAATGTCAAAGGAATTGAAGGAACCTCCCTAATTCCAAGCTTTCAGTACACAGTAAAAGTGAAGAATGCACAACGAGTGGACGGAGCCAGATTGCTTGGACGACCGAGAGCTGCTTGGATGTACTTCGTAGGTGAGGATGTCCACCAGCTGTTGGGCTTCCGTAACTGGAGGACAAGGTCAATGTAACCGCGTCCGTTCCACATTGATGATGATGAAAGGTGACAAAGTATACAAAATAATTTCGTTAATCCTTGTTTGACACCACATTTGTATCTAGAGGTTGTCGTTTTCATATGCATTAGAGCAGAGATTTAGAAGAAATTATTTATTCAAGGCTTGATTGTCAGCAGACTTATATCCATAAGGTATTTTTCGCAGAATCTGTTGGATGAGATTTCTGATACAAAAGCAATATAATTTCAGTAGGGAATCGTAGCTTCTTCAGCCGAAAAACCAAATTATTACCTAACATTTTTTCAGGAGGACATTTGTCGAGATACACTTTTTACCGTCAACTAGGCTTCTAATAGGCTCAAAATATAAGTGTTTGTTTTGAATTTTTGCGGCATACTTTATAATTTTTCGGATAAAATTTCAAATTTTCTGTTACATTTTAATAAAAAATTATAACAGCTATTAATTAATTTAATTCTAGGGTATAATAAATAACGGTAAACCAATTTACCATTATTATTTCCATTGGAATATTTATGTAGCCATAGATGTCCAACGCCCCATTTTTGGGGCATCAACAAAATCGATCCATCTTTTCGTCGGTTGGTTAAAGATTTCATGTATGGGTAACTTTCGTTTTTTTTACATCTCTTTTCACAATAAAATTGCTAATACTAGATTATTTTTATAAAAATAAACTGAATTTTTTTGTATTGTTTTCGGATAGTTTGCATCTGTCGAAAACCCTCTGCGTCAAACCGGAAATGGAACAAAGTTAGCCATGATACAGCTACCACGTTTTAGTTGCAGCTTTGTCAACATCTTTTCAAAGAATATTAGTAAAAAACCCTTTCAAAATTTAAAAAGTACACCGTTTCAAAAATGGGGCGTTAGGCATAATGGTTTGAAAAGTACGGAAATCTTGGAATTTGTGACTAAATCACCTGGATGTGAAATTCCAATATAATAATTAGATCCCAAGTGCCTGATTTTTAGACCTATACTTATCAATATTGGTGCATGAGTTTGTTTAAAACCATATCACAAACAACTTTTTGTTTCTTTTAGCCATCTTTCTGCTGAAATTAATTTATTCTGATTATTTTGCCTCCCAATGTTATTTTGGGCGACCTCGGATGACTGGTGCTAAACATATTTTATCATCTGTCCAAAACTTGTCGCAAATCATGTAATTGTGATTAGTTGAAGATCAATCATATTTTCACGTTTTCGCTTCTTGTCTTAATTTTTTAATGTTCTTGAAATGGGTTCTATACAAAATCCAAAAATACAAAATCTAAAAAGACAAAATCCAAAAAAAATTGAAAAATCCACAAAGTCAAAATCCACAAAGACAAAATTCACAAAGACAAAATCCATAAAGTCATAATTCACAAAGTCAAAATCCAAAAAGACGAAATCCATAAATTCAAATTTACATCAGTTTGCTTATTACAATTGAATATTGAGAATATTTATGTACGTTATTACGTTAACTAGACAATTACCAAATCCCGGAGCATATCCGCTTTACCTGAAGACACGGAAAAGGATACATCCGTGGCATATACGATTTAGCCGATGACACGGAGAGGAATGCACCGGACCATAAGCGCTTCAGGTAAAGACAGAGACACCTAAGGCGCATATGCTCCGGGTGAATCCTTCTCCGTGTCTTCAGGTAAAGCGCATATGCTCCGGGGTTTGGTAATTGTCTAGTGCCCACGCAATAAGCATTATGGCTCTCTTCATACAAAAATTTATGGATTTTGTCTTGATGGATTTTGACTTTGTGGATTTTGACTTTATGGATTTTGTCTTTATGGATTTTGTCTTTATGGATTATGACTTTTGGATTTTGACTTGTGGATTTTGACTGTGTGGATTTTGTATAGAACCCCTTGAAATCGATTTTCGAAAGGAGGAAGTTCTCACGGATAATCCCGAAGCCTCTATAGTGATCTAGACTCTCTGCTATACTTTAAAAGTAATACTCTGTAATCGACTTTCGTAATGCGATTTCATACAAGTTTTTGAAATTTTCCTTCTGCGGCCCACCTAAACCTGTGGAGAGTTTTATTTGGCCCGCGCCAGGTTTTGAGTTTGACACCCCTGCTCTAATTTATTTGATAACGTATTTTCGCCTTAATCGGTCGAGTCTCTGATGGTTGTCAAATATTTTACAAAAGTTGATTACTGGTACATACTCCAATCAATAGAGACGAAATAATAGGGGTTACCGTGCAAAAATTGGGGATGTCTCAAATTGTTGATTTGTTATAAAGACAGGTGGGGTAAGTTAAAATCCAAGTTTGCGTCACTTTCCCCCCTGTGCTCCCACCGCTATCTGGAAAAAAAAACCATCTAAAATCGGCACTTTCATCAGTTTTTGGCCTGTAACTTCTTTACAGTCCATTTGACCACAAAATTTGCTGAGACAATTTTGTAGAGGACAAAATTTCCTACAAACGCAATCTAAGATGTTGGACTCTACAATCAAAATTAAAGTAAGAGTTATAGCGCCAAGAAAATGGAGAAAATATAAAAAATCATGCCAGTTTCAAATTCGCAAAAACGGATTGTATACGTATACCAATAACTCATAGCCTCCTCTGCATTTTAGTTTAGAGTTCTCCAAGTATGTTTTGAAATTTGTTGGTAATGATTTTTGGAATGTTTAGCATACGAGGGTGGTCTGATAAGTACCTAGCCTACAAAAGAAAAACAAAAATTTGGGAAAAGTGCCGATTCATTTTTCAATATAGTCTCCTTTTAGCTCGACACACTTGATCCAGCGATGCTCCAACTTTTTTAACCCGTCTGAATAATACGTTTTTTCGAGGCCTGCAAAATGGGCCTCCGTGGTGGCGATGACCTCCTCATTCGACTGAAATGTCTGCCCGGCGAGTGACTTTTTCAAGTTTGGAAACAAAAAGAAGTCGCACGGGTCAAAATCTGGGGAATACGGTGGATGGGGCAGCAGTTCGTAGCCCAATTCGACCAGTTTGGTGTTGGCGGGCGGAGATGTGAGCTGGTGCGTTATCACGGTGGAAGAGCATTTTTTTCTTTGCCAAGTGGGGCCATTTTTCCTTCAATTCGGCATCGAATCGGCCCAATAATTCGGCATAGTACAGCCCTGTGACCGTGTTGCCCTTCTGCAGGTAGCCGATGTGGATCACACCTTGTGAATCCCAGAAAACGCTGGCCATCACCTTTCCGGCTGATGGGACAGTCATCGCCTTCTTCGGAACACGTTCGCCGGGTGAAGTCCATTGTTTCGACTGTTTCTTGGTCTCTGATGTGTACCAGTAAATCCAAGTTTCGTCAACTGTCACGAAACGACGCAGAAACTCCTTCGGATTGCGCTTAAAAAGCGTCAAACACAGCTTTGAAGTATGGTCTCACGGTTTTGCTTGTTTTCCCGGAGTGAGCAAATGCGGCACCCATCGCGCCGACCGCTTTCTCACACCCAAAATTTCATGCAGGATATGACCCACGCGATCTTTTGAAATGCTTACTATCTCAGCTATCTCTCGCACCTTCAATCGGCGGTCTACCAATAGGAGATCGTGGATTTTTGTCACGTTGTCCTGCGTGCTAACCGTTTTCGGGGCACCTGGACGTGGCTCATCAAAAACCGACGTGCGACCACGTTGAAACTCGTTAAACCAATTTTTGACGGTCGCCATCGAAGGAGAAGAGTCACGGGACACAGCATCCAAGCGCTCTTTGGTTTCGCTGGGCGATTTCCCTTCCAAAAACAAGAATCGAATCATCGACCGATATTGCTCTTTTTCCATTTTTCTAAAATCGGCGGACACTCCAGCTTTCACACGCGGCCAAAGCAAAACTACTCCGGCTGAAATTTGGACAGTTGCCGTCTAGAAGAATGTACTACACTACACGATAGTAAATTGCTCTTGCGATACTGACACCATCAGGCGGGGAGGCTGGGTACTTATCAGACTACCCTCGTATTCTTTGCGCTATATCTCTGCCAATTTTGATTGTAGAGTAAAACTTGTCAAATGAAATTTATAGGAAATTTTGTGCTCTACAAGATTGTCTCGGCACATTTCGTACTCAAATGGGCTGGGAAGGAGTTATAGACCGCAAACTGATAAAAGAGCCGATTGTAGATGGTTTTTTTTTCAAGATAGCGGCGGGAGCACAAGGGGGGAAAGTGGCGCAAACTTGGATTTTAGCTTACCCCACCTGTCTTTATAACATATCAAAAATTTGAGACATTCTCAATTTTTGCAAGGTAAAATCTCCCCGTTGATTGGAGTAACAATGTAGAAGACTAAGCATACACATTTTTTTGTAAGCATTGTTTGGTTTTGGTTATCAAAAGCTCTTTCTACATTTTCCCTATTTTTTGATATATTCGCGATTCTCCTGAGAGATCTTCACGGAACGCTAGGGTACCGCGCAACTCCGTTTGTTTGTTTGTTAATTTGTTTTCGAATAACTGCATAAGACTATACATCTTTCAATTTTGGAAATTTCCAAAATTTATTTATGGAAAATTTAGTTAAAAAAAATAATCCTGGTTATAGCTTTGAGAGTTCGTATTAATTTAAATAAATTTGTGAACAACTAGAGAAAGTCAAAACTTGCTTTGCCCTGCTATATATAAAATCTTAAAAAATTTAAATTAAAACTAGGGGGCGAAGCTACGCTCGCCAACCCCCGGGGGTCGAGGCTAATTTCGGGCTCGGCCAAAATTTGGATACCCTTCGCTCTCCTTGGGCTAAAAGTTTTTTCGGGCGTACCTATGACTTGTATTTAATCCCCCTCCTCATTCTTTTTCTTCCGTCTTGACAAAAGTTTTGGGCTTGGTTGAAATAAGTGGGCAAATAAAAATATTTACTCGGAAAATTTTCTTGGGGTTCGGGGAGCATGAACCCACAGTACGATTCCATTCGTTTTTTACTTTTTTGTTGCTTTGGTAAACACACATTAATTCAAGGTCTTGTGAAATTGGTTCAAAAAATGTTTCTTAGAAGAACCAAATGGGCAGTGTTGCCAATTTAGCCGTTTTCCGGCCAAATTTAGCCGGAAACCGTGCTGTTTAGCCGGAAGAAATTTGTAATTCCGGCCGGCCGGATTTTTAGCCGGAATTGATTTTCTTTGGCCGTTTTACCGGCTAAAATTATTTTATTAATTTTTTATACCCTTCGCTCATAGAGTGAAAGGGTATATAAAATTTGTAACGCATTAAAGGAGGAAGAAAGTATACATAATATGATCAGCATGACTTGGGGAGTCGATTGGGCGATGTCCGTCTGTCTGTTGCGACGCGTTTTACTCGGTGGGTATTTAAGCTAGCAAGCTGAAATTTGGCACAGGTGCTTCTTATTGTTGCAGGCTGTTTGTAGGTATGAATCACCGAAATTGGATCACTGGGTCATGAGGCTGCTATATAAACCTAGCCCCCCAATTTAAGTTTTTCTAAGAAAAACTTTTTTGTTTATAAACCAATCTTAACCAAACTTCATAAAAATGGATCCCTATGGATGTCAAAAAAAAAAATACATACATATGTATGTTAAAATGGACGAAATTAGGTTCTTCTAAGAAAAACTTTTTTATTTGGGCACCGATTTCAACCAAACCTCATGGAAATGTATGTATCCCCCGAATTAGTTTTTTCTTAGAAAAACTTTTGTATTTGGGCAACAATTTACACCAAACCTCATGAAAATGTATTTCTATTCATGTCACAAAACATATGCGAAAACTAATGAAATCGTACCATGGCGTCATAGGGCTGCCATACAAACCCAACCCCCCAAATTAGGTTCTTCAAACAAAAACTTTTTTATTTGTCCACCAAATTCAACCGAACCTCAAAACCTCATACAAAAGTGTTTCTATTGACGGCACAAAACATACGTAAAAATTTATGGAAAGCAGCGATGCGGTCATGCGGCTGCCGTACAAAAAGAGGTTCTTTATATCGTCAAACGTAGTGCAAGTAGCTCCCAGTAAAGTACACAAATTAAATTTAAGGGAGTATATTTTTCGGGGGCAATTCCTTCTTCAGCACTAAAGCTAAGTGCTGAAGAAGGGGGTAAGTTGCCTCCGCAATATATACTCTCTTAAATTTAATTTTTTCACTTTACTGGGCAAGCTACTTGCACTACAAATTTTCGTAGATGCATTACATTTTGTTGTTGAGTTTGTAGGAACAAATTTAGCAAAAATCTATACCATTTCTCAGTCAAGTTCATAGCTTTGGAGCATCAAGTTCGTATGTTTGGAACATCAAATTCGATAATTCGGGAGCTTAAATCGTAACTGTAAGTGAATATTTGAGCACTGAACTTTTTGGATTTGACTAAAATTTTAAAAAGATCTATCTTCTATAAATGGAAACATATAAATTTGGTTGTCCATAGTTACGAATTTGAAATTCCAGAGTTATGACTGAGAAGTGGTAAAGTCATTAAAGTCAATACCTTACTCAAACAACCACAAAAAATTGGGGGTCCTACGTCTTTAATTGTGGAAGACAGACAACAAATAATTGGCATGTGCTATCCTGATGACAAATTTTAAATGGCTATTTTGTGTGTTCTTTTTGGAAAAACAATTATAAATCAATATTAAAAAATCTAAACACAATTCTTTTTGTGTTAATTAACTCAGAATTGAATAGACTATTAACAGTTATAATTTTGAAATTTTAGCTCTTTTAGTTTGGTTGGAAATCAGCTGAAACTATTCATGCGAAGGGGTGTGCTAATCTGATGACAAGCACTGTATATGACATGTATACAACAACTTTGACTAGTTGAGCTATCTAACTCAGAACAAAGTAAATTTTGACTGTAATGCCAGTGATTGGAGCATATATGTAATAAAACTAAGAAATCTGCCTAAAGCATAGTTTACGGGTACTTCTCCAGAAAGAAATAAAATTATTAAAATCAGTTTTTTACTATATTTGTTCGTAATGTGATGGTTTTGTATGATTTAGCCGGTTTATTGGCCGTTTTTCTGGTTGAAATTTATTTAGCCGGATTTTTAGCCGTTTTTGAAAAAAATAAAGCCGGTTTTCCGGCTAAATTTAGCCGTTTTCTAAATTTCCAGTTGGCAACACTGCAAATGGGGGTTGGGTTTGTATGGCCACCCCATGACCCCATGGTCAGATTTGATCAATTCTTAGATATGTTTTGTGTCAACAAGAGAAACACGTTGGTGTGTAATTTTGTTGAAATTGGTGCACAAATAAAAAAGTTTTTTTTAGAAGAACCTAATTTGGGGGTTAGCACCTCAAAATAGGGGAACAAAACCATGCCCGTTTCTTAAAACTGTGCTTTACAATTAGCCTGGGAAATCTAATTTGCTATTATAAAATAGATTTAAATTACATACCCTGCCCTCACTCCGAACCGAGATCCTAACTACGCGCATATGAATAGTGCAGTGTTAACTCTTTTCAATGTTATACAGTAATATTGTTCTGCTTAGAAATTGTTTTAAGTAAAAAAAATGTATTTGTAAGGTATAAATTAACTACCACTTGTATGCGATGGTCATTGTAAACTATACCTCACTTCTATTAATTTAGAGAAATTCGTATTCGAAATTCAGTAACTTTTTTGTAAAAACAAACCCTCACGTTTTGAATCTTATCGCTTTATGATTATAACTTAAATAAACAGCAAAAAAATACTTTACAAAAAAAATTACAAAAATTGTTAATAACTTTTTGTGGTATTGTGATACCCCACGACTCCAATTACCTTATAAAATGGTCAGGACACCGATAGAGGCATAAAATATTTTTTTTTATATGAAATCATAAAAGCAAACCCAAATCACGTATTTTCGTGCATTCTAAACATATTATAAATTAGAAAAAAAACAATTGAATTAACTTTCAAACACTAAAATTCTCATTATTTCCAGAAGTACCCGTTGTGTATCCTTGTGTAACCTAAAATCTGACCAAAAACAACAAAGTTGTAAAAGTTACCCCGCCAAAGAAAAATTCATCTGCCGCAAAAAGAATACATATCACTCCAATCCGCTGCTCATATCTAATTTTGTTTGCTGGATTTACTTTTGTTTTAGGTGTAAATGCTGGAGAAGTTTAAATGTACAGGACAACTTCTTAAAGTAATTTGGTGGGAGCTTTAACATTTTATTCAGTGCCACTTTGGCGGCTCCCTCCAAATTACTTTAAGAAGTAGTCCTGTACATTTAAACTTCTCTAGCATTTACACCTAAAACAAAAGTAAATCCAGCAAACAAAATTAGATATGAGCAGCGGATTGGAGTGATATGTATTCTTTTTGCGGCAGATGAATTTTTCTTTGGCGGGGTAACTTTTACAACTTTGTTGTTTTTGGTCAGATATCATATATTTTTGCATACTTAAATAGCCAACTAATATTTTTGTTTTGGGAAAAGTTTCAATAGGTTTTTGTTCAGCATATTCCATAAATTTAATATCATAAGTTATATTCACAGGGTCTTCTTTAAAATAAATAGATACTGCAAACGCAATTGCAAATACGCAACAAATGGCTGTTGCTGAGCTTTTTTAAAAGTAATTTTGGGATGAAATGGGTATAGTTTATTAATATGTATTTTGTGCAAAATAGATTTGTGTTATCTTTGTGTTATGGCTCTGCTAACATTCTGTTAGTAATCTGTTAGTTTTTTGTTAACTCTGTTAATGCTCTATTAACGTTCTCTTAACACTCTATTATCTTTTCGTTAATGCTCTGTTAACGTTCTGTTAATGTTCTCTTATTCTCTTTAATCATTCGGCTAACGCTCTGTAAACGGTCTGTTACCTTTCTTTTATTACTCGATTTACGTTCTGTTAACGTTCTGTTAAGGCTCTGTTAATTTTCTGTTAACACTCTGTTAACGATCTGCTAACGCTCTGTTGTTGCCTTGCCAACGCTTTGTTAACGTTCTGTTACTGATCTGTCTTAATGCCCCCCTGACCCAGTGTCCTAATGTCACATTGTCCCAATGTCACAGTGTCCCAATGTTCCAATGTCCTAATGCACTAAGGTCCATTGTCACTGTGTCCTCATGTCCCAATGTTCTAATATCCCAGTGTCCCAATGGCCTAATATCCTAATGTGCCAATGTCCCAATATCCTGATGCCCCAGTGTCCCAATTTAGGTCCTATTGTCCCAATGTGCAAATATCACAGTGCCCCAATGGTTTAATGTCCGAATGTCCCACTACCCTAGTGTCCCAATGTCCCAGTATCGGAATATCCCTATGTCCCAGTCTCCCACCTAATGTCCTAATATCCGAATGTCTAACTGTCCTAATGTCCCAAGGTCCTAATGCCCCAATTTCTTAATATCCCAGTACCCCAATGTCCCAAATGTCCCAATATCCTAATGTGATAATATCCCAATGTCCTAATGTACCAGTGGTGAGTGTCTCCATGTCGCAGTATACCAAATGTCCCAAGGTCCCAATAGCCTAATGTCCTAATATCCCAGTGCCCCAATGTCCCTGTATCTCAGTGTCCTAATGTCCCAGTAGCCCAATGTTCCAATATCCCAATGTGCCAATATCCCAATGTTACAATGTCCCAATGTTCTAATATCCCGATGTCCCAGTGCCCCCATGTTCCCACGTCCCAGTTTCCCCAGTGTACCTAATGTCCCAATGTCCTAATGTGTTGATGTCCTAATATCCCAATGTCCTAATGACCCAAGACCCTAATGTTCACATGTTCTTATATCCCAGTGCCCCTATGTGCGAATATCCCGATGTCCCAATGTCACAACATTCCGATGTCTCAGTGGTCCAATGCCCCTATGTACCAGTGTCCCAATGTCCGATTGTCCCAAGGTCATAATGTCCCAATGTCCTAATATCCCAGTGTCCTAATGTCCCAGTCTCCCAGTGTCCTAATGTCCCAATATCCCAATGTCCCATTGTCCCAATATCCTGATGTCCCAATGCCCCAATATCCCGATGTCCCAATTCCTGTTTCCCCATTGTGCCTAATGCCCCAATGTCCCAAGACCCTAATGTCCCAATTTCCTAATATCCCACTACCCCAAATTCCTAGTCTCCCGGTGTCCCAATATCCAAATGTCCCAATGCCGCAGTGTGTTTTAAAAAATGGTCAATGCGATGAGCCGATAGACGCAATTGTTGGAAATCTTTTGTTAACTTTACCTATTAATTTACCGTTATTCCATCCACTTATCTAAATGGAAGACATTGATTCTTTAGAAGGACCACCAGAGGATTATTCTTTCCAAATTTCATAAAAATCCCATCACGAAGAGAGACAGTAGAAGCAAGTCTTTCTGCAACTGTAGACTTCATTCTGAAATTGGGTTACTTGCTTAAGTCTGTGAGGGTGAAAATTTCACCGTTTATTGCATATATCTTACCCGTTATTGTGCCGATCGAAGATTTTATTTGGAAAGGCACTAGAACAGGATATGTGGAATATTTTGGTAAAACAATTTTTTGGGGGGCTGTTGCCTGGAAGGCTGTAGCCTGGTCAAACAAAAAAGCAAGTTGTCTCCGGTAATCATAGACTTGTTCGCTTTCGTTTTTCTTTTTCCTTTGGCGGGCGAGACGCTCTCGCGTCTCTTGATAAGAAAAAATAACGTTTTTCTCGAGTTATCAAAAACCCGATGTCTGTTGACAACGAGGCACTTTATTCACATCCTCCACGGTCCAATGTTCGGGTACCCGTTTTATTACAGAGGTGAGGAATCTAAGTATCCTGGTGCGATTCTTAGATATTGGTGGTTAACGGGAAGGATATTCCAGTGTTGTAGTTATCTGTTAGTAATATATTTCCTTGCCAGGACTTTTATCAAAACCTAACCAAGATCACAAAAGGGTTTAGCTAGCCAGCGTTGCACAATACACCTTGCAGGTAACTAATACAGGGTACCTTTATTTCTAGTGATGAGGGTGTCGTGTCTAGACCTCGATTGCATTAAACAAGTTTCATTGCCGTTAATCGTAATTCACACTGAAATGGAGCCGAGAAAAGACAACTTATTTCTAATTCATAAGGAAGATTGTAGCTCGTGCAAACCAGTGGTATCCTTTTATAATAATAAAATGCGAAACAACACAACTATTTAAAAGATAAAAACAAATCACTAATTTTAAAATATTAACGCACTTTTTATAAAATCCATATTCACTTTGCAATTCATTAAATTATTCAATTTTGACGCTTTTTCCTCCATTATTGTGATGATATTTGTTCCGCTCAACTTCCCTGTACATTAATTTTTCATGAATTTTGGAGGGCAAAAAATAGGACCCCTTCACACACACACACACAAACTTTCGGATATCACTCAATATGCATGAGGACGAAACGTATGCGTTTTTTTTTGTCTTTCTTGTACTAAATTGAATTCGTTTTACAAATTATTTTCTCGCGACTCTCCTTCACACTGAAACTTGACTATTAGCTATAGTGTCCATCAATTGTTTAAACTACGTGACTTCTATTCATAATTTAATTATGCAAATGGTGGAAAAAAAAAGGTTTCGTATTGTTGATGGTGTTTGACAGTTTGTAACGTGTATGGGGCATGTTGATAGGTGATAGTGGGGAAGTTGGTAAAAAGTAGGCTAATTTACTGGAAATCAAACTGAACAGTCTTACCTATATATAAATATGTGTGTAACGGGACAGTCCAACGTTGGACCTAGGTACCTGTTTTTTTTTGTCGATGTGTTAATAAAAACTGGAGGTGTTTATCCACATGCATAAATGGATACTCGTTTAATATCTGAGTGATCACAGTCCGTTGCATTGGTCTTGAATTCGAAAACCCTCATGAACTGAATCTACTCACAGTGGGACTCGAAACTACGACCTTGTGCTTTGAAGACGAATACACTTTCACTAACCCCCAAAAACAACCACACTACTGAACGGTTTAAAAAAATGATTTTTTTGGGGTTTTACTAGAGAATATATAATTGAAGTTTACAAAAATCCATCTTCACGCAACTACGTTTAGTACTGTACCAATATCCAGTGGCGGAACAACTTGAATTGGGGCCCTCCCAGCAACTTCTTCACTGGTCCCCCTAATATAAGTCATAGTATTTTTTTCGATATTCATACCATGAAAAAAGGCGATGTTGGCCGTAATCATAAATTTAGCAAGATTATGTTATGTTAAGGCATAATGATACATGCGTGGGTTAACGCAACAGGCACAACCTGAAATGGAAAATAGGGTGATTAAAGAAATAATGCCCCACGATCGTTCAAACTATAGAGAAATTGGTATTTTGGTGGCGAAAACTCAAAGTTTTCGATATGTAATATTCATCCTTCTCATCACAGTGTCGATATTATTGAAAATGCACTAGGTACTAGGGCCACACCGCTCGCCTAAGGTTCCATTTTATGGTGTAGTTGGTTCGATAATCCCGGCAATATGGACTTCTTACTTTTGGGCCCCTAAATCTCGTGGACCCACTCGCCACGCGGGGCCTGTGGGCGCTTATGCGCCGTCCCTGCCGATTTATTATTTATTATTTATTTAGACTTGAATTTAATATTTATTGCAACATTCGAAGGCCATAATTGTATGTAACCAGCAACCTCGTCATAAACACAACTCATCACTCACCTTTGAATGATTTGTTTCACAAATCCAAACCAAAAGCATCTGAATAGATGCCCATCACTTGCATGCTATTTTCCGAACTCGGTGCATCATGATATGCGTTTCCTAGCGGGAATCTCATCAACAAATTTCACTTTCTATTTGCCTGTTTTATCCTTGTTGATAAGAAACTTTTAAAAATACAAATGAAAACTGACAACTTCAACTACCTACTGCGACCCCATTTTCCGCTAACCGAATAGGCCACGATGCCATTTTGCACTTGACAGGCTTTCCCTACGATAGACATGCGCTCGCTTTTCCGCCTTGTCTATAATTTCCGCTAATACTGCAAAAAAGACAACAAAAACCAACTAAAAACAGAAAACAATCATTGTGTGCAACAATGATAAACGCTCGACATTTTATTTACTATTGTTTCCTTTTAATTATCCCTCGCCACAATCCCTCTCACCCCACCCATCTCTGATGGGGATGTCCCTCTATTATTGTTGTCGCGCGAATTCTGTCAAGCATTCATCTGTAAAACAGCGAACCACCTACATAATGGTGGTAGTGTAGTACTTCCGCTCAGATTTGCATATTTCAAGGCACAAGACGGTGTTCTATTTAGTACATACTTTACATAGATAGGTTCTCCTCCAGATGATGGTAGTGACACTGTTATCACCAACGGCATGCGAGTAGGGGTGAAGGTCAAACTCCCCTTATGCGATTGCTTAAAAGCGGCCTTGAAGTGAAGAATATTTTTCAAGTGACAAGCTGACAAGCGAGTGTGATTTATGCAATCTGCAATGAAAAGCTACGGGATTTCATTTTCAGTGACAAATGTAAATTGACCTCGCGGGGCTGTTAATTGAAAGTGTGAATGTATATGAATACTTTTTCCGATGCGGCAATTAGTAGGTCGTTTTGTTGACGAGTTTGTAAACGAAGAAGGAGAGTACAATTAACTTGGAAGCTAACAACTAGATGAAGTTACAGGACTCAACATAACATTAAAACTTCCATCTAACGAAACCGCAAATATTTATGCTGTTTACAAATCTCCTACGGTAGACTGTTATACATTTATTAACAAACTTTATGATATAATTTCATCTACAAGTAGATCCAAATTCGATATGTTGATAGGTGACATCAGTGGCGGATTTACACATTTACCGCTAGTAGGCTGTTGACATTTTGCCGCCCCTACGAAGCTCTACGAAAATATTGCTGAAGGGACGTTACCTGAATCAAGGGTCAAGGCGTTTAGTTTTTTTAACGTTTCCCACCCAATCAAGTGGTGCAAAAATGTGCGGAACACTATTGTTTTTTGAGTCGAGAATTAATACTATAGGACCGACTCCTTTGATTGACATTCATTTATTCTCAAATTTCTATACACTTTAATAGATTAGTGCTTGCCACTTCGTGGGTCCTGAGTATTCTTTTATTTTTATGTGATAGATAAATATAAAAAAAAACCATCTTATAATTCCTTGGTTGGAGCGTCGGTTTGAAGGGTAGGTTCTTATTCTTCATAGTGTCCCGCTTTTAATGCACCATTGAGCAGTACTCAAGGCGGGGCTTAGCCTCTGTGGCGCCTCTATCTCCGCCCTCCGTCACTGTAAGGTAAGACAATTTCAAGATTTTTAAATTGTTTAAAAATAAAATAAAATTTAAATGGACAACTTGACGAAATGCAAGGACTCGGTGATATTATTTAGCAAAAGTCTTGCTTACTAAGTTTAATTATTTTAAATGATTTTTGGCATCGTTGGTAGGTATTGTATATTTTTCTCTGCAGAAAAAATTACAAAATCAACAATTTAAATGTCAACATTTTTAAAATTTCTTTTAAACCTTTTCACAAGATGGATACATACATATTACCTACTTAAGAATTTGATAGTCAATATAACATAATAATGTCGAGAGGACCCCTCCCGAAACCAATTGCTGGTTACATCCCAGCCAATTTCAAGTGGGGAAAACTTAAGTAGTAACAGAAAACGCGAAAATATGAACTTGCTTTTACTAGGGTTGCCTATTCTAATTGATCATCTAACCCAGAAACTAGTTTAGAACGAACGCTAATTTTTGACAATGTAGTCTTCGTAAAAATTATTTTGTTTATGAAGGCAAATGCTGTCAGCATTTCTCGTTATACAAAAATTGAAAACTATTTCAGACTTTGTATGAAATCTTTAAATTAGGTGTTCGATACACGCAATACGGATCGCCGCACAACACAGGTAACGTACTGCTCACTGTACCGAAAATGTCAATCGTAATTTCTGCACAACACAGAACAAAAGACGGATTGTAAAAAATTAGCAACAATTTATTCCACGTAAAAAATGATTGGTCACACGACCGATACGTAACAAATTTGGGAGCGAACTGTATTTCTTAGTCTACCCGGACTGGAAAAGTTACGTTACTTATTACCCAACTTACTTATCCAACTTCATGTACTAACTGAATAAAAACTAAAACTGTAAAAATGATAAAAACAACTGATTTCGAATTTCGAATAATGACAGTAGCATGACAGATTGTCATTTGTTTACATAATTAAATTAAATTATTTCATATTATCTTATTTTTATGCTGTACAATAATCTCCTTTGTCTATTACAGATGCGGTGGTGCGAGACTTCAACAGATGGCCAGGGGTTGCGTTACTTGCGATAATTCTGACGACTACAGCGAAAGCGTCAGGTAAGTTGAGCAATTTCATTTAATGCAAAACGAGATTCTTTGTGCTTCCTTTGTATTTTGCAGACGGCATACTGGCAATCGTTAGCTGAGTGCTGAGGCGGCAGTTGCAACGGAGCGATATCCCCAACATTAGGATTGAAGAGTAATATCAGGATAAAAACAAACATTATGCATACATCAGAACAATTTTTAATTTTTCAAAGGATCAATACAATAGGGATATCAAAACAGCGAGTGTGTGGAGAGATAAGTTGCGTCCTTAGATTAGACCGCCGTCTCGGATCTCGCATGTATCGAGTCCCTCAATAAAAATCCCAAAATTGCACCACAAAACATCCAAAGTGTCCCTCCTCCCTATGAAATATTCAGCAAAAAGTGCAAGACAAGACCGCCCTTCTACGCATTTTTTGGAAAATCGAACTATGATTCCCTTGCCCCCCTCTTTTTGAGAATTATTTGTCCTTTGGCAACATGTCCAGCATTTTATGTAGATTCTGGAGTTCCTTGATTGCTTCACCCAAAACATCCTCGCATATGTTAGATTTCTACCCTTGTTTAATTACAAAAATTGTTTCTAATCTTAGCTTAAGCGAACTACCCTCCACCAGTAGGCTATTCGGAGTGAGATTAGCAGAATTTTGCGTGAAGTGTGTGCAGTGAAGTGTAGTTCATAGGATAACTGAAATTTTTATATGAAAGAGTATTATTTACATTACAATGTAAGTGTGCGATTGGGCACCCTGGAATACGCCTAGGTAACTAGAAAAAGATTAGGAAAAGAGCGTTTAGATGTTGTCTAATTATGACTGCTCCTTGAGTTTCCCAAAATTAATCATTCACAGAATTTTAAGCCAACGGAAAGTTTCAAAAATTGCCACCTTTAAAAATCTTCCGCCATGGGCGCTTGCCCAGGTTGCCCATGGGTAATCCGTGACTGGAAATACTGATAGAATCGAAGTTTTTTTATTAAAAAAAGATGTCAAATAAATAAAAATAAAGCAAAAATGTGCTTGGCTTCGAATTTCAGTCTGCATAGGCAATTGACTAACAGATTTGTCTTCAATAATAAAACGCTCCTAGTGTTTGAAGCTCTCACATAACGGTGACAAACACACTTCACACACTGCTCCCAAAACGTCTCATGAAAAGGATAAATTCTATATCTGGCGTTATAATTCGTATTTGGAATTCAGTTTTCCACGGTATTAAATGCTTACAATGTGTTTAACTTAAAAAAAAAATGTTTGCCCCAAATTTGCCGCCCCCGTAAAATCTGCCGCCCTAGGCTCCAGCCTACTCAGCCTACTGGTAAATCCGCCACTGGGTGACATTAATATAGACCTACTAAACAACTCGTTGATAAGTAATGAATACATTACAACAATGAACTGTTTAGGATTCATTTCTTATATAAATAGTTACACCAGAATAGACAACGCCAACCACACTTGTATTAATCATATATTTATTCGTCTTAACACAACACCTCTAAATACAAGTAACATAATCCCTATAGTATTACAAAATACCATAACAGACCATTTTACCACGGTAGTAAAAATTAATTTAAACTTTAAAAGTAACAACAACAAAGAAAATAAAACTATTACTCGTACTAGAACAAACTTTGAAAAACTGAAACTACAAATTCGAAACGTAAATTGGAAGCAAATTATTGATGAACACAACACTAATACATCGACTGATAAATTCATACAGAAATTAAAAAAACTAATTGAAGACTGCACAACTAAAAGACAGATTAAAAACATATATACTCCACTTAAACCATGGTTAACAGAAGGTATAATAAAGTCAATAAGAAAAAGGGATAAATTAAAGCGTAAACTAGATAACGAACCTTTTAATACTCATCTCCATATACAATACAAACAATATAGAAATAAGATAAATGAACTAAAAAGGGTAGCTAAAACAAACTTTTTTCAAAATCAATTACAAAATGACACTGACAACAAAAAGCTTTGGAAAATAGTTAAGAACCTTACAAACAATGATAAAAGTGGATCAAATGTTCCAAGTAATATAGTAAAAAATTTAATAAAAAATAATAACTTAAGCCATGATGAATCGGAACAATTACTAGCTAACCACTTTAATGAAGTATTTATAAATATAGGCGCGAAACTTTTCAATAATCTTAACCCAGAATTAGAAGCAGAAGAGCATATCATCCCGGAAACAAAAGTCAACCTGCACTTAGCGATGATATCAGAGGATGAAATTGCTGAGACAATTAATCAACTTAAAAACAATCTTCTTCTGGTTGGGATAAAATCAGTTCCTTGCATTTAAAAACAATATGTAATGATATTAAGGCTCCCCTCACAAATCTTTTTAATAAATGCATAAAAACAGGGACTTTTCCAAATGCATTCAAGAAAGCGATTGTAGTACCCATTTTTAAAAATGGTAGCAAAGATGATGCAAATAATTATCGTCCCATTTCTATTCTGCCCACTTTGGCAAAAATTTTCGAAAAATGCATCAAAAGAAGATTAATTCAATTTTTAAATGAAAATAATATAATATCGCAACAGCAATATGGGTTTCGCGAAGAAATTAGTACTGAGGATGCAGTGTTGAATGTCAAAAGCTTCTTATATGAAAGATTAGATAGAGATCATAAGCCTCTAGCAATATTTATGGATCTGTCTAAGGCTTTTGATACCATAGCATGCAATCTTCTAATTGGTAAATTGAGAGAAATAGGTATTGAAAATAATCCACTGCAATTCTTTAAATCGTATCTATACAACCGACAACAAAGAGTTCAAGTCAACGAACACTTTAGTGAGTGGAAATTTAATACGGATGTAGGTCTACCACAAGGAACTGTCCTTTCACCAATTCTTTACACGATATATGTAAACGAATTATGTAATTTCGCCCTCGATAATTCAACTATAATCGCTTTCGCTGATGATACCGTCCTAGTAACTTCATCGCCTTCATGGGGTCAAACTTTTAACTTAGCTCAAACAGCAATGAGAAAGATTCAGAAATGGTTATTCAAACACCGATTGAAATTAAATTTACAAAAAACAAAAGCCATTACTTTTTCAATAAACTCCACAACCCAGCCATTACTTAATGAAATCCACTTGCCAAAAAATAATTATACAAATTCAATTACATGTACTGATGAATATGATGTCATTAAAACAGTCCCTTCTACTACCTATTTAGGGGTGATTATTGATAAACATTTAAAATCCACGCTGATTGTATTAATAAGAAAATCAGGCAAAGCTTCTTTGTAATCAATGTTTTGAAATCAATCCTTACCACTGAACAACTCAAAGTTATTTATTTCTCATTGGTACAATCAGTCCTCCAGTACTGCATAACAGCTTGGGGAGGGACATTCAATGTCCACATTGAAAATATTATTATTACCCAGCGCAAAATTTTGAAAAGTATTTATAGTCTTCCGAGACTCTATACTACCTCGAATCTATTTGATTTGACGAAATTATTAAGTTTAAAACATCTTTATGTAAAATCCTCGCTATTCTATACATATAAAAAAAAACAGAGTTGTTCCTTTACACAATAAAACAACTCGCTATAATAATAGAAGAATTTACGTTCCACTACATCACAAAACGCACATTCAAAGATATATCTCTTTTATTGGGCCAACTTGTTTCAATATATTGCCAGATGAAATACGAAATATAACAAGCTTTAGTACTTTTAAGTATAAAGTAAAAAAATGGCTCCTTAATTTAAGTTACGAAGAATTCTTTGCCACTTTTGATTTTTTGTAAATTAAAAAAATTTAGAATGTTGTATATATTTTGTAAGTTGATGTTATATATATTTATTTAGATTGTAACAATAACGTCATATTTTTCTTGAATGATTGATTGGCTAATCCAAAAGATGTAAATAAAGCTAAAAATGTATAAAATCTTTAAATTACTGATGTGTTAAATAGAATTAGAAAACACACTCCCATCACAAGCATTGCTTTTAGGGAGCTCAAAACACAAATGTAAATTTATTTAGAACTATTGTAATCTTAAGAAAATGTAATCGTATTGTGAATAAACTGAATTGAATTGAATTGAATTTTTAAGGCAAAAGCTGTCATGATTGAGTATTGTTGGAAATATGAAATAAAAAAACTTTTAAGACAAAATTCAAGGCACAGGAAATGTTATGTGTTTCAATGTTTAATTTATCTTTAGGGCAAAATAAATGAAATCGATCTTGAGCCCAAATGCATGCACGATAGCATTTGCAACTGCATTTGCCAGTTTCAGAACCTGGTCCTTATTTCACCATATTTTTTGAAAACATTTTTTTATTAAACAACACTTTTTTCTTGTTATAAAAATTTCTTTGAATTTTTCCATATTTTTCACCACAAAAATATGTCGTTTGTGCAGTGTATCCAAGCTTATACTGCATTAAAATTCCTTAAAAGGTGAATTTTACTATTATGAATTAAGCAGAATGCCAAGCGAATGATAGATAAGATAGATCTTCGAAAATAGAACTTCCAAATTGCTGGAAGGTTCCTTCGAATAAGATTCAGCGAGGGCTTTAGGTGAAACTGGCCCATTCTCTCGTAGATCTTATAGAATGGTTAGTCTTATCGCCCAGAAAAGACACACACAATATTCAAAAAGCTTCTCCATTATATTGAATTGATTTTTTGTTAATTTTGCATAGTTATGTTATCTTTTGCTTATTTACGCTGTTGGATGAAAGTGCGCAATGATTTTCTCAATCTAAGATGATGGCTTAAACAAGCAAAATATGGCGTAGCTATGCAAAATAAATAAAAATTCCATTCAATACAATGGAAAAGCTTTCTAAATATGGTGTGTGTCGTCTCTACGCGATAAGACTAATCAGCCGACAGGTACTGAATAAGAGCTATCAGAAACCCGGCCACTGTCTTTTAAGTGCACCCGGTGTTACAAAGTAAGGCAGAGCAGAATTTTTTTTATTTTTGTTTCCACTGCGCAACAAATGTTTAGGTTAAACGATATTTCTTCGCAGCAAACTTCACGAATATTTTTTTTTTAAACTACAGAATATCAGAAATAAAACAGACAGTTTAAATCCGATGAGAACCTTTTATTTAAATTATACTTTAAACCTTAAATGCATGGGATCTGAACCCATTATCGTAACTGACCTCCCCTTATGTCACTGAACACGAAATCAGCCTTTATTTTCCCAGGAAATAGCCCGTTTTCCCAGAAAATCGAAAATAGTAGAATTTTTATTGTGCACCAAATATGGTACGCCATGCATTCAGGCCATATGTTGTAAGTGAAAGACATTTTTCAAATTTTATTTAATCTGCCGCTTACTTTAAGGCCTGGATAGACCTCGAGCGGAATGAGAATTAAATATTAGTCCGCTGCGATTTTCTCAATGAAAATACATACATACTGTCGTGGAATGTGTGGTAAATGCTATGTAATTCCATAAACTAAAATCCGAGAATGGTTTCACAATTTGTCTCTGCCATTTTATGTGTTAGTTTTCGATTCCCCGGTCATTAGATAATTTCCACGATGAACTCGTCGTGGACAGTGAATCGGTTTGACGTTTGCAAAACTCCCCACGCCCGACGCGTTGACAATGCATTCGGACAAGGGGGAAATTATTTTTTTAGTTATTTTTAAGATGATTTAGGACGTAAAACGCCTTTGTAGCAATTTACCCCAGGAAAATTGGCATTTCACTTCGGAAAAATTAAGGGAAAGCTGCATGTTTGCATGAGCCTTCCTTTCGAGGTCCTAAACAAGACCCTTAAAGTCCCCGTCTCTACGAGTGCCGCTAGCGGTGCTACAGAGGGTCATAGATCCTCGAAAACAGGTTTTTCTGAATAACTCGATAACGGTAGCATATACAGAAAAGTCGTGTATGGCAAATTTGAAGCTCTTGTGCTTTTTCAATAAACGATGAAAATACCGAATTCGTTCGGGTACTCCTCACGGTGCCAGGAGGTCTAACGGCATTTTTAACAATGTTTCACAAAAATCTCTATAACGGTAACACGTACTAAAAGCTTTAGTATGGAAAATTTGTAGTCTATGTAGTTTTGCATAAAGCGGTCAAATTTTATATCAATAGGTGCAGCCTTAAGGGCGCTATGGGGGTTCAAACCTTAAAAAAAGGTGTTTTTTGGGGTTTTTTCGTGAATGGCGCTAAGACGGGGGCGTGTACTCTATGGTCTTCCCGAAGAAATTTGTAGCTTCTGTAGCTGTTAGTAAGACGCCAAAAGTTCCCAAAAATGGGAGTCCCCGTAACGAAGTTATGAGGGTCCAAAGATTCAATTAAGCAGTTTTTGGGGAATATCTCTATAACGGTAACGTCCACGGAAAACTGTTATATGGAAAATTTGTAGCTTATACAACGCTCAACTAAATATCCGAATTTCAGATCGATGCGTGCAATGCTAAGGGCACTATGAGGGTCTAAACCGTGCAATAACGGTACTTCTCGGTTTTTCGAGAATATCTTCATAACGGGACCGCGTTCGGGAGGGAGGCCTGTACCAATTTGTTGCTTCTGTAACCTCAATTTAAAATGCCAAAACAACTCATCTATGCGGGCACCCCCAACGAAGCTTTGAGGGGTCAAAGAGATAACAAAAAACCGCTTCTCGGAAATTGTTTAATAACGGTAACGTCTTGAGAGAACCAATCTGAAATAAATTTGTAGCTCATGTGGCTGTTAGTAACGGGCCAAAAGTCCCCAACGATGGAAACCCCCTAGGGAAGTTATGAGGGTCCAAACATCCAAAAATGCAGTTTTTTGGGTATATCTCTATAACGGTCATGTGCACCGAAAACTGTTATATGGCTAGTTTGTAGCTTATGCAACGCTTATTTAAATATCCGAATTTCAGATTGATGCCTGCAATACTAAGGGCGCTATGACGGTCCGAAACGCACAATAACGGTATTTTTCGTTATTAAATTAAATTGCATTTAAGCAAAAATTAGATAAGGCTTCACCGAGACAAGTGCGTCATCTCGATTTTATCGGCCAGTTCACCAGCGACATACGTCACATCAAAGGTGAAGATAATATTGTTGCTGACAATTTGTCAAGAGTCGATGTTATCGAAATTCCTTCTGCGATTAGTATCCATCAAATGGCACTTTCACAATCCAGGGATCCAGAACTGGAAAAATTAAAATCATCAAAGACTTTAATTCTTAAACCAGTATGTATCCCTGATTCGGAGGTTCCACTATGGTGTGACACATCTACTAATCCGATCAGAGCTTACGTTCCCTTTGATTTAAGGCGTTTGGTTTTTGACAAAGTACATAATTTTTGTCATCCAGGCCTAAGAGCTACCACAAAACTACTTAAAAGTAAATTTATTTGGCCATCCATCAACAAGGATGCTAAAACCTGGGCGAGGCAGTGCATATCTTGTCAGAAGTCAAAGATTACCCGACATACACAATCACCAGTAGACTCTTTTCTTCCGAGTAAAGAGAAGTTTAGTACCATTCACTTAGACATTGTGGGACCACTTCCTTTATCTGAAAATTGTCGGTATTGTCTAACAATCATTGACCGATTTACTCGCTGGCCTGAAGCTTTTCCAATGCCTGATGCGCGTACTTCCACCATCGCCAATACTTTAGTTAAAGAATTTTTCCCACGTTTCGGTATTCCTCGAACAATTGTTACGGATCAAGGTGCCCAGTTTGAATCTCTATTATTTAAAGAGCTATCGACTTATCTTGGTTTTGAGCGAAAACGCACTACGGCTTACAACCCGAAGGCAAATGGTTTTCTCGAACGTTGGCATCGAGTTTTAAAAGAAAGTCTCATGAGTCGAGGTAACACTCAATGGACCAAAGAACTTCCTTTTATATTATTGGGACTGCGTAACATTAACAGCGAAGATTCCGAATGCACACCAGCTGAGTTGGTTTACGGTCAAAATCTCAGACTCCCTCATGACTTCGTCAATCCATCCGAATCAAAAGAATCAGTAACTGATTATGTCGAACGTTTGCGTCAATTCGTTAAATGCTCCAAATGTGTAGAGCCTAGAATCAATACGAATAAATATGTTTATGTTCCCAATGAGCTTAAATCTTGCACGCACGTTTTTCGTCGCATTGATTCAGTTCGTCCTTCTCTTAAAGCACCATTCGAAGGACCTTTCTTGGTCGTTGATCGAAGTGATAAAGTCTACACAATTTTAGTTGGTGACAAGATCAATCAAAGTCTCCATTGACCGCTTAAAACCAGCGTTTATGGAATCATCATCACCATTTCCAAAACCACGATCAACAACCAAGAAAGTGTCATTCAATGACAACAAAGTCATTCATACATATGCTAATTAATTATTATTATTTCTAAAGAGGGGGGTAATGTCGTGGATTTTTAATTAACTAAGATAAATGTTTACTTGTTAAAAAATAAAAATCCACTTAGCCATTTTTTTTATAAAAAAAATCAATCTAGTTTTTTTTTATGATAAAAAAAATGTTAAAAAAATAAAAATCCAAAAATTAGATTTCATTTCAATAAGACAAAAAAAAATATTCATTCCTTAAAAATTCAATTTTTATTATAAATAATATAATGCTTAAAAATAAATAAATATATAATTAAATATATATTAATATATAGACACCAATATATGTATATAATTAATTATATAAACCTCTATAAAACTAAACAATATCGGAGTGAGCCGAAATGTCCTGAATAGGGGAATTTAGGTTTAAGACCTGGGTGCTTACACGTTTTCATTTGAAAAAAAATCAAGGTTTCATAGAAAACACGCAAAATAGGGTATTTTCAAAGTGTCAATTTGTATGGAAATTGAAATGTTTTGGGGCTGTTTTCATACGAAAACATGAAAATAGTCCCAAATTATATGATTTCGGTCACTATATTATTAGGTCTGCTGAAATTTCTGAGCTGAGCTCCTATGTGAGAGTAGCAAATGAATTGATGAATATATAATTCACTTTAATAACAATGATTCACTTTAATGTGCAAAAAAAGATTTACAATAAAACAAAATATCAAGTAAGCCACGTCCCCGCTGTTCGAAGGTTGGATTTGGATAGCAACTGGCCGGTTCGTATTTTGTTCCACATACACACATACTCTGACATATAGAATCCTGTTATCGACAGATTGCGCGAAATGTATTCTACATTATTTGATTTTTAAGTGATTGTATTTCACTGGCAAGAAAAGTCGAAGTTTTTTCTCTTCAACCTTATACTACCTAAAGATGAATGTCGTTATCGAACGTTACACAAACATATGGCTCCAGCATATGCATCTCACATTTCAGCAAGCTGTTAAAATTATCAAATTCTAAATCCTTGCATACGAGAAAGTACATGGCAATGGTGTAAATGTAGGTACTTTCCGTTCAGTGCAATGTTTAATGTCGAAAAGGAATTGACTTTGCTATTGCTCTGCTTCAGTGTGGTCCTTCATTTTTTTACGAAAGCATTTTCCTTTCTGCAAATGTTGACTTTATCTGGCTGGTACATGCCAAGATATCAAGGGATATATCCATAAATATGAAAAATGGAAAATGTCGGTTCAGTTTTGATATTGTGGCTGGGTGCCAATATATTAAAAAAAAAACTTTAAAATTCAAACAACACTATCTAGTCGCGCGAACACTTTTAAGTGCACGATAGTGCAAGTTTGACCGCAAGGACATTATTGAGTTTGACTAAAGAATTTAAGGCAGTCATAGTCGTCGCGGGGAAAGGGCTAATGTATGTGTAACAGTTCGTGCCAATTCTTTTCGGTTTTCTGTTTGGAATTGATTTTTTTATATTAAACATGAATTCATATTTTCAGTGGATAAAGTAGAGGATCAAACCTTTTTCAATAATTGTATTTCGGAAACACATTTAATATTTTTTCAGAAAGGAACTGGTAGTATCCTATACTTTTCTTATCTACGTTTTGTAAATACATATATACAAACATATAACAAGGTACATACATATCAAATTAACGTCCACGTCCAACTCGTTCCAAATAACAAGCGCCCGCTCTAGCACTTACCCCGCTCTGGGGGGGGGGGGGGGACAAATTGCCGCCCGTGTTATACCAGGGAGATAGTAAATAATGTGTATGTTCGCACATTCGTGTGCATATATTGTTGTGTTTCTTCAAAACAAAATATTGGTCATGAGAAAGAACGTTTTGAAAAACAATTCGAGTCACTCGAAAATGTAGTACTGAAACGCTACCATCAGTGGAACACACACACGCAAGGAAATATGCTTCTGAAGAGCCCACGAAATTGTGCACGATATTGCTGCAACGGCGATGTCTTGCATTCGTTTTGTATTTAAGAATACGATTTTGTTTTTTTTTTGTCTCATCCTCCCATTGATGTGATTTTTTTCTGAAGGCGCTAAGCTGTGCACTTAAGAGTAAAAAAAATCCGACCTCAAACGCACAAATATTGGTGATTATCGGCTGGATAAAAAACTAGGGGGCTTCGCCCCCTGCTCGCTACGCTCGCCAACCCCCGGGGCCGAGGCTAATTTCGGGCGCGGCCGAAATTTGGATACCCTTCGCTTGGGCTAAAAGTTTTTTCGGGCGTACCTATGACTTGTATTTAATCCCCCTCCTCATTCTTTTTCTTCCGTCTTGACAAAAGTTTTGGGCTTGGTTGAAATAAGTGGGCAAATAAAAATATTTACTCGGAAAATCTTATTGGGGTTGCCGGAGCATGACCCCACAGTACGATTCCATTCGTTTTCAACTTTTTAGTTGCTTTGATAAAGACTAATGTGTTCAAGGTTTTGTGAAATTGGTGTAAAAAAATGTTTCTTAGAAGAACCAATATGGGGGGTTTGGTTTGTACGGCAGCCCCATGACCCCATGGTCCGATTTGATTCAATCTTACATTTGTTTTGTGTTATCAATAGAAATACATTTGTGTGAAATTTGGTTGATTTTGGTGCACAAATGAAAAACTTTTTCTTAAAAGAACCTAATTTGGGGGGTTGGATTTGTATGGCAGCCCCATGACCCCATTGTCCGATTTTACCGATTCAAACATACAAACAGCCTGCAACAATAATAAGCATGTGTACAAAATTTCAGCTCTCTAGCTTTTATAGTGGCCGAGAAAAACGCACTGCAACAGACGGACAGACAGACAGACAGACGGACATCGCCCAATCGACTCCCCAAGTCATGCTGATCATATATGTATATTTTTTATATGGTCGGAGATGCCTCCTTCAATGCGTTACAAACTTCATGACAAAGTTAATATACCCTTTCACTCTATGAGCGAAGGGTTAATGATACATACTATGAGTGGCAAATTTGTTGACACAATATTCGCTCCGCTGAATTGTGTGGATATGTACGAAGCTTAATATAAATTGACCCCTGTGGTGTTGGAGTTAGAACTATGCCACAGCGTTTCCGGCTTGTCGTAGAAGGCGACATAAGGGATCGGGTGTATAGGCCTGTAACTTGCATATATGAAACTATATGCAATGTAACGTTTACTCGAAGTAGCATTTAAACAGCAGAGTGAACGCACGCACCATGCCCCACAAGGGGTTACGGTACAGAGAAGATTAGATCAACACCCTCCGCAATATTATTGAACAATCCGCTGAATGGAGATCCCCGTTACATCTATTGTTCATTGACTTCGAGAAGGCGTTTGACAGCGTTGACCGGGCTTATATCTGGACAGCCTTACATAGGAAAGGCATACGGCATACCAGAGATTTCCACCATAAAGGCATATAATGGAACCCAATGTCAGGGCTTGTACAAGGGCGAATTGTCTAGTCCTTATGAGGTGGATAATGCAGTTAGACAAGGCTGTATTTTATAACTAATACTGTTCCTTATTACCATCAACGACGTAATCTGCGGCGCTCTAGGCGACCACAAAAGCAAGGGTATCAGGTGGAAATTATTTGATCCCCCTCAGCACCTGGACTATGCCGACGACATTTGCATTCTTTCAAACACAGAATACCATCTGTCTCAAATGACGGATGCTTTGCGTCGCGAAAGTCGAAGTGTTGCTTTAAAAATTAATGCCGCTAATGCTAAATACCTGAGCTTGACATCAGAAAGGCACAGAAATATTTCTATCTCCGGACAGCCGATAGAAAAAGTCGAGAGCTTTACTTACCTTGGGAGCATAGTAGCAGCGGATGGTGGGGCTGATGCTGATGTAGAGTCGCGCATAAATAAATCTCGAGCAGTATTTTTCAGTCTGACTCCTCTCTGGCAAAACAAAAACATCTCCAGAAATACCAAACTCCGAATCTTCGAAAGCCATGTAAAAGCCGTGCTTTTATATGGGTGTTCCACTTGGAAGGTGACCAGTGATATTACAACCAAACTACAAACTTTCGTGAATCAGTGCCTTCGACGCATCCTAACAAATTCGCTGGCCTGAAGTAATCTGTAACGACGATTTCCTCTAAATTACTGGCCAAAATAGGATAGGCATCGACATCAAAAGGCGGAAGTGGCAGTGGATAGGTCACACACTTCGAAAAGAGCCAAAAAAACATTGCAAGACAGACTCTAGGTGGGAACCCTCAGGGAACCGATGAAAGGGAAAGGCGTCGTGGTCGTGTGGGAAGACCCAAAAATACATGGAGAAGATATGTAGAGGCAGAGGGGAAATCTATAGGCAAATCGTGGGACCATGCTGATGGCTGCTAATAGGCAGAGGTGGAAAAGAGGCGTAGTCAAAAAAATTTTTAAGTCTTGAGGAAATCCATCCTACGTTCATACTAAGAATTTTTATAAAGATAAAATGAGAGCTAGCTAAATCGGGGGGATGAAGCCAAGTGCAAGTACTGATTTAGCATGTCCGGGTACTGCTACTGCGGCTCTGATAATGTGTACTGTGATTCCATCCTTCATCTTGCTGAAATCCAGACAACTTTGTTCGAAATTTGTCCTTTAAATGCTAGATGAATTAATGGAATTAGAACCAACTGAGACGATTCATTCACGAGCCGCTAAAAGTTTATAGAAGTTTTCGAAGCTTATAAAAATTAGTGAAGAAAATGGTGCCTTTTGGGCTTGAAAGTTCTCACAGCAGAGTTTGTTTCAATCCCTTTTATGTGTTAAGTGGTTATACGTTATACGACTCATTATTTCTCATTGATTTCAATTTCTCCGGAGGTTCAACCTTTTTTCAGGGGAGAAGAGCACCTCCTCCGAATCATTAGACTAAGTTTTAAGTGATGCCCACACTGGCGCTTCAGCGAATATGTATTCGCGGCGAATTTTTCCGCAGCGTCAAAATTGTAACACACTGCGTTGTATGTAGATGCCCACACCAACGCGAATATTCGCCAGTTTTGCAGTATTTTTTCCGGTTCGAAAATATGCTACCTAAAGTCATTTTATTGAAATAATTTATTTGACAGGTGCAGTGTAGTACAACTTGATGTTGGTGTACCCGAAAAAGATGTAGATTTGGAATGAGTTGTTTTGGTATTGAACGAGCATTTAAGTTTTGAATGTTTTATGGTATCAGTGGATGAGTAAAAGAAGTAACATTTTTGGAAACATGAATTCCAAGGACGGAAGGTTTTTACTCGTTGTTTGGACTTACACAAATTAATTGCCCTATTGTGACAAGTCCGGCGACACCCCAATCGTATCGCTCGACCGAAGAATTGCAGAGATATCGACGATTTTTCAAAGTGCATAGTACGAAGTTGATCGTGAAATTGCTGTGACCGACATCTAAGTTGACAACTAACAAAAGCATACATTTTGTGAATTATTGTACTTATCTCGCTTATCACCTTGTGAGCTGCGCAGGAAAGATGCTCCTACGCCAACTTAGAGAAGTTTGTTGCGAGTCCAGCGAAACTTTGATCGTTTCGCTGGACTCAGGGGTTCCAAAGATATCGACGGATTATCGAAGTAGTACGAAGCTGATTGTGAAATTGCTGTGGCCAACATCCAGGTTGACGGTTATCTCTGACCACTCTGTGCACTGACCGGAAAAATAAAGAGGATCCGATGACCCTTTCGGCAATTTTATGGTGAGTCTAGCGCCACCTCGGTCGCTCCGCCAGACCAAAGGATTGCAGAGATATCGACGAATTTCAGAAAGAATACAAGGTCAATCGTTTCATTCATGAATAGTATACGATTGGAAATGGGCATTCTGGTGTTTCGGCGCTTGCGTTTGTCCCTAAGTAGTTACAAGCTTGAATATTCTATTGAATTGAATGTTTAATTTGCATAGTTACGCCATATTTTGCTTGGTTACGCCATAGTAAGGAATGACGCAAGGATTTTACAAAAAATGATTATGCAATTTCATACGATGCGTAACTATGTAAAGTAAACATTAACCCTTTAAAGTCCGAACTCTTAATCGCTTGAATTTCCTTTTTTTGTTCCTATATATTAACTCGAAATGTGATTCTTGTAAGAATATTAAAAAAAAAATTTCCTCACAACCTTCCCCCCTTTCTATGCTGTCCCCATTGGGAACAATGGCCATTCATGGGATATAAACAAAACAAGGTCGATTTTTTAGGGTTTTTTAGAAATTTTTTTTTCAAAAAACCCTTATGAAATCGATTTTGTCCGTCCGTCCGTCTGTCCGTCTGTTCACTAAATAACTCGCGAACGGCTCAACCGATTGTCATGAAATTTGGTAGGAATGTGTAGAATGGTTACAGTCTTTGGCACATATACCTTAGAAGTTGGTAGGAAGAAGATAACAGGGTGTCCCGAACGTTTGAAAAAAGTCTACTTTTTTAGTTTTTATCGGAGATTGACGCATGGGTATTTAAATCAAAGATCTAAACGAGTACACCTCATATCATTTAAAATTTTCCAGTTTCGAGTAACGGTAAAAAAGTTATTGGCGTTTAAAGTTAAACTTCCTTTTCGAGCTCCGTTTTTCTAAACCGTTATAGGGATCGATATGAAACTTTGCACAAAGATTGGTCGGTAGGGCCTTATATACGTTAAATATTAAGACTGTTGACTTTTGCAAAGGAAAATTAAATAACAGTAAATTTGTAAAATTTCAATTTGTTCGTGTGTAGCCCCTCTTAGGTAGGTTTCCAAATATGAAAATTCAACTAAGGGTTTTTAGAAAATTACATATAGAATATGTCTACGAATTTTCATTCGAATAACTGTATCCAAACCGGAAATATAGCCAAATAAGTATTTAGTAAGGGCCTTTCGCAATGCAAGCCTCTTAAGCATTTCTTCAATGTATATCTTTTAACTTAATGAAACAACCCAGATAGCACAATACTGATGTTCCGTTGATTCTGCACTGAACCTAATATTCAATGTATTGATCCTGTCAGTATACCACTATTGATTCTTTTATATGGACGATGTCCGCTATTAAAGCATTTTGATTGGTCGCCGTTTTCGAAAAGGGGAAATTTTACTGATAATCGCCATCAATATTATATCAAAATAATATCGAACCAGCAGAATAAAAAGAAATGAATAGGCATCGATATATCATTGATATAATATTGAAAATTTAGTCATTGTTACAATATTGATGGCTGCTATAGACAGGATTTTTTTCATTAAAACAAAATTCTTTATAACACATACTTTCTTCACTTTATTATTTAAGAAAAAAAAATTTAACAAACAAATTACATTTTAATTTACTAAAATTACTTTGTAATTTGCATAACGCAGGGTATATTAAGGTGCGATGTATGTTGAATATAGCATCCCTCCTGATTTTCTTCTAATTCTGAAAGCAAGATTGAAGTATCACAATAAATAAACTTAAAAGTATGTTACAATAGAAAAACGTTCACTTACCCAAAAAGCAAAAAGTGGCTGCAACCATTAACTTATTTATAATTCTAAATTTATAAGTTTCACTAACAAACTGCTGACGATCCGAACATTTTCACAATTAATTGACAGTATTTCTATTTGTCAAGAATTGTTGAACGGATCATTCCTGAATTGATTCTATATTGAATCTTTTCTTCATAGTCGTTTTGCATGGAAAACTTGATTAAAATTTAATTCGAAATTTTTCGAACAAAGGGGTAAGATCGATTAATGATTACGCGGATCACTTTTATACTAATTATACATTGATATTTTTCATATTAGTGACTATTGATGGCAAGTATCAATAAGTTTCATTTGCAGAATCAATTGCATAGAGGGGAAATTATTGAAGACTTATTGATGCCGTAGGATCAGTTCCAAAATGCTATCTGGGAATGAACATGAAATTTGGTGGAAATGCATATAGAATGGTAATAGTGTTTGCCACAAAAATGTTTGAAGTTAGTAGAACCAAGTTAACAGGGTCTCCCTGAATAGCTGCAAAAGTATACTTGTTCAATACTCATAGGAAAGCTTGCGTTGGCTCTTATGACAGGGAACACAATGGAATCATAAATAAATAAATAAATAAATATAAGGTTGCTTTTCCTTGATTAAAAAACAGTAACAGTAGATTTACAGCTAATAATTCAGTTCATATATAAAGCCAAGCCATCCTTACGTTTGCCTGAGTTTCTTTTTGGTCAAAGGCCATCAGAAATCTTAAATCGAAAAATGCCTTTAGATTTGCCTTGGAGTACTTTTATACAAATTGGATAAATAGTAAATCTATTTTTGGATTGGTCTAATTAAAGGTGGAACAGAACGCGTTTATTTAGACCAATCCAAAAATAGATTTACAGGAAGCATTTAATTAATGTTGTGCACAATAGTTATTTATTGCTTATAAAATATATGTACAAAAAATATTCACTATGCATTAAAATTCTAAAAAACCCTCGTATTCCGGGCGCAGCCCTCTGTACGCCGGTATTTTTTCTAGATATGTTGGGCTTTATTGGTTCTTCAATGTAATTTATTCATTCATTTAATTCATTCAAGATGAAGACGTTTGTTGCACTCCTTACACTCCAACCGTGCATTTGACTTACAAAGAGCACATCTTCCTTGCGCTGATTTTATCAAATAGTGGCCATCTAATTTGCGTCTTGCTGGGCTAGCATATGCTATAGGACCTGGCTGTGGACCTATTTTTTTTATGAAACCCTTAGCAGGAATATTATTATGTACTTCAAGCCTGAAGGTGAGTCTAGGTGAGTCATTGCCGATTTTCCAAACCAGGCTGCTACTACTGCCATGTTGAGAGCATTAACGAATAGATTCCACCACCACTTTTTACATCGTAGGCATTGTCGATACGAAGATTAGAAGTCCATCTAAACTATCGACGCCACCCATTCCGTGGTTATAGGTATTTGTGATTAAGATGTGGTTGTTGTATGCCTATCTTTTTGTTCATGCTGATTTCGCCATGACTTTCGATTCGTGCAAGGTACTTTACGGTTGATGCGATTGGAGAGTAAATGTCTTCGCTGTAGACCAATAGTGATTCTCAGAAGGCAACTGGTGGTAGTTACTGAGAAGGAGTATGCCCCAAAACGACGTCCATTCAAAGCCGATCTGATCAACACGCTGAACGGCGTAGATTTTTGTTATTTCTGCTAAATGCTGCAGACAGCTTTGTGGCATAAATTTATAATATATTTCTACCGTTATTAAAGTTTTCAAGTTAGTTTCTAAGTTTTTTACCGGCTCATTTTGTATTGGGTTTTGAAAATTAATGCTAGGAAACCAATTTAGAGGTACAATGTCGGGTTTTTTTGCCTCCGGTTGGGCTTTGATCCACTTGTGGTCAACCGTTGACGGTCACCATTTGTAGCTTTTCTTTTCTGGACAGGTTTATTTTTACTGCCCGATGCCTCACTATCTTCCGATCTTTTTATTATAACGGAAACTTGACCGCAAACATCACTTGGTCTAAGATTTCTTCCTCACTGTCTTCCTCGTCAGTAAATTTGTCGTTTCCCTCAGGAGGTAATTGGCAGATATCTATATTATTGAATGAACCCACGTCGCAATCATTTAAGCTCTATAGCACTACCAAATTTACGAACTTGAACTCTCACTTATGAACACCGAATAGAGACTGACATAGAACATGCGAAAATTACATGCAATTGCAATGTAAGTACAGTCATATTGAAAATTTGGAAACAAAATAATTTTTCTACAAGACACTGAAGGGAGCCAATGTTTCCAATTGGGAACACGTCAATTTGAATATGTATAGCCGATAACGGTATTATTTTTTTTATAAAATTAAGGTCACTACTATTATTTCGTATGGATTTATTAGTAGTCTTCTATATATGTATATAAAAATTGACGTGTATTTGTGTCTGTTGCCAGTAAACTTCTAAACCACTGGACCGATTCGGATGATTCTTTTTTTGTTTGATATGATCCTTCCTCTAATATATAAAATTCTCCTCAAAAAGTTTGTTTCCAAACTCCTTCCAAACGGCTGGACCGATTTTTATTAAATTTTGTATATATCCTTGCTAGGTATGGGAATCGGTCGTAAACTATATTTCATGCCCGAAGTGCCCCCTCTTCTTTATATCGTTAATTTAGTATTTTGTACAGTAAGTGATTAAGCCTACTCGATTCATTCGCTTTAAATTTTAAATGAAATCGAACCGGCTTAAGGATATGATAGAAATATGATGATATGACGTAGTATAATGGAGCCATAATCTTCTATCTATCTATCTTCTATCTATTTGTGTCTGTTACCATAGTAAACATCTAAACCACTGGACCGATTTGGATGATTCTTTTTTTGTTTTATCCGTCTTACGTTGGAGAAGGTTTATGGACCAAAAATAAATATCAAAGTTCCGCAATCCTTTGGAGCGACACTATCGAGGTGTCGCCGGATTCGCCACAAAATTGTCTAAAGGATAATTGGACCCTCTTCCCTAATTAGAGCACAGGGTGGTCGGAAATCCGTTGGTATCTCCGATAAATTGTATTCAAGGTAACTACGTTTTTATGTACATACGTATACATCCTGGATATTGTCACAGCCATTTCACAATCAACTTCGTCTTACTTCGGAAATCCGTCGATATCTTCGCAATCCTTTGGCGGAGTGACACGATTGAGGTGTCGCCGGACTCGCCACAAAATTGCCTAAAGGGTCATCGAAACCTCTTCTCCGATCAGTGCACAGGGTGTTCAGAGATAACCTTCAACCTGGATGTTGGCCATCTCCGCAATCCTTTGGCGGACCGACACTATTGAGGTGCCGCCGGACTCGTCACAAAATTGCCTAAAGAGTAATTGGACCCTCTTCCCCAATTAGAGCACAGGGTGGTCGGAAGTCGTTTTTACGTTTTTACGTACATATACGTACATCCCATATGTTGTCACAGCAATTTCACAAATAACTTCGTACTACTTCAGAAATCCGACGATATCTCCGCAATCCTTTGGCGGAGTGACACGATTGAGGTGTCGCCGGACTCGCCACAAAATTGTCTAAAGGGTTATCTGACCCTTTTCCCCGAACAGTACAGTAGTAGAGGGTGGTCAACGATAACCATCAACCTGGATGTATGATGGTTTCTGGGTTAGTATGAACAGTTTTCGCTAGGTGGCGCGCGCACATTTTAGTAAGCTTAGTGAAAAGTGAGTAAATTAGCGTGCTTCGTGATTATAGAAATAAAAACGTGTGATGTGTGCTTAATTCTTCACATTAAACTGAAATATATAATTTAAATTTAGGGTGCCCTGTGGCATGGGTCGCGAATAATGCCACCGCCTTTCCCGGCGTGTCGTAGAAGGCGACTGAAAAGGGACCTAATCCAAGGTGGATCAGCATGCGCCGAGGGATGCATGGTCAAGAGGGTGCTTGGCCGCTAGTATGCGAAGGTCGCAGGCAACCATGACATCTGAAGCCTGAGGCACGTTTTAACATCAACAAGACCTCCCATAGGTTAGTGTGTGTGTGTATGGGTTGCCGCGTCTGGAGATAGCCGGCGGACGTAAAAGGAAAGTCCATAAATTTACTTATTTCCACACACTAGTGCCAAAAACACAACCTTTCTCCAAAAGGTGTAAAAGAATGGAAGGCCTTATGGAAATTGACGCAGATACAAGCACTACCCCGCCGGGCACTACTTCTGCTATGCGGTTGAGTGATCCCGGGGCGAACCTAGTTCGCGCCAGAGCTCGACGGTTTCCGGGGGCGAGCAATATAAGGCAGTCCAATTACATTGTGGAGAAGCTGAGGGTTGCAAGCTGGAATGTCGGTTCCATGACGTCAAAGAGCGAGGAGATTGAGGATATCATGAAGCGGAGAGGGATAGACATTATGTGCGTGCAAGAGACAAAGTGGCGAAATACCCATATCGACAGAGCCCGGTTTTTTACGAATTCCATGAAGTACAAATTGTACTACTATGGAATTACAAACCAAAGAAACGGAGTTGGCATTATTCTGGCGGCGTCTTTACTTGGCAGTATAATCAGTGTCGCGAAGAGAAGTGACCGCTTGATCAGCATCAAATTGGTTATCTGCGGAAGGGTGTGGAACGTAATAAGTGCCTACGCTCCCCAAGTGGGGCTGCCACCAGAAGAAAAAGAGGCATTTTGGAACGACGTTGACACCCTAATTCAGACCATTCCAGATACCGAATTGGTGTTCTTGGGAGGAGATTTAAATGGCCATGTGGGTGAATCAAATTATGATTACGAGGATTGCCATGGTGGAAAGGGTAGCCCTTCAACGGTCAGAAATGACGAAGGTGAAGCTATTCTGACCATGTGCAGATCGCATGGTTTGGTCATCCTAAATACATGGTTTGTGAAAAACGAGAGACACCTAATCACCTACAGTAGTGGACACGGAGATAGGAAACACGAAACGCAGATCGATTACCACCTCTGTTTCGATTTTATGAGAAGGTGGGTAAGAGACTGCAAGGTGATCTTGGGTGAATCTGTCGTCAGCCAACATCGTTTGCTCCTGTCAGAATTTATTTTGAAAGCAGGAGGAGCAAGAAATAGAAGAACTCCCAAGCCTGTCGAAAAAATCAAGTGGCACAATCTCACAAACGACAACTTTGAACCTGTAGTAACTCCATTCATTGATAAAATGACGGAGTGGTTTCAAAACAACATAAACTGCACCGAGCACAGTCCAACACAAATGTGGAATAGTTTCGCTGAAATGTCAGTAGGTGAGGCGGAAAAGGCACTTGGAGTTTCGAAAGGTCCGCTCCACACGAAGAAAGAAACATGGTGGTGGAACACCGAAACTAAGGAAGCAGTGCAAGCCAAATCGAACGCATTTAAGGCATGGACGAAATGTGAGTCAAGCAGTGAAGCCGAACGGGTTCAACTTCGCGAAAATTATATGCAATGCCGGAAGAAAGTAAAGCGCTTGGTAGCTCAAGCAAAGGCGAAGGCAGCTGAGAAATTCTACCAAGAATTAGAAACTCAGACTGCGACCGAAGGACCGTCTTTGCGCGAGAGACCTAAGCACGACGCCAGGATATTTAGGGTCGCAGCCCAAAGGAGAAGGAACGCTCGGGAAATACAGGCGCCAAAGTACGTGGAGGACTCGCAAGGAATGTTGCTGATTGACGATACGGCAATTTGTAGCAGGATGCGAGAGTATTTTGACGAACTTCTAAATGAAGAATTTCCTCGAGCAGCTTTTCAAGATGTTGAGCCGAATACCACAAATATTGAAGATATCTCAGAGGAAGAGGTGATGGAGGCAATGCATCAGATGAAACGCGGAAAGGCAGTCGGCCCGGACAAAATCCCCGCGGAATTTTGGTTGAAAATGGAAAATGTCGGGCTTAGTTGGCTCACAGTTCTCTTCAACAAAATCAAAGGTGGGCAACCGATGCCTGATGCTTTCAGGGAAAGTTTTCTTCTTCCTTTCTATAAGAACAAGGGAGACTCACGCAAACTCAACAACTATAGGGCTATAAAGTTAACACCTCATACACTAAAGATCTACGAGCGAGTTGTCTGCAACCGATTGAGAAAGATTGTGCGGTTGAATGACAATCAATGCGGCTTTGTTGAAGGTCGATCTACAGTCGATGCGATTCAGTGCATTCGTATTGCGATGGAAAAGTATAGAGCAGCACGAAAGGACTTGTACTTTGTGTTCATCGATCTGGAGAAGGCATTCGATAGAGTACCTCGTGATCTGATATGGTTGGCCTTGAGAGCACTTAATGTCCCCGAGGCATACGTCAGGATGATACGAGACATGTATGATGGAGCTACGACTAAGGTTAGATGCACAGCCGGTGAATCAGAAGAATTTCCGGTGAATGTCGGAGTACACCAGGGCAGTGTATTGAGTCCGTTGCTCTTCAACATCATCATGTGCTACTTATTAACACGTGTCTCCGACGGCCTAGAAATATCTCTTCTTTTTGCTGATGATATAGTCCTCAGTAGCCCAAACATCGTTGCCTTGCAAGCTGCGCTTACAAAATGGTGTGACATTCTGGAGGAGCATGGACTGAGGGTAAGTATAACAAAGACTGAGTTCTTATGCTGCCAATTCTCAGACCCAAATGCACCGATACCAGAAATGTACGTCAAAGGAGAGCAGCTTAAGTCTTGTACCAAGTTCAAGTACCTTGGCTCGATGGTGAACAGCGGAGCTACATGCGATGATGACATCAAACATCGCACAAAGGTTGGGTGGATGAGGTGGCGAGAAAACTCTGGAGTTTTCTGCGATAAGAAAATGCCACTGAAGCTAAAGGGCAAGTTGTACAAAACGGTTGTACGTCCCGCACTCATGTATGGATCAGAATGCTGGACCATGTATGAAGGTTACGCGAAAGAAATGACAGCGACTGAAATGAAAATGTTACGCATGTCAGTTGGTGTAACCAAAAGGGACCACATCAAGAGTAGCTACATCCGAGGCAGCTTGTCCATAGACCAACCAATCACCGAAAAGCTCGAAGACCGACGAATGGATTGGTATTGCCATGTTCAAAGGCGTCCGCCTGAGAACCCCGCAAAGAGAGCGATATCAATGGAAGTTCCACTTGATGGACCCAAGGCCAGAGGCAGACCGAAGAACAACTGGATGTGTCAAATGAAAAAGCAACAACAACGCATTGGTCTCGGCGATGACACGATCCAAGATAGAGCTGCCTGTAGAAATATGCTGAGAAATTATCGCCAAAACGGGCGATGTGCCTACACCGCAGGTCGAGCAACGCGGAACCATGGAGCGGTATAAAGAACGAGGCAAGGAAGAAGATATAATTTAAATTTAGGGCGGAATTCATAGACCCCACTTAAGTAATAAGGATTCCCTTAAGGAATAAGGGGTTTCTCTATATAAGTGAGCCCTTAAGGGATAGATAGATAAAGAGCTTCGTATTCATAGTCATCACTTATTAGGGCGTTGCCTCATTAAATAAATGATTCACTTATAGATATGACAATATCTATTGAAAGTGACAAATAAAATATAAAAAATATCAAGTAGTTAATTATTCAAAATTTTTAAAAAATTTCAAAGTGTTTGAGTAAATATATGTCAACAAATATATGAGTTCATATAAGGTTACTAGATATGAACATTAACGAATAAGGGAACCCTTTAGGGAACTTTTAAGCGTTTGCTTATTGAGTGACTATGAATAGCGTCGGTCCCTTAAGGGTTGCCTTAAGTATAAGTGAGGACTATGAATTCCGCCCTTAGTTTTTGATTATGCCTCCCAAACGACAATCTATCGGTCGATCAGCATCGAGTATTTCTTTCATTTACTATCTTGGAATCAGTAATACTAATTAATGATTTTCGAAATAACTCACGCTAATAATAACACTCCCAATATTTTTGAAGGGCAAGTGCAGTCTGATCAGTCAGTCAGGGGGTTGAGTATGAGTATGATGTTGTTGCCTTGACCCCTAAAGAAGTAGTGGCGCGACGCAAATTATTTATCGCTTTGTGTACATATCCACTTTAGTTTTATCATCAATACGTTGATTACAATAAATTATAATTAACAGGTTGATTGGCATTCAAAATCACTCATAAGGTTAAATTAGTGTCAAGTTGTGAGCGAAGCGAACAAGGCGAGCCTAGCGAGCACTAGATAAGAGAGCGAGCGAAGCGAGCTCTCTCAGCTAGTAAAAAATAAAAATACATTAAAATTTCAAAGTTTTGTTGGTTAAAAAAATTTGAAATTTTTTTTCCCCGAAAATAAAAAAATAATCTTTTTTAAAAAATCACCAAAAAATAAAAGCAATTTTTTTATCACTTATTATTTTTTTTTCCTTTTTACCAACTTGTTAATAAACTAAAAAAAAATGGCAAAGAAAAAAAATTGCTAGTGGGTATATAACAAAACACGAAATTATGTCCCCAATTGGGAACATTGGGCGGTAAAGGGTTAAATTCAATAGAATATTCAACCTTGTATGTAACTACGCAATTTGCATAACCATGCTAAGTAAACAGATACATGTATGTATGTATATTCAATTCAAAACAGCCACAAAACAATGTTCAAGCCTTGTGTCTTCTCTATATGATAAGACTAACCATTCGACGGGCACAAGATAAGATGTAAGAGTTTTCGGATACGCAATAGTCCATTCAAACAATCAAATCGAACAATCGGCGCGGATTCGCGACGGAAAATTCGTGACGCGTTTCGTCATTTCGACGTATCGCATATATACTCAATCATAAGATTACGTTCATCATGCATAGATGGTTCAAGTATAATACTTAATGCTGGTCAATAGAAGAGGTTTCAAATGTTCAATTGGAGGACAAAACACTCAGCATAACTGAGCGAATTTACTCACTTCGGACGTAAGGCGGGTGCTAGCATCATAGATGCACAATTTGCTCAACTCTTACTCAACATTTTAGGATTTTAAATGCAGCATCTTGTATCAATTGTAAGCTCTTCAAATCCTAGCAAGGACTTTGCAAGATGCAAAGTCAAAAACACAACTTTCACAGCAAATAACAAATAAGATGGATGGTATCTTAATTCAATTGGATTGTTCATCCTGCGGTAAACACAAAATGAATTTAACTTGACTTCTAACCTAATTTTTCCTTTGTTTCCTCGTCATGAGCGCGAACTGTATAAAAGACATAAATTCATTTAGCCACTGCTCTCAATGTTACATCATTCAACCAAGGTATAAGTTATCCTTATTTTCCTCAAATAGACGTTCATGATTAAGAGAAACTGCCCGTTTGTTCCTTCTTTATGCATATACGTAATATGTACTCGGTAATATTCAAACCCAAAAATTTGTATGTTATATTATTATCAAAAGTTAGCAAGGACACAATAACTAATGGACAGGTTTTTTGTCTCCATTACATCCATACATGCAGCATAATTTACTCTAGGACGACACCTTAGGAGCCCTTTTGTTTCGCCCCATAAAGAGTCCCATTAACAGTGCGACACACACGATTTAGGTGTTATGTGCATGACAAGCAGCGTATAATTCATATAAATTGTCGCCCATATCATTTCGTTTTTTTTTTCCGCACATATTTTCCAAAATATTTCCCAAGGAATATCTCATTTTGTCGACCCATATTAAAATTGTTACATTTCGTATTCGTTCATCTCTACATGCCCAGCAAGGATTCTGATATTCTGAAGACATGTGTGTGTTGTATCCGATTATTCATCGTATTACCGCCACATGGATGTGCGGGTGGTGCAGAACGTTTCTAGAGAAGAGCATAAACGTGTACTTGAGAACATTTTCGGGCTTTAATAATTTTATAGTCTTATCGTGAATAATGTGCGCTACATGAATCCTGGCAAAAGACAAAAGGGTAAACTCTCTTTTATAACAATCCCCGCAACGCGCACCAGTCATTGCCAATGTCAGACAAATTTATGAGCTCCGCACCATCCTTGCAGCATTCCTGCTGCTGTTGTGAATCTACATGCGAAAGCTCTTCTGACATTGTACAGAATTTCGGTTTCCTTTTGTGTGTCCTATATTATGTCGGGTGCAAATTTTATAACTAATTTTTAAAAGGCTCCATCTATGATAAGAGGCAAACCGAGATGATAGTTCCGTGTCGGCACTCATTTCAAATTTATGTGATTTTAGTGGTGGACCAGAGAACGTTACAAAGTGTAACACCACCCAGAGAGAAATGTCTTTGCATGTTTGTAATTGCAGAAATATTTTCGGTGGGAGGAAAATAAATAAAAAACGAGACCGAGTTCTAATCGTGCGAATAGCACGATGAGTATATACCCTATACCCATGTACAGACCTAGAAGGCGCGCAAAACCCAAAATATTCGATTTCATATTTTTTGGGGGGGGGAGGGAGGGGTAGATGGGCCGGCCCTGGCACAACTTTATTATCTTATCAAGGCATCCAAGGGCTACCATTTGATACGAGTTTGGAGTTTTTCGCGGCATTCTATCAAAAGATATTGCGGAATATTGCTTTGTAGGGGATGTAGGGATAGGGGTAGTCAGACCTTCCCCATTTTCCACTAACTTCAAGCATATGTCACAATTAGGCATTGATGAAAATTTCAGGTCGCAAGCGATATTCTGTCGAAAAATATGACCGAATTAAACTATCACGGAGGGGTCATTTGTATGGGAGGTAGGGGAACCCTTGGTCCGATTTGTCCCATTTTCAATACCATCCAATCTTTTATCAAAACAATCATCCGACCAAAATTTCAAAGCGCTAGCCTCATTATTTCGGGAGTTATCGTGCGAACTGACAGACACACGGACGGACAGACAGACAGACAGACAGACAGACGGACATGGCTTATTCGAATCAGAGACCGACCCTGATCATTTATATCTGTACTTTGCCATACCTCCGGTGGCTCCTTTGAGGTGTTACATAAATCGTCGTAACAAAAACAATATACCCTATACCATCTTGTGGGTATAGGGTATAAAGAATGAATTTAAGAATAAAGATATCTTTCAAATCCTTTGCTTTTGTGTTCATAGGCCCTCTGGTGGAAGGAGTAGTCAAGTGTGGAATATTGCAGGGGGAAACTGAACACCGTGAAAATAAAATTGTTTTCATAGACGATTAAACATGCATTTCAAAACGAGCGATTTGAAAGGAAATCGTCTGTTGAAAATGTACACATTCAATAAAGTGTTATGTACTTATTTTTACTATGCGATGGTTTTTATGATTTTTAGGGTAGGTACTGTGAACGTGGATAATCACGAACAGGATTTCTAATAATACGAAGTTAATGCAAACTATGGAATAAGGATGAAAGCTAGGACCTTGGAAGTTTCAGCAAAATGTAGGTCTGGATGCCCACTTCATCGACTTTTGGAACCTCCATTTTCGAAAATTTTCATATGAAACAGAAAAATGCGATTTTCAGGCTTTTAAAGGCGTTTTAGAGGGGTCAAAATCGGCAAATATTAGCTCCACTTTCGATGGCTGTATCTTTGAAACGGTGATAGCTAGGACCCTGGAAGTTTCAGCAAAATGTAGGTCTGGATGCCCTCTTCATCGACTTTTCGAACCTCAATTTTCGAAAATTTCCATATGAAACAGAAAAATGCGATTTTCATGCCTTTAAAGGCGTGATAGCTAGGACCCTGGAATTTTCAGCAAAATGTAGGTCTGGATGCCCTCTTCATCGACTTTTGGAACTTCCCTTTTCGAAAATTTTCATCTGAAACACAAAAATGCGTTTTTCAGGCCTTTAAAGGCGTTTTAGAGGGGTCAAAATCGGCAAATATCAGCTCCACTTTAGATGGCTATATCTCTGAAACGGTGATAGCTAGGACCCTGGAAGTTTCAGCAAAATGTAGGTCTGGATACCCTCTTCATCGACTTTTGGAACCTCCATTTTCGAAAATTTTCATCTGAAACAGAAAAATGCGATTTTCAGGCCTTTAAAGGCGTTTTAGAGGGGTCAAAATCGGCAAATATTAGCTCCACTTTAGATGGCTATATCTCTGAAACGGTGATAGCTAGGACCCTGGAAGTTTCAGCAAAATGTAGGTCTGGATGCCCTCTTCATCGACTTTTGGAACCTCCATGTGTTTTAGAGGGGTCAAAATCGGCAAATATTGGCTCCACTTTAGATGGCTATATCTCTGAAACGGTGATAGCTAGGACCCTGGAAGTTTCAGCAAAATGTAGGTCTGGATGCCCTCTTCATCGACTTTTGGAACCTCCATGTGTTTTAGAGGGGTCAAAATCGGCAAATATTAGCTGCACTTTAGATGGCTATATCTCTGAAACGGTGATAGCTAGGACCCTGGAAGTTTCAGCAAAATGTAGGTCTGGATGCCCTCTTCATCGACTTTTGGAACCTCCATTTTCGAAAATTTTCATCTGAAACAGAAAAATGCGATTTTCGGGCCTTTAAAAGCGTTTCAGAGGGGTCAAAATCGGCAAATATTAGCTCCACTTTAGATGGCTATATCTCTGAAACGGTGATAGCTAGGACCCTGGAAGTTTCAGCAAAATGTAGGTCTGGATACCCTCTTCATCGACTTTTGGAACCTCCATTTTCGAAAATTTTCATCTGAAACAGAAAAATGCGATTTTCAGGCCTTTAAAGGCGTTTTAGAGGGGTCAAAATCGGCAAATATTAGCTCCACTTTAGATGGCTATATCTCTGAAACGGTGATAGCTAGGACCCTGGAAGTTTCAGCAAAATGTAGGTCTGGATGCCCTCTTCATCGACTTTTGGAACCTCCATGTGTTTTAGAGGGGTCAAAATCGGCAAATATTGGCTCCACTTTAGATGGCTATATCTCTGAAACGGTGATAGCTAGGACCCTGGAAGTTTCAGCAAAATGTAGGTCTGGATGCCCTCTTCATCGACTTTTGGAACCTCCATGTGTTTTAGAGGGGTCAAAATCGGCAAATATTAGCTGCACTTTAGATGGCTATATCTCTGAAACGGTGATAGCTAGGACCCTGGAAGTTTCAGCAAAATGTAGGTCTGGATGCCCTCTTCATCGACTTTTGGAACCTCCATTTTCGAAAATTTTCATCAGAAACAGAAAAATGCGATTTTCAGGCCTTTAAAGGCGTTTTAGAGGGGTCAAAATCGGCAAATATTAGCTCCACTTTAGATGGCTATATCTCTGAAACGGTGATAGCTAGGACCCTGGAAGTTTCAGCAAAATGCAGGTCTGGATGCCCTCTTCATCGACTTTTGGAACCTCCATGTGTTTTAGAGGGGTCAAAATCGGCAAATATTAGCTCCACTTTAGATGGCTATATCTCTGAAACGGTGATAGCTAGGACCCTGGAAGTTTCAGCAAAATGTAGGTCTGGGTGCCCTCTTCATCGACTTTTGGAACCTCCATGTGTTTTAGAGGGGTCAAAATTGGCAAATATTGGCTCCACTTTAGATGGCTATATCTCTGAAACGGTGATAGCTAGGACCCTGGAAGTTTCAGCAAAATGTAGGTCTGGATGCCCTCTTCATCGACTTTTGGAACCTCCATGTGTTTTAGAGGGGTCAAAATCGGCAAATATTAGCTGCACTTTAGATGGCTATATCTCTGAAACGGTGATAGCTAGGACCCTGGAAGTTTCAGCAAAATGTAGGTCTGGATGCCCTCTTCATCGACTTTTGGAACCTCCATTTTCGAAAATTTTCATCAGAAACAGAAAAATGCGATTTTCAGGCCTTTAAAGGCGTTTTAGAGGGGTCAAAATCGGCAAATATTAGCTCCACTTTAGATGGCTATATCTCTGAAACGGTGATAGCTAGGACCCTGGAAGTTTCAGCAAAATGCAGGTCTGGATGCCCTCTTCATCGACTTTTGGAACCTCCATGTGTTTTAGAGGGGTCAAAATCGGCAAATATTAGCACCACTTTAGATGGCTATATCTCTGAAACGGTGATAGCTAGGACCCTGGAAGTTTCAGCAAAATGTAGCTCTGGATGCCCACTTCATCGACTTTTGGAACTTCCCTTTTCGAAAATTTTCATCTGAAACACAAAAATGCGATTTTCAGGCCTTTAAAGGCGTTTTAGAGGGGCAAAATCGGCAAATATTAGCTGCACTTTAGATGGCTATATCTCTGAAACGGTGATAGCTAGGACCCTGGAAGTTTCAGCAAAATGTAGGTGTGGATACCCTCTTCATCGACTTTTGGAACCTCCATTTTCGAAAATTTTCATCTGAAACAGAAAAATGCGATTTTCAGGCCTTTAAAGGCGTTTTAGAGGGGTCAAAATCGGCAAATATTAGCTGCATTTTAGATGGCTATATCTCTGAAACGGTGATAGCTAGGACCCTTGAAGTTTCAGCAAAATGTAGGTCTGGATGCCCACTTCATCGACTTTTGGAACTTCCCTTTTCGAAAATTTTCATCTGAAACACAAAAATGCGATTTTCAGGCCTTTAAAGGCGTTTTAGAGGGGTCAAAATCGGCAAATATTAGCTCCACTTTAGATGGCTATATCTCTGAAACGGTGATAGCTAGGACCCTGGAAGTTTCAGCAAAATGTAGGTGTGGATACCCTCTTCATCGACTTTTGGAACCTCCATTTTCGAAAATTTTCATCTGAAACAGAAAAATGCGATTTTCAGGCCTTTAAAGGCGTTTTAGAGGGGTCAAAATCGGCAAATATTAGCTGCATTTTAGATGGCTATATCTCTGAAACGGTGATAGCTAGGACCCTGGAAGTTTCAGCAAAATGTAGGTGTGGATACCCTCTTCATCGACTTTTGGAACCTCCATTTTCGAAAATTTTCATCTGAAACAGAAAAATGCGATTTTCAGGCCTTTAAAGGCGTTTTAGAGGGGTCAAAATCGGCAAATATTAGCTGCATTTTAGATGGCTATATCTCTGAAACGGTGATAGCTAGGACCCTTGAAGTTTCAGCAAAATGTAGGTCTGGATGCCCACTTCATCGACTTTTGGAACTTCCCTTTTCGAAAATTTTCATCTGAAACACAAAAATGCGATTTTCAGGCCTTTAAAGGCGTTTTAGAGGGGTCAAAATCGGCAAATATTAGCTCCACTTTAGATGGCTATATCTCTGAAACGGTGATAGCTAGGACCCTGGAAGTTTCAGCAAAATGTAGGTCTGGATGCCCTCTTCATCGACTTTTGGAACCTCCCTTTTCGAAAATTTTCATCTGAAACACAAAAATGCGATTTTCAGGCTTTTAAAGGCGTTTTAGAGGGGTCAAAATCGGCAAATATTAGCTCCACTTTAGATGGCTACATCTCTGAAACGGTGATAGCTAGGACCCTGGAAGTTTCAGCAAAATGTAGGTCTCGATGTAGGTCTGAACTTCCCTTTTCTAAACTTTTCATCTGAAACACAAAAATGCGATTTTCAGGCCTTTAAAGGCGTTTTAGAGGGGTCAAAATCGGCAAATATTAGCTCCACTTTAGATGGCTATATCTCTGAAACGGTGATAGCTAGGACCCTGGAAGTTTCAGCAAAATGTAGCTCTGGATGCCCTCTTCATCGACTTTTGGAACCTCCATTTTCGAAAATTTTCACCTGAAACAGAAAAATGCGATTTTCAGGCTTTTAAAGGCCTCTAGAGGGGTCAAAATCGGCAAATATTAGCTCCACTTTAGATGGCTATATCTCTGAAACGGTGATAGCTAGGACCCTGGAAGTTTCAGCAAAATGTAGCTCTGGATGCCCTTTTCATCGACTTTTGGAACCTCCATTTTCGAAAATTTTCACCTGAAACAGAAAAATGCGATTTTCAGGCTTTTAAAGGCCTCTAGAGGGGTCAAAACCGGCAAATATTAGCTCCACTTTAGATGGCTATATCTCTGAAACGGTGATAGCTAGGACCAAAATGTAGGTGTGGATACCCTCTTCATCGACTTTTGGAACCTTCATTTTCGAAAATTGTCATCTGAAACAGAAAAATGCGATTTTCAGGCCTTTAAAGGCGTTTTAGAGGGGTCAAAATCGGCAAATATTAGCTCCACTTTAGATGGCTATATCTCTGAAACGGTGATAGCTAGGACCCTGGAAGTTTCAGCAAAATGTAGGTCTGGATACCCTCTTCATCGACTTTTGGAACCTCCATTTTCGAAAATTTTCATCTGAAACAGAAAAATGCGATTTTCGGGCCTTTAAAGGCGTTTTAGAGGGGTCAAAATCGGCAAATATTAGCTCCACTTTAGATGGCTATATCTCTGAAACGGTGATAGCTAGGACCCTGGAAGTTTCAGCAAAATGTAGCTCTGGATGCCCTCTTCATCGACTTTTGGAACCTCCATTTTCGAAAATTGTCATCTGAAACAGAAAAATGCGATTTTCAGGCCTTTAAAGGCGTTTTAGAGGGGTCAAAATCGGCAAATATTAGCTCCACTTTAGATGGCTATATCTCTGAAACGGTGATAGCTAGGACCCTGGAAGTTTCAGGCTTTAAAGGCGTTTTAGAGGGGTCAAAATCGGCAAATATTAGCTCCACTTTAGATGGCTATATCTCTGAAACGGTGATAGCCAGGACCCTGGAAGTTTCAGCAAAATGTAGGTCTGGATGCCCTCTTCATCGACTTTTGGAACCTCCCTTTTCGAAAATTTTCATCTGAAACACAAAAATGCGATTTTCAGGCTTTTAAAGGCGTTTTAGAGGGGTCAAAATCGGCAAATATTAGCTCCACTTTAGATGGCTACATCTCTGAAACGGTGATAGCTAGGACCCTGCGATTTTCAGGCTTTTAAAGGCCTCTAGAGGGGTCAAAATCGGCAAATATTAGCTCCACTTTAGATGGCTATATCTCTGAAACGGTGATAGCTAGGACCCTGGAAGTTTCAGCAAAATGTAGCTCTGGATGCCCTTTTCATCGACTTTTGGAACCTCCATTTTCGAAAATTTTCACCTGAAACAGAAAAATGCGATTTTCAGGCTTTTAAAGGCCTCTAGAGGGGTCAAAACCGGCAAATATTAGCTCCACTTTAGATGGCTATATCTCTGAAACGGTGATAGCTAGGACCAAAATGTAGGTGTGGATACCCTCTTCATCGACTTTTGGAACCTTCATTTTCGAAAATTGTCATCTGAAACAGAAAAATGCGATTTTCAGGCCTTTAAAGGCGTTTTAGAGGGGTCAAAATCGGCAAATATTAGCTCCACTTTAGATGGCTATATCTCTGAAACGGTGATAGCTAGGACCCTGGAAGTTTCAGCAAAATGTAGGTCTGGATACCCTCTTCATCGACTTTTGGAACCTCCATTTTCGAAAATTTTCATCTGAAACAGAAAAATGCGATTTTCAGGCCTTTAAAGGCGTTTTAGAGGGGTCAAAATCGGCAAATATTAGCTCCACTTTAGATGGCTACATCTCTGAAACGGTGATAGCTAGGACCCTGGAAGTTTCAGCAAAATGTAGCTCTGGATACCCTCTTCATCGACTTTTGGAACCTCCATTTTCGAAAATTTTCATCTGAAACAGAAAAATGCGATTTTCGGGCCTTTAAAGGCGTTTTAGAGGGGTCAAAATCGGCAAATATTAGCTCCACTTTAGATGGCTATATCTCTGAAACGGTGATAGCTAGGACCCTGGAAGTTTCAGCAAAATGTAGCTCTGGATGCCCTCTTCATCGACTTTTGGAACCTCCATTTTCGAAAATTGTCATCTGAAACAGAAAAATGCGATTTTCAGGCCTTTAAAGGCGTTTTAGAGGGGTCAAAATCGGCAAATATTAGCTCCACTTTAGATGGCTATATCTCTGAAACGGTGATAGCTAGGACCCTGGAAGTTTCAGCAAAATGTAGGTCTGGATGCCCTCTTCATCGACTTTTGGAACCTCCCTTTTCGAAAATTGTCATCTGAAACAGAAAAATGCGATTTTCAGGCCTTTAAAGGCGTTTTAGAGGGGTCAAAATCGGCAAATATTAGCTCCACTTTAGATGGCTATATCTCTGAAACGGTGATAGCTAGGACCCTGGAAGTTTCAGCAAAATGTAGGTCTGGATGCCCTCTTCATCGACTTTTGGAACCTCCATGTGTTTTAGAGGGGTCAAAATCGGCAAATATTGGCTCCACTTTAGATGGCTATATCTCTGAAACGGTGATAGCTAGGACCCTGGAAGTTTCAGCAAAATGTAGGTCTGGATGCCCTCTTCATCGACTTTTGGAACCTCCATGTGTTTTAGAGGGGTCAAAATCGGCAAATATTAGCTCCACTTTAGATGGCTATATCTCTGAAACGGTGATAGCTAGGACCCTGGAAGTTTCAGCAAAATGTAGGTCTGGATGCCCTCTTCATGGACTTTTGGAACCTCCATTTTCGAAAATTTTCATCAGAAACAGAAAAATGCGATTTTCAGGCCTTTAAAGGCGTTTTAGAGGGGTCAAAATCGGCAAATATTAGCTCCACTTTAGATGGCTATATCTCTGAAACGGTGATAGCTAGGACCCTGGAAGTTTCAGCAAAATGCAGGTCTGGATGCCCTCTTCATCGACTTTTGGAACCTCCATGTGTTTTAGAGGGGTCAAAATCGGCAAATATTAGCTCCACTTTAGATGGCTATATCTCTGAAACGGTGATAGCTAGGACCCTGGAAGTTTCAGCAAAATGTAGGTCTGGATGCCCTCTTCATCGACTTTTGGAACCTCCATTTTCGAAAATTTTCATCAGAAACAGAAAAATGCGATTTTCAGGCCTTTAAAGGCGTTTTAGAGGGGTCAAAATCGGCAAATATTAGCTCCACTTTAGATGGCTATATCTCTGAAACGGTGATAGCTAGGACCCTGGAAGTTTCAGCAAAATGCAGGTCTGGATGCCCTCTTCATCGACTTTTGGAACCTCCATGTGTTTTAGAGGAGTCAAAATCGGCAAATATTAGCACCACTTTAGATGGCTATATCTTTGAAACGGTGATAGCTAGGACCCTGGAAGTTTCAGCAAAATGTAGCTCTGGATATCCACTTCATCGACTTTTGGAACTTCCCTTTTCGAAAATTTTCATCTGAAACACAAAAATGCGATTTTCAGGCCTTTAAAGGCGTTTTAGAGGGGCAAAATCGGCAAATATTAGCTGCACTTTAGATGGCTATATCTCTGAAACGGTGATAGCTAGGACCCTGGAAGTTTCAGCAAAATGTAGCTCTGGATATCCACTTCATCGACTTTTGGAACTTCCCTTTTCGAAAATTTTCACCTGAAACAGAAAAACGCGATTTTCAGGCTTTTAAAGGCCTCTAGAGGGGTCAAAATCGGCAAATATTAGCTCCACTTTAGATGGCTATATCTCTGAAACGGTGATAGCTAGGACCCTGGAAGTTTCAGCAAAATGTAGGTGTGGATACCCTCTTCATCGACTTTTGGAACCTCCATTTTCGAAAATTGTCATCTGAAACAGAAAAATGCGATTTTCAGGCCTATAAAGGCGTTTTAGAGGGGTCAAAATCGGCAAATATTAGCTCCACTTTAGATGGCTATATCTCTGAAACGGTGATAGCTAGGACCCTGGAAGTTTCAGAAAAATGTAGGTCTGGATGTAGGTCTGAACTTCCCTTTTCTAAAATTTTCATCTGAAACACAAAAATGCGATTTTCAGGCCTTTAAAGGCGTTTTAGAGGGGTCAAAATCGGCAAATATTAGCTCCACTTTAGATGGCTACATCTCTGAAACGGTGATAGCTAGGACCCTGGAAGTTTCAGCAAAATGTAGCTCTGGATACCCTCTTCATCGACTTTTGGAACCTCCATTTTCGAAAATTTTCATCTGAAACAGAAAAATGCGATTTTCAGGCCTTTAAAGGCGTTTTAGAGGGGTCAAAATCGGCAAATATTAGCTCCACTTTAGATGGCTATATCTCTGAAACGGTGATAGCTAGGACCCTGGAAGTTTCAGCAAAATGTAGGTGTGGATACCCTCTTCATCGACTTTTGGAACCTCCATTTTCGAAAATTGTCATCTGAAACAGAAAAATGCGATTTTCAGGCCTATAAAGGCGTTTTAGAGGGGTCAAAATCGGCAAATATTAGCTCCACTTTAGATGGCTATATCTCTGAAACGGTGATAGCTAGGACCCTGGAAGTTTCAGCAAAATGTAGGTCTGGATGCCCTCTTCATCGACTTTTGGAACCTCCATTTTCGAAAATTTTCACCTGAAACAGAAAAATGCGATTTTCAGGCTTTCAAAGGCCTCTAGAGGGGTCAAAATCGGCAAATATTAGCTCCACTTTAGATGGCTATATCTCTGAAACGGTGATAGCAAGGACCCTGGAAGTTTCAGCAAAATGTAGGTCTGGATACCCTCTTCATCGACTTTAGGAACCTCCATTTTCGAAAATTTTCATCTGAAACAGAAAAATGCGATTTTCAGGCCTTTAAAGGCGTTTTAGAGGGGTCAAAATCGGCAAATATTAGCTCCACTTTAGATGGCTATATCTCTGAAACGGTGATAGCTAGGACCCTGGAAGTTTCAGCAAAATGTAGGTCTGGATGTAGGTCTGAACTTCCCTTTTCTAAAATTTTCATCTGAAACACAAAAATGCGATTTTCAGGCCTTTAAAGGCGTTTTAGAGGTGTCAAAATCGGCAAATATTAGCTCCACTTTAGATGGCTACATCTCTGAAACGGTGATAGCTAGGACCCTGGAAGTTTCAGCAAAATGTAGCTCTGGATACCCTCTTCATCGACTTTTGGAACCTCCATTTTCGAAAATTTTCATCTGAAACAGAAAAATGCGATTTTCAGGCCTTTAAAGGCGTTTTAGAGGGGTCAAAATCGGCAAATATTAGCTCCACTTTAGATGGCTATATCTCTGAAACGGTGATAGCTAGGACCCTGGAAGTTTCAGCAAAATGTAGGTGTGGATACCCTCTTCATCGACTTTTGGAACCTCCATTTTCGAAAATTGTCATCTGAAACAGAAAAATGCGATTTTCAGGCCTATAAAGGCGTTTTAGAGGGGTCAAAATCGGCAAATATTAGCTCCACTTTAGATGGCTATATCTCTGAAACGGTGATAGCTAGGACCCTGGAAGTTTCAGCAAAATGTAGGTCTGGATGTAGGTCTGAACTTCCCTTTTCTAAAATTTTCATCTGAAACACAAAAATGCGATTTTCAGGCCTTTAAAGGCGTTTTAGAGGGGTCAAAATCGGCAAATATTAGCTCCACTTTAGATGGCTATATCTCTGAAACGGTGATAGCTAGGACCCTGGAAGTTTCAGCAAAATGTAGGTCTGGATGTAGGTCTGAACTTCCCTTTTCTAAAATTTTCATCTGAAACACAAAAATGCGATTTTCAGGCCTTTAAAGGCGTTTTAGAGGGGTCAAAATCGGCAAATATTAGCTCCACTTTAGATGGCTACATCTCTGAAACGGTGATAGCTAGGACCCTGGAAGTTTCAGCAAAATGTAGCTCTGGATACCCTCTTCATCGACTTTTGGAACCTCCATTTTCGAAAATTTTCATCTGAAACAGAAAAATGCGATTTTCAGGCCTTTAAAGGCGTTTTAGAGGGGTCAAAATCGGCAAATATTAGCTCCACTTTAGATGGCTATATCTCTGAAACGGTGATAGCTAGGACCCTGGAAGTTTCAGCAAAATGTAGGTGTGGATACCCTCTTCATCGACTTTTGGAACCTCCATTTTCGAAAATTGTCATCTGAAACAGAAAAATGCGATTTTCAGGCCTATAAAGGCGTTTTAGAGGGGTCAAAATCGGCAAATATTAGCTCCACTTTAGATGGCTATATCTCTGAAACGGTGATAGCTAGGACCCTGGAAGTTTCAGCAAAATGTAGGTCTGGATGCCCTCTTCATCGACTTTTGGAACCTCCATTTTCGAAAATTTTCACCTGAAACAGAAAAATGCGATTTTCAGGCTTTCAAAGGCCTCTAGAGGGGTCAAAATCGGCAAATATTAGCTCCACTTTAGATGGCTATATCTCTGAAACGGTGATAGCAAGGACCCTGGAAGTTTCAGCAAAATGTAGGTCTGGATACCCTCTTCATCGACTTTAGGAACCTCCATTTTCGAAAATTTTCATCTGAAACAGAAAAATGCGATTTTCAGGCCTTTAAAGGCGTTTTAGAGGGGTCAAAATCGGCAAATATTAGCTCCACTTTAGATGGCTATATCTCTGAAACCGTGATAGCTAGGACCCTGGAAGTTTCAGCAAAATGTAGGTCTGGATGTAGGTCTGAACTTCCCTTTTCTAAAATTTTCATCTGAAACACAAAAATGCGATTTTCAGGCCTTTAAAGGCGTTTTAGAGGGGTCAAAATCGGCAAATATTAGCTCCACTTTAGATGGCTACATCTCTGAAACGGTGATAGCTAGGACCCTGGAAGTTTCAGCAAAATGTAGCTCTGGATACCCTCTTCATCGACTTTTGGAACCTCCATTTTCGAAAATTTTCATCTGAAACAGAAAAATGCGATTTTCAGGCCTTTAAAGGCGTTTTAGAGGGGTCAAAATCGGCAAATATTAGCTCCACTTTAGATGGCTATATCTCTGAAACGGTGATAGCTAGGACCCTGGAAGTTTCAGCAAAATGTAGGTCTGGATGTAGGTCTGAACTTCCCTTTTCTAAAATTTTCATCTGAAACACAAAAATGCGATTTTCAGGCCTTTAAAGGCGTTTTAGAGGGGTCAAAATCGGCAAATATTAGCTCCACTTTAGATGGCTACATCTCTGAAACGGTGATAGCTAGGACCCTGGAAGTTTCAGCAAAATGTAGCTCTGGATACCCTCTTCATCGACTTTTGGAACCTCCATTTTCGAAAATTTTCATCTGAAACAGAAAAATGCGATTTTCAGGCCTTTAAAGGCGTTTTAGAGGGGTCAAAATCGGCAAATATTAGCTCCACTTTAGATGGCTATATCTCTGAAACGGTGATAGCTAGGACCCTGGAAGTTTCAGCAAAATGTAGCTCTGGATGCCCTCTTCATCGACTTTTGGAACCTCCATTTTCGAAAATTGTCATCTGAAACAGAAAAATGCGATTTTCAGGCCTTTAAAGGCGTTTTAGAGGGGTCAAAATCGGCAAATATTAGCTGCACTTTAGATGGCTATATCTCTGAAACGGTGATAGCTAGGACCCTGGAAGTTTCAGCAAAATGTAGGTCTGGATGTAGGTCTGAACTTCCCTTTTCTAAAATTTTCATCTGAAACACAAAAATGCGATTTTCAGGCCTTTAAAGGCGTTTTAGAGGGGTCAAAATCGGCAAATATTAGCTCCACTTTAAATGGCTACATCTCTGAAACGGTGATAGCTAGGACCCTGGAAGTTTCAGCAAAATGTAGCTCTCGATACCCTCTTCATCGACTTTTGGAACCTCCATTTTCGAAAATTTTCATCTGAAACAGAAAAATGCGATTTTCAGGCCTTTAAAGGCGTTTTAGAGGGGTCAAAATCGGCAAATATTAGCTCCACTTTAGATGGCTATATCTCTGAAACGGTGATAGCTAGGACCCTGGAAGTTTCAGCAAAATGTAGGTCTGCATGTAGGTCTGAACTTCCCTTTTCTAAAATTTTCATCTGAAACAGAAAAATGCGATTTTCAGGCCTTTAAAGGCGTTTTAGAGGGGTCAAAATCGGCAAATATTAGCTGCACTTTAGATGGCTATATCTCTGAAACGGTGATAGCTAGGACCCTGGAAGTTTCAGCAAAATGTAGGTCTGGATGTAGGTCTGAACTTCCCTTTTCTAAAATTTTCATCTGAAACACAAAAATGCGATTTTCAGGCCTTTAAAGGCGTTTTAGAGGGGTCAAAATCGGCAAATATTAGCTCCACTTTAGATGGCTACATCTCTGAAACGGTGATAGCTAGGACCCTGGAAGTTTCAGCAAAATGTAGCTCTGGATACCCTCTTCATCGACTTTTGGAACCTCCATTTTCGAAAATTGTCATCTGAAACAGAAAAATGCGATTTTCAGGCCTATAAAGGCGTTTTAGAGGGGTCAAAATCGGCAAATATTAGCTCCACTTTAGATGGCTATATCTCTGAAACGGTGATAGCTAGGACCCTGGAAGTTTCAGCAAAATGTAGGTCTGGATGCCCTCTTCATCGACTTTTGGAACCTCCATTTTCGAAAATTTTCACCTGAAACAGAAAAATGCGATTTTCAGGCTTTCAAAGGCCTCTAGAGGGGTCAAAATCGGCAAATATTAGCTCCACTTTAGATGGCTATATCTCTGAAACGGTGATAGCTAGGACCCTGGAAGTTTCAGCAAAATGTAGGTCTGGATACCCTCTTCATCGACTTTTGGAACCTCCCTTTTCGAAAATTTTCATCTGAAACAGAAAAATGCGATTTTCAGGCCTTTAAAGGCGTTTTAGAGGGGTCAAAATCGGCAAATATTAGCTCCACTTTAGATGGCTATATCTCTGAAACTGGAACTTCCCTTTTCTAAAATTTTCATCTGAAACACAAAAATGCGATTTTCAGGCCTTTAAAGGCGTTTTAGAGGGGTCAAAATCGGCAAATATTAGCTCCACTTTAGATGGCTATATCTCTGAAACGGTGATAGCTAGGACCCTGGAAGTTTCAGCAAAATGTAGGTCTGGATACCCTCTTCATCGACTTTTGGAACCTCCATTTTCGAAAATTGTCATCTGAAACAGAAAAATGCGATTTTCAGGCCTTTAAAGGCGTTTTAGAGGGGTCAAAATCGGCAAATATTAGCTCCACTTTAGATGGCTATATCTCTGAAACGGTGATAGCTAGGACCCTGGAAGTTTCAGCAAAATGTAGGTCTGGATACCCTCTTCATCGACTTTTGGAACCTCCATTTTCGAAAATTTTCATCTGAAACAGAAAAATGCGATTTTCAGGCCTTTAAAGGCGTTTTAGAGGGGTCAAAATCGGCAAATATTAGCTCCACTTTAGATGGCTATATCTCTGAAACGGTGATAGCTAGGACCCTGGAAGTTTCAGCAAAATGTAGGTCTGTATGTAGGTCTGAACTTCCCTTTTCTAAAATTTTCATCTGAAACACAAAAATGCGATTTTCAGGCCTTTAAAGGCGTTTTAGAGGGGTCAAAATCGGCAAATATTAGCTGCACTTTAGATGGCTATATCTCTGAAACGGTGATAGCTAGGACCCTGGAAGTTTCAGCAAAATGTAGGTCTGGATGTAGGTCTGAACTTCCCTTTTCTAAAATTTTCATCTGAAACACAAAAATGCGATTTTCAGGCCTTTAAAGGCGTTTTAGAGGGGTCAAAATCGGCAAATATTAGCTCCACTTTAAATGGCTACATCTCTGAAACGGTGATAGCTAGGACCCTGGAAGTTTCAGCAAAATGTAGCTCTGGATACCCTCTTCATCGACTTTTGGAACCTCCATTTTCGAAAATTTTCATCTGAAACAGAAAAATGCGATTTTCAGGCCTTTAAAGGCGTTTTAGAGGGGTCAAAATCGGCAAATATTAGCTCCACTTTAGATGGCTATATCTCTGAAACGGTGATAGCTAGGACCCTGGAAGTTTCAGCAAAATGTAGGTCTGGATGTAGGTCTGAACTTCCCTTTTCGAAAATTTTCATCTGAAACAGAAAAATGCGATTTTCAGGCCTTTAAAGGCGTTTTAGAGGGGTCAAAATCGGCAAATATTAGCTCCACTTTAGATGGCTATATCTCTGAAACGGTGATAGCTAGGACCCTGGAAGTTTCAGCAAAATGTAGGTCTGGATACCCTCTTCATCGACTTTTGGAACCTCCATTTTCGAAAATTTTCATCTGAAACAGAAAAATGCGATTTTCAGGCCTTTAAAGGCGTTTTAGAGGGGTCAAAATCGGCAAATATTAGCTCCACTTTAGATGGCTATATCTCTGAAACGGTGATAGCTAGGACCCTGGAAGTTTCAGCAAAATGTAGGTCTGGATACCCTCTTCATCGACTTTTGGAACCTCCATTTTCGAAAATTTTCATCTGAAACAGAAAAATGCGATTTTCAGGCCTTTAAAGGCGTTTTAGAGGGGTCAAAATCGGCAAATATTAGCTCCACTTTAGATGGCTATATCTCTGAAACGGTGATAGCTAGGACCCTGGATGTTTCAGCAAAATGTAGGTCTGGATGCTCTCTTCATCGACTTTTGGAACCTCCCTTTTCGAAAATTTTCATCTGAAACACAAAAATGCGATTTTCAGGCTTTTAGAGGCGTTTTAGAGGGGTCAAAATCGGCAAATATTAGCTCCACTTTAGATGGCTATATCTCTGAAACGGTGATAGCTAGGACCCTGGAAGTTCCAGCAAAATGTAGGTCTGGATGCCCTCTTCATCGACTTTTGGAACTTCCCTTTTCTAAAATTTTCATCTGAAACACAAAAATGCGATTTTCAGGCCTTTAAAGGCGTTTTAGAGGGGTCAAAATCGGCAAATATTAGCTCCACTTTAGATGGCTATATCTCTGAAACGGTGATAGCTAGGACCCTGGAAGTTTCAGCAAAATGTAGGTCTGGATACCCTCTTCATCGACTTTTGGAACCTCCATTTTCGAAAATTGTCATCTGAAACAGAAAAATGCGATTTTCAGGCCTTTAAAGGCGTTTTAGAGGGGTCAAAATCGGCAAATATTAGCTCCACTTTAGATGGCTATATCTCTGAAACGGTGATAGCTAGGACTCTGGAAGTTTCAGCAAAATGTAGGTCTGGATACCCTCTTCATCGACTTTTGGAACCTCCATTTTCGAAAATTTTCATCTGAAACAGAAAAATGCGATTTTCAGGCCTTTAAAGGCGTTTTAGAGGGGTCAAAATCGGCAAATATTAGCTCCACTTTAGATGGCTATATCTCTGAAACGGTGATAGCTAGGACTCTGGAAGTTTCAGCAAAATGTAGGTCTGGATACCCTCTTCATCGACTTTTGGAACCTCCATTTTCGAAAATTTTCATCTGAAACAGAAAAATGCGATTTTCAGGCCTTTAAAGGCGTTTTAGAGGGGTCAAAATCGGCAAATATTAGCTCCACTTTAGATGGCTATATCTCTGAAACGGTGATAGCTAGGACCCTGGAAGTTTCAGCAAAATGTAGTTCTGAATACCCTCTTCATCGACTTTTGGAACCTCCATTTTCGAAAATTTTCATCTGAAACAGAAAAATGCGATTTTCAGGCCTTTAAAGGCGTTTTAGAGGGGTCAAAATCGGCAAATATTAGCTCCACTTTAGATGGCTATATCTCTGAAACGGTGATAGCTAGGACCCTGGATATTTCAGCAAAATGTAGGTCTGGATGCTCTCTTCATCGACTTTTGGAACCTCCCTTTTCGAAACTTTTCATCTGAAACACAAAAATGCGATTTTCAGGCTTTTAAAGGCGTTTTAGAGGGGTCAAAATCGGCAAATATTAGCTCCACTTTAGATGGCTATATCTCTGAAACGGTGATAGCTAGGACCCTGGAAGTTTCAGCAAAATGTAGGTCTGGATACCCTCTTCATCGACTTTTGGAACCTCCATTTTCGAAAATTTTCATCTGAAACAGAAAAATGCGATTTTCAGGCCTTTAAAGGCGTTTTAGAGGGGTCAAAATCGGCAAATATTAGCTCCACTTTAGATGGCTATATCTCTGAAACGGTGATAGCTAGGACCCTGGAAGTTTCAGCAAAATGTAGGTCTGAATGCCCTCTTCATTAGACTTTTGGAACTTCCCTTTTCTAAAATTTTCATCTGAAACACAAAAATGCGATTTTCAGGCCTTTAAAGGCGTTTTAGAGGGGTCAAAATCGGCAAATATTAGCTCCACTTTAGATGGCTATATCTCTGAAACGGTGATAGCTAGGACCCTGGAAGTTTCAGCAAAATGTAGGTCTGGATACCCTCTTTATCGACTTTTGGAACCTCCATTTTCGAAAATTTTCATCTGAAACAGAAAAATGCGATTTTCAGGCCTTTAAAGGCGTTTTAGAGGGGTCAAAATCGGCAAATATTAGCTCCACTTTAGATGGCTATATCTCTGAAACGGTGATAGCTAGGACCCTGGAAGTTTCAGCAAAATGTAGGTCTGAATGCCCTCTTCATCGACTTTTGGAACTTCCCTTTTCTAAAGTTTTCATCTGAAACACAAAAATGCGATTTTCAGGCCTTTAAAGGCGTTTTAGAGGGGTCAAAATCGGCAAATATTAGCTCCACTTTAGATGGCTATATCTCTGAAACGGTGATAGCTAGGACCCTGGAAGTTTCAGCAAAATGTAGGTCTGGATACCCTCTTCATCGACTTTTGGAACCTCCATTTTCGAAAATTGTCATCTGAAACAGAAAAATGCGATTTTCAGGCCTTTAAAGGCGTTTTAGAGGGGTCAAAATCGGCAAATATTAGCTCCACTTTAGATGGCTATATCTCTGAAACGGTGATAGCTAGGACCCTGGAAGTTTCAGCAAAATGTAGGTCTGGATACCCTCTTCATCGACTTTTGGAACCTCCATTTTCGAAAATTTTCATCTGAAACAGAAAAATGCGATTTTCAGGCCTTTAAAGGCGTTTTAGAGGGGTCAAAATCGGCAAATATTAGCTCCACTTTAGATGGCTATATCTCTGAAACGGTGATAGCTAGGACCCTGGAAGTTTCAGCAAAATGTAGGTCTGGATACCCTCTTCATCGACTTTTGGAACCTCCATTTTCGAAAATTTTCATCTGAAACAGAAAAATGCGATTTTCAGGCCTTTAAAGGCGTTTTAGAGGGGTCAAAATCGGCAAATATTAGCTCCACTTTAGATGGCTATATCTCTGAAACGGTGATAGCTAGGACCCTGGAAGTTTCAGCAAAATGTAGGTCTGGATACCCTCTTCATCGACTTTTGGAACCTCCATTTTCGAAAATTTTCATCTGAAACAGAAAAATGCGATTTTCAGGCCTTTAAAGGCGTTTTAGAGGGGTCAAAATCGGCAAATATTAGCTCCACTTTAGATGGCTATATCTCTGAAACGGTGATAGCTAGGACCCTGGAAGTTTCAGCAAAATGTAGGTCTGAATGCCCTCTTCATCGACTTTTGGAACTTCCCTTTTCTAAAATTTTCATCTGAAACACAAAAATGCGATTTTCAGGCCTTTAAAGGCGTTTTAGAGGGGTCAAAATCGGCAAATATTAGCTCCACTTTAGATGGCTATATCTCTGAAACGGTGATAGCTAGGACCCTGGTAGTTTCAGCAAAATGTAGGTCTGGATACCCTCTTCATCGACTTTTGGAACCTCCATTTTCGAAAATTTTCATCTGAAACAGAAAAATGCGATTTTCAGGCCTTTAAAGGCGTTTTAGAGGGGTCAAAATCGGCAAATATTAGCTCCACTTTAGATGGCTATATCTCTGAAACGGTGATAGCTAGGACCCTGGAAGTTTCAGCAAAATGTAGGTCTGGATACCCTCTTCATCGACTTTTGGAACCTCCATTTTCGAAAATTTTCATCTGAAACAGAAAAATGCGATTTTCAGGCCTTTAAAGGCGTTTTAGAGGGGTCAAAATCGGCAAATATTAGCTCCACTTTAGATGGCTATATCTCTGAAACGGTGATAGCTAGGACCCTGGAAGTTTCAGCAAAATGTAGGTCTGGATACCCTCTTCATCGACTTTTGGAACCTCCATTTTCGAAAATTTTCATCTGAAACAGAAAAATGCGATTTTCAGGCCTTTAAAGGCGTTTTAGAGGGGTCAAAATCGGCAAATATTAGCTCCACTTTAGATGGCTATATCTCTGAAACGGTGATAGCTAGGACCCTGGAAGTTTCAGCAAAATGTAGGTCTGGATACCCTCTTCATCGACTTTTGGAACCTCCATTTTCGAAAATTTTCATCTGAAACAGAAAAATGCGATTTTCAGGCCTTTAAAGGCGTTTTAGAGGGGTCAAAATCGGCAAATATTAGCTCCACTTTAGATGGCTATATCTCTGAAACGGTGATAGCTAGGACCCTGGAAGTTTCAGCAAAATGTAGGTCTGAATGCCCTCTTCATCGACTTTTGGAACTTCCCTTTTCTAAAATTTTCATCTGAAACACAAAAATGCGATTTTCAGGCCTTTAAAGGCGTTTTAGAGGGGTCAAAATCGGCAAATATTAGCTCCACTTTAGATGGCTATATCTCTGAAACGGTGATAGCTAGGACCCTGGTAGTTTCAGCAAAATGTAGGTCTGGATACCCTCTTCATCGACTTTTGGAACCTCCATTTTCGAAAATTTTCATCTGAAACAGAAAAATGCGATTTTCAGGCCTTTAAAGGCATTTTAGAGGGGTCAAAATCGGCAAATATTAGCTCCACTTTAGATGGCTATATCTCTGAAACGGTGATAGCTAGGACCCTGGAAGTTTCAGCAAAATGTAGGTCTGGATACCCTCTTCATCGACTTTTGGAACCTCCATTTTCGAAAATTTTCATCTGAAACAGAAAAATGCGATTTTCAGGCCTTTAAAGGCGTTTTAGAGGGGTCAAAATCGGCAAATATTAGCTCCACTTTAGATGGCTATATCTCTGAAACGGTGATAGCTAGGACCCTGGAAGTTTCAGCAAAATGTAGGTCTGGATACCCTCTTCATCGACTTTTGGAACCTCCATTTTCGAAAATTTTCATCTGAAACAGAAAAATGCGATTTTCAGGCCTTTAAAGGCGTTTTAGAGGGGTCAAAATCGGCAAATATTAGCTCCACTTTAGATGGCTATATCTCTGAAACGGTGATAGCTAGGACCCTGGAAGTTTCAGCAAAATGTAGGTCTGAATGCCCTCTTCATCGACTTTTGGAACTTCCCTTTTCTAAAATTTTCATCTGAAACACAAAAATGCGATTTTCAGGCCTTTAAAGGCGTTTTAGAGGGGTCAAAATCGGCAAATATTCGCTCCACTTTAGATGGCTATATCTCTGAAACGGTGATAGCTAGGACCCTGGAAGTTTCAGCAAAATGTAGGTCTGGATGCTCTCTTCATCGACTTTTGGAACCTCCCTTTTCGAAAATTTTCATCTGAAACACAAAAATGCGATTTTCAGGCTTTTAGAGGCGTTTTAGAGGGGTCAAAATCGGCAAATATTAGCTCCACTTTAGATGGCTATATCTCTGAAACGGTGATAGCTAGGACCCTGGAAGTTTCGGCAAAATGTAGGTCTGGATACCCTCTTCATCGACTTTTGGAACCTCCATTTTCGAAAATTTTCATCTGAAACACAAAAATGCGATTTTCTGGCCTTTAAAGGCTCTCTAGAGGGGTCAAAATCGGCAAATATTAGCTCCACTTTAGATGGCTATATCTCTGAAACGGTGATAGCTAGGACCCTGGAAGTTTCAGCAAAATGTAGGTCTGGATACCCTCTTCATCGACTTTTGGAACCTCCATTTTCGAAAATTTTCATCTGAAACAGAAAAATGCGATTTTCAGGCCTTTAAAGGCGTTTTAGAGGGGTCAAAATCGGCAAATATTAGCTCCACTTTAGATGGCTATATCTCTGAAACGGTGATAGCTAGGACCCTGGAAGTTTCAGCAAAATGTAGGTCTGGATACCCTCTTCATCGACTTTTGGAACCTCCATTTTCGAAAATTTTCATCTGAAACAGAAAAATGCGATTTTCAGGCCTTTAAAGGCGTTTTAGAGGGGTCAAAATCGGCAAATATTAGCTCCACTTTAGATGGCTATATCTCTGAAACGGTGATAGCTAGGACCCTGGAAGTTTCAGCAAAATGTAGGTCTGAATGCCCTCTTCATCGACTTTTGGAACTTCCCTTTTCTAAAATTTTCATCTGAAACACAAAAATGCGATTTTCAGGCCTTTAAAGGCGTTTTAGAGGGGTCAAAATCGGCAAATATTAGCTCCACTTTAGATGGCTATATCTCTGAAACGGTGATAGCTAGGACCCTGGTAGTTTCAGCAAAATGTAGGTCTGGATACCCTCTTCATCGACTTTTGGAACCTCCATTTTCGAAAATTTTCATCTGAAACAGAAAAATGCGATTTTCAGGCCTTTAAAGGCATTTTAGAGGGGTCAAAATCGGCAAATATTAGCTCCACTTTAGATGGCTATATCTCTGAAACGGTGATAGCTAGGACCCTGGAAGTTTCAGCAAAATGTAGGTCTGGATACCCTCTTCATCGACTTTTGGAACCTCCATTTTCGAAAATTTTCATCTGAAACAGAAAAATGCGATTTTCAGGCCTTTAAAGGCGTTTTAGAGGGGTCAAAATCGGCAAATATTAGCTCCACTTTAGATGGCTATATCTCTGAAACGGTGATAGCTAGGACCCTGGAAGTTTCAGCAAAATGTAGGTCTGGATACCCTCTTCATCGACTTTTGGAACCTCCATTTTCGAAAATTTTCATCTGAAACAGAAAAATGCGATTTTCAGGCCTTTAAAGGCGTTTTAGAGGGGTCAAAATCGGCAAATATTAGCTCCACTTTAGATGGCTATATCTCTGAAACGGTGATAGCTAGGACCCTGGAAGTTTCAGCAAAATGTAGGTCTGAATGCCCTCTTCATCGACTTTTGGAACTTCCCTTTTCTAAAATTTTCATCTGAAACACAAAAATGCGATTTTCAGGCCTTTAAAGGCGTTTTAGAGGGGTCAAAATCGGCAAATATTAGCTCCACTTTAGATGGCTATATCTCTGAAACGGTGATAGCTAGGACCCTGGTAGTTTCAGCAAAATGTAGGTCTGGATACCCTCTTCATCGACTTTTGGAACCTCCATTTTCGAAAATTTTCATCTGAAACAGAAAAATGCGATTTTCAGGCCTTTAAAGGCGTTTTAGAGGGGTCAAAATCGGCAAATATTAGCTCCACTTTAGATGGCTATATCTCTGAAACGGTGATAGCTAGGACCCTGGAAGTTTCAGCAAAATGTAGGTCTGGATACCCTCTTCATCGACTTTTGGAACCTCCATTTTCGAAAATTTTCATCTGAAACAGAAAAATGCGATTTTTAGGCCTTTAAAGGCGTTTTAGAGGGGTCAAAATCGGCAAATATTAGCTCCACTTTAGATGGCTATATCTCTGAAACGGTGATAGCTAGGACCCTGGAAGTTTCAGCAAAATGTAGGTCTGGATACCCTCTTCATCGACTTTTGGAACTTCCATTTTCTAAAATTTTCATCTGAAACACAAAAATGCGATTTTCAGGCCTTTAAAGGCGTTTTAGAGGGGTCAAAATCGGCAAATATTAGCTCCACTTTAGATGGCTATATCTCTGAAACGGTGATAGCTAGGACCCTGGAAGTTTCAGCAAAATGTAGGTCTGGATGCCCTCTTCATCGACTTTTGGAACTTCCCTTTTCTAAAATTTTCATCTGAAACACAAAAATGCGATTTTCAGGCCTTTAAAGGCTCTCTAGAGGGGTCAAAATCGGCAAATATTAGCTCCACTTTAGATGGCTATATCTCTGAAACGGTGATAGCTAGGACCCTGGAAGTTTCAGCAAAATGTAGGTCTGGATACCCTCTTCATCGACTTTTGGAACTTCCATTTTCTAAAATTTTCATCTGAAACACAAAAATGCGATTTTCAGGCCTTTAAAGGCGTTTTAGAGGGGTCAAAATCGGCAAATATTAGCTCCACTTTAGATGGCTATATCTCTGAAACGGTGATAGCTAGGACCCTGGATGTTTCAGCAAAATGTAGGTCTGGATGCTCTCTTCATCGACTTTTGGAACCTCCCTTTTCGAAACTTTTCATCTGAAACACAAAAATGCGATTTTCAGGCTTTTAAAGGCGTTTTAGAGGGGTCAAAATCGGCAAATATTAGCTCCACTTTAGATGGCTATATCTCTGAAACGGTGATAGCTAGGACCCTGGAAGTTTCAGCAAAATGTAGGTCTGGATACCCTCTTCATCGACTTTTGGAACTTCCATTTTCTAAAATTTTCATCTGAAACACAAAAATGCGATTTTCAGGCCTTTAAAGGCTCTCTAGAGGGGTCAAAATCGGCAAATATTAGCTCCACTTTAGATGGCTATATCTCTGAAACGGTGATAGCTAGGACCCTGGAAGTTTCAGCAAAATGTAGGTCTGGATACCCTCTTCATCGACTTTTGGAACTTCCATTTTCTAAAATTTTCATCTGAAACACAAAAATGCGATTTTCAGGCCTTTAAAGGCGTTTTAGAGGGGTCAAAATCGGCAAATATTAGCTCCACTTTAGATGGCTATATCTCTGAAACGGTGATAGCTAGGACCCTGGATGTTTCAGCAAAATGTAGGTCTGGATGCTCTCTTCATCGACTTTTGGAACCTCCCTTTTCGAAACTTTTCATCTGAAACACAAAAATGCGATTTTCAGGCTTTTAAAGGCGTTTTAGAGGGGTCAAAATCGGCAAATATTAGCTCCACTTTAGATGGCTATATCTCTGAAACGGTGATAGCTAGGACCCTGGAAGTTTCAGCAAAATGTAGGTCTGGATACCCTCTTCATCGACTTTTGGAACCTCCATTTTCGAAAATTTTCATCTGAAACAGAAAAATGCGATTTTCAGGCCTTTAAAGGCGTTTTAGAGGGGTCAAAATCGGCAAATATTAGCTCCACTTTAGATGGCTATATCTCTGAAACGGTGATAGCTAGGACCCTGGATGTTTCAGCAAAATGTAGGTCTGGATGCTCTCTTCATCGACTTTTGGAACCTCCCTTTTCGAAACTTTTCATCTGAAACACAAAAATGCGATTTTCAGGCTTTTAAAGGCGTTTTAGAGGGGTCAAAATCGGCAAATATTAGCTCCACTTTAGATGGCTATATCTCTGAAACGGTGATAGCTAGGACCCTGGAAGTTTCAGCAAAATGTAGGTCTGGATACCCTCTTCATCGACTTTTGGAACTTCCATTTTCTAAAATTTTCATCTGAAACACAAAAATGCGATTTTCAGGCCTTTAAAGGCTCTCTAGAGGGGTCAAAATCGGCAAATATTAGCTCCACTTTAGATGGCTATATCTCTGAAACGGTGATAGCTAGGACCCTGGAAGTTTCAGCAAAATGTAGGTCTGGATACCCTCTTCATCGACTTTTGGAACTTCCATTTTCTAAAATTTTCATCTGAAACACAAAAATGCGATTTTCAGGCCTTTAAAGGCGTTTTAGAGGGGTCAAAATCGGCAAATATTAGCTCCACTTTAGATGGCTATATCTCTGAAACGGTGATAGCTAGGACCCTGGATGTTTCAGCAAAATGTAGGTCTGGATGCTCTCTTCATCGACTTTTGGAACCTCCCTTTTCGAAACTTTTCATCTGAAACACAAAAATGCGATTTTCAGGCTTTTAAAGGCGTTTTAGAGGGGTCAAAATCGGCAAATATTAGCTCCACTTTAGATGGCTATATCTCTGAAACGGTGATAGCTAGGACCCTGGAAGTTTCAGCAAAATGTAGGTCTGAATGCCCTCTTCATTAGACTTTTGGAACTTCCCTTTTCTAAAATTTTCATCTGAAACACAAAAATGCGATTTTCAGGCCTTTAAAGGCGTTTTAGAGGGGTCAAAATCGGCAAATATTAGCTCCACTTTAGATGGCTATATCTCTGAAACGGTGATAGCTAGGACCCTGGAAGTTTCAGCAAAATGTAGGTCTGGATACCCTCTTTATCGACTTTTGGAACCTCCATTTTCGAAAATTTTCATCTGAAACAGAAAAATGCGATTTTCAGGCCTTTAAAGGCGTTTTAGAGGGGTCAAAATCGGCAAATATTAGCTCCACTTTAGATGGCTATATCTCTGAAACGGTGATAGCTAGGACCCTGGAAGTTTCAGCAAAATGTAGGTCTGAATGCCCTCTTCATCGACTTTTGGAACTTCCCTTTTCTAAAGTTTTCATCTGAAACACAAAAATGCGATTTTCAGGCCTTTAAAGGCGTTTTAGAGGGGTCAAAATCGGCAAATATTAGCTCCACTTTAGATGGCTATATCTCTGAAACGGTGATAGCTAGGACCCTGGAAGTTTCAGCAAAATGTAGGTCTGGATACCCTCTTCATCGACTTTTGGAACCTCCATTTTCGAAAATTGTCATCTGAAACAGAAAAATGCGATTTTCAGGCCTTTAAAGGCGTTTTAGAGGGGTCAAAATCGGCAAATATTAGCTCCACTTTAGATGGCTATATCTCTGAAACGGTGATAGCTAGGACCCTGGAAGTTTCAGCAAAATGTAGGTCTGGATACCCTCTTCATCGACTTTTGGAACCTCCATTTTCGAAAATTTTCATCTGAAACAGAAAAATGCGATTTTCAGGCCTTTAAAGGCGTTTTAGAGGGGTCAAAATCGGCAAATATTAGCTCCACTTTAGATGGCTATATCTCTGAAACGGTGATAGCTAGGACCCTGGAAGTTTCAGCAAAATGTAGGTCTGGATACCCTCTTCATCGACTTTTGGAACCTCCATTTTCGAAAATTTTCATCTGAAACAGAAAAATGCGATTTTCAGGCCTTTAAAGGCGTTTTAGAGGGGTCAAAATCGGCAAATATTAGCTCCACTTTAGATGGCTATATATCTGAGACGGTGATAGCTAGGACCCTGGAAGTTTCAGCAAAATGTAGGTCTGAATGCCCTCTTCATCGACTTTTGGAACTTACCCTTTTCTAAAATTTTCATCTGAAACACAAAAATGCGATTTTCGGGCCTTTAAAGGCGTTTTAGAGGGGTCAAAATCGGCAAATATTAGCTCCACTTTAGATGGCTATATCTCTGAAACGGTGATAGCTAGGACCCTGGATGTTTCAGCAAAATGTAGGTCTGGATGCTCTCTTCATCGACTTTTGGAACCTCCCTTTTTGAAAATTTTCATCTGAAACACAAAAATGCGATTTTCAGGCTTTTAGAGGCGTTTTAGAGGGGTCAAAATCGGCAAATATTAGCTCCACTTTAGATGGCTATATCTCTGAAACGGTGATAGCTAGGACCCTGGAAGTTTCAGCAAAATGTAGGTCTGAATGCCCTCTTCATCGACTTTTGGAACTTCCCTTTTCTAAAATTTTCATCTGAAACACAAAAATGCGATTTTCAGGCCTTTAAAGGCGTTTTAGAGGGGTCAAAATCGGCAAATATTAGCTCCACTTTAGATGGCTATATCTCTGAAACGGTGATAGCTAGGACCCTGGAAGTTTCAGCAAAATGTAGGTCTGAATGCCCTCTTCATCGACTTTTGGAACTTCCCTTTTCTAAAATTTTCATCTGAAACACAAAAATGCGATTTTCAGGCCTTTAAAGGCGTTTTAGAGGGGTCAAAATCGGCAAATATTAGCTCCACTTTAGATGGCTATATCTCTGAAACGGTGATAGCTAGGACCCTGGTAGTTTCAGCAAAATGTAGGTCTGGATACCCTCTTCATCGACTTTTGGAACCTCCATTTTCGAAAATTTTCATCTGAAACAGAAAAATGCGATTTTCAGGCCTTTAAAGGCGTTTTAGAGGGGTCAAAATCGGCAAATATTAGCTCCACTTTAGATGGCTATATCTCTGAAACGGTGATAGCTAGGACCCTGGAAGTTTCAGCAAAATGTAGGTCTGGATACCCTCTTCATCGACTTTTGGAACTTCCATTTTCTAAAATTTTCATCTGAAACACAAAAATGCGATTTTCAGGCCTTTAAAGGCGTTTTAGAGGGGTCAAAATCGGCAAATATTAGCTCCACTTTAGATGGCTATATCTCTGAAACGGTGATAGCTAGGACCCTGGAAGTTTCAGCAAAATGTAGGTCTGGATACCCTCTTCATCGACTTTTGGAACTTCCATTTTCTAAAATTTTCATCTGAAACACAAAAATGCGATTTTCAGGCCTTTAAAGGCGTTTTAGAGGGGTCAAAATCGGCAAATATTAGCTCCACTTTAGATGGCTATATCTCTGAAACGGTGATAGCTAGGACCCTGGAAGTTTCAGCAAAATGTAGGTCTGGATGCCCTCTTCATCGACTTTTGGAACTTCCCTTTTCTAAAATTTTCATCTGAAACACAAAAATGCGATTTTCAGGCCTTTAAAGGCTCTCTAGAGGGGTCAAAATCGGCAAATATTAGCTCCACTTTAGATGGCTATATCTCTGAAACGGTGATAGCTAGGACCCTGGAAGTTTCAGCAAAATGTAGGTCTGGATACCCTCTTCATCGACTTTTGGAACCTCCATTTTCGAAAATTTTCATCTGAAACAGAAAAATGCGATTTTCAGGCCTTTAAAGGCGTTTTAGAGGGGTCAAAATCGGCAAATATTAGCTCCACTTTAGATGGCTATATCTCTGAAACGGTGATAGCTAGGACCCTGGAAGTTTCGGCAAAATGTAGGTCTGGATACCCTCTTCATCGACTTTTGGAACCTCCATTTTCGAAAATTTTCATCTGAAACACAAAAATGCGATTTTCAGGCCTTTAAAGGCGTTTTAGAGGGGTCAAAATCGGCAAATATTAGCTGCACTTTAGATGGCTATATCTCTGAAACGGTGATAGCTAGGACCCTGGATGTTTCAGCAAAATGTAGGTCTGGATGCTCTCTTCATCGACTTTTGGAACCTCCCTTTTCGAAAATTTTCATCTGAAACACAAAAATGCGATTTTCAGGCCTTTAAAGGCGTTTTAGAGGGGTCAAAATCGGCAAATATTAGCTCCACTTTAGATGGCTATATCTCTGAAACGGTGATAGCTAGGACCCTGGAAGTTTCAGCAAAATGTAGGTCTGGATACCCTCTTCATCGACTTTTGGAACCTCCATTTTCGAAAATTTTCATCTGAAACAGAAAAATGCGATTTTCAGGCCTTTAAAGGCTCTCTAGAGGGGTCAAAATCGGCAAATATTAGCTCCACTTTAGATGGCTATATCTATGAAACGGTGATAGCTAGGACCCTGGAAGTTTCAGCAAAATGTAGGTCTGGATACCCTCTTCATCGACTTTTGGAACCTCCATTTTCGAAAATTTTCATCTGAAACAGAAAAATGCGATTTTCAGGCCTTTAAAGGCGTTTTAGAGGGGTCAAAATCGGCAAATATTAGCTCCACTTTAGATGGCTATATCTCTGAAACGGTGATAGCTAGGACCCTGGAAGTTTCGGCAAAATGTAGGTCTGGATACCCTCTTCATCGACTTTTGGAACCTCCATTTTCGAAAATTTTCATCTGAAACACAAAAATGCGATTTTCAGGCCTTTAGAGGCGTTTTAGAGGGGTCAAAATCGGCAAATATTAGCTGCACTTTAGATGGCTATATCTCTGAAACGGTGATAGCTAGGACCCTGGAAGTTTCAGCAAAATGTAGGTCTGAATGCCCTCTTCATCGACTTTTGGAACTTCCCTTTTCTAAAATTTTCATCTGAAACACAAAAATGCGATTTTCAGGCCTTTAAAGGCGTTTTAGAGGGGTCAAAATCGGCAAATATTAGCTCCACTTTAGATGGCTATATCTCTGAAACGGTGATAGCTAGGACCCTGGAAGTTTCAGCAAAATGTAGGTCTGGATACCCTCTTCATCGACTTTTGGAACCTCCATTTTCGAAAATTTTCATCTGAAGCAGAAAAATGCGATTTTCAGGCCTTTAAAGGCTCTCTAGAGGGGTCAAAATCGGCAAATATTAGCTCCACTTTAGATGGCTATATCTATGAAACGGTGATAGCTAGGACCCTGGAAGTTTCAGCAAAATGTAGGTCTGCATACCCTCTTCATCGACTTTTGGAACCTCCATTTTCGAAAATTTTCATCTGAAACAGAAAAATGCGATTTTCAGGCCTTTAAAGGCGTTTTAGAGGGGTCAAAATCGGCAAATATTAGCTGCACTTTAGATGGCTATATCTCTGAAACGGTGATAGCTAGGACCCTGGATGTTTCAGCAAAATGTAGGTCTGGATGCTCTCTTCATCGACTTTTGGAACCTCCCTTTTCGAAAATTTTCATCTGAAACACAAAAATGCGATTTTCAGGCTTTTAGAGGCGTTTTAGAGGGGTCAAAATCGGCAAATATTAGCTCCACTTTAGATGGCTATATCTCTGAAACGGTGATAGCTAGGACCCTGGAAGTTTCAGCAAAATGTAGCTCTGGATGCCCTTTTCATCGACTTTTGGAACCTCCATTTTCGAGAATTTTCACCTGAAACAGAAAAATGCGATTTTCAGGCTTTTAAAGGCCTCTAGAGGGGTCAAAACCGGCAAATATTAGCTCCACTTTAGATGGCTATATCTCTGAAACGGTGATAGCTAGGACCAAAATGTAGGTGGATACCCTCTTCATCGACTTTTGGAACCTTCATTTTCGAAAATTGTCATCTGAAACAGAAAAATGCGATTTTCAGGCCTTTAAAGGCGTTTTAGAGGGGTCAAAATCGGCAAATATTAGCTCCACTTTAGATGGCTATATCTCTGAAACGGTGATAGCTAGGACCCTGGAAGTTTCAGCAAAATGTAGGTCTGGATGCCCTCTTCATCGACTTTTGGAACCTCCATTTTCGAAAATTGTCATCTGAAAAAGAGAAAAATGCGATTTTCAGGCCTTTAAAGGCGTTTTAGAGGGGTCAAAATCGGCAAATATTAGCTGCACTTTAGATGGCTATATCTCTGAAACGGTGATAGCTAGGACCCTGGATGTTTCAGCAAAATGTAGGTCTGGATGCTCTCTTCATCGACTTTTGGAACCTCCCTTTTCGAAAATTTTCATCTGAAACACAAAAATGCGATTTTCAGGCTTTTAGAGGCGTTTTAGAGGGGTCAAAATCGGCAAATATTAGCTCCACTTTAGATGGCTATATCTCTGAAACGGTGATAGCTAGGACCCTGGAAGTTTCAGCAAAATGTAGGTCTGAATGCCCTCATCATCGACTTTTGGAACTTCCCTTTTCTAAAATTTTCATCTGAAACACAAAAATGCGATTTTCAGGCCTTTAAAGGCGTTTTAGAGGGGTCAAAATCGGCAAATATTAGCTCCACTTTAGATGGCTATATCTCTGAAACGGTGATAGCTAGGACCCTGGAAGTTTCAGCAAAATGTAGGTCTGGATACCCTCTTCATCGACTTTTGGAACCTCCATTTTCGAAAATTTTCATCTGAAACAGAAAAATGCGATTTTCAGGCCTTTAAAGGCGTTTTAGAGGGGTCAAAATCGGCAAATATTAGCTCCACTTTAGATGGCTATATCTCTGAAACGGTGATAGCTAGGACCCTGGAAGTTTCAGCAAAATGTAGGTCTGGATACCCTCTTCATCGACTTTTGGAACCTCCATTTTCGAAAATTTTCATCTGAAACAGAAAAATGCGATTTTCAGGCCTTTAAAGGCGTTTTAGAGGGGTCAAAATCGGCAAATATTAGCTCCACTTTAGATGGCTATATCTCTGAAACGGTGATAGCTAGGACCCTGGAAGTTTCAGCAAAATGTAGGTGTGGATACCCTCTTCATCGACTTTTGGAACCTCCATTTTCGAAAATTGTCATCTGAAACAGAAAAATGCGATTTTCAGGCCTTTAAAGGCGTTTTAGAGGGGTCAAAATCGGCAAATATTAGCTCCACTTTAGATGGCTATATCTCTGAAACGGTGATAGCTAGGACCCTGGAAGTTTCAGCAAAATGTAGGTCTGGATGCCCTCTTCATCGACTTTTGGAACCTCCATTTTCGAAAATTGTCATCTGAAAAAGATAAAAATGCGATTTTCAGGCCTTTAAAGGCGTTTTAGAGGGGTCAAAATCGGCAAATATTAGCTGCACTTTAGATGGCTATATCTCTGAAACGGTGATAGCTAGGACCCTGGATGTTTCTGCAAAATGTAGGTCTGGATGCTCTCTTCATCGACTTTTGGAACCTCCCTTTTCGAAAATTTTCATCTGAAACACAAAAATGCGATTTTCAGGCTTTTAGAGGCGTTTTAGAGGGGTCAAAATCGGCAAATATTAGCTCCACTTTAGATGGCTATATCTCTGAAACGGTGATAGCTAGGACCCTGGAAGTTTCAGCAAAATGTAGGTCTGAATGCCCTCATCATCGACTTTTGGAACTTCCATTTTCTAAAATTTTCATCTGAAACACAAAAATGCGATTTTCAGGCCTTTAAAGGCGTTTTAGAGGGGTCAAAATCGGCAAATATTAGCTGCACTTTAGATGGCTATATCTCTGAAACGGTGATAGCTAGGACCCTGTAAGTTTCAGCAAAATGTAGGTCTGGATACCCTCTTCATCGACTTTTGGAACCTCCATTTTCGAAAATTTTCATCTGAAACAGAAAAATGCGATTTTTAGGCCTTTAAAGGCGTTTTAGAGGGGTCAAAATCGGCAAATATTAGCTCCACTTTAGATGGCTATATCTCTGAAACGGTGATAGCTAGGACCCTGGAAGTTTCAGCAAAATGTAGGTCTGGATGCCCTCTTCATCGACTTTTGGAACTTCCATTTTCTAAAATTTTCATCTGAAACACAAAAATGCGATTTTCAGGCCTTTAAAGGCGTTTTAGAGGGGTCAAAATCGGCAAATATTAGCTCCACTTTAGATGGCTATATCTCTGAAACGGTGATAGATAGGACCCTGGAAGTTTCGGCAAAATGTAGGTCTGGATACCCTCTTCATCGACTTTTGGAACCTCCATTTTCGAAAATTTTCATCTGAAACACAAAAATGCGATTTTCAGGCCTTTAAAGGCTCTCTAGAGGGGTCAAAATCGGCAAATATTAGCTGCACTTTAGATGGCTATATCTCTGAAACGGTGATAGCTAGGACCCTGGATGTTTCAGCAAAATGTAGGTCTGGATGCTCTCTTCATCGACTTTTGGAACCTCCCTTTTCGAAAATTTTCATCTGAAACACAAAAATGCGATTTTCAGGCTTTTAGAGGCGTTTTAGAGGGGTCAAAATCGGCAAATATTAGCTCCACTTTAGATGGCTATATCTCTGAAACGGTGATAGCTAGGACCCTGGAAGTTTCAGCAAAATGTAGGTCTGGATACCCTCTTCATCGACTTTTGGAACCTCCATTTTCGAAAATTTTCATCTGAAACAGAAAAATGCGATTTTTAGGCCTTTAAAGGCGTTTTAGAGGGGTCAAAATCGGCAAATATTAGCTCCACTTTAGATGGCTATATCTCTGAAACGGTGATAGCTAGGACCCTGGAAGTTTCAGCAAAATGTAGGTCTGGATACCCTCTTCATCGACTTTTGGAACCTCCATTTTCGAAAATTTTCATCTGAAACAGAAAAATGCGATTTTCAGGCCTTTAAAGGCGTTTTAGAGGGGTCAAAATCGGCAAATATTAGCTCCACTTTAGATGGCTATATCTCTGAAACGGTGATAGCTAGGACCCTGGAAGTTTCAGCAAAATGTAGGTCTGGATACCCTCTTCATCGACTTTTGGAACCTCCATTTTCGAAAATTTTCATCTGAAACAGAAAAATGCGATTTTCAGGCCTTTAAAGGCGTTTTAGAGGGGTCAAAATCGGCAAATATTAGCTGCACTTTAGATGGCTATATCTCTGAAACGGTGATAGCTAGGACCCTGGATGTTTCAGCAAAATGTAGGTCTGGATGCTCTCTTCATCGACTTTTGGAACCTCCCTTTTCGAAAATTTTCATCTGAAACACAAAAATGCGATTTTCAGGCTTTTAGAGGCGTTTTAGAGGGGTCAAAATCGGCAAATATTAGCTCCACTTTAGATGGCTATATCTCTGAAACGGTGATAGCTAGGACCCTGGAAGTTTCAGCAAAATGTAGGTCTGGATACCCTCTTCATCGACTTTTGGAACCTCCATTTTCGAAAATTTTCATCTGAAACAGAAAAATGCGATTTTCAGGCCTTTAAAGGCGTTTTAGAGGGGTCAAAATCGGCAAATATTAGCTCCACTTTAGATGGCTATATCTCTGAAACGGTGATAGCTAGGACCCTGGAAGTTTCAGCAAAATGTAGGTCTGAATGCCCTCTTCATCGACTTTTGGAACTTCCCTTTTCTAAAATTTTCATCTGAAACACAAAAATGCGATTTTCAGGCCTTTAAAGGCGTTTTAGAGGGGTCAAAATCGGCAAATATTAGCTCCACTTTAGATGGCTATATCTCTGAAACGGTGATAGCTAGGACCCTGGAAGTTTCAGCAAAATGTAGGTCTGGATACCCTCTTCATCGACTTTTGGAACCTCCATTTTCGAAAATTTTCATCTGAAACAGAAAAATGCGATTTTCAGGCCTTTAAAGGCGTTTTAGAGGGGTCAAAATCGGCAAATATTAGCTCCACTTTAGATGGCTATATCTCTGAAACGGTGATAGCTAGGACCCTGGAAGTTTCAGCAAAATGTAGGTCTGAATGCCCTCTTCATCGACTTTTGGAACTTCCCTTTTCTAAAATTTTCATCTGAAACACAAAAATGCGATTTTCAGGCCTTTAAAGGCGTTTTAGAGGGGTCAAAATCGGCAAATATTAGCTCCACTTTAGATGGCTATATCTCTGAAACGGTGATAGCTAGGACCCTGGAAGTTTCAGCAAAATGTAGGTCTGGATACCCTCTTTATCGACTTTTGGAACCTCCATTTTCGAAAATTTTCATCTGAAACAGAAAAATGCGATTTTCAGGCCTTTAAAGGCGTTTTAGAGGGGTCAAAATCGGCAAATATTAGCTCCACTTTAGATGGCTATATCTCTGAAACGGTGATAGCTAGGACCCTGGAAGTTTCAGCAAAATGTAGGTCTGAATGCCCTCTTCATCGACTTTTGGAACTTCCCTTTTCTAAAATTTTCATCTGAAACACAAAAATGCGATTTTCAGGCCTTTAAAGGCGTTTTAGAGGGGTCAAAATCGGCAAATATTAGCTCCACTTTAGATGGCTATATCTCTGAAACGGTGATAGCTAGGACCCTGGAAGTTTCAGCAAAATGTAGGTCTGGATACCCTCTTCATCGACTTTTGGAACCTCCATTTTCGAAAATTTTCATCTGAAACAGAAAAATGCGATTTTCAGGCCTTTAAAGGCGTTTTAGAGGGGTCAAAATCGGCAAATATTAGCTCCACTTTAGATGGCTATATCTCTGAAACGGTGATAGCTAGGACCCTGGAAGTTTCAGCAAAATGTAGGTCTGAATGCCCTCTTCATCGACTTTTGGAACTTCCCTTTTCTAAAATTTTCATCTGAAACACAAAAATGCGATTTTCAGGCCTTTAAAGGCGTTTTAGAGGGGTCAAAATCGGCAAATATTAGCTCCACTTTAGATGGCTATATCTCTGAAACGGTGATAGCTAGGACCCTGGAAGTTTCAGCAAAATGTAGGTCTGGATACCCTCTTCATCGACTTTTGGAACCTCCATTTTCGAAAATTTTCATCTGAAACAGAAAAATGCGATTTTCAGGCCTTTAAAGGCGTTTTAGAGGGGTCAAAATCGGCAAATATTAGCTCCACTTTAGATGGCTATATCTCTGAAACGGTGATAGCTAGGACCCTGGAAGTTTCAGCAAAATGTAGGTCTGAATGCCCTCTTCATCGACTTTTGGAACTTCCCTTTTCTAAAATTTTCATCTGAAACACAAAAATGCGATTTTCAGGCCTTTAAAGGCGTTTTAGAGGGGTCAAAATCGGCAAATATTAGCTCCACTTTAGATGGCTATATCTCTGAAACGGTGATAGCTAGGACCCTGGAAGTTTCAGCAAAATGTAGGTCTGGATACCCTCTTCATCGACTTTTGGAACCTCCATTTTCGAAAATTTTCATCTGAAACAGAAAAATGCGATTTTCAGGCCTTTAAAGGCGTTTTAGAGGGGTCAAAATCGGCAAATATTAGCTCCACTTTAGATGGCTATATCTCTGAAACGGTGATAGCTAGGACCCTGGAAGTTTCAGCAAAATGTAGGTCTGGATACCCTCTTCATCGACTTTTGGAACCTCCATTTTCGAAAATTTTCATCTGAAACAGAAAAATGCGATTTTCAGGCCTTTAAAGGCGTTTTAGAGGGGTCAAAATCGGCAAATATTAGCTCCACTTTAGATGGCTATATCTCTGAAACGGTGATAGCTAGGACCCTGGAAGTTTCAGCAAAATGTAGGTCTGGATACCCTCTTCATCGACTTTTGGAACCTCCATTTTCGAAAATTTTCATCTGAAACAGAAAAATGCGATTTTTAGGCCTTTAAAGGCGTTTTAGAGGGGTCAAAATCGGCAAATATTAGCTCCACTTTAGATGGCTATATCTCTGAAACGGTGATAGCTAGGACCCTGGAAGTTTCAGCAAAATGTAGGTCTGGATGCCCTCTTCATCGACTTTTGGAACTTCCATTTTCTAAAATTTTCATCTGAAACACAAAAATGCGATTTTCAGGCCTTTAAAGGCGTTTTAGAGGGGTCAAAATCGGCAAATATTAGCTCCACTTTAGATGGCTATATCTCTGAAACGGTGATAGCTAGGACCCTGGAAGTTTCAGCAAAATGTAGGTCTGGATGCCCTCTTCATCGACTTTTGGAACTTCCCTTTTCTAAAATTTTCATCTGAAACACAAAAATGCGATTTTCAGGCCTTTAAAGGCTCTCTAGAGGGGTCAAAATCGGCAAATATTAGCTCCACTTTAGATGGCTATATCTCTGAAACGGTGATAGCTAGGACCCTGGAAGTTTCAGCAAAATGTAGGTCTGGATACCCTCTTCATCGACTTTTGGAACCTCCATTTTCGAAAATTTTCATCTGAAACAGAAAAATGCGATTTTCAGGCCTTTAAAGGCGTTTTAGAGGGGTCAAAATCGGCAAATATTAGCTCCACTTTAGATGGCTATATCTCTGAAACGGTGATAGCTAGGACCCTGGAAGTTTCAGCAAAATGTAGGTCTGGATACCCTCTTCATCGACTTTTGGAACCTCCATTTTCGAAAATTTTCATCTGAAACAGAAAAATGCGATTTTTAGGCCTTTAAAGGCGTTTTAGAGGGGTCAAAATCGGCAAATATTAGCTCCACTTTAGATGGCTATATCTCTGAAACGGTGATAGCTAGGACCCTGGAAGTTTCAGCAAAATGTAGGTCTGGATGCCCTCTTCATCGACTTTTGGAACTTCCCTTTTCTAAAATTTTCATCTGAAACAGAAAAATGCGATTTTCAGGCCTTTAAAGGCGTTTTAGAGGGGTCAAAATCGGCAAATATTAGCTCCACTTTAGATGGCTATATCTCTGAAACGGTGATAGCTAGGACCCTGGAAGTTTCAGCAAAATGTAGGTCTGGATGCCCTCTTCATCGACTTTTGGAACTTCCCTTTTCTAAAATTTTCATCTGAAACACAAAAATGCGATTTTCAGGCCTTTAAAGGCGTTTTAGAGGGGTCAAAATCGGCAAATATTAGCTCCACTTTAGATGGCTATATCTCTGAAACGGTGATAGCTAGGACCCTGGAAGTTTCAGCAAAATGTAGGTCTGGATGCCCTCTTCATCGACTTTTGGAACTTCCCTTTTCTAAAATTTTCATCTGAAACACAAAAATGCGATTTTCAGGCCTTTAAAGGCTCTCTAGAGGGGTCAAAATCGGCAAATATTAGCTCCACTTTAGATGGCTATATCTCTGAAACGGTGATAGCTAGGACCCTGGAAGTTTCAGCAAAATGTAGGTCTGGATACCCTCTTCATCGACTTTTGGAACCTCCATTTTCGAAAATTTTCATCTGAAACAGAAAAATGCGATTTTTATGCCTTTAAAGGCGTTTTAGAGGGGTCAAAATCGGCAAATATTAGCTCCACTTTAGATGGCTATATCTCTCAAAGGGTGATAGCTAGGACCCTGGAAGTTTCAGCAAAATGTAGGTCTGGATGCCCTCTTCATCGACTTTTGGAACCTCCATTTTCGAAAATTTTCATCTGAAACAGAAAAATGCGATTTTCAGGCCTTTAAAGGCGTTTTAGAGGGGTCAAAATCGGCAAATATTAGCTCCACTTTAGATGGCTATATCTCTGAAACGGTGATAGCTAGGACCCTGGAAGTTTCAGCAAAATGTAGGTCTGGATACCCTCTTCATCGACTTTTGGAACCTCCATTTTCGAAAATTTTCATCTGAAACAGAAAAATGCGATTTTCAGGCCTTTAAAGGCGTTTTAGAGGGGTCAAAATCGGCAAATATTAGCTCCACTTTAGATGGCTATATCTCTGAAACGGTGATAGCTAGGACCCTGGAAGTTTCAGCAAAATGTAGGTCTGGATACCCTCTTCATCGACTTTTGGAACCTCCATTTTCGAAAATTTTCATCTGAAACAGAAAAATGCGATTTTCAGGCCTTTAAAGGCGTTTTAGAGGGGTCAAAATCGGCAAATATTAGCTCCACTTTAGATGGCTATATCTCTGAAACGGTGATAGCTATGACCCTGGAAGTTTCAGCAAAATGTAGGTCTGAATGCCCTCTTCATCGACTTTTGGAACTTCCCTTTTCTAAAATTTTCATCTGAAACACAAAAATGCGATTTTCAGTTCTTTAAACGCGTTTTAGAGGGGTCAAAATCGGCAAATATTAGCTCCACTTTAGATGGCTATATCTCTGAAACGGTGATAGCTAGGACCCTGGAAGTTTCAGCAAAATGTAGCTCTGGATGCCCTCTTCATCGACTTTTGGAACCTCCATTTTCGAAAATTTTCATCTGAAACAGAAAAATGCAATTTTCAGGCCTTTAAAGGCGTTTTAGAGGGGTCAAAATCGGCAAATATTAGCTCCACTTTAGATGGCTATATCTCTGAAACGGTGATAGCTAGGACCCTGGAAGTTTCAGCAAAATGTAGCTCTGGATGCCCTCTTCATCGACTTTTGGAACCTCCATTTTCGAAAATTTTCACCTGAAACAGAAAAATGCGATTTTCAGGCTTTTAAAGGCCTCTAGAGGGGTCAAAATCGGCAAATATTAGCTCCACTTTAGATGGCTATATCTCTGAAACGGTGATAGCTAGGACCCTGGAAGTTTCAGCAAAATGTAGGTCTGGATACCCTCTTCATCGACTTTTGGAACCTCCATTTTCGAAAATTTTCATCTGAAACAGAAAAATGCGATTTTCAGGCCTTTAAAGGCGTTTTAGAGGGGTCAAAATCGGCAAATATTAGCTCCACTTTAGATGGCTATATCTCTGAAACGGTGATAGCTAGGACCCTGGAAGTTTCAGCAAAATGTAGCTCTGGATGCCCTCTTCATCGACTTTTGGAACCTCCATTTTCGAAAATTTTCACCTGAAACAGAAAAATGCGATTTTCAGGCTTTTAAAGGCCTCTAGAGGGGTCAAAATCGGCAAATATTAGCTCCACTTTAGATGGCTATATCTCTGAAACGGTGATAGCTAGGACCCTGGAAGTTTCAGCAAAATGTAGGTCTGGATACCCTCTTCATCGACTTTTGGAACCTCCATTTTCGAAAATTTTCATCTGAAACAGAAAAATGCGATTTTCAGGCCTTTAAAGGCGTTTTAGAGGGGTCAAAAATCGGCAAATATTAGCTCCACTTTAGATGGCTATATCTCTGAAACGGTGATAGCTAGGGACCCTGGAAGTTTCAGCAAAATGTAGGTCTGGATGCCCTCTTCATCGACTTTTGGAGCTTCCCTTTTCTAAAATTTTCATCTGAAACACAAAAATGCGATTTTCAGGCTTTAAAGGCTCTCTAGAGGGGTCAAAATCGGCAAATATTAGCTCCACTTTAGATGGCTATATCTCTGAAACGGTGATAGCTAGGACCCTGGAAGTTTCAGCAAAATGTAGGTCTGGATGCCCTCTTCATCGACTTTTGGAACTTCCCTTTTCTAAAATTTTCATCTGAAACACAAAAAATGCGATTTTCAGGCCTTTAAAGGCTCTCTAGAGGGGTCAAAATCGGCAAATATTAGCTCCACTTTAGATGGCTATATCTCTGAAACGGTGATAGCTAGGACCCTGGAAGTTTCAGCAAAATGTAGGTCTGGATACCCTCTTCATCGACTTTTGGAACCTCCATTTTCGAAAATTTTCATCTGAAACAGAAAAATGCGATTTTTATGCCTTTAAAGGCGTTTTAGAGGGGTCAAAATCGGCAAATATTAGCTCCACTTTAGATGGCTATATCTCTCAAAGGGTGATAGCTAGGACCCTGGAAGTTTCAGCAAAATGTAGGTCTGGATGCCCTCTTCATCGACTTTTGGAACCTCCATTTTCGAAAATTTTCATCTGAAACAGAAAAATGCGATTTTCAGGCCTTTAAAGGCGTTTTAGAGGGGTCAAAATCGGCAAATATTAGCTCCACTTTAGATGGCTATATCTCTGAAACGGTGATAGCTAGGACCCTGGAAGTTTCAGCAAAATGTAGGTCTGGATACCCTCTTCATCGACTTTTGGAACCTCCATTTTCGAAAATTTTCATCTGAAACAGAAAAATGCGATTTTCAGGCCTTTAAAGGCGTTTTAGAGGGGTCAAAATCGGCAAATATTAGCTCCACTTTAGATGGCTATATCTCTGAAACGGTGATAGCTAGGACCCTGGAAGTTTCAGCAAAATGTAGGTCTGGATACCCTCTTCATCGACTTTTGGAACCTCCATTTTCGAAAATTTTCATCTGAAACAGAAAAATGCGATTTTCAGGCCTTTAAAGGCGTTTTAGAGGGGTCAAAATCGGCAAATATTAGCTCCACTTTAGATGGCTATATCTCTGAAACGGTGATAGCTATGACCCTGGAAGTTTCAGCAAAATGTAGGTCTGAATGCCCTCTTCATCGACTTTTGGAACTTCCCTTTTCTAAAATTTTCATCTGAAACACAAAAATGCGATTTTCAGTTCTTTAAACGCGTTTTAGAGGGGTCAAAATCGGCAAATATTAGCTCCACTTTAGATGGCTATATCTCTGAAACGGTGATAGCTAGGACCCTGGAAGTTTCAGCAAAATGTAGCTCTGGATGCCCTCTTCATCGACTTTTGGAACCTCCATTTTCGAAAATTTTCATCTGAAACAGAAAAATGCAATTTTCAGGCCTTTAAAGGCGTTTTAGAGGGGTCAAAATCGGCAAATATTAGCTCCACTTTAGATGGCTATATCTCTGAAACGGTGATAGCTAGGACCCTGGAAGTTTCAGCAAAATGTAGCTCTGGATGCCCTCTTCATCGACTTTTGGAACCTCCATTTTCGAAAATTTTCACCTGAAACAGAAAAATGCGATTTTCAGGCTTTTAAAGGCCTCTAGAGGGGTCAAAATCGGCAAATATTAGCTCCACTTTAGATGGCTATATCTCTGAAACGGTGATAGCTAGGACCCTGGAAGTTTCAGCAAAATGTAGGTCTGGATACCCTCTTCATCGACTTTTGGAACCTCCATTTTCGAAAATTTTCATCTGAAACAGAAAAATGCGATTTTCAGGCCTTTAAAGGCGTTTTAGAGGGGTCAAAATCGGCAAATATTAGCTCCACTTTAGATGGCTATATCTCTGAAACGGTGATAGCTAGGACCCTGGAAGTTTCAGCAAAATGTAGCTCTGGATGCCCTCTTCATCGACTTTTGGAACCTCCATTTTCGAAAATTTTCACCTGAAACAGAAAAATGCGATTTTCAGGCTTTTAAAGGCCTCTAGAGGGGTCAAAATCGGCAAATATTAGCTCCACTTTAGATGGCTATATCTCTGAAACGGTGATAGCTAGGACCCTGGAAGTTTCAGCAAAATGTAGGTCTGGATACCCTCTTCATCGACTTTTGGAACCTCCATTTTCGAAAATTTTCATCTGAAACAGAAAAATGCGATTTTCAGGCCTTTAAAGACGTTTTAGAGGGGTCAAAATCGGCAAATATTAGCTCCACTTTAGATGGCTATATCTCTGAAACGGTGATAGCTAGGACCCTGGAAGTTTCAGCAAAATGTAGCTCTGGATGCCCTCTTCATCGACTTTTGGAACCTCCATTTTCGAAAATTTTCACCTGAAACAGAAAAATGCGATTTTCAGGCTTTTAAAGGCCTCTAGAGGGGTCAAAATCGGCACATATTAGCTCCACTTTAGATGGCTATATCTCTGAAACGGTGATAGCTAGGACCCTGGAAGTTTCAGCAAAATGTAGGTCTGGATACCCTCTTCATCGACTTTTGGAACCTCCATTTTCGAAAATTTTCATCTGAAACAGAAAAATGCGATTTTCAGGCCTTTAAAGGCGTTTTAGAGGGGTCAAAATCGGCAAATATTAGCTCCACTTTAGATGGCTATATCTCTGAAACGGTGATAGCTAGGACCCTGGAAGTTTCAGCAAAATGTAGCTCTGGATGCCCTCTTCATCGACTTTTGGAACCTCCATTTTCGAAAATTTTCACCTGAAACAGAAAAATGCGATTTTCAGGCTTTTAAAGGCCTCTAGAGGGGTCAAAATCGGCAAATATTAGCTCCACTTTAGATGGCTATATCTCTGAAACGGTGATAGCTAGGACCCTGGAAGTTTCAGCAAAATGTAGCTCTGGATGCCCTCTTCATCGACTTTTGGAACCTCCATTTTCGAAAATTTTCACCTGAAACAGATTTTCAGGCTTTTAAAGGCCTCTAGAGGGGTCAAAATCGGCAAATATTAGCTCCACTTTAGATGGCTATATCTCTGAAACGGTGATAGCTAGGACCCTGGAAGTTTCAGCAAAATGTAGGTCTGGATACCCTCTTCATCGACTTTTGGAACCTCCATTTTCGAAAATTTTCATCTGAAACAGAAAAATGCGATTTTCAGGCCTTTAAAGGCGTTTTAGAGGGGTCAAAATCGGCAAATATTAGCTCCACTTTAGATGGCTATATCTCTGAAACGGTGATAGCTAGGACCCTGGAAGTTTCAGCAAAATGTAGCTCTGGATGCCCTCTTCATCGACTTTTGGAACCTCCATTTTCGAAAATTTTCACCTGAAACAGAAAAATGCGATTTTCAGGCTTTTAAAGGCCTCTAGAGGGGTCAAAATCGGCAAATATTAGCTCCACTTTAGATGGCTATATCTCTGAAACGGTGATAGCTAGGACCCTGGAAGTTTCAGCAAAATGTAGCTCTGGATGCCCTCTTCATCGACTTTTGGAACTTCCCTTTTCTAAAATTTTCATCTGAAACACAAAAATGCGATTTTCAGGCCTTTAAAGGCTCTCTGGAGGGGTCAAAATCGGCAAATATTAGCTCCACTTTAGATGGCTATATCTCTGAAACGGTGATAGCTAGGACCCTGGAAGTTTCAGCAAAATGTAGCTCTGGATGCCCTTTTCATCGACTTTTGGAACCTCCATTTTCGAAAATTTTCACCTGAAACAGAAAAATGCGATTTTGAGGCTTTTAAAGGCCTCTAGAGGGGTCAAAACCGGCAAATATTTGCTCCACTTTAGATGGCTATATCTCTGAAACGGTGATAGCTAGGACCCTGGAAGTTTCAGCAAAATGTAGCTCTGGATGCCCTCTTCATCGACTTTTGGAACCTCCATTTTCGAAAATTTTCACCTGAAACAGAAAAATGCGATTTTCAGGCTTTCAAAGGCCTCTAGAGGGGTCAAAATCGGCAAATATTAGCTCCACTTTAGATGGCTATATCTCTGAAACGGTGATAGCTAGGACCCTGGAAGTTTCAGCAAAATGTAGGTCTGGATACCCTCTTCATCGACTTTTGGAACCTCCATTTTCGAAAATTTTCATCTGCAACAGAAAAATGCGATTTTTAGGCCTTTAAAGGCGTTTTAGAGGGGTAAAAATCGGCAAATATTAGCTCCACTTTAGATGGCTATATCTCTGAAACGGTGATAGCTAGGACCCTGGAAGTTTCAGCAAAATGTAGCTCTGGATGCCCTCTTCATCGACTTTTGGAACCTCCATTTTCGAAAATTTTCACCTGAAACAGAAAAATGCGATTTTCAGGCTTTTAAAGGCCTCTAGAGGGGTCAAAACCGGCAAATATTTGCTCCACTTTAGATGGCTATATCTCTGAAACGGTGATAGCTAGGACCCTGGAAGTTTCAGCAAAATGTAGCTCTGGATGCCCTTTTCATCGACTTTTGGAACCTCCATTTTCGAAAATTTTCACCTGAAACAGAAAAATGCGATTTTGAGGCTTTTAAAGGCCTCTAGAGGGGTCAAAACCGGCAAATATTTGCTCCACTTTAGATGGCTATATCTCTGAAACGGTGATAGCTAGGACCCTGGAAGTTTCAGCAAAATGTAGCTCTGGATGCCCTTTTGATCGACTTTTGGAACCTCCATTTTCGAAAATTTTCACCTGAAACAGAAAAATGCGATTTTCAGGCTTTTAAAGGCCTCTAGAGGGGTCAAAATCGGCAAATATTAGCTCCACTTTAGATGGCTATATCTCTCAAAGGGTGATAGCTAGGACCCTGGAAGTTTCAGCAAAATGTAGGTCTGGATGCCCTCTTCATCGACTTTTGGAACCTCCATTTTCGAAAATTTTCATCTGAAACAGAAAAATGCGATTTTCAGGCCTTTAAAGGCGTTTTAGAGGGGTCAAAATCGGCAAATATTAGCTCCACTTTAGATGGCTATATCTCTGAAACGGTGATAGCTATGACCCTGGAAGTTTCAGCAAAATGTAGGTCTGAATGCCCTCTTCATCGACTTTTGGAACTTCCCTTTTCTAAAATTTTCATCTGAAACACAAAAATGCGATTTTCAGGCCTTTAAACGCGTTTTAGAGGGGTCAAAATCGGCAAATATTAGCTCCACTTTAGATGGCTATATCTCTGAAACGGTGATAGCTAGGACCCTGGAAGTTTCAGCAAAATGTAGCTCTGGATGCCCTCTTCATCGACTTTTGGAACCTCCATTTTCGAAAATTTTCATCTGAAACAGAAAAATGCAATTTTCAGGCCTTTAAAGGCGTTTTAGAGTGGTCAAAATCGGCAAATATTAGCTCCACTTTAGATGGCTATATCTCTGAAACGGTGATAGCTAGGACCCTGGAAGTTTCAGCAAAATGTAGCTCTGGATGCCCTCTTCATCGACTTTTGGAACCTCCATTTTCGAAAATTTTCACCTGAAACAGAAAAATGCGATTTTCAGGCTTTTAAAGGCCTCTAGAGGGGTCAAAATCGGCAAATATTAGCTCCACTTTAGATGGCTATATCTCTGAAACGGTGATAGCTAGGACCCTGGAAGTTTCAGCAAAATGTAGGTCTGGATACCCTCTTCATCGACTTTTGGAACCTCCATTTTGGAAAATTTTCATCTGAAACAGAAAAATGCGATTTTCAGGCCTTTAAAGGCGTTTTAGAGGGGTCAAAATCGGCAAATATTAGCTCCACTTTAGATGGCTATATCTCTGAAACGGTGATAGCTAGGACCCTGGAAGTTTCAGCAAAATGTAGGTCTGGATACCCTCTTCATCGACTTTTGGAACCTCCATTTTGGAAAATTTTCATCTGAAACAGAAAAATGCGATTTTCAGGCCTTTAAAGGCGTTTTAGAGGGGTCAAAATCGGCAAATATTAGCTCCACTTTAGATGGCTATATCTCTGAAACGGTGATAGCTAGGACCCTGGAAGTTTCAGCAAAATGTAGGTCTGGATACCCTCTTCATCGACTTTTGGAACCTCCATTTTCGAAAATTTTCATCTGAAACAGAAAAATGCGATTTTCAGGCCTTTAAAGGCGTTTTAGAGGGGTCAAAATCGGCAAATATTAGCTCCACTTTAGATGGCTATATCTCTGAAACGGTGATAGCTAGGACCCTGGAAGTTTCAGCAAAATGTAGCTCTGGATGCCCTCTTCATCGACTTTTGGAACCTCCATTTTCGAAAATTTTCACCTGAAACAGAAAAATGCGATTTTCAGGCTATTAAAGGCCTCTAGAGGGGTCAAAATCGGCAAATATTAGCTCCACTTTAGATGGCTATATCTCTGAAACGGTGATAGCTAGGACCCTGGAAGTTTCAGCAAAATGTAGGTCTGGATACCCTCTTCATCGACTTTTGGAACCTCCATTTTCGAAAATTTTCATCTGAAACAGAAAAATGCGATTTTCAGGCCTTTAAAGGCGTTTTAGAGGGGTCAAAATCGGCAAATATTAGCTCCACTTTAGATGGCTATATCTCTGAAACGGTGATAGCTAGGACCCTGGAAGTTTCAGCAAAATGTAGCTCTGGATGCCCTCTTCATCGACTTTTGGAACCTCCATTTTCGAAAATTTTCACCTGAAACAGAAAAATGCGATTTTCAGGCTTTTAAAGGCCTCTAGAGGGGTCAAAATCGGCAAATATTAGCTCCACTTTAGATGGCTACTTCTCTGAAACGGTGATAGCTAGGACCCTGGAAGTTTCAGCAAAATGTAGGTCTGGATGCCCTCTTCATCGACTTTTGGAACCTCTATTTTCGAAAATTTTCATCTGAAACAGAAAAATGCGATTTCCAGGCCTTTAAAGGCTCTTTAGAGGGGTCAAAATCGGGAAATATTAGCTCCACTTTAGATGGCTATATCTCTGAAACGGTGATAGCTAGGACCCTGGAAGTTTCAGCAAAATGTAGGTCTGGATGCCCTCTTCATCGACTTTCGAAACCTCCCTTTTCGAAAATTTTCTTCTGAAACAGAAAAATGCGATTTTCAGGCCTTTAAAGACGTTTTAGAGGGGTCAAAATCGGCAAATATTAGCTCCACTTTAGATGGCTATATCTCTGAAACGGTGATAGCTAGGACCCTGGAAGTTTCAGCAAAATGTGGGTCTGGATGCCCTCTTCATCGACTTTCGAAACCTCCCTTTTCGAAAATTTTCTTCTGAAACAGAAAAATGCGATTTCCAGGCCTTTAAAGGCTCTTTAAAGGGGTCAAAATCGGGAAATATTAGCTCCACTTTAGATGGCTATATCTCTGAAACGGTGATAGCTAGGACCCTGGAAGTTTCAGCAAAATGTAGGTCTGGATGCCCTCTTCATCGACTTTCGAAACCTCCCTTTTCGAAAATTTTCTTCTGAAACAGAAAAATGCGATTTTCAGGCCTTTAAAGACGTTTTAGAGGGGTCAAAATCGGCAAATATTAGCTCCACTTTAGATGGCTATATCTCTGAAACGGTGATAGCTAGGACCCTGGAAGTTTCAGCAAAATGTAGGTCTGGATGCCCTCTTAATCGACTTTTGGAACCTCCATTTTCGAAAATTGTCATCTGAAAAAGAGAAAAATGCGATTTTCAGGCCTTTAAAGGCGTTTTAGAGGGGTCAAAATCGGCAAATATTAGCTCCACTTTAGATGGCTATATCTCTGAAACGGTGATAGCTAGGACCCTGGAAGTTTCAGCAAAATGTAGCTCTGGATGCCCTCTTCATCGACTTTTGGAACCTCCATTTTCGAAAATTTTCACCTGAAACAGAAAAATGCGATTTTCAGGCTATTAAAGGCCTCTAGAGGGGTCAAAATCGGCAAATATTAGCTCCACTTTAGATGGCTATATCTCTGAAACGGTGATAGCTAGGACCCTGGAAGTTTCAGCAAAATGTAGGTCTGGATGCCCTCTTCATCGACTTTTGGAACTTCCCTTTTGTAAAATTTTCATCTGAAACACAAAAATGCGATTTTCAGGCCTTTAAAGGCTCTCTAGAGGGGTCAAAATCGGCAAATATTAGCTCCACTTTAGATGGCTATATCTCTGAAACGGTGATAGCTAGGACCCTGGAAGTTTCAGCAAAATGTAGCTCTGGATGCCCTCTTCATCGACTTTTGGAACCTCCATTTTCGAAAATTTTCACCTGAAACAGAAAAATGCGATTTTCAGGCTATTAAAGGCCTCTAGAGGGGTCAAAATCGGCAAATATTAGCTCCACTTTAGATGGCTATATCTCTGAAACGGTGATAGCTAGGACCCTGGAAGTTTCAGCAAAATGTAGGTCTGGATACCCTCTTCATCGACTTTTGGAACCTCCATTTTCGAAAATTTTCATCTGAAACAGAAAAATGCGATTTTCAGGCCTTTAAAGGCGTTTTAGAGGGGTCAAAATCGGCAAATATTAGCTCCACTTTAGATGGCTATATCTCTGAAACGGTGATAGCTAGGACCCTGGAAGTTTCAGCAAAATGTAGCTCTGGATGCCCTCTTCATCGACTTTTGGAACCTCCATTTTCGAAAATTTTCACCTGAAACAGAAAAATGCGATTTTCAGGCTTTTAAAGGCCTCTAGAGGGGTCAAAATCGGCAAATATTAGCTCCACTTTAGATGGCTATATCTCTGAAACGGTGATAGCTAGGACCCTGGAAGTTTCAGCAAAATGTAGCTCTGGATGCCCTCTTCATCGACTTTTGGAACCTCCATTTTCGAAAATTTTCACCTGAAACAGAAAAATGCGATTTTCAGGCTATTAAAGGCCTCTAGAGGGGTCAAAATCGGCAAATATTAGCTCCACTTTAGATGGCTATATCTCTGAAACGGTGATAGCTAGGACCCTGGAAGTTTCAGCAAAATGTAGGTCTGGATACCCTCTTCATCGACTTTTGGAACCTCCATTTTCGAAAATTTTCATCTGAAACAGAAAAATGCGATTTTCAGGCCTTTAAAGGCGTTTTAGAGGGGTCAAAATCGGCAAATATTAGCTCCACTTTAGATGGCTATATCTCTGAAACGGTGATAGCTAGGACCCTGGAAGTTTCAGCAAAATGTAGCTCTGGATGCCCTCTTCATCGACTTTTGGAACCTCCATTTTCGAAAATTTTCACCTGAAACAGAAAAATGCGATTTTCAGGCTTTTAAAGGCCTCTAGAGGGGTCAAAATCGGCAAATATTAGCTCCACTTTAGATGGCTATATCTCTGAAACGGTGATAGCTAGGACCCTGGAAGTTTCAGCAAAATGTAGGTCTGGATACCCTCTTCATCGACTTTTGGAACCTCCATTTTCGAAAATTTTCATCTGAAACAGAAAAATGCGATTTTCAGGCTTTCAAAGGCCTCTAGAGGGGTCAAAATCGGCAAATATTAGCTCCACTTTAGATGGCTATATCTCTGAAACGGTGATAGCTAGGACCCTGGAAGTTTCAGCAAAATGTAGGTCTGGATGCCCTCTTCATCGACTTTTGGAACTTCCCTTTTCTAAAATTTTCATCTGAAACACAAAAATGCGATTTTCAGGCCTTTAAAGGCGTTTTAGAGGGGTCAAAATCGGCAAATATTAGCTCCACTTTAGATGGCTATATCTCTGAAACGGTGATAGCTAGGACCCTGGAAGTTTCAGCAAAATGTAGGTCTGGATGCCCTCTTCATCGACTTTTGGAACCTCCATTTTCGAAAATTGTCATCTGAAAAAGAGAAAAATGCGATTTTCAGGCCTTTAAAGGCGTTTTAGAGGGGTCAAAATCGGCAAATATTAGCTCCACTTTAGATGGCTATATCTCTGAAACGGTGATAGCTAGGACCCTGGAAGTTTCAGCAAAATGTAGCTCTGGATGCCCTCTTCATCGACTTTTGGAACCTCCATTTTCGAAAATTTTCACCTGAAACAGAAAAATGCGATTTTCAGGCTTTTAAAGGCCTCTAGAGGGGTCAAAATCGGCAAATATTAGCTCCACTTTAGATGGCTACTTCTCTGAAACGGTGATAGCTAGGACCCTGGAAGTTTCAGCAAAATGTAGGTCTGGATGCCCTCTTCATCGACTTTTGGAACCTCTATTTTCGAAAATTTTCATCTGAAACAGAAAAATGCGATTTCCAGGCCTTTAAAGGCTCTTTAGAGGGGTCAAAATCGGGAAATATTAGCTCCACTTTAGATGGCTATATCTCTGAAACGGTGATAGCTAGGACCCTGGAAGTTTCAGCAAAATGTAGGTCTGGATGCCCTCTTCATCGACTTTCGAAACCTCCCTTTTCGAAAATTTTCTTCTGAAACAGAAAAATGCGATTTTCAGGCCTTTAAAGACGTTTTAGAGGGGTCAAAATCGGCAAATATTAGCTCCACTTTAGATGGCTATATCTCTGAAACGGTGATAGCTAGGACCCTGGAAGTTTCAGCAAAATGTAGGTCTGGATGCCCTCTTCATCGACTTTCGAAACCTCCCTTTTCGAAAATTTTCTTCTGAAACAGAAAAATGCGATTTCCAGGCCTTTAAAGGCTCTTTAGAGGGGTCAAAATCGGCAAATATTAGCTCCACTTTAGATGGCTATATCTCTGAAACGGTGATAGCTAGGACCCTGGAAGTTTCAGCAAAATGTAGGTCTGGATGCCCTCTTCATCGACTTTTGGAACTTCCCTTTTCTAAAATTTTCATCTGAAACACAAAAATGCGATTTTCAGGCCTTTAAAGGCGTTTTAGAGGGGTCAAAATCGGCAAATATTAGCTCCACTTTAGATGGCTATATCTCTGAAACGGTGATAGCTAGGACCCTGGACGTTTCAGCAAAATGTAGGTCTGGATGCCCTCTTCATCGACTTTTGGAACCTCCATTTTCGAAAATTTTCACCTGAAACAGAAAAATGCGATTTTCAGGCTATTAAAGGCCTCTAGAGGGGTCAAAATCGGCAAATATTAGCTCCACTTTAGATGGCTATATCTCTGAAACGGTGATAGCTAGGACCCTGGAAGTTTCAGCAAAATGTAGCTCTGGATGCCCTCTTCATCGACTTTTGGAACCTCCATTTTCGAAAATTTTCACCTGAAACAGAAAAATGCGATTTTCAGGCTATTAAAGGCCTCTAGAGGGGTCAAAATCGGCAAATATTAGCTCCACTTTAGATGGCTATATCTCTGAAACGGTGATAGCTAGGACCCTGGAAGTTTCAGCAAAATGTAGGTCTGGATACCCTCTTCATCGACTTTTGGAACCTCCATTTTCGAAAATTTTCATCTGAAACAGAAAAATGCGATTTTCAGGCCTTTAAAGGCGTTTTAGAGGGGTCAAAATCGGCAAATATTAGCTCCACTTTAGATGGCTATATCTCTGAAACGGTGATAGCTAGGACCCTGGAAGTTTCAGCAAAATGTAGCTCTGGATGCCCTCTTCATCGACTTTTGGAACCTCCATTTTCGAAAATTTTCACCTGAAACAGAAAAATGCGATTTTCAGGCTTTTAAAGGCCTCTAGAGGGGTCAAAATCGGCAAATATTAGCTCCACTTTAGATGGCTATATCTCTGAAACGGTGATAGCTAGGACCCTGGAAGTTTCAGCAAAATGTAGGTCTGGATACCCTCTTCATCGACTTTTGGAACCTCCATTTTCGAAAATAAATTTTCATCTGAAACAGAAAAATGCGATTTTTATGCCTTTAAAGGCGTTTTAGAGGGGTCAAAACCGGCAAATATTAGCTCCACTTTAGATGGCTATATCTCTGAAACGGTGATAGCTAGGACCCTGGAAGTTTCAGCAAAATGTAGCTCTGGATGCCCTCTTCATCGACTTTTGGAACCTCCATTTTCGAAAATTTTCACCTGAAACAGAAAAATGCGATTTTCAGGCTATTAAAGGCCTCTAGAGGGGTCAAAATCGGCAAATATTAGCTCCACTTTAGATGGCTATATCTCTGAAACGGTGATAGCTAGGACCCTGGAAGTTTCAGCAAAATGTAGGTCTGGATACCCTCTTCATCGACTTTTGGAACCTCCATTTTCGAAAATTTTCATCTGAAACAGAAAAATGCGATTTTTATGCCTTTAAAGGCGTTTTAGAGGGGTCAAAACCGGCAAATATTAGCTCCACTTTAGATGGCTATATCTCTGAAACGGTGATAGCTAGGACCCTGGAAGTTTCAGCAAAATGTAGCTCTGGATGCCCTCTTCATCGACTTTTGGAACCTCCATTTTCGAAAATTTTCACCTGAAACAGAAAAATGCGATTTTCAGGCTATTAAAGGCCTCTAGAGGGGTCAAAATCGGCAAATATTAGCTCCACTTTAGATGGCTATATCTCTGAAACGGTGATAGCTAGGACCCTGGAAGTTTCAGCAAAATGTAGCTCTGGATGCCCTCTTCATCGACTTTTGGAACCTCCATTTTCGAAAATTTTCACCTGAAACAGAAAAATGCGATTTTCAGGCTATTAAAGGCCTCTAGAGGGGTCAAAATCGGCAAATATTAGCTCCACTTTAGATGGCTATATCTCTGAAACGGTGATAGCTAGGACCCTGGAAGTTTCAGCAAAATGTAGGTCTGGATACCCTCTTCATCGACTTTTGGAACCTCCATTTTCGAAAATTTTCATCTGAAACAGAAAAATGCGATTTTCAGGCCTTTAAAGGCGTTTTAGAGGGGTCAAAATCGGCAAATATTAGCTCCACTTTAGATGGCTATATCTCTGAAACGGTGATAGCTAGGACCCTGGAAGTTTCAGCAAAATGTAGCTCTGGATGCCCTCTTCATCGACTTTTGGAACCTCCATTTTCGAAAATTTTCACCTGAAACAGAAAAATGCGATTTTCAGGCTTTTAAAGGCCTCTAGAGGGGTCAAAATCGGCAAATATTAGCTCCACTTTAGATGGCTATATCTCTGAAACGGTGATAGCTAGGACCCTGGAAGTTTCAGCAAAATGTAGGTCTGGATGCCCTCTTCATCGACTTTCGAAACCTCCCTTTTCGAAAATTTTCTTCTGAAACAGAAAAATGCGATTTCCAGGCCTTTAAAGGCTCTTTAGAGGGGTCAAAATCGGCAAATATTAGCTCCACTTTAGATGGCTATATCTCTGAAACGGTGATAGCTAGGACCCTGGAAGTTTCAGCAAAATGTAGGTCTGGATGCCCTCTTCATCGACTTTTGGAACTTCCCTTTTCTAAAATTTTCATCTGAAACACAAAAATGCGATTTTCAGGCCTTTAAAGGCGTTTTAGAGGGGTCAAAATCGGCAAATATTAGCTCCACTTTAGATGGCTATATCTCTGAAACGGTGATAGCTAGGACCCTGGAAGTTTCAGCAAAATGTAGGTCTGGATGCCCTCTTCATCGACTTTTGGAACCTCCATTTTCGAAAATTTTCACCTGAAACAGAAAAATGCGATTTTCAGGCTATTAAAGGCCTCTAGAGGGGTCAAAATCGGCAAATATTAGCTCCACTTTAGATGGCTATATCTCTGAAACGGTGATAGCTAGGACCCTGGAAGTTTCAGCAAAATGTAGCTCTGGATGCCCTCTTCATCGACTTTTGGAACCTCCATTTTCGAAAATTTTCACCTGAAACAGAAAAATGCGATTTTCAGGCTATTAAAGGCCTCTAGAGGGGTCAAAATCGGCAAATATTAGCTCCACTTTAGATGGCTATATCTCTGAAACGGTGATAGCTAGGACCCTGGAAGTTTCAGCAAAATGTAGGTCTGGATACCCTCTTCATCGACTTTTGGAACCTCCATTTTCGAAAATTTTCATCTGAAACAGAAAAATGCGATTTTCAGGCCTTTAAAGGCGTTTTAGAGGGGTCAAAATCGGCAAATATTAGCTCCACTTTAGATGGCTATATCTCTGAAACGGTGATAGCTAGGACCCTGGAAGTTTCAGCAAAATGTAGCTCTGGATGCCCTCTTCATCGACTTTTGGAACCTCCATTTTCGAAAATTTTCACCTGAAACAGAAAAATGCGATTTTCAGGCTTTTAAAGGCCTCTAGAGGGGTCAAAATCGGCAAATATTAGCTCCACTTTAGATGGCTATATCTCTGAAACGGTGATAGCTAGGACCCTGGAAGTTTCAGCAAAATGTAGGTCTGGATGCCCTCTTCATCGACTTTTGGAACTTCCCTTTTCTAAAATTTTCATCTGAAACACAAAAATGCGATTTTCAGGCCTTTAAAGGCGTTTTAGAGGGGTCAAAATCGGCAAATATTAGCTCCACTTTAGATGGCTATATCTCTGAAACGGTGATAGCTAGGACCCTGGAAGTTTCAGCAAAATGTAGCTCTGGATGCCCTCTTCATCGACTTTTGGAACCTCCATTTTCGAAAATTTTCACCTGAAACAGAAAAATGCGATTTTCAGGCTATTAAAGGCCTCTAGAGGGGTCAAAATCGGCAAATATTAGCTCCACTTTAGATGGCTATATCTCTGAAACGGTGATAGCTAGGACCCTGGAAGTTTCAGCAAAATGTAGGTCTGGATACCCTCTTCATCGACTTTTGGAACCTCCATTTTCGAAAATTTTCATCTGAAACAGAAAAATGCGATTTTCAGGCCTTTAAAGGCGTTTTAGAGGGGTCAAAATCGGCAAATATTAGCTCCACTTTAGATGGCTATATCTCTGAAACGGTGATAGCTAGGACCCTGGAAGTTTCAGCAAAATGTAGCTCTGGATGCCCTCTTCATCGACTTTTGGAACCTCCATTTTCGAAAATTTTCACCTGAAACAGAAAAATGCGATTTTCAGGCTTTTAAAGGCCTCTAGAGGGGTCAAAATCGGCAAATATTAGCTCCACTTTAGATGGCTATATCTCTGAAACGGTGATAGCTAGGACCCTGGAAGTTTCAGCAAAATGTAGGTCTGGATACCCTCTTCATCGACTTTTGGAACCTCCATTTTCGAAAATTTTCATCTGAAACAGAAAAATGCGATTTTTATGCCTTTAAAGGCGTTTTAGAGGGGTCAAAACCGGCAAATATTAGCTCCACTTTAGATGGCTATATCTCTGAAACGGTGATAGCTAGGACCCTGGAAGTTTCAGCAAAATGTAGCTCTGGATGCCCTCTTCATCGACTTTTGGAACCTCCATTTTCGAAAATTTTCACCTGAAACAGAAAAATGCGATTTTCAGGCTTTTAAAGGCCTCTAGAGGGGTCAAAATCGGCAAATATTAGCTCCACTTTAGATGGCTATATCTCTGAAACGGTGATAGCTAGGACCCTGGAAGTTTCAGCAAAATGTAGGTCTGGATACCCTCTTCATCGACTTTTGGAACCTCCATTTTCGAAAATTTTCATCTGAAACAGAAAAATGCGATTTTCAGGCTTTCAAAGGCCTCTAGAGGGGTCAAAATCGGCAAATATTAGCTCCACTTTAGATGGCTATATCTCTGAAACGGTGATAGCTAGGACCCTGGAAGTTTCAGCAAAATGTAGGTCTGGATGCCCTCTTCATCGACTTTTGGAACTTCCCTTTTCTAAAATTTTCATCTGAAACACAAAAATGCGATTTTCAGGCCTTTAAAGGCGTTTTAGAGGGGTCAAAATCGGCAAATATTAGCTCCACTTTAGATGGCTATATCTCTGAAACGGTGATAGCTAGGACCCTGGAAGTTTCAGCAAAATGTAGGTCTGGATGCCCTCTTCATCGACTTTTGGAACCTCCATTTTCGAAAATTGTCATCTGAAAAAGAGAAAAATGCGATTTTCAGGCCTTTAAAGGCGTTTTAGAGGGGTCAAAATCGGCAAATATTAGCTCCACTTTAGATGGCTATATCTCTGAAACGGTGATAGCTAGGACCCTGGAAGTTTCAGCAAAATGTAGGTCTGGATGCCCTCTTCATCGACTTTTGGAACCTCCATTTTCGAAAATTTTCACCTGAAACAGAAAAATGCGATTTTCAGGCTTTTAAAGGCCTCTAGAGGGGTCAAAATCGGCAAATATTAGCTCCACTTTAGATGGCTACTTCTCTGAAACGGTGATAGCTAGGACCCTGGAAGTTTCAGCAAAATGTAGGTCTGGATGCCCTCTTCATCGACTTTTGGAACCTCTATTTTCGAAAATTTTCATCTGAAACAGAAAAATGCGATTTCCAGGCCTTTAAAGGCTCTTTAGAGGGGTCAAAATCGGGAAATATTAGCTCCACTTTAGATGGCTATATCTCTGAAACGGTGATAGCTAGGACCCTGGAAGTTTCAGCAAAATGTAGGTCTGGATGCCCTCTTCATCGACTTTCGAAACCTCCCTTTTCGAAAATTTTCTTCTGAAACAGAAAAATGCGATTTTCAGGCCTTTAAAGACGTTTTAGAGGGGTCAAAATCGGCAAATATTAGCTCCACTTTAGATGGCTATATCTCTGAAACGGTGATAGCTAGGACCCTGGAAGTTTCAGCAAAATGTAGGTCTGGATGCCCTCTTCATCGACTTTCGAAACCTCCCTTTTCGAAAATTTTCTTCTGAAACAGAAAAATGCGATTTCCAGGCCTTTAAAGGCTCTTTAGAGGGGTCAAAATCGGCAAATATTAGCTCCACTTTAGATGGCTATATCTCTGAAACGGTGATAGCTAGGACCCTGGAAGTTTCAGCAAAATGTAGGTCTGGATGCCCTCTTCATCGACTTTTGGAACTTCCCTTTTGTAAAATTTTCATCTGAAACACAAAAATGCGATTTTCAGGCCTTTAAAGACGTTTTAGAGGGGTCAAAATCGGCAAATATTAGCTCCACTTTAGATGGCTATATCTCTGAAACGGTGATAGCTAGGACCCTGGAAGTTTCAGCAAAATGTAGGTCTGGATGCCCTCTTCATCGACTTTCGAAACCTCCCTTTTCGAAAATTTTCACCTGAAACAGAAAAATGCGATTTTCAGGCTTTTAAAGGCCTCTAGAGGGGTCAAAATCGGCAAATATTAGCTCCACTTTAGATGGCTACTTCTCTGAAACGGTGATAGCTAGGACCCTGGAAGTTTCAGCAAAATGTAGGTCTGGATGCCCTCTTCATCGACTTTTGGAACCTCTATTTTCGAAAATTTTCATCTGAAACAGAAAAATGCGATTTCCAGGCCTTTAAAGGCTCTTTAGAGGGGTCAAAATCGGGAAATATTAGCTCCACTTTAGATGGCTATATCTCTGAAACGGTGATAGCTAGGACCCTGGAAGTTTCAGCAAAATGTAGGTCTGGATGCCCTCTTCATCGACTTTCGAAACCTCCCTTTTCGAAAATTTTCTTCTGAAACAGAAAAATGCGATTTTCAGGCCTTTAAAGACGTTTTAGAGGGGTGAAAATCGGCAAATATTAGCTCCACTTTAGATGGCTATATCTCTGAAACGGTGATAGCTAGGACCCTGGAAGTTTCAGCAAAATGTAGGTCTGGATGCCCTCTTCATCGACTTTCGAAACCTCCCTTTTCGAAAATTTTCTTCTGAAACAGAAAAATGCGATTTTCAGGCCTTTAAAGACGTTTTAGAGGGGTCAAAATCGGCAAATATTAGCTCCACTTTAGATGGCTATATCTCTGAAACGGTGATAGCTAGGACCCTGGAAGTTTCAGCAAAATGTAGGTCTGGATGCCCTCTTCATCGACTTTTGGAACCTCCATTTTCGAAAATTGTCATCTGAAAAAGAGAAAAATGCGATTTTCAGGCCTTTAAAGGCGTTTTAGAGGGGTCAAAATCGGCAAATATTAGCTCCACTTTAGATGGCTATATCTCTGAAACGGTGATAGCTAGGACCCTGGAAGTTTCAGCAAAATGTAGGTCTGGATGCCCTCTTCATCGACTTTTGGAACCTCCATTTTCGAAAATTTTCACCTGAAACAGAAAAATGCGATTTTCAGGCTTTTAAAGGCCTCTAGAGGGGTCAAAATCGGCAAATATTAGCTCCACTTTAGATGGCTACTTCTCTGAAACGGTGATAGCTAGGACCCTGGAAGTTTCAGCAAAATGTAGGTCTGGATGCCCTCTTCATCGACTTTTGGAACCTCTATTTTCGAAAATTTTCATCTGAAACAGAAAAATGCGATTTCCAGGCCTTTAAAGGCTCTTTAGAGGGGTCAAAATCGGGAAATATTAGCTCCACTTTAGATGGCTATATCTCTGAAACGGTGATAGCTAGGACCCTGGAAGTTTCAGCAAAATGTAGGTCTGGATGCCCTCTTCATCGACTTTCGAAACCTCCCTTTTCGAAAATTTTCTTCTGAAACAGAAAAATGCGATTTTCAGGCCTTTAAAGACGTTTTAGAGGGGTCAAAATCGGCAAATATTAGCTCCACTTTAGATGGCTATATCTCTGAAACGGTGATAGCTAGGACCCTGGAAGTTTCAGCAAAATGTAGGTCTGGATGCCCTCTTCATCGACTTTCGAAACCTCCCTTTTCGAAAATTTTCTTCTGAAACAGAAAAATGCGATTTTCAGGCCTTTAAAGACGTTTTAGAGGGGTCAAAATCGGCAAATATTAGCTCCACTTTAGATGGCTATATCTCTGAAACGGTGATAGCTAGGACCCTGGAAGTTTCAGCAAAATGTAGGTCTGGATGCCCTCTTCATCGACTTTCGAAACCTCCCTTTTCGAAAATTTTCTTCTGAAACAGAAAAATGCGATTTCCAGGCCTTTAAAGGCTCTTTAGAGGGGTCAAAATCGGCAAATATTAGCTCCACTTTAGATGGCTATATCTCTGAAACGGTGATAGCTAGGACCCTGGAAGTTTCAGCAAAATGTAGGTCTGGATGCCCTCTTCATCGACTTTTGGAACTTCCCTTTTGTAAAATTTTCATCTGAAACACAAAAATGCGATTTTCAGGCCTTTAAAGACGTTTTAGAGGGGTCAAAATCGGCAAATATTAGCTCCACTTTAGATGGCTATATCTCTGAAACGGTGATAGCTAGGACCCTGGAAGTTTCAGCAAAATGTAGGTCTGGATGCCCTCTTCATCGACTTTCGAAACCTCCCTTTTCGAAAATTTTCACCTGAAACAGAAAAATGCGATTTTCAGGCTTTTAAAGGCCTCTAGAGGGGTCAAAATCGGCAAATATTAGCTCCACTTTAGATGGCTACTTCTCTGAAACGGTGATAGCTAGGACCCTGGAAGTTTCAGCAAAATGTAGGTCTGGATGCCCTCTTCATCGACTTTTGGAACCTCTATTTTCGAAAATTTTCATCTGAAACAGAAAAATGCGATTTCCAGGCCTTTAAAGGCTCTTTAGAGGGGTCAAAATCGGGAAATATTAGCTCCACTTTAGATGGCTATATCTCTGAAACGGTGATAGCTAGGACCCTGGAAGTTTCAGCAAAATGTAGGTCTGGATGCCCTCTTCATCGACTTTCGAAACCTCCCTTTTCGAAAATTTTCTTCTGAAACAGAAAAATGCGATTTTCAGGCCTTTAAAGACGTTTTAGAGGGGTCAAAATCGGCAAATATTAGCTCCACTTTAGATGGCTATATCTCTGAAACGGTGATAGCTAGGACCCTGGAAGTTTCAGCAAAATGTAGGTCTGGATGCCCTCTTCATCGACTTTTGGAACCTCCATTTTCGAAAATTGTCATCTGAAAAAGAGAAAAATGCGATTTTCAGGCTTTTAAAGGCCTCTAGAGGGGTCAAAATCGGCAAATATTAGCTGCACTTTAGATGGCTATATCTCTGAAACGGTGATAGCTAGGACCCTGGAAGTTTCAGCAAAATGTAGGTCTGGATGCCCTCTTCATCGACTTTTGGAACCTCCATTTTCGAAAATTGTCATCTGAAAAAGAGAAAAATGCGATTTTCAGGCTTTTAAAGGCCTCTAGAGGGGTCAAAATCGGCAAATATTAGCTCCACTTTAGATGGCTACTTCTCTGAAACGGTGATAGCTAGGACCCTGGAAGTTTCAGCAAAATGTAGGTCTGGATGCCCTCTTCATCGACTTTTGGAACCTCTATTTTCGAAAATTTTCATCTGAAACAGAAAAATGCGATTTCCAGGCCTTTAAAGGCTCTTTAGAGGGGTCAAAATCGGGAAATATTAGCTCCACTTTAGATGGCTATATCTCTGAAACGGTGATAGCTAGGACCCTGGAAGTTTCAGCAAAATGTAGGTCTGGATGCCCTCTTCATCGACTTTCGAAACCTCCCTTTTCGAAAATTTTCTTCTGAAACAGAAAAATGCGATTTTCAGGCCTTTAAAGACGTTTTAGAGGGGTCAAAATCGGCAAATATTAGCTCCACTTTAGATGGCTATATCTCTGAAACGGTGATAGCTAGGACCCTGGAAGTTTCAGCAAAATGTAGGTCTGGATGCCCTCTTCATCGACTTTTGGAACCTCCATTTTCGAAAATTGTCATCTGAAAAAGAGAAAAATGCGATTTTCAGGCTTTTAAAGGCCTCTAGAGGGGTCAAAATCGGCAAATATTAGCTGCACTTTAGATGGCTATATCTCTGAAACGGTGATAGCTAGGACCCTGGAAGTTTCAGCAAAATGTAGGTCTGGATGCCCTCTTCATCGACTTTTGGAACCTCCATTTTCGAAAATTGTCATCTGAAAAAGAGAAAAATGCGATTTTCAGGCCTTTAAAGGCGTTTTAGAGGGGTCAAAATCGGCAAATATTAGCTCCACTTTAGATGGCTATATCTCTGAAACGGTGATAGCTAGGACCCTGGAAGTTTCAGCAAAATGTAGGTCTGGATGCCCTCTTCATCGACTTTTGGAACCTCCATTTTCGAAAATTTTCACCTGAAACAGAAAAATGCGATTTTCAGGCTTTTAAAGGCCTCTAGAGGGGTCAAAATCGGCAAATATTAGCTCCACTTTAGATGGCTATATCTCTGAAACGGTGATAGCTAGGACCCTGGAAGTTTCAGCAAAATGTAGGTCTGGATGCCCTCTTCATCGACTTTTGGAACCTCCATTTTCGAAAATTTTCACCTGAAACAGAAAAATGCGATTTTCAGGCCTTTAAAGGCGTTTTAGAGGGGTCAAAATCGGCAAATATTAGCTCCACTTTAGATGGCTATATCTCTGAAACGGTGATAGCTAGGACCCTGGAAGTTTCAGCAAAATGTAGGTCTGGATGCCCTCTTCATCGACTTTTGGAACCTCCATTTTCGAAAATTGTCATCTGAAAAAGAGAAAAATGCGATTTTCAGGCCTTTAAAGGCGTTTTAGAGGGGTCAAAATCGGCAAATATTAGCTCCACTTTAGATGGCTACTTCTCTGAAACGGTGATAGCTAGGACCCTGGAAGTTTCAGCAAAATGTAGGTCTGGATGCCCTCTTCATCGACTTTTGGAACCTCCATTTTCGAAAATTGTCATCTGAAAAAGAGAAAAATGCGATTTTCAGGCCTTTAAAGGCGTTTTAGAGGGGTCAAAATCGGCAAATATTAGCTCCACTTTAGATGGCTACTTCTCTGAAACGGTGATAGCTAGGACCCTGGAAGTTTCAGCAAAATGTAGGTCTGGATGCCCTCTTCATCGACTTTCGAAACCTCCCTTTTCGAAAATTTTCTTCTGAAACAGAAAAATGCGATTTTCAGGCCTTTAAAGACGTTTTAGAGGGGTCAAAATCGGCAAATGTTAGCTCCACTTTAGATGGCTATATCTCTGAAACGGTGATAGCTAGGACCCTGGAAGTTTCAGCAAAATGTAGGTCTGGATGCCTTCTTCATCGACTTTTGGAACCTCCATTTTCGAAAATTTTTATCTGAAACAGAAAAATGCGATTTTTAGGCCTTTAGAGGCTCTTTAGAGGGGCCAAAATCGGCAAATATTAGCTCCACTTTAGACGGCTATATCTCTGAAACGGTGATAGCTAGGACCCTGGAAGATTCAGCAAAATGTAGGTCTGGATGCCCTCTTCATCGACTTTTGGAACGTTCATTCTCGAAAATTTTCATATGAAACAGAAAAATTCGATTTTCAGGCCTTTAAAGGCGTTTTAGAGGGGTCAAAATCGGCAAATATTAGCTCCACTTTAGATGGCTATATCTCTGAAACGGTGATAGCTAGTACCCTGCAAGTTTCAGCAGAATGTAGGTCTGGATGCCCTCTTCATCGACTTTTCGAACCTCCATATTCAAAAATTTTCATCTGAAACAGAAGAATGCGATTTTCAGGCCTTTAAAGTCGTTTTAGAGGGGTCAAAATCGGCAAATATTAGCTCCAGTTTAGATGGCTATATCTCTGAAACGGTGATAGCTAGGACCCTGGAAGTTTCAGCAAAATGTAGGTCTGGATGCCCTCTTCGTCGACTTTTGGAACCTCCATTTTCAAAAGTTTTCACCTGAAACAGAAAAATGCGATTTTCAGGTCTTTAGAGGGGTCAAAATCGACAAATATTAGCTCCACTTCAGATGGCTATATCTCTGAAACGGTGATAGCTAGGACCCTGGAAGTTTCAGCAAAATGTAGGTATGGATGCCCTCTTCATCGACTTTTGGAACCTCTATTTTCAAAAGATTTCACCTGAAACAGAAAAATGCGATTTTCAGGCCTTTAATGGCGTTTTAGAGGGGTCAAAATCGGCAAATATTAGCTCCACTTTAGATGGCTATATCTCCGAAACGGTGATAGCTAGGACCCTGGAAGTTTCAGCAAAATGTATGTCTGGATGCTCTCATCATCGACTTTTGGAACCTCCATTTTCGTAAATTTTCATATGAAACAGAAAAATGCGATTTTCAGGCCTTTAAAGGCGTTTTAGAGGGGTCAAAACCGGCAAATATTAGCTCCACTTTAGATGGCTGTATCTCTGAAACGGTGATAGCTAGGACCCTGGAAATTTCAGCAAAACGTAGGTCTTGATGCCCTCTTCATCGACTTTTGGAACCCCCATTTTCGAAATATTTGATCTGAAACAGAAAAATGCGCTTTTATGGCCTTTAAAGGCGTTTTAGAGGGGTCTAAATCGTTAAATATTAGCTCCACTTTAGATGGCTGTATCTCTGAAACGGTGATATCTAGGGCCCTGGAGGTTTCAGCAAAATGTAGGCTTGGATGCCCTATTCATCGACTTTGGAACCTCCGTTTTCGAAAATTTTCATTTGAAAACGGAAAAGTGTTATACTCGGCCCTAATCCTTAAAAAAGTATTAATGCACCTGCGGCGGCCCAATTCAATTTATATTGATTTCCACAGATATTGCTGCCTTTTCTGCCGTCATTCTATTTCCAGAAATCTTTTACAATCAACTGAACAGTCTATAGTTACACACAAACCAACGATTTTGATTGACGAACAAATGTAGCCGCCACCGCACAAATGCTAACTTCACCGAAAGTTAAAAACCTTCAAACTTGAATCGACCGTTATTCGATAATGTAGTTCTTGAGACTATACTCCAACCGGACGTTTGCGATGTTTTCAAAGGCACAAACCGTACAGAACATATGACGGTTGTAAGCTTGGAAAATGTCACTTTGACAAGTTGGCGCCGCGACATCGTATTGCAGTGCATTTGTCACGAGTAAAAACTCTAAAGCGACGCTGTAGTTTGTGTAGTTAATGCAGAATTAGTATAGATAAATTGCACTCTTCCGAGATTGCCGATACAACAGGAAACCGTTAAAACAGAACTGCAAAGAATGGAGCATCTTGCTAAAACAGTTACAAAACAACACACCAATATCCCAGATATGGATACAATTTGCCGCTTGTGTTTGGCACGGGAGAAAGAAACAATCAACATTTTTGGTGACGAACAAGAGACAAACATTTCGTTACGGATAATGGCGTGTACATCGTTGGAGGTAATGTATATTTCGGAATGTTGTTCTGGCCACTTATAGAGCGTTGAGACGAGTAGCGGCCGATTATGTTGCTCCAGTTTGGTCGCATATTTTATGTGACACAAATTGAGATAAAATTCAGATATGCCAGAATGTTGTACGCACAGCGAACAGGGTGGCGCCTGATGCCTGTCCAGGATTTATATCAAGAGGCCAAATTGACCACAATCGTTTACTTTCAAAACAGTACCTTGTTGGGTGCTATTGAGAGGAGCATCTGAATCATGAATTCATGGTCCGAATTCCTCCACCACGACATATCGAGTGGTTAACGAGATCTTGATAGAGAAATTCAGGAATATTAGCGAAATCCTTTCAATGCTGCTATTCCATCGATTCACACTGTGAAGTGAATCAGTCTACTGGGAGTTTAGGTACGAACAGAGTACTCTCAGCGCTTCCATCACCTATTTTGCCAAGAAGAGTTGCTGTTGTTGTAGCGGTGCAGAATGGCGTGAACCGCTGTGCATATGTCTTTAGATGTGCTCTAAGGTTCTCCCATAACGCCCTCGAAGTGAGGTAAGTGGGTGCAGCGGGGCATCGGAAGAAGTTTACCATCTACGAGGTTTACCGTCAGGGGAGCACCTAGCCTTTCAGCCTTTATCTCCCGGTCCTTCGAACTGTTTGGACCTTCGGCGTTTTACTGGCAAGATCTTATTGCCAGAAGGGGATTTCTCCATCCGGCGAATGCACTCACCTTCAGGAACCCAACCCCGGGGTTGCATCACTAGCTGGATGACTTGGGTAACAACCTCCACTACGAGGCCAACACCTTGATGGGCAAGGACCATGTGCACACCCATCCCCGTAGTACACTATTCGCTATAGACTTCTCTATAGCAGGTGTGATCCTCCTTCGGCCCCCTATTGGTTAAGCCTCACGTAAGAATTCAGATGTGCACATCCCAGGCTAGTTGGACCTGTGACTACGAGCCTGTGCAGACTCATTGCGCTGCTTTTCACATCCAGGTGGCCCCTTCAGTTTACTAGTCAGCAATGCGATTCGGGCAGTGTGGTCATCAATCCACAAACTAGTTAGATATAGGCGCGTAGGCATTTTCCACCAAGGCCTCTCCATAACTAGCCCCTTCAGGGCTCGGGTCATGCGAAGGCGCCAGCTCCGAAGCTCACACGATTAACCGTACGATGCACTCCCCCACCAGAGGATATCATTATCGTGCTTGGCCTTTAGTGACTTCCCTCCCGTAAGTCATGGGAGGAGGTAGGTGACGCCATGAGCCACCCGTACATAGCTCAGGAGCTCGGGAACGTTACCGCCCGAATGGTCCTTGTACAGATCCACGCCATGGCGTATCAACCATACCAGGGGCCCCCCTGCGCTGCTAGGTCCGTGGTGCCGCAGCCCACCAAAGATCGTTGTCCCCCTACATACAGCCATTTTGGCTGATGTCGCAAGGAAACCGACCCCCCTGCGGGGGGCATCGGAACAGGTGGTTCTTATCGTAAGGCGCCTCATCGCGGCTCGGACAAATGTTCTGGATGTCCGGGTCTATTCGAGATAGGTAGGAATTGAGGCGCGAACAAAAGTTCGACCTAGGCTGGGCTAGTGTTGCTGTCGGGAGCCTATTCTCCTGAGGTGATATAGGTGGTAGGGGCGCTGAGAGGACTCTATTCGTACGTAATCTCCCCATTGACCGATTCACAACGGTCGTGTGAATGTCTGCGATGGCCGCATGGTATGCTGTGTCATCAAATATATCGAGAGAAGTATTGCGGGACATCTCTCCCGAGAAAAGCGTGAGGTAGCTCGCCTTACAGCGAGCCAGAGCGTGCCATCATATTTATGCGCCCGACCATAGTGCCGTTCACTGGCGGGCTGTTTTCGAGTATGTATCGCGATATGATGTCAAAGTGCAAAACTGATCATTGGCTACGCTTTGTCAGTGCTTCTTCTAACGATCCTTGGGGTAAAGCCTATAGGAAAAGAAGTCAGTCTGCGATATTTCTACCCGTAATGTTGATGGTATACGTACGCGGTCCTGGAAGATATATGTGAGTGTACTTCTTGACAGCTTCTGTCCCTGCTGCTCCACCTAAAGCCGCAGACACGGTCTATTCACGGATTTTATTGGATTAAAATCCAAATATGGCCGTGTATGGGTTCATTTGACAGAACAGATGAATTTTATGGTTTCGATTCCAATCTGGACCAGGCTCCTGAAGAGGAATACGGATATCATCCTGCTCTATAGGCTGGAGAGATAGAAACTGCATTGCAAAGTTGAAGAGCAGGAAGTCGCCTGGGTAGGATGGGATGACAGGCGGGATGTGCAAGCACATCGGAATATCTCGGAATATCTGCAGTGTCTCTTGCCAGAATGCTTCCGGACACGTCTTTCCCGACGAGTTGGAAATCTGCCTGCATGGTTGTACCGCTGAAGGGCCCTGACAAAGACAAGTCCGAACCTTAATCATATCGGAGCATTAGTCTTCTTCCAGTCCTTGTAAAAGTGCTGCACGGGATACTTGTCCGCATGATGGAGTATGGATTTCGTGCTGGCAGATAATTGATGATTTGATAACTGTATGTGGATTGCGGTCCTACGCCAGCTAGAGACAGCTGGCTGTCCAGAATTGAATTTCTTTTTGGAGAAGGTACTTCTCCGACAGATAGTCCTTTGTCTCCGGGGCCTACGATGTGGTGCACATACGTACATCGGGCGGCTGTTCGCAGGGTAACTCGCGTGCTGCCCTTTTTTTTATATATAGAGGTGGGGAATCTTCTTAGATACTGTTTGCGTCGTTACGAAGACAGTTATGTCGGATTTTTACCGACTAAACCTAAACACCTCTTCCATCACCGTTACACCCCGTGGGACCACCTGCCCGTGGGACCACCTGTCGGTATTACTTCGCGGGGACGGTACTGGCTACTCAGCCATCAGCGCGGCTTGCAGACTTACGTCTGCGCTCCTCTCTCTGCAGCTCCATATGGACTGCACAAACTGCTCTGCTCACTGCATTCCAGTTGCGTAGTGACTGCAGCATGAGAGCCACTATATTAGACGGCCTTATGTTGTCTCCCACTGCCGCCTCCAGTTCATTGCGGATGTCACCGAATCGGGGACACTCAAAAACTACGTGCCTCGCATCTTCCGCGACTCCCTTGCACCTTGGACACTCTGGCGAGTCGTCCAGCTTGAAGCGATGCAGGTATTGCCTATATCCTCCGTGACCCGTTAAAAACAGCGTCAAATAAAAATTTACCTCGCCGTGCTCTCGACTTACCCACGCATTAATGTCTCGGATGAGGATGTGTGTCCATCGGCCAGTTAGGGCCTCATCCCATCGGACTTGCCACCTCCTCATCGACTCAGTTCGTTCTATCTCTCTCTCCCTGTGCGGCCCTTCCGAATTTACGCCATGACGAGCGCTATAGAGTCTGCCTATTTCATCTACCAGGATTTCCAAAGGCATCATCCCAGCTACGACATAGGCGGCTTCATGTGATGTAGTTCGATACGCACAACACACCCTCAAAGCACACCTACGATAGACAGCGTTTAAGGGTTTTGAGTTGCAGGCGAGTTGTAGTGCTCCAGCCCAAACGGGCGAGGCATATAAGATAACGGATGTTACCACTCTCGACAGCAGTAGTCTCCTACTCGTTTTTGGGCCACCTATGTTTGGCATCATTCTACCAAGAGCCGCTGTGGCGGTTGCCGCCTTATCGCATACGTACTTCAAGTGCTCTCCAAAACTTAGCCTAGAGTCGATCATCACCCCCAAGTACCTAACGGCATGCTTAGAGGATATAACACACTCTCCAACTCTGATTTTGAGTGAGCACTTTTTTCTGCGCTTACTGATTTGGACCAATTCGGTTTTCTGATCAGCTAGTTCCAGTCCAACTGTTTCCAACCACAGCTTTATAGTTGTAATTGCCTCGGTTGCAAACAATTCGACCAACTGCGAGTCCCGTGCGACAACTACAACAGCTATGTCGTCCGCAAAACCTACCACTGTCACTTCCTTTGGCATAGCGAGTTCCAGAATGGCGTTATACATGATATTCCACAGAAGCGGGCCGAGCACGGAACCCTGCGGAACGCCAGCCGTTACCATGTACTCCTGTTGTCCGTCGCCAGTATCATAGTTAAGGACGCGATGTGAGAGGTAACTCTTAATTATCGCGGCTAAGTATTCAGGCACGTTCATTGATCCTAAAGCGGCATGAATGCACTCCCATCTGGCAGAGTTAAAAGCATTTTTCACATCGAGGGTCACCACGGCGCAACACATACTCTTACGAAGTGATTCCTTCGCCAATGTGGTTACCATCGTGACCGCGTCTATCGTTGATCGTTGATAATTGCAACGTCGATATTCTTTTCTTTCACCGTCTGTGACAGCAGATCTTGTGCCGCTTGGCAGTGGTTGAGATTTGACTGCAAGAATTTCATTTGAGGATTGACTTTATCGCCTCCTGATACATTGGACATTTGGCGCCTCCAGCTTGGTGCTTGCAGTTGTCCCTGCCTGCTTCCTTGCAAAGAACACAGTTGGGCTCCTTAAGGCAGGATGAAGCGTTGTGCCCATCCTCTCCACACTTATAGCACATATTCGATCTGTCGTGCTTACTGCTGCACTCCCGGGCAAAGTGGCCGAATGCGAGACACTTGAAGCATCTCTTCGGGGACAATTGCAACTTTATTCTACAAATCGTCCATCCCACCTTAATTTTGCCGATCTCCATCACTTTGTTTGCTACGTCTGTAGGCAAGCCTATGGTTGCTATCTGAGTGCCGCCGTAAGCCTTTCTCAGCGACTTTACCGCACCTGGCTGGAGATTAACCTCCAAACGTTCCGCGAACGCAGCGTTGACATCCTCCTTCGTTGTGACCTCGTCGAGATCGAGTACCTCTATTTTCGTTTCTTGCCGCAGGGTTCTCACGTTGGCTGGATCAAGTCCCAACAAGTTGGTTACTGTCGACTTAAATATATCAACCGAGTCACCACCGCGAGTTTTTAACTGGAACAGAAGTTCTCCATTACGCGTTCGGCGAATGCGGGAAACATTATCGCCCATATCTTTCAGCTTTGGTTCTGACTTCACTTTTTTGAGAATTTCCGCGTAGGTCATCCCTTCAGATTGAGCAATTACCATCGCGTCGGGTCTTGTTCTTTGCTTCTTGAAACGTACATTCTTCTTCTTTTCTTTCAGGACTCGTTTTGGCTCGACCTTCGTCCAGGAGCTTGAGTTCTCCACGACTTGGGGGTTTTTGTTATGAACCACCTTGTCTTGTTTGTCCAACGTTCTCTTTCTGGGCGACTGCGCCTTCTTCCTCTTGGAAATTTGAGGGGAGACAGTCTCCTCCACATCCCGCCTGCGTTTCAACCGGTCAGGCACTGTTGGAGCCCCCGGCGAAGTCTGTACTTCCTTGTGTATGCGCAGTACTTTTTGCCCTTTTTTACCATAGATCTGCTCTCTGGCTCCATTGTACATAACTCGAACGTTCCTGAGCTTCTCCTTAATGGCCGAATGTGTGTTGGACTTCGATTCTGCGAACTCCATCACCTCCCTGGTGAGCTCTCCTAATTTGGCAAACATGTCCCTTTGAACTGGTGTCTCTTCTGATGCCGAGTCCTTTGTTAAGACAATCAGCGCCTGTTGTTGAGGAGACCTCTGAAGCTTCGAACTTCTTTTAGACGGATTTTCTCCTGTCAGAGTGTCTCCGTCTCCTCCCACTGGTTGGTCTAACTCTAAGGCTGGATCAACCTCCTTCATATTCGCGTGCTGCCCTAGAGTACTTGGGATCATAGTCATACAAGGACATTGTCCATCAAAACTGGAGGTTCCACTTCACAGCTGTCACCGAAAAAATTGTAGATATATATAATTGTTCACACGCATTGTTAGGAAGGATTGGGGTTTGGGTAGGAGCGCAGTTCAGAAGTTATACGAATAATTTTTTGTTGCCTGTGGAGGATATGAATCCATAACTCTTATGGACTACACCCTTACCATTGGTAGTCGCGAGCTGTGTGAAACGTATCAACGTGTTTCCTTAGCTAAATGTCTCGAAATGTGTAGGACGGTATCTACCGTGGCTCTACAAGTCCTCATGGGTGCACTTCGTCTTGACCTGAAAACCTTGCGTCGTGAAACGGCGTTTTATATACGAAGAGGGTTTGCGTTCCCCCTTAGTTGTTTGTTATCCCCCGAGAGTGTATCTGGGAGATCTCGGCGAGAAATCGCTGGCATCCTAGAGGAGTGTGTCCTGTCTGCCTACGAGTACGTTAGGCAGGTTAGTGACGTGCTGACTTAGATTTCAATTTAAGCCTAGGATTCCTCTTCACAGATGATATTTTATGTCCCATGTGTGATCATCTCACTATGCCATTGCCCGGCGTACGTAGATATCCGGAATCTTGACGCATTTGACGTCACTATGGATAATGGTTCTCTGAATATCTCTCGCCGTCTTCTTAGGTCTATCTAGCATTACTGCTGGCTCTGTCTTTATTTAGATTCTATCGTCGTTCGGCTTCACGCCGGTATGAGCATGGTGCACCCCCAATGGCATTTGGGGCATTCGGTGGCTCAGTGGTAGAGACGACACTCTAACCCTGAGTTGCTGGAGCGTGGTTTCGGATCCCTCTGGTGTCTTTAAAAATGCTCCTATGGCAGCCGGTTCTACAATAATATCGTCCTGGAGCTACTCGTTGGTAATGAAACGGTCGGTATCTGTGGCGCCACATTTTGATGATGGCATTTCAATAATATTGGCCTGAAACGATCGAATCTGCCATCCTTTTCGCGAAATCGTAACGGTTCTACAATATTAATGAAATGCCATCATCAAAATTTGGCACCACAGATACTGAAATCTCCCCCAGAGCGTGCCATCATATTAATCTGCCTGACTATAGTGCCGCCCACTGGTGAGCTATTTTCGAGTATTGCGATATGATTGCAAAGTTCAAAACTGCTCATTGGCAACGCTTTGTTAGTGCGTCTTCCAACGATCCTAGAGGTAGAGCTTGTAAGGAAAGAAGTCATCTTGCGATATTTGTACCCCCAATGTTGATGGTAAAAGTACGCGGACTTGGAAGACATCTGTAAGTGTACTCCTTAACAGTTTCTTTCCTGCTGCTCCATCTAACAATGCCTCCAATTTGAACAGGCAGGCTCTTGAGTCTAAAGAGATAGAACCTGCATTGCTAAGTTGAGAAGCAGCAAGTCGCCGGTCAACCCCCTCAAATCAAGAGAAAAAGAACTCTTGAATCGCTACTACAACTACAACACCCCCACTGGCTCAAAGACTGGATCGATTTCTGTGGGACCTTCGTTTAATGACTATCCTGCTCCCCTGAATAGTTAAGCTACCAGTTATATGTGAGTGTACAAGGTCCCCACACTACACCCGTGGCGTCGAGACAAGAGCCAAGGGATGGGGAGTGATTCCCCTATCCGACACATGAGGTAGGCCCCCATGAAAGAAAGAAAGAAGAAAGAAAGACCTTGCATCTAGCAGTATGTAAACATCAATCCTTAACACTGGTAAGAAAAACTTTCACCTCGCAATGCTCGAGGGGCGCTGATGGACGAGTGATAAAACCTTAACGGTAGGCACAGACGTTAAACCTATTTAATGACATTTATTGTCTCGCCTGCCTGAGGAGACTAGCTTCCCGAAAGCCACCACAGGTTCATTAGCTGCGCCTCACAATGTGGATCTATAAAGCGCCATAGTCCATTAATCGAGATGGCCCTTCCAAGCTGATATACACTTCTGAATTATAGGTAGAACGTAATTTTTTGACTTTCCATCCTCAGGTCCACACCTCGGATACTATGCCCAAACAAATTTGCCAAGATTGTCGCGTGCAACTTGAACGTTCCTACTATTTCCGAAAGCGAAGTCAAATGTCGTTCAGCAAGCTACGCAAACACATTCGACTTATCACTGCAGGAAAGCCCAGTCGCGTGCTCGACGAAGTCGATGATGATCCGGACAATGAGGATTACGACGAACTACAATATTCACTGAATTTCCTAATGGAAATTGAAAATGACGAACGTACAAAACGACAAGAACGCGAAAAGCAACTGGAAGAAATCATTCGACAGAAAATCCGTGACGAAGAGCTCGAACGCTTGTTCGACGAAGCCAAAGAATTTTTTATTAGAAAAGGATCGACCAAAAATACAAAGTCGACGTCAAGTCCAGAAGAGGACATCACGACGGCTCCTGTGGCTTCAACATCTCGACCGAGTGTTGTCTTGCATCCGCAAGTCGACGAACAACAAACAGAGATTGTCATTGAAAATGCCGTTCAGGAGACAGAGGCGAGTGACGATTCTTCCTCGAAGGGGGAAAGTCAAAATAATGGAAATTGCTACATAGTACCCGACGAAACGTATTATATTGATGAAGATGGTACTACGTATGTGCAGGAGACCGAATCTACAACTTTCGGGAAATCTCAAAATGATGAAGCAGACGTGCAGCCTATTCAGTTTGAAAGTAAGTTCGGGTTAAGTCAAATAATTCAGTTTTATTGAAAACAGAATGCATCCATATTTTTAGCGGAAGTTGAGAGCAACGAAGAGGAGGACGAAAATATGCAACAGGATCCGGATTATGACTACAATAACGAACAAGTGTCGTTAATTGATGAAAATTCCACTCATTCGAATGTACAAGTGTTTGTTTCCGTAAGTATAATCATGTCCAAGAAAATTGTTCACAACCCTAAACAATTCCCTTTCTTCGATTAGACTCAATCCGATAGTGATGCCGATCAACAGAATGATCAAAACTATTCCATTCGATACATCCATTCCGATGACAGTGAGGCTGTTACTATTCCACTTGAATTTGAAGAAAACACTGATCAAGATTCGGATATGAAATCGCCCAACTCTTCAGGCACCAAGTCCCAACAGGATATCGAAATGAATACAGAAAATACAAAAAATGATGAAAAATTCAGATCAACACATCACTTTGAAGAGAGAAAAAAAAGTCTCGAAGAGCTTAAGATTTTCAAATGTCCACATTGTCCGCAAGCGTTTACGAGAAATACACAGCTGTTGCGACACAATTCGGTTCACGAGAAAATGCGCGGTCATCAGTGTGATCAGTGTCAAAAATGGTTTGCATGTAAGAGTGCATTGACTCGTCATATAAGAGTACATACAGGTAAGTCGCTGAATAGAATATTTCAATTGCCGTTAGGTTTCTTACAATCTTCTTCATTCTGAACAGGCGAAAAACCATTCAAATGTGAGCACTGCTCAAAATCGTTCATTCAAAAGGAAATTCTCAAGCGACACATGGTCACACATACGGGCGAAAGACCATTCCAATGTCCGCATTGCGATAAATCATTTATTCAGCGCCAAACGCTCATGTCACATATTAATCTGAATCATTCGGAGACGCCTGTTATACAAATGCATGAATGCTCGCTATGTCCGAAGGTAGGTTCAACTTTGTTGCTTTTCATGCTAAAAAATTGAGTGGGTTCATAGTTCCAGCGATTGGTATATTGCTGAACAATTATTTTTTAAAACTAATTCAGCGCTAGCAATGCGATCGAGTTTGATAACTGTAAACAAGTTGGCAGTGACATTTTTCTCATAACAATTGTTGTTGTTGTTGTTGTAGTAGCGGTGCAGAAAGGCGTGAACCGCTGTGTATGTCTGTGGAAGTACTCTATGTTTCGTCGTCGTTCTCGCCTATTGTCTCAAGCGACAAGAACGTAGCAGCTGCAATAGGGTTGTCCCATAATGCCCTCGGGGTGAGGTTAGTGGGTGCAGCAGGGCATCGGAAGAAGTGGTCCACATCATGGGGCGCACCACCGCAGCTCGGACAAATGTTCTGAATGTCCGGCTCTATTCGAGATAAGTATGAATTGAGGCGCGAGCAAAAACCCGACCTAAGCTGGGCTAGTGTCGCTCATGTGGCTCTCGGGAGCCTAGTCTCCTCAGGTGATATAGGTGATGGGGGCGCTGAGAGGACTCTATTCATACTTAATCTCCCTATTGACCGATTCACAACGTGTGAATATCTGCGATGGCCGCATGGTATGCTGTGTCATCAAATATATCGGGAGGTACCCGTTTGTATCCCTGGACGTCTCTCTCGAGATCTCTGATTCCTCTCCTGACATGTCGTGGAGGGGGAGTATTGTTCATGAGATGATGGTTTGGGTGATTCTCTCGATAGCAACCGACCAGATATTGTAAAGGCAGGAGAAGATTGTGATCACGTATTGGCAACATGCTGGTTTCTTGATGAAGATGATCCTGGGACGACATTAGTTGACAACCTGTGGCGATACGTAGAGCAGCGTTTTGGCAAGTCTGGATCTTATTCCAATTTGTGTTACTAACAGTTTGTGACCATACCGGTGTTGCGTAGCTGGGAATTGCTCTACCTATCGCTTTGTAGGTGACCAACATAGTTTCCTTGTCCTTGCCCCAGGAACTCCCGGCTAGTGCCTTTGGGACGTTGTTTCGACTGTGCATTTTGTCGACTACGTCTTCGACATGGTTTTTCGACTTCATCATGGTGTCTAGATAGACACTAAGGATTTTGGGGTTAGTGACAGTAGGAACAACGTCAACAATTCGTCATCGAAGGTTAAAAAAATCGTGTTTCCGGCATTCTACCAACGGTTGTACTTTCTGAATCCACACATTAGAAGCACTTTCAGAAAAAAATGGGCCGGGCAGACGTATTGAGCATTTCAGACAGCTAGAACACGGGTTTTGAATGTTTTTAATTGAGCTATCCTCCGATTTAACGGTACATTAACCGCACGCTATTGTCATGGCATGTTTTTTGTTGTTGATTCAATACAACCTGCCCGGTTTTTCTTATAGTGTGGAATAACTCATTGCCATTAAGTAAGTTTAGTTTATTAATGTTTTGGTTTAATTTTTACAGGCATTTTGTCATGCATCCGGGTTGAGTCGACACCTTCTAACACACTCTGGCGTTCAGTATGTATGTAAAATTTGCGATAAAAAATTCAGCGATAGGAGCGCCGTAAAGAGACATACTTTAACCGTACATAACAGTTAAGCATGCATGGTTTTGCTTTAAATATAATTTAAGTAGTATAGACATTTTACCGTTAAGAGTCTTCATACACTATGCGATCTGTCGTTGGATAAACGGTAATTATCTTGATGTGCATTACCACTTTCATACAATGTGATATGTTCATATCAAGGAAATGACCGTTTATCTCTGACGATGGAACACAAAGTGTATGGCAAGAGTACGAAATTGTATGAAACTTGATTTAAACATTGTTATTGTATAGGCTTATTAGATAAAATACAAAGTACATAAAGTTAAACAAAAAAAATTAAATGTCTTTCCAATAAACATAAGTGGGACAACCTGGACAACTGCAATGGAATGTAGGACGAACGACGACGACTAATTATTACTGACAAAATTTTGATGTCCGAAATTATTCTCGAAATCTAAAAATGATGTTGGGTGGGCGGCGGTAGGTGGGGTTATAGAGCAAAAAATGCCCCGTCTGTTCCGAAAACATGTTGTCTTCCTGATTCCCTAACCGAAATTTAGCGGATCAGAAATAACTCGGGCCCAAATTGCGCTGCTTGCTGTATCCCAGCTATTTGCTGATAGCCGCATCAGGACCACTAGGTTATGTATTGTGAATTTGTATGTATCATTCGATGAGTCAATGTAGCGGCTCGGTATGTAACTTCATCGTAAGGGTTTGTATCCCTGAACCTCTCTCTCAAGGTCTCGTAAACCACGCCTGACATGTCGTGGTGGAGGAATTCGGTCCATGAGATGATTATTGGGTTGATCCTCACGGTAGCAACCAACAAGATACTGTTTAGAGAGTAGGAGATTGTGATCACGTATTGGCATCAATTTTGTCTCCTGATGTAAGTGATCCTGGGCAGACATCAGAACCTGTCGCGATGCGTAGAGCGGCATTTTGGCAGACCTGAACTTTGGACCAGTTTGTGTCACATAGACTATGTGTCCAAACTGGGGCTGCATAATCAGCGGCCGCTCGACCCACCGCTTTATAAGTAGCTAGCATGGTTTCTTTATCTTTGCCCCAGGTGCTACCAGCTAGAGCTTTTAGGATGTTGTTCCTACTGCGCATTTTTTCACAGACTGAAGCTGCATGATTCGCAGACGTCAAAATGTTCTCTATGGCATCTTCTTTATTAACATCGATCGAAAAACTTAAAGGCCGAGAGAATTATTCATCGTGGAAATTTTCGATTATGAATTTTTTGGAATACGAAGGATTGATCAATTGCATTGACGGCACAGAAACCACCGCATCTAAAAATTTGAAAGCGAAGGCTGCGCTAAATTTGAGTATAGATAAATCAGTGTATTCGCATGTCAAATCAGCGACGACGGCTGTAGAGATTTGCAATTGTTTGAAAAATACGTTTGAAGATTGTGGAGCAGGTCGAAAGGTTACATTGTTTCGGCACATAGTCAATACGCAATTGTCTGAGTGCGAATCTATGGAAGCGTATGTCAATCGGATTATTTCGACAGCACAGGCATTAAGTGACGTTGAATTTTGCATTCCCGACGAAATTCTGGCGGTGACCCTTTTAAGAGGATTAAGCATTGACTATCAACCGATGGTCATAGCAATGGAAAGTACAGGTAATAAGTTGACGTCAGATGGTGTGAAATCAAAGTTACTGCAGGAACCAGTAACTATTGCCGCAATGGATGCAGAGAAGGCATTTCTAGCCAAGAGGGAAAGTCACTATAATAAAAAAAACGTGGTCTTATATGCTATAACTGCAAGCAAAAGGGTCATAAATCCTTCAACTGTCCGACGAAATCAAGTAAAACTAATGATGGGAAGAAATCAAATTCTTATGCCCCAAAATCTGTTGCATTCAGTGTAGTATTCTTGAGCGGCAAATTTGACAGAAACGACTGGTATTTGGACTCTAGTATAGTGATTTTAGCTGAAAAAATGATGAAACCCAAACATCCAAAAAAAGAGCTGACTTTTGATGCCAAATCGTTCTATGGCCTGACCGCATTACGCAGTAAAAAGTTAGACTTTTTTGCGCGTCACATTTGGGGGGGAGGGGGTGGCAAAGGGGTGAAATTATGATTTTTCGCCTATATTTTGTTAGTTGTAATATTTACAGCAAAATGTTTTGAGGACGATTTAAACTACACAAAATTTCCTTTCTAATGATATATTATATCATATACCTTCTCTTGGCAGATTATATACTAGACCTTAAAACATTTGGTGTATTTTAGATTTTTTGATAGTTACATTTGGCGCTCTAGCTCCTGAAGTAATTAAATTGGAGCCATGGTAATTGGGATAACTATTCCTAACAATATATAGCTGTCCCACACGGAGACTCAGGCTGCCCCGACAAAGCATTCCCCTATACTCCCTATTAACATTTAAAAAAAAGACATGCCTGTAACTTTTCGCCGAATCACAGCAGGCGGGAAAAATTTTGGTAAACGTTAAGGCTGAGTCCCATTAGACCCTCCACCAAATATTACTTCGATCGGATTAAAACAAAGGGTACCTCCCATACAAAATGACCGGAAAATTGCGTACGAGCAAAACTTTAATTTTGGTTGACTTGTTCCCTTATTTCTTAATAAACTAGTGGCATTGAATTTGAATAATTTGTATGGGAGGTACCCTTTGTTTTAATCCGATCGAAGTAATATTTGGTGGAGGCTCTAATGGGACTCAGCCTTAACGTTTACCAAAATTTTTCCCGCCTGCTGTGATTCGGCGAAAAGTTTCAGGCATGTCTTTTTTTAAAATGTTAATTGGGAGTATAGGGGAATGCTTTGTCGGGGCAGCCTGAGTCTCCGTGTGGGACAGCTATATATTGTTAGGAATAGTTATCCCAATTACCATGGCTCCAATTTAATTACTTCAGGAGCTAGAGCGCCAAATGTAACTATCAAAAAATCTAAAATACACCAAATGTTTTAAGGTCTAGTATATAATCTGCCAAGAGAAGGTATATGATATAATATATCATTAGAAAGTAAATTTTGTGTAGTTTAAATCGTCCTCAAAACATTTTGCTGTAAATATTACAACTAACAAAATATAGGCGAAAAATCATAATTTCACCCCTTTGCCACCCCCTCCCCCCCAAATGTGACGCGCAAAAAAGTCTAACTTTTTACTGCGTAATGCGGTCAGGCCATAGAACGATTTGGCATCAAAAGTCAGCTCTTTTTTTGGATGTTTGGGTCTAGAGCTAAAGTCACTATACTACTCACGTGCAACGCGGCACATGACTATGCGGGAAGACTGGATGACTGAAGAAACGAAATACGGAATATCATCGATCCGAGCAGCAAATAATGAGGAGATGGAAGTAATCAGCAAAGGCAATGTAATTTTCTATGCAGAAATCAATGGAAAGCGCGGGAGAGTGGAGATTCACGATGTACTATGTGTGCCAGATTTGACAGCAAACTTGCTCTCTGTAAGTGAATTATCTAAGAAAGGATTCAATGTTATGTTTACTCCCACAGGTTGTGTGATCAAGGATGCTCAAGGTGTGCTGGTTGGAACCGGATCGTTGGTAGATGGACTGTATCGCATGGATGGTAAAAGTGTAAGCAACACATCATTGGCTGCGATAAAATCAAACAGTTCGTTAGAACTATGGCATAGGCGCTTAGGCCATCTTAACATTTCGTATATGAACAAAATGAAGCAAGGTAGAGTTCGAGGTGTATCATTTGATGGAAGTGAACTCAATGCTCCGTGCATTACGTGTTATATGGGTAAACAATCCCGAATGTCATTCCCGAAGCAAGGGAGTAGAGCAACTCAGCTTTTGGAAACTATACATGCCGACTTAGCAGGTAAAATGCAGTGCCCGTCCATTGGTGGAAGTTATTATTGTTTAGTTTTGGTTGACGACTTCAGCAGGCGAACGTTTACTTACATGCTAAAGCATAAAAATGAGGCATTCAGCAGATTTACTTCATTTAAGCGGCTCGTTGAAAACCAAACTGGTTTCAAGATTAAAAGGCTACGAAGCGACAATGGGGCTGAATTTTTCTCAAAACAGTTCGAAAGTTACTTGGATCTTCACGGTATCCAACATCAAAGTTCCGTACCATACACACCGCAACAAAATGGATTGGCGGAGCGCACCATTCGAACTTTGACGGAAAAGGCCAGATGCATGCTACAAGATGCAAAATTACCTACGAGATATTGGGCCGAAGCAATGAATACCGCAACCTATATCAAGAATCACACAACCTCGAGGATCTTGGGAGACAAGTCGCCAATGGAAATCTGGAGCGGGAAGAAGCCGGATTTGAGTCACATGAAGGTTTTTGCTTCAATCGCGATGGCGATGATTCCGAAAGGGAAACGACGGAAATTTGACGCCAAGTCCAGAGAACTCATTTTTGCTGGTTACTGCGAGAACCAAAAGGGATATCGCTTGATGGATCCACAGAATAACAAAGTCATCGTGTGTCGTGATGTTACGGTAATCGAGCGCGATACTAACGATAATTTGTTAATTGAACTCTCACCGAGTACAAATGGTGTACAACATGACCAAGACAGTGTTGCTAAAAGTGAACCCGGGCATATGGATGGCGTGCAACATGGCCATAACAATGTTGCGAAAGATGAACCAGAAGGGCAGAACCCAAGTGGCGTGCAGCATGGCTCTAACAATGCTGTTGTTAATAATTCGATTGATGAATCGGCATTTGATGATTTTGAAGATGCTGATGACGATGATACTTACGTTCCGGAATTCGATGTAACCACTGAAACGGACGATACATGGGTTACCGACAGCGAAGTTCCAACTTTACAGCGAAGCACTTAACGGGGACGATAAAGCCTATTGGAAAACGGCTATGGACAATGAGTATTGCTCATTAATCGAAAATCGCACTTGGGAATTGGTCGAACTACCTAAAGGTGCCAAAGCAATTAATTGCAAATGGGTTTTCAAGCAGAAAACTGATTCTAATGGAAACATCGCACGTTACAAGGCGAGATTGGTGGCGAAAGGGTGCAGTCAAAGACCAGGCGTTGACTACGAGGAAACATACTCTCCAGTGAACCAGAAGGGCAGAACCCAAGTGGCGTGCAGCATGGCTCTAACAATGCTGTTGTTAATAATTCGATTGATGAATCGGCATTTGATGATTTTGAAGATGCTGATGACGATGATACTTACGTTCCGGAATTCGATGTAACCACTGAAACGGACGATACATGGGTTACCGACAGCGAAGTTCCAACTTTACAGCGAAGCACTTAACGGGGACGATAAAGCCTATTGGAAAACGGCTATGGACAATGAGTATTGCTCATTAATCGAAAATCGCACTTGGGAATTGGTCGAACTACCTAAAGGTGCCAAAGCAATTAATTGCAAATGGGTTTTCAAGCAGAAAACTGATTCTAATGGAAACATCGCACGTTACAAGGCGAGATTGGTGGCGAAAGGGTGCAGTCAAAGACCAGGCGTTGACTACGAGGAAACATACTCTCCAGTGGTTCGTTTTTCATCGATTCGATTGTTGATGGCGTTGGCTGTGAAATTAAGCCTCGAAATCGATCAAATGGACGTAGTGACGGCTTTTCTACACGGTGATATCAAAGAAAATGTTTTTATGAAACAACCAGAAGGATATGACGACGGAAGTGGTAGAGTATGCCAGCTTAAGAAATCGCTTTATGGGCTAAAACAAGCCAGTCGTCAATGGAATATTAAACTCAACGAAGTTCTTACGAACGCCGATTTTATATGCTGCAAAACAGATGCATGTATTTACGTTCGCCGAAAAGGTACATCATCATTGTTGCAGTGTATGTAGACGACTTGTTGATTTTTTCCAACAATTCATCATGGAAGGATCAACTCAAATCTGTGTTAACGAACAATTTCAATATGAAAGATTTGGGCGTTTCATTTCTCCCAATACATCATCATGTTATGTTTTCTCCCAGTTCTACTTCGAGTTGTCTGCGGATATCTCCAAATCTGGGACTATCAAACAAGACATGTGTCGCATCCCACGCCACTCCCTTGCATCTCGGGCATTCTGGCGAGTTGTGTAACTTAAACCGATACAAATATTGTCGGTACCCTCCATGGCGCGTTAAGAATTGGGTCATGTTAAAATTCGTATCCCCATGTTTTCGGTTAATCCACATGGCTATGTCTGAATTAAGGGAATGTGCCCATTGGCCAGTAGAGGCATCATCCCATCGGACCTGCCACCTTTTCATTTAAGCCTTTCAATGTTTCTTCGCCCCGGGTGGCGTCTCCGGTGTTACGCATTGGCAACCGCTGTACAGCCTGCTGATATCGTCCATTAAGGTACGTGTTCGTATAGACGACTCACGTGAGGATCGCTCAGCGATTGGTAGTTTTGCATCCAATTCCGAGCCGTATTTGAATATTTTTTTTAATGGTGCTACTTTCCTTGTGTCGACTATGACCCAAAGGAATATGTCTGCATAGAAAATATCCGCATATAGTGCTCAGAACCGGTGGTTTAACAGCGATCGCTGAGCGTTCACCTGAGTCGTCTCTACGAACACAAACCTTAAGGATCGGGGAAGGCAACATTCCAGCTACCATATAGGTCACTTCATGCGTTACTTACAGGGAAACCGTAATGCACTGACCCAAACTGGCGAGGCATATATGATGATTGATGTTACCACCCTCGACAATAGGAGCCTCCTAATTGTTGACGGTCCACCTATGTGTCGGTGGCCGTTTTATCGCCTACATACTTTAAGTGCTCTCCAAAACTTAGTTTCGAGTCAATGGGTGAGGTTATAAAACACAACGTTCGCGCAACGTTCGCGCAACGTTACCTTTAATTTCAAATTAACCGGCCGTTACGGATCAGAAACTTCTCCCGACAAACAGATCCCCTAAGCGCTTAGGGAATCTGTTTGTAGGGAGAAGTTTCTGATCCGTAACGGCCGGTTGATTTGAAATTGTATTGTATTGTATTGTATTGTATTTATTTCATAAAATTCACAGATTAAATACATAATATAATTCATCATTCAACATGTTTAAATAATTAACTTGAAAATTACGAAACATTAGAACATTAAGTATTCCAAAACTTAAGAGTAAGGAATAGTGTTAAATGTTATTTCATAGTAAAAATTTAATAATAAAATCAAATAGTGTGTGTGTGGGGTTAACATTAAATATACATTTTGAATGATCAAAAAATAAAATTTAAATATTAAAAGTTTAAGTTTGCAAATACATAACTAGCAATAAGAAAGGTGAAAAAGGTATAACCATTAGAAAGTTATTTTAGAAACAAGCATTGTATTATGAAATATGACAGCCATTCCTTAACGCATTTGGCAAATCTCCCCGCCGTTGTTATTGATCTAATTGAACGCGGTAGACTGTTAAATAAGCGACAAGAGGAAACCAAAAAGAATTTACGAAACGTAGTGGTGCGAGAAAAGGGAACGGATACGACACACTGATAGTTTCTTCGTATATTATACACAGAACGTAGTCTAAAATTAAGGTTACCTGATCTCGCAAAAAATATTTTCAACACTTTAAAGCAATACAAATGACGAACAGGAAGGATTTTCAGATCGTGAAACAAAGTGTAACTAGGATGCCTTCGATTTTTTCGACAAATTATTTTCACCACGCATTTTTGGCAAAGTCAGAATAGGTTGAATTTTGTTAAAATGTGTGCCTCCCCAACAGGCAATGCCATATTGCAGTTTGGAATGGAAGATTCCAAAATAAATAACTCTGAGTAAAAAATTAGAGCAAACATTTCTCAAATAATAAAAATATCTTAGCGAACAACGAAAATATCGACTCAGATCATGCGAGTGGTTAGCGAAACTCAATTTAGAATCTAGTGTAAGGCCTAAGTACTTGAAAGTATCTACAATACCTATGGGGAAACATTCAGCACTGCACGGATAAGATTCGTTAAATGTTGTACTATGTGAAGAAAGAGCGCAAAAACAACCATTCAATTTAAAACGTTGGCAATCCGGCGAATGAAACCAAAACTCATTAAAGTCGACTTTTTTAGACGATAAACTGAAAAACATAAGCTTAGTTTTAGGGCTGATTATCAACCTATGATCAGCAAACCAGGCTCTTAACAAATCAAGGTCCCAATTTATATCCGACACTAAGTCCAAAGCACTTCCGGAGCCATAAGCGCATCCTATGTCGTCAGCGAAAGCAGTAACAGACCCTTTAAAGTCCATTTGAAAAAGTGAGTTAATATAAATTAGAAACAATAAGGGTCCTAAAACAGAGCCTTGAGGAACTCCCAAAGTTAAGTTCTTTGCTTTACTCCTTATCTCTCCGATCTTTACCTTTTGGGATCTATTTGTAAGATAAGATCGAAACCAATCTAGGATAAAGCCTCGAAAACCGGCTCTTTCAAGCTTCGATAATAAAATATTATGGTCGACCATGTCAAATGCCTTTGAGATATCAACAAATAAACCAGCCGTTAACTTTTTATTGTCAACATGCGTGAAGACTTTGGAGCAGAATTGAAGTAAAGCATCTTCAGTCGATTTTCCTTCTTGAAAGCCAAATTGCAGTGAACTGAAAAATTTGGATGCGTTTAAAAAAGAAACAATTCGTTTTTTTCATAAGTTTTTCGAAAACTTTGCTAACCACTGGCAGCAGCGAAATCGGTCTATAATTACATACGTCTGTTTTTGCCCCTTTTTTAAAAAGTGGAAAAACATCAGCTGATTTAAGATCACTTGGAAATTTTCCTGAAAAAATGCTACGATTAAAAATATCCGCCAAAATATCGACTATAAAAAAAGCTATTCGCTTAATAAGCAGATTTGAAATATTATCATAGCCGCAAGCCCTAGAGTTTTTTAAAGTACCAATCACTCTTAAAACCTCTATTGACGTTATCGGCTCAAAAACAAAACTGGAGCTCTGCCGACTAGGATCATAATTTCTGGAAATTCCGCATACACATCTTCCTGTAACCGTTTGGTTACAATCTAACGATGTAAAATGTTCGTTAAATGCATTAGCAATTAAAAACTGATCTGCAACTAAACAATCGTTAACTTTAATTTCCGAAATGCTTCTACTAGAAGAAGAATTATTTAAAATGCTGTTTACGATTTTCCACTCATCTTTTAAATTTCCTTTAGCTGAGTCAAAGCGAGTTTTGTAGTAGTTTTCACGGCAACTATTAATTCTCTTTTTTAGATTGGTACTAAACTTTTTTACTTTAAGTTTTAATTTGCGATTGTTAGGCCGTTTTGCTAACTTTTTGCTTAGTCTGTTTTTCAAATTGACCATTGAAACGAGAGAGTCAGAAATCCATGGTTTTAATTTTTTATTTTTGTTCTTCAAACGCGAGGTGACAGTACACGCCGATATATGCGCACACAAAGTTTCAACAAACACCGCATAAGATATTGAAGCGTCATTTTTCGCGTAAGACTGACTCCATGACTCAAAAAAGAGTAAGTGAGTTAATTTAGTAAAGTCGACTTTCTTTAAAACCTTTAGCACGTTCTGAGGCTTATTCGTTTTCTTCAGACGCAAATTTACTAACAGCCCTGTCATAGAATGGTCAGAAATATCGAAATTAAAAATAAATTTTTGGCACGAGTTAGAATCAACTAAACAATTACCCAGTCTCATGTAAAAGAAGTGATCTAAACAAGTTCCAGATTACAACCTTGTAGTCTCATTAAAGATGTTTGTTAGGCCATGGGAAGCAAGAAGAGTCATATAGTCATTCACCAGATTGCTTTTGGCCAGTAAATTGATATTAAAATCGCCTGCGATTATTAGGTTGCTGGACTTAGTATTACACAATAAATTTGCAAATTCTTCAGTAAAGTACACACTATTGAATCTTTGTATCCTGTACACAAATAAAAATGTATATTCATCGTGATGAAAACCAATTTTTAGCTTTAGAACGTCAGCGCTAACAAAATCAATACACTTTGCTTCACCTACAGTCCAACAATCTTTAATGAAACAACCGACGCCACCTGCAGCATATTCGTCATTTGTATTCGCAAAAAAGTGGAATCCTGGCAGTTGATAATAATCATTCACCTCAAAATCATATATCCAAATTTCAGAAACAATAACAACATCTGGGAGACAAGCAAACGAATTAAGATGCGTAACAAGAAATGAAAAGTTCTCTCTCAAGCTCCTAACATTCTGATGCACTATAAAGAGTTTGTTATTACAGTAACAGCTATCAGAATTCAATAAATCGAAATTAGCGTAGGTAGGTTCAGAAGGGGAAAAGTCTTCTAAAGATTCAAATTGAAAGTTCATTTACCCTAAGTTGAAAACGTTAAAGTTGATCAAGATCACTAAACGATCTAATAGATATAACTTTTCCACCTTCCGACTTTTTTACAAGAATACTATTGTTTTAAATTTTTTTTTTAAATTAAAGGTAACGTTGCGCGAACGTTGTGTTTTATAACCTCACCCAATCATAACCCCCAAATACCTAACGGCCCCCTTATATGTAGGTTATGACACATTCTCTGACTCCGATTTTCATGAAAAACTTTTTTCTCTGCTTGCTTATCAGGACTGCTTCAATTTTCTGATTGGCGAGCTAGAATCCACCGGTTTCCAGCCACTTTTCTCTTGTGTACATTTCGACCAAATCCGGGTCTCTTGCGACAGCTACGACAGCTATGTCACTCCTTTCGGCACAGCGAGCTCCAAGATGGCATTGTACATGATAATTCACAAAAGTGGGATATCTTATCCCAGATCCCTGCGGTACTCCTGCAGTAACCACGTATTACCTGTGTCCCTCACTATTGTCATAACTTAAGACGCGATATTAGAGGTAGCTCCTAATCATCCCGTTTATATTTATTTATTATTATAGGCAAACTGAACAGAACAACAATAATTCTAATAACACAGCACCTTAAGAAATTATAGAACTGTTATCTAAAGTTATAGAAAAGAAGAGGAAAAATGAGCAAATATGATTAAAATAATTGTAGGAGTAAGAAAGCAAAAACGTAAAATCTAAGAATTTAAATAGGTAAGCTACAATAATGTAGGAAATTAATTGTACATGCAAGATCAACTGATAAAAATATTAATTTAACTTAGACATCCGAGCGCGCCTGAATGCATAAATGGAAGAAGGCAGCGGACCAAGCTCCAAATCGTCGTAACTGCGCATCATTCTGATAATAGACGAATTCATGTAGGTGGAAAGACAAACAGTTGGGGGGTAAAAATGACTACGCTACGGGTCCTATACCTGGGAAGTCTATACACAATATCCTCCACTGTAGAAGTAATTATAAGCCCTTTGCAGATTTTGTATAGAAAACAAAGGTCATGAAAACACCTTCTTTTCTCCAAGGACATAATGTTTAAAAAGACAAGACGTTGAGGATACTGTAGATAAGGTATTCCATATTAAAAAAATAAAGATTTAGTGAATCTACGTTGAACTGATTCTATGTCTGTTCTGTTTTGTTCTGCAGATGGTGACCAAATAACAGACGCATATTCCAGTAAACTGCTTCTTCTTCTTCTTCCTTGCCTCGTTCTTTATACCGCTCCATGGTTCCGCGTTGCTCGACCTGCGGTGTAGGCACATCGCCCGTTTTGGCGATAATTTCTCAGCATATTTCTACAGGCAGCTCTATCTTGGATCGTGTCATCGCCGAGACCTATGCGTTGTTGTTGCTTTTTCATTTGACACATCCAGGTGTTCTTCGGTCTGCCTCTGGCCTTGGGTCCATCAAGTGGAACTTCCATTGATATCGCTCTCTTTGCGTGGTTCTCAGGCGGACGCCTTTGAACATGGCAATACCAATCCAGTAAACTGCGTACAAGCGAAAGAAATAGTCTTACAGCAGTTCCAATGTTACGAAAATCACTGGAACATCGTAATACGAAACCAGAATGTTTAGATGTTTTAAGAACGATATTTTCAATGTGGACGTTGATCTTCAGCTTAGTTTCAAAGGTTACGCCTAGATCGTCAACTGTTAAAACACATTTAAGAGGAAGGGAATTAATTTGATAACGATAGGAAAATGGAAAAGGTTTAAGGGAATATATCATCTGAGCACATTTAGAAACATTTAGGTGCAGACCGTTCCGTTCCTGGTCGGCTTGCAACGAGATAGCGTCATCCAGCCTTGAAACCGACGTGAATAGCTTGCAATCGTCAGCATATAATAAAGAATGGTTTTTCAGAAGTGGAGGCAGGTCATTAATAAAGAACAAAAAAAATAATGGGCCTAATATTGACCCTTGAGGTACCCCAGAGCACGGGTAAAACGGCAAAGAAACCAAATCTTTGAAAGCGACTGATGAGCTTCTATCCATAAGGTACGAAGCTAACCTAAAAGATTGGGAGGGAAACCAGAAATGTCAAGTTTTTGAAGAAGGATACCATGATCCACTGAGTCAAACGCTTTAGAAAAGTCGGTATAAATCACATGTACATCGCAATGTTTATTGAAGGACTTTCCTACATACTCGACAAACTCAACTAAATTTGTGACCGTTGATTTGCCTGCGCAGAAGCCATGTTGGTTCGAGACAGGAAGATGGCTGAAACAATCCCAAGTGAAGTTGTATATAATACGCTCAAGAATTTTGGAGCAGGAAGACAGCAATGAAATGGGGCGATAATTTGAAGCAATGCTTGAATCACCTTTTTCGGAATGGGAACGGTATAGGATTGCTTCCAAAGAGATGGGAAAACCCCTTGTCTAATACTCTTGTTGAAAATTATCGCAAGAGGTAAGCGAGGTAAGCGTAAAGACAGGCTGCACTTTTTTAGGAAGTAATTGCGGAGATTCCGTCGGGACCAGAAGAAGAAATGTTTTTAAATGATGCAATAATTGTGCCCACATAAGCGTCTTGAATATTAGGGAAAAAAGGAAAGTGAAAGATTCATGGAAAGTAGTATGAGCAGAAGAGTTAGAGGTTTGACTAAAATGGCTAGCAAAGAACCGGGCAAACAATTCACATATGTCTTTTGGATTGCTTGCAGTTAACTGGCCGAATGAAAGCTTAGAAGGATGTGAAGATGACGAGCGCATATTACGAACATATGACCAGAACAGTTTGCCTTCGCCTTTTTTGACGCTGTTTTCTATGCTAATAATGTAAGCATTACGTGCTTCCATTATCATTTTTTTCGTTTCGGCTCTAATTCGACGAAATGCAATAGGTCACAGTTTCGGTTGTAACGTCTATAACGCAAACGAATTTTGTTATTTTTTCTTATAAGCATGTGCAGGTATGGCGTGAACCAAACAGGACCAATGCGAGGTTTAGTGGAGTAAAGCGGAACGTTTTCCTGTATGACTTCGTATAAAATATTATAGAAAGCATGGACCGCAGAGTCGCAGTTAAGATCACAAAGAACGCTCGACCAATTAATCCGACTCAATTTAGCATTAATTACTTCTTAATTGGCCTTGAAATAATTAAATCGTGGAAGTTTATTTTTGGGCCGAGAAGGAGAAATGTGGAGGTGAAGTTCGTGAGAAATGGCAGGATGGTAAGTCACAGGGAACATAGGTTTGAGGGCGATAAGCACGACAAAGGTAAATTGCTGAATACAAGGTTCAACGTTCTATTCATTAAGTTACGAACAACATTGAACTGCAATAAGTTTAGTTATATAGTCGGCTACATTCATCTTTTGCAGAGCGGCGTGAATACACTCCCAGTTCGCAGAATTCAATGCGTTTTTAATGTCTAAGGTCACAACAACGCAACAAATACTTTTACATAGTGATTTCGTCGCTATAGTAGACCGCAGACGGTCTGATAAACGCAACATACATCAAGAATGTAGCAATGCTTTACTATCGTAGAGATTTTTTGTTTTTGTTTGCGTCCCCATTCCAGACCAATGAGACCTGAGTAAAAAGGATTTTCCAAACCAGTAATTTCCTGCTGAATGGGATGACGACTATACGCATAAGTCCAGAAAACAAAATAATTTTTTATTTCCACCATTCATAACCAGGGATTTGGAGCGACACTTTTTTTCGCTCCGCTCCGCTCCCGCTCCGACCAATTTGAAACCGCTCCGCTCCGACTAAAAATTTTTCGCTCCGCTCCGCTCCACGCTCCATTACAAACATACAACAAAACTTCATTGTTCTTAGTAAATATTTATAATTTCCCGCGAATTCATCAATTCAACTTATATCTTCTTACGTATTATAGAATACGGCATAAAAGGTGCGTTTTAATTGATCAAGTACAGAACAGGATAGCACCAATTTCGTACAAATTTGAACATCAAATTGAGTTTTTTGTGGATTGGGCAAATTATACTTTTGCGCCAATCTTCCGGGATTATTTCGTCGTTCCATATTTTAACGATAAGTGTGTGTATAGCCTTAACAAGGCTCTCCCCACCATGCTTTAGCAGTTCAGCTGGAATCTCGTCGTTTCTTACGTCTAATTAACCTATTCGAAAATCGTCGAAGCTCGTCATATTTTGTTTTTTTTTGGCTCTAGTTGCGCGTTCAGTCCATTGGCGATATGCCTCGTTTTTAGCATCTACCGCATTTTGACATTCTTCATCATCTAAATAGTCAATGTTGAAAAAATCCATTTCGAAAAATCTAAAATCGATTGGTTCATAACGGTTTACTGGAAAGCCAATTCTTTGTGCTCTGCGTAGTGAACGGCGATCTTCTGATGCGATTTGAGACGATAAACGATTTGATTTCGATTGCCATGACGATGTTTACGGCTGAACTGTTGAAAGGTTTATTGAAGATGATGAATCATTAAGGTTGTATGGATTTAACAAGATGGGTTTTTATTTGATAATACTGAAGACTTGTAATTGATGGTAGGACGAGGTTGTAACTGATTTTGATGCTGTTTCCAAAAACTAGAATTCGTCTGCACAACATATGTCATGTTACTCAAAACTTTAGTTACACAATTTCAGCGGAAGCTTCCCTTCGGGATTCTGCGAAAAACGGTATGACGATAAAAACTTTAGCATGATTTCATTCAGATTCATATTGCGCCTCAATTTGTATAAACAGTTGTCTTGGAATTGGAAGTTCGAACAAATCCTTCTGCAAGTCCATTGGCCGCTGCATGAAATGGTGTTGGCATAGATAGATGTGTTATGCCATTTTCTATGCAAAACACCTTCTTAAATGAATCACCTGTATGCTGAGGACCATTGTCGCTGACTATAGGTTATGACAAGCCTTCTATTCATCATCAATGTGGCACGATAGCCCAACGTCGGGCTTTGGCCGCCTGAATCGTTGACCTACAATTGTCGCGGTTACATGACCTTGTCCTCGAGTTTCGGAAGCCCAGCGTAGGCGTAGGCGTCTTCACCTACGGAGATCTCCCAGCAAGCTCTCGGTCGTCCACGCAAACTCCATCCGTCAATTCGTTGTGCGTTCCTTCTATTACGAAATAGAATATTTGGAATGATTTTTGGAATATTCATCTAATTCCAGTTATAAGTACGCATCACATAGAATCATATGCCAATTTGATTTTGTTAAAAAGCAAGTTGACAGCTAGTCATCAAAAATATAGTGAAAATAAAAATGTTGAAAAATACCAAAACAAATTGAATTAAAACATAAGAAAGTGGTATTGAGGACATTTGCAACGCGAAAAACTATAAAGCAACATAAAATCAGTTTAAGTGTAGTTTATTCGATCCGAGTTACTGTTGCTATCAACCAACTACCGATCTGACAGCCGCCGGACGCTTCAGACTGTGTCATTAAAATTAACTTTCGGAGCACCGCCCGAGTCAATCAGCGCTATTTGATCGCAACCTACAAGGTGATAAAAAGATTTGTATATGTTCTGTCGAAGCAAACAGATACCTCCGATCTAAGGGCTCCATTACACAGTCATATTTATATTATAATATCTATTATAATAGATATGATCATATCTATCATGGAAAATCAAATTTTAACATATTACACTACATCATATTTATATCATAATATCTATTGTTTATTCAAGTGTCAAATACAAAATTTGTTTTCTAGGCCAAGCAATGAACGCATAAAAAGTGGGTGTAGAGAACATCGAAGGAGGACGATTTTTTTCTTCAGTGTTTTGTTAGGAGTTGACAGGAGGTAAGGCTACTAATTTTACTCGGAGCTGAGGGGTGCGCTAACGCGGGGAGGGGGGTTTAAATGTGCAATTTAGTGCTATTTTTTGTGTTTTGGGCTATATCACAAAAACGGTGAGTCGTAGAGAAAAAGTTTTGAGTAAACATTAAAGCTTTCTAAATGTCTTATTTATTTGCCCATACATATGCAAAACTCCTAACGGTTCTTCAGATATTGTTTATGTATGTTTTACTCCGAACCATCCATTATGGATCCATGAAATAAAAACAGTCACACCCCCCCCCCTTCCCCTCCCTCTTTATCACAGCGTTTGTCTTTATCCTTGTAAATAGAGAAAATTGAAAATGTTCGACTTTTAATAAACAATATCGGACAAATAAATAGGACATTTACAAAGCTTAAATGCTTACTCACAACTTTTTTCTCTGCGACTCACCGTTTTCGAGATATAGCCCAAAACACAAAAAATTGCACCTTTAACTTCCCACGTTAGCGCACCACTCAGCTCCGAGTAAAATTAGTACCTCCTAACTACTCCTAACAAAATACCGAAGAAAAAAATCGTCACCCCCTTCGATGTTCTCTATAATGTCTTCTTTGATTGGCCTATTCCTTTAGTCGCGGAAATGCATCAAATAATGGCGAATTGTGCGTTTTTCGGGTCGCTTATTACTTTCTATTTGATTCTAAGAAAGAAGAACAGGTATAAAAAGCCTCTTTGGGTACGTTCCTGGGTCGCCAGACGCGAAGAACACGGAATTGTGACGAATTTTTATTTTGACGTTTAGATATGATGATAGGTTCTATTTATAGTACATATGATAATATCTATTATGAAATGCCATTACACGGTCATATATATGATAATATTTCTATTTCATAATAGATATTATAATAGAAATATGACTGTGTAATGGAGCCCTAATATAGTATTTTGTATTTCGCATGCACTTCATCTTTGCATTGATACCGGAGGATCTGTCAGGAGGCTCAACTAGTATCGCGCCAAAAAGTAGTGGCGCTTCATGACATTTATGCTAGATGATACCCAACTAAGGACCCGCATCAGCCATCAATTATACACAAGAAGCTAATAGAACATACAACCAAAATTAACTTTCGGAGCACCGCCCGAGTCAATCAGCACCATTTGGTCTCAACCTACAAGGTGATAATAATAAGTGTATATGTTCTGTCGAAGCAAACAGATACCACCGTCCTAATATAGCATTTCATATTTCGCATGTACTTCATCGTTGTATTGATATCGGAGGATCTGTCAGGAATCACTCACACTCATCACTCCACTGCAACCTGCAAGGCGGCCCAACAGAAACCCCACCTAAGGCAATTGAAGCAACTCCAAACCGAAAACAACAAATCGAAACAACAATCAACCATCTAACAGCCGGCATCAGGGAAGCAAGCAAGTGACCCAACGAAGAATCAGCCATCAATTGGATAACAGCAGTGCGTACAGATTACAGCATACGACCAGGTAGATGTCAAAAAGAGCGCTCACGGAAACGTCCCCCGAGGTATATCCACGTAGCAAAAAGAATTCCAACAAGATGACCCCAGCCGATAAATTTGAGCTCGTACAAATGATAGCAGATACGGTAGAGCAGAAGTTGGACCAAAAGCTAGACCAAAAATTGAAAGATGTTGCACGAAAGACCGATATCGAAGAAATTTTTACCAGAATGACCCAGTTAGAACAGCGCAACGAACAATTGGCCAACGATGTACAAGAGATGCGTTTAATTTGCGAAAGGCAAGCAAGTCAAATTGAAAGGCTACAGAGGAACTCCCTGTCGAATCACCTAATCATCAAAGTGCCGATCAACACCAGCGATGTAATGAAGACGATCAAGGATTTATGTACGACCACACTGCAGTGTTGCACCAACCTAAATGAGGATCAAGTCCAACGGTTGTCGGACACAGCAGGACGAACGATCAACTATCGGGTGATCTTACGTGACAGACAGCAAGTGATGAGGGCAATACAAAATGCCAAGAAGCTAAAAAACACTGGGTTTAGCGTCCAGAAAGATCTTCCATTTGATGTAAGGCAAAAACGCCACTGCTTGCTGGGAATCCGAAAACAAATTGTTGCACAAAAGCCAAATGCTAAAATATTTGTCAGGGATGATATTATGACTATAAACGATAAAAAGTTTACTTGGAATACTAATGCCAACAAACTTGAATGTGATGGTAAGGATGGCAACACGGAATTAAATTCTGTACTGGGTATGGAGATAAACCTAACACTGCCGCTGAGACACAACATGTTGACCTCTATTAATGATAAGCGAGCTGAGTCAAGTAATACGAGTGAGTCATACCTGAATGCAGCATAGGAAAGTGTTGCCGTCTGCGTAACTAATAAGAAAACTGAATTTAAAATATTAGCATACAACGTTGCTGGTCTGAAAAATAAAAATATCTTCAATGATTTCTATGAATATATAAATTTGTTTCATATAATTATATTGCTGGAAACGTTCGTTATGGATAAATTTGAACTCTACGAAAAAAAACTTAGGAGTTTTGAATTGAAGTGGATTCCTGCGAGGAGAAGGAGTGAAAGAGGGAGGCCCAGCGGAGGATGCCTCTTTGGGTACAAGAAAGAATTGGAATTTAATGGGATCAGCTGTACATTTGAAGATATTGAAGAGGGGTGCTATCTCTCGTTAAGCATCCAGGATAAAAAGCTAATAATAGTGCCTACATATATCAACTGCAATCAGTGGAATGCCGAATTTGACAAATTAGCTGACCTACTAGCAAAATTAGAGAGTAACCATATGCTTATAATGGGAGACGTAAACGCGAGAGTTGGTGAAGAGATGCCAATAGCCAACAGCATAGTAAACTCTATCAGGAAGAGCAAGGATACCACGATTAACACATGCGGGAAAAAACTTCTGGAGCTAATAGACGGATTTGGTCTAAGGCTTTACAATGGATGTTCTACTAGCGACGCTGAGGGCGAATTTACTTTTATTGGTCATCAAGGCCAATCTGTCATCGATTTTTGCCTGGCCGGAGGGGACTGGATGCCCCTCATAACGGACTTCACGGTAGGAAACCGATCGTTCTCCGATCATCTCCCAATTATTACAACGATTGGGCTAGATTGGATCGGTAGAACAAACACAAGGAAAATGAAACTGCTCCCGAAAATTCATTGGCGAAAAGACTTGGTTACTCAATACAAGGCAAACCTGATTACGAATACAGCGCATAATACTGATATCAACGTAACGCAACTGGCAGAAATTATTAAAAAGAGCTCTCATACAACATTCACCTCCAAAAAAACTTACAAGAAACCATGGTTTGATGAGCAATGTGAAAAAAACAGGAATCGTTCTTTCACATGGCTAAAACTATTTAGAGAGAATAATAACACCTATGCAAGGAAAATGTACTATCAGGCAAACCGGCAGTTCAAACTTATATGCAAGCAAAAGAAACAGCGCTTTTTCCAGGATCTGGCAGAACAACTAAGTAAGTGCAAATCATCCAAAGAATTCTGGAAAACCGCGAAACGCTTAAATGGTGAGGATGTGTATACAATTGGCCAGGGAATTGATGTAAACAGGCTACAGCAACACTTCAAGCACATCCTAATGAGGACTGAATCTAATAACAGAATTCAATTTGCTAGACCTAAATGGAGTAACCAAATACTGGATGCACCAATCTCGGAAGAAGACGTACGCGCAGCACTCGAATTATGCAAAGACAACAAAGCTCCTGGAAGTAACCGAATTCCAGTTGAGTATTACAAGTACGGTGCAGAAATCCTCCAGGGAATTCTTACGAAAGAGTTCAATCGGATATTTGATAGTGGACATGTTCCTGATGAGTTCCGCGAGTCGATAATTTTTCCGGTCTATAAAAAGGGAAATGTGAATGACCCGACGTGCTATCGAGCTATTTCCTTTCTTAATGCTTCCGGGAAAGTCTTCACCACGCTCATGCAACAAAGGTTTACTGAATGGCTGGATGCTGAAAAAATATTAAAAGAGAATCAGGCAGGATTCCGGACAGGATACTCCACAAATGATAATATTTTTGTTCTACATAGTTTCGCTCAACACTTTATAAGCACAAGCAGAAAACTCTACGCATTTTATGTGGACTTCAAAGCAGCCTTTGACACCGTTGATCGCCTTGCGCTAATGTATAAGCTATATAATAATGGGATGTCCTCGAAATTCGGAAATGTGCTAGAAAAACTGTATGAGAATACAAGCGCTATGATCTGGAATGGGGAACAGCTGTCTGAACCGTTTACTACGAATGTCGGAGTACGCCAAGGATGCAAGCTGAGTCCGGAGGCTTTCGCCGTATTTGTTAATGATATCTTGGATGACATCCCGGGGGGTGCCGAAGCATTTGGTTTCGTCTTGAAAGGGTTGCTATACGCAGACGACATGATATTCCTTGCACAAACACCAGATGAACTACAACAAATGATACATCATATTGAATCGTACTGTAAACAATGGGCGCTAACCATTAACTTAGAAAAGTCAAAAATTATGATATTTAAGAAACGATACAGCATAGCACAGGATGAAAAATGGACGTTTAATGGACAAGAAATTGTAGTGGTGAAAGAGTACAAGTACCTTGGAATCACAATATCTAGTAATCTTTCGATGAGACCGCATTTGAAACAAAAGACTAAAGAGGCGAAGTGGGCTATGAACACAGTCTGGGGAAACTGCTTCAATAATCGTGAACTATCCCATAGTGCGAAATACAAAATATTTCAAGCAGTATCAAAATCAGTGCTATTATATGGCTCACAGGTATGGGGTGGCAGAGAATATGAGGAGGTTGAAAAACTGTTGCGCTATTATTTAAAGCGGATGTTTTATCTCCCAAGAGCAACGCCGAATTACATGCTGCTGCAAGAAACGGGACTCAGACCACTGTTTATGGACACGCTGCGAACACACATCAACTATATTATAAAGGTTGCAGCCATGGGCAATGAAAGATTTCCCAAAAGAGTGCTAATTCAGGAAGTGGTAACAAGGAAAGGAATCTACGCTAATCTACAGGAGTTGGCAAATGAGTGCGGAACGAATATTAATTGGGATGGCGCAGCGGACACAAGCCACATTCTTAAGAGGTTGATAAACGACTACGAGCAGATATCAGTCAGGAGAACAGCAGAAAGGGCATCAGCGTCGCAGCACCGCGAAATATATGCACGCTTAAACCACAATCTGGATAGCCTTAACTACTTCCGAAATGAATTCGCAGCCAACAAAATTTCCCTGATATTTAGAGCTCGAGGAGAATTATTGCCGCTGAACTATATTCCGCATCGACAAGATCTTCCAATATTATGCAGTCTATGTAATTTAAAGGCCAGGGAAGACACGCGACATTTTCTAGGCAAATGCCCAATACTTCGAGAGACTAGGAGAGCGTGTTTTGGAAAGGACTCGATGAGCCACATGGAGGTGGAAGCAGTTTTAAATGGTCGAGATTGGGACAAATTATATGAATTCTGCGGTATAGCCCTAAATTATAGACAACGAATCATTGATGAAAGTTTCTAAACAATGTAACAATGATAACATACCTAAATAAAAAAGAAAAATTCTAAAGAATAAAATATTTATAATATTAATAACAAAAATACTATAATACATAGCAGATCACTATATTTAATTGTAATATGTAGTATGAAATTCAATCAAGTTAGGCAGACGGCCACTAGGCCATGCCGCTTCTCACTAGTTTTATGTAAACTACATTGTAATTTAAGTTGAAATGAAATAAAACGTTATCTATCTATCTATCTATCTATCATAGATTAATTTTCGAAAAGTGTGTGCCGTTACGTGATTTGTACAAAAGATTTTCGCGGTAATGGTCGATATCAATTTGTGCTATTACCGTAACTTTAAAATCGCAAAAGTTACGCAAAGAATTGTCCGATTTCGTTACGATTACGATGGGGGATGGAAAATCCTCCTAAAATGTTGAACCAAGTTCACTCACATTCTCTTTTGCAATGGAACCAACTGTAGCAATTTGTTGAATTTTGAAATTAAATTTTGCAAATAAATTAGCTACGAACAAATTGTTGTCTTTAGAGACATAGGACATAACATACGATAATAGGAACTTCTTGGGAGACTGTTCCGCACTTGACGTTTATTTGAATTCCCCGTGCGCTGTAATTGGTTTTTGTGCGAACTCGAATATAACACCTTTAGCCTAGTACTGAAATCAAGAGTGAAATTTTTGTCCGCTGCGATTTTTTCAATGAAAATGTATTCTTACTGTCGTGGAATAAGTGGGGAATGCTGGGGAATTCCATAAGCTACAATCCGAAAACGGTTTCATTATTTTTTTCGGCCATTATGTTATTTTTTCCGATTACCCGGAGAATTGTGGAACCGGTCTTGGATTGTAACTTATGGAATTCGCCACCGTTTGTGACATATTCCACGACAGTAAGTATGCATTTTTATTGATAAAATTGCAGCGGGAAGAATTTCACTCTCGATCTTAATTCAGCCCCTTTGCACTTTTTCAATTGGGGCTGCCCAATTTTCCCAATGGAAACAAACGCACCCGAGTCCATTTGAAACTCGACACTTTGTTTACGCATTTGAATAACGATGAATGTTTTGTTATTGCGAAAAGTGAATATGTATACTGTCTTGACACTTTTCACTTGCTTGCGGTTTGTTTTATTTTTAGGGAAGCACACTGGCGCGATGTGTCCCGCCTTTCCGCACTTGCTACAGATTGCATTTCGAAATTTGCACTGTTCTCTAGTGTAGACGTAAAACATTTCGAACATGATTTAAATTTATTTCTGAACGTTTAGACTTCAGAATCTAATTTCACAATTCTATGAAAAATGAATAGGCTCTAAATGTTGACAGTTAAACATCTGATCGAAATTGGATGTCGAACAGATCATTGAAAATGGGCACAACAGAATAAAACCAAAAAACATATGTAGCTGTATATCATATAGTTTTTATTCGAGTACATATACTTTTATATTAAGTCTGGTAATATATATATTTTAAAAATAACAATATTAAGTAAAAAATGTGTGTCTGTGTGTAAATTAAATGCAACAATTTATTATAATTCTTAAAAATATCTTCGATCTGTGATCTATTTTTAACATCATTTTATTGTTTCAATTTGTTTTTGTCACTATCTCATTGTTTTTATCATGAGGGGTAAAGATTTTTGGTCACAAACCCAATAGCCAACTTAATAAGAGAAAAACGTTCCAATGAAATTCAAAAAATATAAAATTCAAAATCAAAACAAGTCCAAAAAACACCAAAAACTAGCATCATTTATTAACATTAAAATAGATAGTGGTCATGTTTATCTTGTAAAGTGATGATAACAGTTTATCCATGTGTGTATTTTAAAAATCAATATCATATTGAAATTTGATTGTTTGCCACAAATATGTACGTACGTGTGTATATGCGGAGATCTATTCTTTTACTATCTTCACTGCTAAAGGCTAACCCTTTTTTCAGGCAAAAGTAGATATGATATTCTCATTGTATTTTTTTTTTCGACAATAAATTCCATTTTAGTTGTTTTTATATTGGTCGAGAAAATTTAAATGTAGATCGTATCAAGCCAGGCTAAAGCGAAAGCTTTCGGTTCGTCACATTAACGAAAAAAAACAGAATGGTCAAATTTGTTACTCAAATCGCAATGATTATTATTGAAACACAGTTCCGGCGATATTATAATTATTTAAAACATGATAGTGTTTTTAGCCAGTTTCTAGTCAAATACCTTTTCAATTCCTTTAGTTATTAAATACATGCGTACCTACAAAAATGATACTATGAAGAAACGATGCTTTTAAAATTGATAGATTAAATTGAATTACAACAACAAAAAGAATATTCTAATTCAGCACTATTATTCCACACATATACTATCAAATTCAATTTTAAACACCCGCAGCATTGATTAACCATTTGACAAGCACCTTTTATCGAATCCTTCGGATATTTTCAATATCAATTGTTTAAAAAACTGTATTTCTTCGATGATAGGATAAAAAGCACAACATGACGTCGTTTTTGCTTCGTTGTAGTCTTTATAAATGTCTCTTCATTCGTCCCTTTAAATTGCAGTTTGGCACCTAATAAAATTTAAATGTTCCCTAGAACATTTCTATGCATTCTACAAAAATAACGACAGTGGAATTATACCTTTATTTAAATAGGCAATTTTCTCTCAAATATCATTCCTTGCTTAGTGCATAAAATCTGTTATTTCATAACCGAAAGAAGAACTTAACGAGATAATCCACTTAAATTACATTCTATATTCTCGTACTCATAATTTATTTATTAACGATTAACTTTGACATCAACAACATTTACTTATTTGAATTATATGAGACAATCAAAATGACACACAATTGTGGTCGAATTTAATAAGAGAGAGAGATAAAACAAGTTCTAACAACGCGCTCTTAGTGATATCATCGAGCAGTATTTAGCAAATTATAATGAAAATATGAAACAAATCGTAGCCCAGACATAGCTTGATCCTACGTCGATAGAGTCAGACTAAACGTGTCGAAAAAGTGATCAGGAACAAACACAATACACTTATTAATAAATAGACAATACAAATTGTAAAGATATAATAATACAAATAAATGTATAATACAATAAAGTATCCTTTCGAACTGTCATTTTTTCTTTGTATCTTTATAAGCATAGAAGCATGAAGAAGTAGTAGTAAAAAAGTGGAATTATACCTTTTTTATAATTATACTGATGTCATTATAAAACACTTACAATCAAATACAAGATTCACTTTTCATTAGATATTTACCGTTACAATCTAATCGTTATTATTCTCATTTCGATTGCGTAGCAGTCGCGGTTGACTCGAAGCGAAATGTGAGAAATCTTTCATAACATCCTTGTAGGTTTCGTCTTCGCCTGTTGCATCTTCACTCATGCCGATTTCTTCGTTGAGCCGGGTGAGACGAAGACTGTAATGGAAGAAAATGAATGTTGTTGTTAGATCAGTGTAGACAATTTTTAAAATTAAAAACAAAAAAATGTGTTATGAAAGCAGACGTTTAAGACAGGAAACTAATGTCTAGTTATGTCCGTGTTGGGTCTGGCTAATAAAATCATCAATGTGGCACGATAGCCGGTCGACGGGCTTTGACCGCCTGAATCGTTGACCTCGGCAATTGACGCGGTTACGTGACCTTGTCCTCCACTTTCGGAAGCCTAGCAGCTGTTCGACGTCTTCACCTACAGAGTTCTCCCAGCGAGCCCTCGTCCACGCAACCTCGCTCCATTAATTCGTTGTGCGTTCATCATCTTTGGCATGCGATTATCGTTGTACATGCCCAGCCCATTGCAAACGTTGAAGCTTCACGATTTTCGATACTTGTTGGTGTGTTGGTGTTATCGAAGGGAACTCTTTTTGAATCTTTGGACTTACCTTTAGCGAACGTCTTACGTGACGTGGTGGTGGGGTTTTGTCCATAAGATCGTGGTTCGAGTGTTCACTACGATAGCAACCAACAATATATTGCTTAGCGAGGAGCTCATTATGACTTTTCAGATTTAGCAGCTTTGTCTCTTGGTGAAGATAATCTTGAGATGTCATGCGTTCGCATCCTGTAATTGTACGCATCTCTGCATTCTGACACGTTTGAATCCGCTTCCATTGGGTGTCGCAGAGATTGTTCTTCTTCTTCTTTTAGCGGTGCAGAAAGGTGTGAAACCGCTGTGCATCTATGTGGATTCGAGTTATGGTTCGTCGATGCTTTCGTCCGTGATGTCAAGGGACAAAAACATAGCTGCTGCGATAGGGTTTTCCCACAGTGAGATAGGGGTTAAGTCAGTGGGCGCAGCTGGGCAGTGAAACAAGTGACCCACATCGTGTGGAGCGCCAGCGCAGTTTGGACAGATGTTTTGAATGTCCGGGTTAATGCGAGAAAGGTACGAATTGAGGCGTGAACAAAAGTTGAGCTAATGTCACTCTGGTGGCTCTCGGGAGCCTAATCTCCTCAGGCGGAATGGGTGGAGGGCGCACTGAGAGGACTCTAATCGCATCTAATCTCGTAATAGACCGACTCACTTCTGCAGTGTGAATCTCAGCGATGGCAGCTCGGTATGCATCATCGTCGTAAGGGTCCCTCTTGTATCCCTGGAAATCTCTCTCTAGGTCTTGCAAATCACGCCTGACATGTCGTGGTGGAGGAATTCGGTCCATGAGACTGTTGTTGGGATGATTCTCACGGTAGCAACCAACAAGATATTGTTTGGACAGTAGGAGATTGTGGTCACGTAATGGCATCAATTTTGTCTCTTGATGTAAGTGATCCTGGGCAGACATCAAGAGGCAACCTGTGGCTGTGCGTAGAGCAGCATTTTGGCAGACCTGAATTTTGGTCCAGTTTGTATCACATAGACTATGTGACCAAACTGGGGCTGCATAATCAGCAGCTGCTAAACCCACCGCTTTGTATGTGACTAGCATGGTTTCTTTATCCTTGCCCCAGGTGCTACCAGCTAGTGCTTTTAGGATTTTATTCCTACTGTGCATCTTTTCGCAAACGGATGCTGCCTGATGAGCTGACGTCATCATACTCTCTAAATGGAGCCCGAGAATTTTAGGATTAGCAACAGTAGGAATTAGATTGTTGCCAATACGTACATCAACCTCCCACCGACAATCCACCGACCAGGTGGTAAGAAATGTCGCAGAAGATTTAGACGCGGAGATGGTGAAGTTTCGGCTTTGGAAGAAAGCCTGTAATCGTCCGAGATAGCGTTTAATTTGGAGGCGCATGTTTCAACATGGCCATCGAAATGCCATCGGGTCGGAGGGCCTTTGAGTTTTTAGCATTCTCAATGACTTCTGGTACTGGTCCGCAGTATACGATGGTATAGTGTCAACATTTCTACTGCGAATCCGTCTTCTAATTTTACGCTTTAAGCCATCGGACTTGGGATGTTCAATAAATTGCTTATTGAACAGGCTTGCGCACTGAAGGGGATCGCTGGTACTCTTATGGCCAAATTTGATGGCATTATTGCCCTTTCCTTTCCTAGGATTGGATAGGGCGCGGGCAGTAGACCATAGTTTACTGCCACCTTCATTGAGGTTGCAGTCATTGAGGTGCTCGTTCCATTTCGCCTTCCGATAGTCTTTTACTTGTCGATTGATTTCGGAGTTAAGCTCCTGAATTCTGGGATCACCTGGGTGAGCGCGTCTGATGTTATCTCGTTCATCGGCTAATCAGGCGGCACTGGTAGGGAAATTAGGTCGAACTTTCGGGATACGTCCAGCAGGAATATAACGTGCCGCTGCTTTGGCAATGACGCTCCTAATATTTCGTTCGGCCTTTGAACGCTAGTTGGTGTAGGTAGCTCGATGAACTTCGCCGACGAGTATGCTTTGAAACCCTCCCAATCAATCGGCTTTCTTGTGATTGACAAACGTTCGCTTCTCAGACTTAGTCAGGTTTGCTGGTTTGTCACTTCTTATTATGATTGGGAGGTGATCGGACGAGAGAGCAGTGTGCGTCTCCCATCGAGTAGCACTGAGTAGGCTGGCACTTACAATAGTTAAGTCAGGAGAGCTACTGCAAGTGCCTGTGACTCGAGTCGGCGAGTCTTCATTGAGTGGACAGAAATCTGAGGCTAGAGTCTAGAGATTCGGCAACAGTTATACCCCTGGCATCGTTGTTGAGGTCAGAATGCCAGAACTGTGCGCGTTAAAGTCACCAAGAATGATCCTGTGCTCTCCAGATAGGAGAGGACCAATATCGAAACGATAGCCAGAGGGGCAACTAGAGTGTGGTGGAACATATACATTAAAAATTTCGATATTAGTACTCCCTGATGAAACTGAGATGGCTTGCATTTCCGCCGTACCGTCGACATCTACATCTAATACACAGTAATGTACGGACTTGTGTATTAGGAAGGCAAGTCCACCTCCAGGGTGAGAATCGTTCCTGGCGGCTGGTCTATCTTTGCGCAGTATAACGTAATTGCCATGGACGCTAAGAGACGAGTTCGAATGGAGCAAAGTTTCCTGGATGGCAGAAATCAGAATTCTGTTTACACTCATGAAGTGAGTGATCACGGTAATTTTTTGGTGAATGCCGTTGCAGTTAAACTGCAATAAGGACAGTGGAGTGAAAACCGCTGGAGGAGGAGCAGGGGTTAAACTAGGTCTAGCATTCCTGATCATATTGTTTGGGGGTGCTGGGGGCTGAGGAGGAGGTGGAGCGCTAAGAGCAGCCCGTGGTCGCCCTGAGTTTATGCATCCCGGTGCAACATATGATGTGGAGTGCTGACCAACCCTTCTCAAGCCAGAACACCTGAGATGTACCCATTCCAAGCAGCAATTACACTGCACTGACCTGGCATTCGAGCCAATTCGTTGGCCGCAAACACTACAAAACCATACCTCTGGGCCTGGATTTGTTTCAATGCCGGCGCGAATTAATAAAATTGAGAGCAGCCGCGCCGAGATGTAATGCTCCAAATATGACGAAAAAACACATAACTCGAATCCACACATATACACAGACAAACACAACCTTCCTGCATCGAACCTTCAAGGCTCTTGCCAGGGAGGTATATTGGCAACTTTTGGCCGTTTCCACGTAGAAAACGGGTGCGGTCCGCCCCGTAGAGGCAGTTTCCGTAGGACCGCCGCAGAGATTGTTCGTCCATATAGGTGCTGCATAATTTACCACAGAACGACCGATGGCTTTATATGTGGTAAGTAACGTCTCCTTTCCTGTTCCCCATTTGCTACCAGCAAGAGATTTCTGTTCCTGGTCTTCATTTTGTCACATATGTATGTATGTTGTTGACGTGGCTGTTGAAAATGCCATGATTGTTGTTGTTGTAGCGGCGTGCGTCGAAGGGGGTCGTTGCAACTCTTGCCATGCCGATGGCATGGGTCTTTCCGGTTCGTAGACCAGGTCGGATTTCGGGGTGACGAACAGTGGGGACTACGGTGTTGTTTACTTTGATGTCTAGCTGTGAGTAGTTTTCGAGGTTGTACGTGGTAAAAAGTGTGGCCGGGGATTTGGGCGCTGATAGCTTCAGTTTCTTGCTATTGAAAAAGGTGTTGAGCTCTTCCAAGTAACCATTGATAAGATCGCACATGTCGGAAATATCGTTGCTGGTTGTCTTCAGCGTAGGGATATTATGTCGATTCCTTAGGGTGGGGTGGGGGAAGCCTTGACTTGTAGAGGTTAAACAAGGGGGGATAGGATTCCACCTTGTGGTACTCCCTGTTTGATCCTTCTTAGTTTAGATTTCCCATTTCTAAACTCTGTGCTGGTAAATGTAGTTTGCAACCCATTTAACTATATGTGACGGTGTGGGTGTGTTACGAAGATCCGTTAGTAAGAGCGAGTAATTCACTATATCAAACGCTTTCGATAGATCTAATGCCACTAGGATAGTGCGCTTAAACGGCTTAGGCTGGTTAATCCCGTTAAAGACCTTGGACATGATTCGGTCTAATGCAGTGGTGGTGCTATGCATTTTCCTAAAGCCGTGGTGGTGATTAGCGAGTTGTATGTGCGTAGCAAGAGTTTTATGTGTCGGCGATTCTAGTATATTAGCCACAGGAGATAAAAGAATGATCGGGCGATAGGATTCTCCTAAAGAGAGTTGTTTACCAGGTTTGGGCAAATCTCTGGTATGATGAATGTTCGCAGCGAGAGGTTCATCGTGGCGATAATATACTCTATGGTCAAGGTGCTTGAGCGTTATCATTGCTATACCGTCCGGACTAAACGCTTTTGAGTTTTTGGCATTCTTTATGGTATTGGCAACTTCTACATCTTCATTTGAAGATATTCATCTAGCGTGGTTTTTCGGATGGCTCATGTGATTTTGCGCCTGAGCCTATCCTTGGGCGGATGCTCGACGAACTGCTTATTCAATTGATTGGCGCTTTTCTTGTCGTCGCTCACGGTAGAGTTGCCAAACTTGATAGCGACCCTTCCTTGCGTTTTAGTAGGGTTTGATAGGCCTCTTACTGTATTCAGTAGTTTGCTCACATCTATGGTGGTATTAAGATTTAGGAGGAGGTGCGAGTACCATTTATCTCTCCTGTAGTCATTGACTTGCTTAACGATGGCAGCGTTAAGGTCGCCAATGCGTGGATCACTTGGGTCTGATACCTGGTTTTCGCTAATTTTGCCGCAGATGTTGGAATGCATCTAGTTGATCGGCGATGATGTTACCTCTGGTATCGTTGTGGAGGTTTGACGGCCTCAAGCGCAAAATTAGAAGACGGATTCGCAGCCGGAATGTTGACACCATACCATCTTTTACAGCGGACCAGGTTAAAAAAGTCATCGAGAATGCTAAAAACTCCAAGGCCCCCGGACCAGATGGCATTTCGATGACCATGTTGAAACATCTCGACCTTCCAGCCATTGAGTATCTCACGGCCGCCTTTAACTTGTCGATGTCCACGCTTGCCATCCCTGAAATCTGGAAAACAGGTCGAATTGTTCCCTGTCTCAAGCCAGGGAAGAGCGCAAATCTCGGGGAATCCTACCGCCCCATTACGATACTTTCTCCTGTCCCAAAGACGCTGGAGGCCCTTATTCACCCCACTCTTGTTGCACATGCGAAGCTAGAACCTCACCAGCATGGCTTCAGGAAGATGCATAGTACCACCACTGCCCTCAATGCGATCACTAAACGCTTTCGTGATGGGCTAAATCAACGCAGTCGTTGTCACAGAACTATTCTGGTGGCAATGGACCTATCAAGCGCATTCGATAAGGTCAATCATTCAATGCTTCTAGCAAACCTGTTGAATATGCATCTTCCTGCACAAGAGATCCGTTGGATTGCCAATTATCTAGCTGGTCGGCACTCCTTCACCGAGTTTCGAGGCAAACGTTCTAAGCTTAGGAAAATCAAATTAGGTGTTCCACAGGGAGGGGTACTCTCCCCCACTCTGTTCAACATCTACATGTCCGGCCTTCTCACACCACCTGAAGGAATCGAGGTGATTTCCTATGCTGACGATTGCACCGTACTCGCCACAGGGAACGATAAGGATGAAATGCGCCTCCGAATTAATCGATATCTAGGACGATTACAGGCATTTTTCCAAAGCCGAAACCTCACCATCTCTGCGTCCAAATCCTCTGCGACTTTTCTAACCACTTGGTGGGAGGACATCAGATGGGAGATGGATATACGTATTGGCAACTATTCTGTTCCTACTGTTAAAAACCCCAAAATTCTCGGGCTTCACCTAGAGAACATGATGACGTCTGCGAATCATGCAGCTTCAGTCTGTGAAAAAATGCGCAATAGGAACAACATCCTAAAAGCTCTAGCTGGTAGCACCTGGGGCAAAGATAAAGAAACCATGCTAGCTACTTATAAAGCGGTGGGTCGAGCGGCCGCTGATTATGCAGCCCCAGTTTGGACACATAGTCTATGTGACACAAACTGGTCCAAAGTTCAGGTCTGCCAAAATGCCGCTCTACGCATCGCGACAGGTTGCCTTCTGATGTCTGCCCAGGATCACTTACATCAGGAGACAAAATTGATGCCAATACGTGATCACAATCTCCTACTCTCAAACAGTATCTTGTTGGTTGCTACCGTGAGGATCATCCCAATAATCATCTCATGGACTGAATTCCTGCACCACGACATGTCAGGCGTGGTTTACGAGACCTTGAGAGAGAGGTTCAGGGATACAAACGGGACCCTTACGATGAAGTTACATACCGAGCCGCCATTGCAGCGATCCACACTGAAGAAGTGAATCGGTCTATCGCGAGTTTAGGTGCGAATAGAGTCCTCTCAGAGCGCCCACCACCAATTTCGCCTGAGGAGATTAGGCTCCCGAGAGCCACTAGAGTAACACTAGCTCAACTTCGGTCGGGCTTTTGTTCACGCCTTAATTCGTACCTTTCTCGCATAAACCCGGACATCCAAAACATCTGTCCAAACTGCAATGGTACTCCTCATGATGTGGGTCACTTGTTTCAATGCCCCGCTGCGCCCACTGATCTTACCCCTATATCGCTGTGGGAAAACCCTATCGCAGCAGACCTCACGGACACAAACATTGACGAACCATAAATCGTACCCACATAGATGCACAGAGGTTACACACCTTTCTGCACCGCTACAAGAAGAAGAAGAAGGTTTGAGTGCCATAGAACATGATGAGCGTTGAAATCACCAAGCAGAAGACTATATTGGCCAGCCAATAGGGAGCTTATATTGACTCTGTATCTAGTGGGACAGCTGCAGACTATAGGAATGTATATGTTGTAGATTATAAAGTCAATATTTCCTGATTTGACGGTTATCGCCTGTTGTTCCATGATATTATCGGCAGAAGTGACATCAACGAGTTGGAGTTGAGTTGAGTCTCCTGAACAGCTGCTATCTGCATGTGGTGTCTATCCATGAAATGTATTAGCTCGGCGATTTTATTCTGGAGTCCGTTGCAATTAATTGGGACGATGTTAGTGGTGGAGTAGTTGACGTCGATTGTTCGTGGAGCTGGGGTTAAATTTGGTCTTGGTGGGACAATTTTTTAGATGGACCCAGGACCCATTCTCCACTGCACGTGCATTGAACCGACGATTGTACATTGGTCCAAATCCTATTTTCGCAGACACAGCATATCCATGGACCTGGATTCGATTCGATGCCGGCACGTAGTAGCAGTGTAAGGAGCAGCTGGGCCGGCCAAGACTGCTCCCCAAAGATAAAAACGGTGCGAATAAGACACATAGTTTCCTTCCCCTTCCTAATACTTTTGCGCCAATCTTCAGGGATTACCTCGTCGTTCCATATTTTCAGCAGTAGTACATGTATAGCGTTGGTTAGACACGTTCCACCGTGCTTCAGCAGTTCTGCTGGGATCTCGTCAACGCCCGGCGCGGCGCTTTATTACGTTGAAGCGATTGAATGGCGAGACTACCATTCTTTACTGCTGGGGGTTGAACGGGAGGGCCTGGTTCAGCTAACTACTCAAGAGCTGCCTCCGTGGGGGAGGTAGATGGTGCATTGAGGAGCTCTTTAAAAAGCGAGTCTCATCGTTTATTTACGCTTTCGATGTCGCTGATGATGTTACCATCCTTTGTCCTTACACAGGCTAGTCCTGGGTTAACAGCCGTTCTTGTTATTGATGATATATTTGTACGCCTGTCTATTGTTCGTATTTAATGTAAAAAACGGTAATCGCCTTTGTTAGTTTTTTAAAAACGGGCGCGTTTTGAAGAGTGGCAGTAGAACACATGGACGAACCCGCGATGAGTTCGCTAAGTTACAGAATCTTCTTTAATGCGCGAGGAAACATTTCCACCTCATCTCACGAATTACGTACCATTCATGTGAAGTCCTCTTATATTGTTAAATATTTAAAAAAAAATGTTTCAGTAATAATTATACTTACAGCGTGACTATATCGGCATTTCGTTGATCAACAGCAATATCTAACGGTTGCTTGCCGTCCTTTGCTACAATATCATGTCGCGCCCTGTGCTTCAACAGTAAATACGATTGTGCGATGCAACCTTTTGCAGTAGCCAAATGCAGTGCTGTATATCCTAAGTCATCTACTGTGTCAATAGGGACACCGTTTAATAATAAATATTCACAAGCCATTACAGAGCCCTGCAAAATACCAAAAATCATGAATGAATATCCCATACAAACTCCCAGAGTTGGGTACTCACCGACAATACCGCCTGATGCAATGTCGTTCGATTCAAGTCCTTGTCATTTGTCCACAATTTATTAGCGCCCAGAGCAAATGCCATTGACATTACCGGCAAATTGTGTCCAGCCGATGCCCGATACAACAACAAATCGGGATTTAATTCAGCAAAATCTTCCTCCTCTTCACAATAATTGTCTTCACCCTCAGTCGACTCTTGATCCGAACCAAGAATGCAGTCATTCTCATACGATATACTATTCAAATCCTCTCCCACCATCAACAAATTCTCGCGCGATATATTCAATGATATTGAATTGGTGTTTAAGGAGGACGATTCCTCATTGTCTGACTTTGAACTGGACGTACGTCGAGTACGTCTACGGAATTTCTTTACCGTCCACTTACGACCTTCAGCCTCTTCGTCGATGTCTTTATCGTCGTCATCGTTCGGTTGCGGTATGCGTCGTACAAACTTCTTTTCGACATATTTCGCCTTAATCCAACCCTCGCGAATGCTTGTATCACAGTTTTCGGTTGCTTCTTGAATTTCCGGGTAGTCGCTTTTACGTGCCTCGTAAATTCGATTGATAATATCGTTGCCTAGCTCCATCATAACTTTGACATTTTCAGGCTCCCAAGCGTCCAGCGTTAGTGAACGCACCTTACTGTAGTGGACGCCGAGACTACGATGTACGCCCGAACATTCGATGCATAGTGTTATACCTAGATTAATTGATGCCCAACGGGGCTCTGAACTCTTACAGTCACAGCACTTGGAGTTGCCGGGAATTTTTAGAAATTCTTCCCAATGTCTGAAATTTTAGATTGAGTCGGTTCATATGCATCACACACATCTGGCACAAGTCATGTTACTTACACTTTTCTCTTATTCGATAGGCCAGCGGTGGGTGAACTAATATGTTTCGATACTGCATTATTATGAATGGCCGCACCAATTCCGTTTTGCAACGCTGCAATCCATGATTGACGCATTTCAGCCGAATCCGCTTGCAGAATGTGAGATCTTCAAAAAATAAACAATTAATAATGCGTTGCGGTACACTTTAAAATTTAACGGTACTTCGTTGGCGATATAACTTCAAAGCAAAAACGTCGATCCGAATCGTCCACCAGTCGTACGGTACATATTCGTAAATCTTCTTCCATAACATGCGTCTCGTCGTCCCCACGCTTCCTAATACTCGAAATATCACTTCAATGACAACGTATACACATTCACAGATATCGGACACAAAACACTATATTTCGACTAATTACCTGTACAACAGCTTGTTATCGCACAAATAGAACCATCGTCGACTCCACGTCTTAAAACCCTTGGATTTACGCTTGAACAGATATCCTTCGATTGTGTTCGACGGCTTCGTACAATTATTGTCTATGAAACTGTTAACGCTCATGTGTCGATTCTGCATTGATTTCTCAAATTGTAAATAGTCACCACGCATATCATTGATCTCTTCGGATAGTCCTTTGAAATATTCGTCAAAGTCGTTGCATAGATCCGATCCCTGATGATAGTATGTGCCGCAGGCTTGATAGTAGTCCAGTAACTGGAAATTAAGAGAGTTCAATTGATGTGTTGGTTGGAGGGAAAGAAGGGACTTACTGTCGATAGTATTGAGGGCACTTTCTTTGCCTGCAGCATTGTAATGTAGTTGACATAGTCAAGAGCCGTATGACGAAAACATGATTTTGTTGCTGATAATATATTCACAGCTTCAGTTACATCTTGAGGTCGATTTTTACTGGCCTGTAAAATATGTATGTATATAAAATTCTACTGTAGTTCAATACTAGTAATCAGGTGAAAAACTAGTATATACTTGAGATTGCAAAATTTGGGGTAGATTTTTTTTTTGTGGGAAGTTCGAATGCATCCCGAGCCCATAAGGACAAATACAAAGAAGGTTAATATAGCTATTGAGCGCCATACATTTTTTACTCGGCATCAAAGTGAAAATGTGACGGCATTTAAAAATTTAAGTGTTTCGTGTGATTTTGGAACATTAAAAGGCGAGTTAATCCGCGACATATTTGTTTGTGGTTTATCGCATAAATACAATCACATAAAAGAAAGGCTTCTTAGTGAGGGTGCCATAAAAATGGAAAAAGCGGTAGAAATAGCGAAGTCGATAACAATAGCAAAGTCACACACACAAACCTTAACAACAAATAGTGAAATTAACGTAATACGGAAATTTAATAACAATACATTGAAAAACGCAAGAGATAAAAGGAGTCAATCAAAAGGTAGTCAATATAGCTCATCGTCCACAAAAGAGTGTCAACGGTGTGGTCAAATGCATCGATACAGATATCCAGCTCATGGAGCTGTATGTATTAAATGCAAAAAAAACTAATCATTTTGTCAAAATGTGTCGGTCTCAACAAACATCAACGCAGAAGCCTGTGTTTGTGAGAAATGTAGAAGCTGAACATGATTCGGACTCTGACGAGTTTTTTATCAGTAGTCTAGAAGAGAAACATAATGCGAGTACACGTAATGCTAGTTCGTGGCTAGTTTTGCTTGATTTTGGAAACCAGTTGATCGATTGTCAAGTTGACACGGGCGCCCAAGCTAATGTAATGCCATTACACAAATTTCGGCAACTCGGTTTCAATGCAAATTCGCTAGTATCAACATCGACAAATATTTTAAGTTTCTCCGGTGAATCATTGACAGTTTTAGGATTCTATATTTTTGATATTACGTTTCGAAATTCGCAATATAAAATTAAATTCTTCATTCTAAAAAATAATTGTCAAACAGTCTTGGGGTTAAAAACTTGCATTGAATTGAAAATAATTTGCAAAGGCGACGAGTATCGATAATTTTAAATATTTAAATAATAAATAGACCAAGCAATGAATGCCTAAAAAGGGGGAGTAGTAGTTAGGAGGTAAAGGTACTAATTTTACTCGGAGCTGAGTGGTGCGCTAACGCGGGGAGAGGGGGTTAAAGGTGCAATTTTGTGCAATTTTTGGTGTTTTGGGCTATATCTCGAAAACGGTGAGTCGCACAGAAAAAAGTTTTGAGTAAGCATTAAAGCTTTCTAAATATCCTATTTATTTGCCCATACTTACATATGCAAAACTCCTAACGGTTCTTCCGATATTTTTCAATAAAAGTAAAATTTTTTTTTTTGCATTCTATTGACTCTGGTGTCTCTCCGATTTGTTTTTCAAAAAACTTTTGTAGGGTAAAGTTAGTAAGTGGTAAATTTTCCTTAATTTGATATACTTCTTCTTGGCTTGTCTCCTATGATTCGAGAGTTAAGAGAGTCTCAACGAAGTAATATTCTATACTCATCAGAATGAACAAAAACACAGTACATGCATATAGCCAATCTATAGATATACGTATACCAATTATGGTGTGTGGATGTTTTCTATGTGAAATTTCTGATTTTTAAATTAGCTATATCTGGATAACTGTTAGGAATTCGACCTATGCATGTCAGATAAACTTTATTGGAAATTGTGTAAGCTTTCATTCTTGTTCAGACATTTTTTTTTGTAGAGCTCGCGGTTTCGGAGATATAGCGGTATAGAGCTGATAAGCACAAGAATGGGATATTTGAACCCGCTCTCCCAACGTTAGCGCACTCCCCACGGCCGCGTGCTTTTAGTATGTTTTCCTCGTAACCACCCCTTATAAATTCATGAAATAAAAAACCGTCACCCCCCTCCCGATTTTCCACAATGTTGGTCTTTATACTTATAAATGGGAAAAATTAAATTTGGAAGTTTGGTTTAAGCTCTTGAACTTTTGACTGATTCAAGACCAGGCAACAGGAAATATATCAAATGAAATCAAATTGCACACTGCACAAAATTGTCTTCCAACGTTTTACTGAAAAACGATCCCCGGAGACACCAGAACCAAACAAATGTGGAAAAAACGATTTTTTTTTTGAAGTTTTCGGTTTTGAATAGGCTATATCGGGGAAACCGTTAGGAATCCGATATATACGATATATATACGCTTTACTACTGCCATACAAATACTCTCAGGAGGACTCACCGCTTCCAAGATATTTCCGAGATTAAGTCGAAAACCTGCAAAAATGAATCCTTTAGCTCCCCTCCCCACGTTAGCGCACACCTCATGACCGCGAGCTTGTAGTATGTCTTACTCCGAACCGCCCATTATGGATCCATGAAATAAAAAACCGTCCCCCCTGCCGTTTTTTCACAATGGTTGTCTTCATTCTGATGAGTATAGAATATTACTTCGTTGAGACTCTCTTAACTCTCGAATCATAGGAGACAAGCCAAGAAGAAGTATATCAAATTAAGGAAAATTTACCACTTACTAACTTTACCCTACAAAAGTTTTTTGAAAAACAAATCGGAGAGACACCAGAGTCAATAGAATGCAAAAAAAATTTGTTTTACTTTTATTGAACAATATCGGAAGAACAGTTAGGAGTTTTGCATATGTAAGTATGGGCAAATAAATATGATATTTAGAAAGCTTTAATGCTTACTCACAACTTTTTTCTGTGCGACTCACCGGTTTCGAGATATAGCCCAAAACACCGAAAAATTGCCGAAATTGCACCTTTAACACCCTCTCCCCGCGTTAGCGCACCCTTCAGCTCCGAGTAAAATTAGTACCTTTACCTCCTAACTACTCCTGACAAAATACCGAAGAAAAAAATCGTCACCCCCTTCGATGTTCTCTATAATGTCTTGTTTGATTGGCCTATAAAAAATGTTCAGAAATTATTGTCAAATATAACAAAATTTTTGAAGGTATAGGCCTTATTAAAAAAAAAGTGTAAGTTGCAAATTCGGGAAGATGCCACTCCAGTCGTAGATATCCCTCGACGAATTCCTTATGCATTGCGTGCTTCTCTAAAAAATGAGCTGGATAGGTTGGAAAAATTAAATGCCATTACTAAAATAAAAGAACCAACAGAATGGGTCAACTCTATTGCACTAGTGAAAAAACGTAATGGCGCGTTACGATTGTGCTTAAATCCCTTTAATTTAAACAAGGCAATTAAGGCCCCATTTTCAATGCCCAACATTTGATGAGGTCCGTTCAAAGCTAAGCGGCGCTAAAGTATTTAGCGTATTAGATGCTAATTCCGGATTTTGGGCAATTCCTTTAGATGAGTATTCATCTAAATTAACAACTTTTATCACGCCATTCGGTAGATACCAATTTTTCAGATTGCCATTTGGCATAAATGCGGCGCCTGAAATCTTCCACCCAAAGATGTTAGAATATTTTGGCGATATTGATGGTCTTGCTATTTACATCGACGACTTTCTAATATACGGTTCGACTATGAAAAACACAATGAAGTTTTAGAAAAGGTCTTAGAACGCGCTGAAAAAGTAGGTTTGAAATTCAATCAAGAAAAAACTAAACTTTGCTTATCTCAAGTTAACTTTTTAGGTCACATTTTCATGGAAAATGGTATCAAGCCGGACGAATCAAAAATACGTGCCATCTGCGACTTGCGTCGTCCATTATCAGTACCTGATCTGCAACGATTCTTAGGTATGATTACTTATTTAGGGGATTTTGTTAAAGATCTATCAATGGAAACCACTAATCTTAGGAATTTACTTAAGAAAGATATAGATTGGCATTGGTATGATCATCACGAAAAAGAATTTCAAAAACTTAAAGAATTAATATCTTCAGCTCCTATTTTAACCTATTTTGATCCTAATAAGCAATTAACGCTTTCAGTTGACGCCTCAAAGGAAGCAGTTGGTGCCTTTATAGCTCATAACGAGAAACCGATTGCGTATGCTTCGGCAACGTTAACTAAAAGCCAGCAAAATTACGCTCAAATTGAGAAAGAGCTATTTGCAATTCTCTTTGGGTGTACGAAGTTTCACCATTATATTTATGGTAGAAATGTAAAGGTAGAAACAGATCATAAGCCCCTTGTGTCGATTTTTAGCAAGCCTCTATTCAAAGTACCTGCTCGCTTACAAAGATTTATGCTTCGCTTAAAGACTTATGATTTAGATGTTTCGTACAAGCCTGGGAAATACATGTTTGTCGCTGATACTTTGTCAAGAGCCCCTCTATCGGAAACTGTACTTGAAGACTTTGATAAAGAGCTAGATTTGCATTGCAATTTATTAATAACAAGTCTGTCAGTTTCAGAAGAAAAAATTAAAACTATTCAAATAGAAACAAATTCAGATAAAGTCCATTCTCAAACGATACATAAAATCCGGTTGGCCAAAACACAAAAAATTAGTCCAACAAGAATGCATGCCCTATTTTTCTGTAAAATATTGCTTACATATAGTAAACAACATTATTTTCATGTCAAATAGAATAGTAGTTCCACATAAAATGCGAAAAGAAATCTTAAATTTGTTACATGAAGGTCACTTAGGCATTCAACGTTGCCAAAACTATGCTAGAGATGTTGTCTTCTGGCCGAATATCAATAATGATATTTGTAACATTGTCAACAATTGCGAGACTTGTATTCGCCATCGCAATGCCCAACCAAGAGAACCATTATTAAGTCATGAAATCAAGCCAATACCCTGGTATTAAATTGGAGTGGATCTCTTTGAACTAAATAAAAAACATTTCTTAATAGCAAGTGGACTATTGGTCCAAATACATTGAAGTAGAATGTCTTAATTCAGGATTTAGCAGCAAATTTGTCATTGCAAAATTCAAACCCATCTTTGCGAGACACGGGATACCACAACAGTTAATTTCTGACAATGGTCCTCCATTTAACTCTGATGAGTTTCGAAAATTTTGTACTGAGTGGAATATTGAGCACATAACATCTAGCCCATATCTTTCACGGTCGAATGGACTTGTTGAACAATTAAAAAACTTTTTGTGAAATGCTACGCGCTATTGCTAAAAATAATATGCCATCTCCAGCAGAAATGCTAATGTCTCGAAAACTAAGAGCCAAAATCCCATCAATAAATAAAATTTTGTATCCCCAAAAAATTGATTTGTCAAATGAGATGTTTTTAACCACGACATTTGATACCTTGCGATGAAGCCTATCGATCATTTCTTGGCACCAATTGACGCCAAGCCTTGTTGGCGCCTTTGCGAAATTATGTGGGATCCAACGCGGAATAAAATTTTGTTATGGCCGCGTTTTCATGCAATGTCAAATGTATGGCATGGTATGGAGGACACTGGACTCAAGGATGGCGATGGACTGTCATCGACTCTGTCTTCCTAGCTTCGGAGAAAGTAATACCAGTCAAGACTATGAACAGCAGCGGAACGCTACTTATCATTTAATAGTCCACACCGACGATATTGACATCATGTTCCGAAGATTGGGTGACACAAGTGTGTCATCTACGGAACTACCGATTCTTCGGGCTGTTTGGACCTTCGGTAGTTTATTGACGGGATCTAATTGTCAAATGGAGATTTCTTCATCCAGTGAATGCACTCACCTTCAGAAACTCAAACCCGGGCTGCAACACCAGCTCGTCGACTTGCTTAACAATCTCCGGCAACCTCGAGTCCAACTCCTTAATGGGCAGGTACCATGGGCCCCTGGGCACACCCATCCCCGAGGTACACTATTCGCTAAAGATTTCTCAATGGCAGGTGTGATTCTCCTTCAGCCCTCTATTGGTTAAACCTCACGTAAAACATTCAGGGCCTCCAGGCGGCCCCTTCAGTTTACTAGTCAGCAATGCGATTCGGGCCGTGCGGTCATCAATCCCCAAACTAGCCCCATCGAGGCTCGGGTTATGCAAAGCTGCCGGCTCCGAAGCTTACACGATTTATTTATGGTGACCCCTCCCCACCACTAGTTTGGCCTGTATACGATTGACCTTCCGCAAACTATGGGAAAAGGTCAGTCATGCCAAGAGCTACCCGTACGTGACTCGGGAGCACGGGAGCGTCATCGCCCAAATTGTCTTTGGACAGATCCACGGCATGGCGTATCAACCATACAAGAGACCTCCCTGCACTGCTCGGGTACGTGGTGTCGCAACTCACAAAAATCTGTATCCCACTACACAGCTGCGCTGTGTCACAAGGACCCAGGCCCCCTGTGGGGATATGGGGTAACACAGAAAGGCTTCTGCGTTATACCGTCGCAAAATAAGTTGGACTACATATCAACGATATAAGCCACGATGCAATCAAAAATAAGGACGCTAGTAGATTTAAGTATCTCAGCGGGAGACCTATCCGAAATCGCCAAGCTTCAACGATTGCAATAGGCGGGGCATGTACAAAGAATGGACGATAATCGCATGCGGAAGAAGGTGATGAACGCACAACGAGTTGACAGAGCGGGATTCCGTGGACGACTGAAGGGCTCGCTGGGAGTACTCAATAAGTGAGGGCGCCCACCAGCTGCTGGACTTCCGAAACTGGAGGACACGGTCGCGTGACCGCAACAATTTGAGATCACGAAAATAGAGATAATGGGGCTAGAAAAAATTATATATGAAAGATATGATCGTAAGACTATGCGCCAATAATATTCCAGTTAGTCTAGTTTTGGAGATTATGAGATTTAAAGGCCTAATCGCAATGATTCCTTTTCGTTCAGCTGTCAAAGTAGACCTTACGGACTGGGCATGTAAACACACACAATCAAAGCCACCTTAATTAGAAAGCCGGGAAGCAGCAATACATGCACACAAAGCGAGCCTATGAATATGTCGTATATACGTTGCACGATGCACTAACACAAGCACAGCGCATGTAAAAAACCGTGTCTGCTCTGATAAAAATCGCGAAAACACGTGGAAAATTCACTTTTTATTGGGATTTGTTTCTTTACTGCATTATAGACACTTCAATTCACGACACATTGCACTTCTCGCGACGAAAATCGACCGGGAACCAATACTTTTCGTGTAAAGTTTGCCGCGACCCAACCCGATTTGTCTTTACCGCAATGTAAATTTTCGATCTGAACAGGCCTATGAATTGTCGTTTCAGTATATGACCGTGCTCTGCTTCCGGGCTTGTGTGAAGGTGGCTTTGGTTCAGAAGCATAACAAACGGATGATGAGCAGTTCATCGAAGTTGTACATTAAGTACAGTAAGTATAAGTGAAAAAAACAATTCTAACATTTCAAGAAACTCCGACATTTTAAAATTAGAAAACTGCTATACGTATCCGTCACGTATGACAACTGCCAGAACGGAACGAAGCATTGTGCTTTGCACTAACGGAAAGGAACGGAATCATTGCAATTGGGCCCTTAGATGCGTAAAAATTTTTCAAAAATCTTCAAATGGTTGTGGCAGCTAAAGGGTTAGGAATTGGGGGTATGTCCAGTATGTCTTTTTTGCTGGAAATCACATGAGGAATCATTTTCCGGACGTATATGCGGACACTTGTATGGACTAGCAGCACGGTGGGTGCTTAATCAAGTAGTTTTAGCTATGATATATGCATCTTCCAACAACAATGTTTTGTTTTTTTGTGCATTTTACCGTTAGTTGCAGGATTCCTTTAGATTTTTCTGTTGTTGTTAATTATTTTCAAGTTTCACGCCACAATATATATATATATATATCTAACCACGATTGCTTTCCACCTGATTCCTATCGCGGCCGGGTCTTCGCCCCGGAACCACCTATGCATTTTATGCATGGCCAAGAGCCGCACACCCTCTCGACACATACAGGAAACATACAAGTTGCATCACATCTTTTTTATACTATCGGAGCAACCCATGCCGGCCCAGTTGCTCCAAATTCTACCTTTACGCGCCGGCATCGAAATAAATCCTGGTCCGTGGATGTGCTGCGTTTGTGGTAAGAGGATTTACTCTAACGTACAATCCTCAGTGCAGTGCTCATGCTGTATGAAATGGTGCCACTTCAAAAATTGTTCTGGGCTCAACAATACGGATTTACGATCAACAACAACGATCAGCACCTTCATAGCACCAAATTGCAGAATCTGTGGCCAGCAGCCTTCATCGACCTCACAACAACTCACAAATCAGGGCCAACAATCATCACCTGTCACCCCCACAGTCTCTGCACACCACACAGCACCACGACACACTCTTACACCAGCACCACCACAGCAAGTTGCAAACTACTTCACCACAAAGATTGTTCAATTAAATTGTAATGGTCTACAACATAAAATTGTTGAGATCACTGGCTTCATGGACAGACATCACATCCTAGCTGCTCCAATTCAAGAAACCAAACTAAATGCCGATTCATCGCTCAATTCCTACGGAGGCTTCAACATCATCCGGCGCGATCGACCCACTGACTCGTTGCCATTTTCACTAATCGATATCGCTGCCGCCGATACCACAACAGAATTACAAGCGATATCAATCAGGTCGGGATATTCTCAATATCTATATACCACCAGCATCAAGTTGTCCCACTGGTTTCCAGGCCAACATTTCCCCCCTACTCACCGGGCGATATCGCCTATTACTGGGCGATTTCAATGCTCACCATGATTTATGGCACTCAAACCTCAACAACGACACCAGAGGCAACCACATCGCAAACCAACTAGATGATTCCGATTTCTGTCCATTGAATGACGACTCACCAACCCGCATTGCAGGATCATGCAGAAGCTCGCCTGACATATCCATCGCCAGCCCTGGGCTCATAAACAGCATTACTTGGGAACCGTTCATAACTTTCTCGTCAGACCATTTGCCTATTGTCCTCACGATTGATAAACCGTCTCAGTTTACGTACACTGAGAAGAAGACATATTCGAATTTCAGCAAAGCCGACTGGATTGGCTTCCAAACCTATGCAAATGAAGCGTTTTCTGCCCTTCCAACCCCTACTGACGTACGTACTGCTGAAAAAACCTGAGACGGATTATCCAGAATGCAGCCAAAAGATATATTCCAGCGGGCCGCATCCCAATCATGAGACCGCATTTCCCATCATCTGCTGCAGAATTGGCAAAAACGAGAGATGAACTCCGAACAGCAGAACCAAATGATCCTCGCATCGGCGATCTCAACAACATTATAACCCAGCAAGTCAACGACCACAGGAAACAGTTATGGAATTCGCATTTAAAAACATGCCACGTAAAATCCGGCGTAAGCAACCTTTGGAGAACGGTACGTGCTCTATCAAACCCCAGAAAACCCAAAGGTAAGGTAGCTATAAAATTCGGTGATAACACATACAACAACGACGACAAATGCGCTCACAAATTTAACCAACAATTCGTCGAACATCCCGAAAAAGATAAGCTGAAGCGCAAAATTACCAGAACTATCCGAAACAGCACCACTGACCAACACCTCCAGGTTACATCAAACGAAGTCAAGCTTGCAATAAAAAATGCAAAAAACTCCAAAGCGTACGGACCAGACGGTATTGCCATGATTATGCTCAAACACATTGACTCTCCGGCCATTGAGTATATCACTGCTACGATGAACCTGTCGCTGAAAACCTTAATCATATCTGAGCTATGGAAAAAAGGCCGTATCACCCCCATACCGAAGCCATGCAAAGATCATACTCTAGCAGAATCATACCGTCCAATAACGCTACTGTCCCCCGTGGCCAAAATACTCGAGGCACTAGTGTTGCCAAAACTCCTAGAGCACGTCCAGCTTGCCAATCATCAACATGGTTTCCGGAAAATGCATAGCACCACAACCGCTATAGACAAGATTACCTCCAACATATTCAATGGACTCAATCAACCGAAACCCTGCAAGCGCACTATCCTCGTAGCTCTCGATTTGTCAAAAGTGTTTGACACTGTTAACCACACAGTACTTCCGACAGATCTACGCAACACTACTCCTCCTTGTATTCACAAATGGATCGCAAATTACCTTTCCGGTCGTCAATCCTGCACCGAGTTTAGGAATGGGAAGTCCAAACTCAGGAAAATTAAACAAGGCGTTCCATAGGGCGGAGTCTTATCTCCCACCCTTTTCAACCTTTACATGTCAGGATTGCCCACACCGACGACTGTACCATCATGGCGACTGGCAACGACATTCCCGAAATGTGCGACCGCATCAATGAATACCTGCTGGCACTCAACGACTTCTTTGTGAGTAAAAGCTTGAAGCTTTAGGCACCAAAGACCTCCGCCACCTTATTCACCAGCTTCAATCAGGAGTACAATATGCAACTCCCTATATTCATCGACACCAACGTTATCCCTATGATTCGGACTCCCAAGATCCTAGGTGTCACGATAGACAACTCCGGCAAATTTAACACCCACGCTGAGAACATCTGCTCTAAACTCAGGAGCAGAAACAAAATACTTAAAGCTCTTGCCGGTAGTACTTGGGGCACTGACAAAGAAACACTTCTGACTACCTATAAAGCTGTCGGTCGCCTCCTAGGCAAGTATGCAGCACCGACGTGGTCAAATCGTCTCTGCAACACAAATTGGGGCCACATACAAACCTGCCAAAACACGGCACTTCGCACCATCACCGGCTGTGTTAAGATGTCCTCAGTGGATCATCTGCACCAGGAGACAAAGATGATGACTTTGAGAAGCCACAATGAACTTCTTACTAAACAATATTTAGTCGGATGTTATCGAACAAATCACCCGAACAATGAACTCATGGACAAAACACCACCGCCACGACGAATAAGACGCTCGATCAGGGACAAAGAGCACGAAGTCCAGCGATATAAAAAGGTTCCCTTCGATAACCCCGACTACAAGGCGGCGATTGCAGATCTACACACACAAGACGTTCTTAAAGCTACTCAAAGCCTCGCAAATGATCGTGTACTTGGCACCAAACCTCCAGCCATATCTCCTGATGAAGAGCAACTACCGAGAGCTACCCGTACCACCTTAGCTCAGCTCCGATCCGATTGGTGCCCACGACTAAATTTTTATTTATCGCGTATAAATAACGAAGTTGCAAACACCTGCCCGGCCTGCGGAACTAGTCCACACGATGTAGACCACATTTTCGATTGTCCAGCTGCTCCCACGCAAGTTACACCACTTGCGTTGTGGCTACAATCAATAGAAACAGCTTTTTGCTCAACCTCGACCTCGAAGATGGAATGCCCACCATCTTCGAATAATTATTATGCAACTAAACAAACGTTTCCTGTCTGTGCCGCTAATACAACAACAACCTGATTCTGTTCTATCGCCTTTTGGTCTGACCATCTCGATCGTCGTCCTTGTGGCTTCTAATCTAGGGCAATATTGTTGGTCCTCTTCGATCAATCGTTCCAGGTCTGTGACAGTAGTAAGGAGATCTTGATTTGAAATAATTTCCGTCCAGCGGATTGGTAGGATGCGCCGTAGGCAGTGGTTTGCGAACGTTTACGCACCTTAGTTGTTATCTCCTTGGTCACGTTCCAAATTAATCACTGATTTAACAATTTCATCGAAGATTCGGATTTTGGGTGCGCCTGAAAATGTTGCTATTTCGCCAGAAAGGAGTCAAAGCGAAGAGGGCGGCCTTAGTCTTGGTGATACAAAAATTGTACATCAGCAGCCGCCCCGCCATCAGCTGTTACTATGCTTCATAGGTAGCAAAATTCGTCGACTATTCAATGAATATGAGCCACTTGGCCGATTGAAAATTAAATAACAAGCGCGGCAGTTCAACATTGGACTAAGGCCGCATATGTGTTAGTGTCATCCAATTTCCAAGCTCTTATTTGTTTTTTTGTTACTTACCCCAGAAGCGGGAACTCGTTTAATATCTGAGTGAGTTCATAGTCCACCACATGGGTCGTGAGCTCGAAAAACACCATAAACTGAATTGGTTCATGGTGAGACTCGAACTCACGACCTCGTGCACGGAAGGTGTGCGCACTAGCCACAGCGCCAACCAGACTACAATCACTTGCTGGATTGCTCAATATTAATTCGGAATATGTTAATATAATCGCTACATGAAAAACTCTCGCGAAAGGCAAGGTGTCCAACATTAAAAGTGCGATCAACTTCATCCTTGATCTGATTCAAAATAACTTTAGAGACCAGCTTAGAGACAGCTGTAAGAAGCCAATTATTACAATCCTTAATGTTGCCTTTAGTATTTTCATAATTACTCCCTTTTCCACTCGACTAGATGAGTTTCAGTTTCCTAACAGTTTTGGATAAGGGGAAGCAGAACATCCGCTGTAGTATAGAATCAACCAGATTCCATCTATCCCCAGGGCCTTACCGACGACTAAATATTAGATAACGTGTTTCAATTCCGTCTTAGATGGTGGTCAAGAATTGATATCGGGTATTTAAGAAACGTCTTTCTCTGCCGATGATGAAGAGCAGCTTGCAGTTCCAAAGCTATTGTTTAGAATCTCAAAAAAGTGTTCTTTCGATCTCTGCCGCTGCTGTTCATCGGTGACAAGTAACAACCCTTCTTTATCTTTTTCAGGATGGTCTGTAATAAAAGTCGCTTAATCAGCTTAAATAAGATACCGCTGTCGCCTGATAAGCCGTATCATCTGCATCCTTCGATTTAGCTTGTCACTCCTTTGCATGCCACAATAAACTTATTAAAAAGGGAAAACTTGTTGGGTATTTTTCGCTGAATCTGGGCTCTTCTCTTTACTGGCTATTCACTTCAGGCACTTCATTAAAAATGTAAAAGCCTTAAACACACCTACCTGTGCATTTCTTACGAGTGCATTGTCCAAACTTTCCGACACCTTGCCAAAGTGGCTCTTATAGTCTTTCACTTGATTGATATCATCCTTAATGAATGACGTCAAATTTTTCAGCACAGTCCTGCTCGCTTGATCCAATAAGATCGTATGAAACTTATTCATTTCCTGAAAAGCCAAATGTCGTAATGTTATTATGGCACACTAAAAAAAAACAAACAAACAAACAAAAAACCCGCATCTCTCACCTGAAAACAATGAATTATTTTGCCCAGAGCATTGTGTGCATTTTTATCGTCTGCAAAGTGCTTTTGCAAATCCCACAGAGATGTGGCAAATGCGCTGCAATAAAAACAACTCGTAACACTTCCACAGAAATTAAAAAGCACTTAATCCCATCCTCACCTTTGATTCTTCACATACTCCTTGCCCGAATCCACGGCCAAAATGCACATTTTCACGATTTTCTCCAGACGTTGTTCGAGGTGTTCAATATCGGACTCCTCCCTTTCCAGATATTTTCTGTATACACCATATAGAAAAAAATGGATAAATTTTTATCCACATTTACAAGACAATTGAGTTTTATCTATTTATCATATTCGCACAAAAGTGAGTCACTTGACAAACCGGAAAACCGGAAACTTACCTGAATTTCGGGGAGTCTTTGAGGCACTCTTCAAATTCGATGGGGGACTTCATGTTACGTGGTGAATTCTGTGTGCTGGTCGATGTGTACGTTTTTTTCTCACGCGAGGCTTAGACAACCAATACGCAACAGAAAAAAGTGGCAAAAAAATGGGAATAACTTCACAGTGCACTGTTTTTATTAAACATCGTCAATGCGCGTGGTGTGTGCACTTACGTGTGAACAGTTTGTGGAATATTAAACACAATGGACATACAATATGAACTGTGTGCCAAAAATTAGAAATTTGCCAAAACAAAGTGGTGCGCTAAAAAAACACGGAAATACGCCCGTACTAATAGGTGACAGCTGACTGGTGACGTTTAACAAGTTGATAAATGTCAAAGAAATGGAGACGGGGGAGACAACAACAAAATCATTTTGAGCTGAACCACTAGAGGTGTAGCGGTGGATAGAGTGACTTGCAATATCGTTGAATAGTCCAGTAAAGAATTGTAATTTGGAAGGAAAAGGGGTTGATTCTTTCGATGTATCAATCGTGTTCCTCATTGTATTCCTGCGTTCTCCCTCCATTAATAAATCAATTGACGAAAGTTAGCAGTAATCAATTAATTAATTTAATTGCAATTGACAAATATATGGACAAATGCATAGTACTTGTTTTACCTTTAAAAATAATGCTTGAAATAGAATAGCCGCGTCAGCAGAGGCATCGGCAGAGGCATCGGCATCAGCAGACAAATTTCAATTTAGAACACACGCATTTGCCTTTGATGACCCACAATGACAGCAGCGGCAGAAGCAGAATTCTGCCGATGCCTCTGCCGCTGCTGTCATTGTGGGTCATCAAAAGCAAATGCGTGTGTTCTAAATTGAAATTTTTCTGCTGATGCCGATGCCTCTGCTGACGCGGCTATTCTATTTCAAGCAACGCTTCGTAAATTGCCCAGCACATTTCGGGGACAATTTTGTTGATCGGTGTGCATTATATCGTGGAAATAGAAATGATGCAGCGGCAGCAACTATAATGTATTGCGGGCTGCTGCTGTTGTTGCTGCATCATATATATTTCCAGCCTTCATACGGAACCAATAGAGAACGAAGATTTGAAACTATCCGCTGTCGTTAGAAATCTTAAAAGTCACGATTAAGACGATTAACCGTTCCACCCTTAAATTCTAAATTATGTACTTTGCTTAGGATGGTAGTTCGTTTTTTTCTTGTCGATGCTAGAACAAAAAAAAAACATAATGCTTAAAACAATACAAAATCAGCAAAACATAGGACAAAAGCCGAGCAATATATGCATTTTAAATGCTTTGTGCTGATTTTTCGTCAATTTCGTCGTTTTGCTGCTTTTTTTTTTCAAAAATTAGACCCAAAAGGAGTGCCAGCCAATTTGGAAGTTAGTAAATTTAAATTGACCTTGACTACAAGGCTATAGAGTGGTCCTATTGAGACCATGGCAGCTTGCTGCCATAGGGGTTTTTCAAGCCTCTTCGGTGCGGACCACACCCGTTTCATCCAACGAAACGGCCAAGAGTTGCCAAAAGACCCCTATATGTCAAGAACCATGAAGGTTCGATGCAGGAGGGATGTGTATGTGTTCTATGTGTTTTTTCGTCGAATTGGGAGCATTTCATCTCAGCGCGGTTGCTCTCAATTCTCCTAATCCGGGCCGGCATCGAGACCAATCCAGGTCCCGAAATCTACATCTGCTGTGTATGCAACTGACGAATCTTCGGGAATGCCAGGTCCTTGAGGTGTACCTGCTGCAGAGAATGTTGTAATTTCTACAGCTCAGGCCTAAGAAAAATGAGACATTAGGTACGTTTTATTGTGTTTATCCCGTGCAGGTTTGGGTAGAACTTCATATAAAAAAAATGACACTTACCCAGGTAAAGTTCACCCGTGCAACTAACCTACACGGGATAGAACTTAGGTGAATCAAATGTAGATGGCGGACGCATAGGGGAAATATGAGGGAATTTGTTTTTTCAAACCAAATGTGAGAGTTTGTCTCAACACGAGAAAAGATTTTGCAAAGAAATAATCATCTTTTGTGATAAAATCCACCACATCTAAAAAATAAGCCGGCGAAGGTGAGTCAAAGATGCGCAAAAACTGTCAAATGTCAGCTGTTTGGTCTTAACCGGGATGTTACCCGCGATCGTTTTTTTCGAGTCAGATTTACCCGCGATGCGAAAAAAACGTCGCTATTATGACGAGTTGTCCTTTGTTGCTCCAGGATGTCTGCACGCGGGTCAGCTCCAGCCACCCCAGGCCCTAGCTCACAAGCTAATGGGCCACCACCGTCTCCGGCCATTCCTAGCCCCAGCTCTCCACCACCGCCACCAGCAGTAAACAATACAATAAGACATAATCGCTCAAGTCTAACACCTGCACCCCTGCAGCAGTGTACACCCCACTCACCATATTGCAGTTTAACTGCAACGGCATCCGTCTGAATATCGACGAGATAGTCCGTTTCATGAGTACGCGCAGAATTCTGATAGCGGCATTTCAGGAGACAGACCTTCAATTCCCGAATTTAGCATCCGCGGCGATTACATACTTTTGAGGCGCGATAAAGTCGGCAGGCAGGGTCCTAATTCAGGAGGAAGGCTTGCATTCCTAATACACATAACCGCGCAATACAGTGTATTAGATCTTCGTTTCAACGACGGCACGGCGGAAATTCAAGCTATTGCCATTAAATCCGGCAATATTGAACTTATAAACATCTATGTTCCACCAGCTCTGGCTATAAGTTTGATATTGGTCCAGTCCTCACAGGACGGCATAGGATCCTACTTGGCGACTTTAACGCCCATCACGAACTCTGGCACTCTCTTCTTGCAAATGATGCCAGAGGTATAGATATCGCGCACTCAATGGAATTTCGTCTACACACGTCGGTGGCGCCTGCCATAGTTCTCCTGACATAACTATGGTGAACGCCACTTTGATAAGTGAAACCCGATGGGAGACAACCAGGTCTCTTCAATCCGATCACCTCCCCATATTGATAAATATTGATAAACCAGCCGAACAGACGACGTCAGAGCGGCGTACGTTTATCAGCCACAAAAAGGCAAATTGGGAGGGTTTCACTGCGTTCACTTCGATGAAGTTCGCCGCGCTACCTACTCCAACGAACGCTAGAGAAGCCGAAAAGAATATAAGGAATGTTATTGTCAAAGCGGCAGCTCGCTACATTCCGGCAGGGCGTATATCCCCAAAGTTCGGCCATATTTCCCAACTACTGCCGCAAGGTTAGCCGACGAACGGAACGATTTAAAACGCGCAAATCCGGCAGATCCCAGAATTCATGAGCTAAACTCCGAAATAAATCGACTAGTTAACACCTATAAAAAAGAGAAATGGAACCAACGAGCATTTGGATAGCTGTGACCTCTCACAAGGTGTCAGCAAACTATGGGCTACGGTCCGCGCCCTGTCTCACCCAACCAAAGAGAAAGGCATTGTAGTCATCAGATTCGGTAAGAAATCCACCGCAAATCCAAAACCCTGCGCGAGCTTGTTCAATAAGCAATTTATTGAACACCCCAAGACCAAGATGCTCAACTGCAAGATAAAAAGAAGGATTCGCAACCGAACGGTTGACATCATCCCTTCCTATACAGCGGACCAAGTTTCAGCAGCTATCAAGAATGCGAAAAAATCAAAGGCCATTGGACCAGATGGCATTTCAATGGTCATGGTTGAATTACATCACCCGCGTCAGCATCGGCATCAGCATCAGCAGAAACATTTCAATTTAGAACACACGCATTTGCCTTTGATGACCCACAATGACAGCAGCGGCAGAAACAGAAAAATGCTTCTGCCGCTGCTGTCAATGTGGGTCATCAAAGGCAAATGCGTGTGTTCTAAATTGAAATTTTTCTGCTGATGCCGATGCTGACGCGGGTGATGTAATTCAACCATCATGCTGAAACACCTACATATTTCGGCCATCGAATATCTAACGATGGCTTTTAACTTGTCATCCCAGAATTCTGGAGAAAGAGACGACTCATCCCCCTTCTCACACCCGGTAAAAGCGCGAAACTCGCCGAATCCTACCGTCCAATCACAATCTTATCACCCGTTGCAAAGACGCTGGAAGCACTCATCCACCCCATCCTTGTATCGCATACTGAGCTAGCTTCTCATCAGCATGGCTTCAGGAAGATGCATAGCACCACAACAGCCCTGGATATGATCATGATCACCCATCACATCCACAATGGCCTCAACCAGAAATAGCCTTGTGACAGAACCGTGCTAGTGGCCTGTCGAAAGCCTTTGACACGGTCATTCACTCTGCGTTGTTGGCCGATCTCCTAAATATGCTTATTCCTGCACAAGAGGTTAGGTGGATTGCCATAACTATCTAGCTGGGTGGCAATCCTTCACAGAGTTTCAGGGCAGTTGTTCAAAGCATAGGGAAATTAAGCAGGGAGTTCCACAGGGTAGCGTACTCTCTCCTACGTTGTTTAACATCTACATATCGCCTCCTAACACCACCGGAAGGTATCGAACTAGTTTCCTATGCAGATGATTGCACCGTACTCACCTCGGGGAATGATTTAAATGGTATGTGTGCTCGACTGAATGATTATATTGAGAAACTGGTGGAGTTCTTCAATATACGATACCTAGTCATTTCACCGTCTAAATGTACTGCAACTCTTCTGATCACCTGGACGCAGGAAATTTCGGAGGTGCTTGGGATCCGTACCGGTAAGCATGCTGAAGACGCTGTTCCTACTGTTACCAACCCCAAGGTCCTTGGTGTCTATTTGGATACCATGATGAAGTCGAAAGATCACGTCGAAGACGTAGTCGACAGAATGCACAGTGGAAACAACGGCCTAAAGGTACTAGCCGGGAGTTTCTGGGGCAAGGACAAAGAAACTATGTTGGTCACCTATAAAACGATAGGTAGAGCAATCCCTAGCTATGCAGCATCGGTGTGGTCCCAAAACCGTTTGTGACACAAACTGGAATAAGATTCAGACATGCCAGAACGCTGCTCTACGTATCGCTACAGGTTGCCATGTCGTCCCAGGATCATCTTCATCAAGAAACCAGCATGTTATCAGTGCGTGATCACAATCTCCTCCTGCCTTTACAATATCTGGTCGGCTGCTATCGAGAGGATCACCCAAACCATTATCTCATGGACAATAACTCCACGACATGTCAGGAGTGGAATCAGAGATCTCGAGAAAGACGTCCAGATATACAAACAGGTACCCGTTATATTCGATAACACATCATACCATGTGGCCATCGCAGATATTCACACAACCGTTGTGAATCGGTCAATAGGGAGATTAGGTCCTCTCAGTGCCCAGCACCCATATCGCCACAAGAGTGACACCAGCCCAGCTTAGGTCGGGTTTTTGTTCACGTCTCAATTCGTACCTATCTCGAATAGACCCGGACATCCAGAACATTTGTCCGAGCTGTGGTGGTGCGCCTCACGAGGTAGACCACCTGTTTCGATGGCCGGCTGCACCCACTAACCTCACTCCAAGGGCATTATGGGGCAACCCTATTGCAGCTGCTACGTTCTTGTGGAACATTACGCTATCAGCAGCTCTCGAAAGAAGAATTACTCTTCTTTTTGTCAACACTAGCGAAGCTTACCTTCAGAACAGCCACACCGAGAGTGGTTGAGGCACCCAGAAAAATTCATAGTCTCGCGGTCTTTTAGCTCATTATTTCTGTATAGAAATTCCAAAGAATAATTTTATCTATCCATTGGAATTTACTCTTATCGGCCAGAGTTATGAGCTAACAGAGTATATTTACGCTTGAATTATGCGAGAAGTTCCTTTCTAACCTTTTTGCAAACCCAAAGCAACCACCTCTCGACGCGAGTTGTCGTTGTAAGTGATATGGCTATAAATGGCGGTTCATTAGCAATTTATTTTGCTCTCACAGTAACTGAAGAAAATGATATCCAACAGACTGCACTGCAAAAAGCCATTGATTTTATAAAAACAAAAACCCAAAAATCTACCAAAAGATGTTCTTACAACTTAACGAATTTATGACATCATTAACCGCCATTCTTCCAATCCCACAACCATTCCCATCTGACAGCTACCACAACGCTAACTAGCCGTGATAAATCGCAACCCCTAGCAAAAGCCTCGCCGGCCCTTATTGTATCTACCATCAAAAGGAAGGGAAGCTGTGTGTAATGGCAGAGTAGAGATTTGTTCGTGTTTTTTCGCTGTTTGTTTGCATCTTAAACAGTCGCGGGCCGCGTGCCCTAATCGCGCTAGTTTAGCCCCTAGTCACAGGGAATATCGTTGCATGGTCTCGTCTCGGTATTTTTATATTTCGTTCGACTTTTTTCAGAGTGTTCTTCTGTGCACACTTTTGACAGAACAAAACGGGAGGAGGCTCTGTGTGTTGTGTGTGACTTGAGCCGAATGCGAACGACAGTGGAAAATTTTGCAAAACGCCCCGTGAATTTCGAGTTTATGAATGAAATTGCCCGCGGTATATATTTGTGATTAGTGCAAATCGATGAAACAATCCGTGCAAAGTGCATTCGAGCAACAGCCATGAATTTTACATGAGCATTTTTCTCTAGTTCAATCGCGGCCGAACTTGGCCGAGCAGCAGCTCGCTGGAGCTGCAGAAGCTTTCTGGTTCGTTGATCCTTGCGGGAAGTGGTGTGTCAAATTAGTGCAGCATCAGCATTTTGTGGTGAAACAAATTTTCGTGATGGCGAGTCGCCTGGAATTTTGTTAGTTTTGGTTGCATTGTGGTTTGTACGGGGTCCGGGGTGACGACATTGCGCGATGGAGCAAAGTCTAAACGAGCAAGAGGCTCCGGTGGAAATGAATGTCCAGCAGAGTCAGCTGGACCAGACAGCGCCGGAAAGTATGGAGGAGCAAAAGAGGGCAGGTTCGCCTATAATTGTGGAAAATGAACCCACGGAGGATCCTTTGAAACTGGATAGTGACGTTCCTGATGAGGAAAGCAGCCCCCGACAGGGTACCAAGCGTAAGTCGGAGCCTGAAGAGCACGATGAAAATAAGAAAATCATGTTGGATGAAAACGACACTCCAGAGGTAAGCTCCTTGTTTAGTTATGTGAAAAGAAGTTTTAGTCATTTTTTGTTTAAGGTCACCCAGGAAAAATACGCCGACGAGGAAATACAGTCTCCTCCATCTGTCGACATTGATCCAGTACCAGAAAATAAAGAACAGTCGCCCTGCAACCAAGAACCCACTCCACAGCAACCTGAATCATATCAACCGCACTGGGAGGAATTCAAGCAAGTAGAACCCGAATGTCCTGCAGTCCCTGAAGATGGCAGCGTCGAAACTCCCCAGTTGGATCTACCCGCTCCGACAGATCTCCCGGACACAATCGACGAACCTGCCGCAATGGACACAACACAGCCGAAAGAACTAACCGACCCGCTCAGCCTTCACGAAAAACTTCGTGAAATGGGTGAGATCAGCGTCAAACCTGTCTCCAAATCAACAGACCCCGCTTCCGCACCGTCCAAACCCAAGGAGGAAGAAAGCGAGGTGTCGGTCGAAATCAAAAAGAAATCCTCCGAATCGGATGAGATCAAGCGTATCACCAATCTACGTAAAAACATCCGCGAAGTTATGGATGAAAATCAATTGGATGCTACCACCCTAGCGGCACAGCGACAGGAATCCGAACGTTTGGCCCGAGTGCAAGTGCAGCAGAAACTCATTCGCGACATAACCCGCCAAATGGCTGTCGAGCGACACAACAATCGTACCCAAAATCGCGTCCTATCATTGCTCCAGGGACAAACTTCCATTTCAAGAGGCTCTTCGTCAGCATCGGCGGATAGAACTATGCCCGCATCGTCCGCGCAGCCGATTCTTTCCGATGAGCACACTCCCTCCTCTGACATGTACATTGTAAAAGGCGTGGCGTCTGAAGTGACGTTCAAGGGCTCGAATTTTGTCGATGTCGACAAATTTTCCATGGGCAATCTAACACCTTCGGTTAGCATAGCGCCCGTTCGACGACCGCGGGTGTATGAAGACTCGGACATGTCGGGCGACGAGTCCGAGATCGAAGAGGATTTGGATAAAAAGGATGTGGTCGAGATAGTGGACAGTTCGTCGGACGACGATTGCATTGTTCTCTCCGACGACGAGGAGGAGGAAGAGGAAACCGAAGACGATCCGCACAATAGTGGCTTGCATGTCAAGGATGCGTACAATATCCCCGACGAACAGGGACGCGTCCTCATCAACATCGGTCATCCGGAGAACGAAGAAGATATATTCCTGGCTCCGCAAATCGCTCGCATAATTAAACCGCATCAGATTGGCGGCGTACGCTTCCTCTATGACAACATAATCGAATCGACCGAAC